>BTPG01000004.1:58244637-58415795 GCA_036245525.1 Semisulcospira habei
GCTTGGTCCCTTTTTTCATCGACAAAATTTTAGCAACGTCAGCCTCATCTGCATGGACATCTTGTAAGTGCGTGCTCATTTTCAAGACAAGCTTGCCACACAATTTGCATGCATGTTTCTTGTCCCATTTGTACTTTCCTTTCCCTCTCTGCGACACGTGCACACCCGTTTCTTCTGTAAGTGCTCTTTCCCCACTCTTTCCAGCATCATGTTCCTCCTGCCTATCCACATTCTCATTGCCACCCCCTAACGCACACTGCACCTTGCTGGTACTAGCGTCACCAACACCTGGCCACCCCAAACCTGCCACTTTGATGAAATCTAACATAGTCGATACAATACTGTCTATGTCCGAGATCCCAGCAATTGATGCTGACACACCCTCTGAATCCGGTGAGCTCGAGCCAGGAACAAACTCCTCGTCATCACTGCCCTCGTATTGCGATGCGCTGGCACTGCTCTCAGTCTCGGGTCCATCCCAGGCGCCATTTGCCAACTGGAGAAAGAAAGAAAGAAAGATTAAAACCAAAGCTGCCTTAGAAACATAAACAGCCCAATTTTGGTTTAAAGGGGCCTTGCACAAGAATAAAAAGAGTAATCCCGTGTATGACCGATTTACATATGTGTGACCTCGGTGACGAGGGCTGGCTTCTGCAGCAGTCAAAATCCACGTTTTCTGAAAATGCAAGCAGTTTTCACACATTTGTCAACCCTGCGTGACCCTTTGAGAGAGGTCACTCAAATTGGCATGTTTAAAAAGGTCTTGCCACAAAGTATCCTTGGGCCAAGCTTGAAGAATGTGGCTTGAATAGTCTCCGAGAAAATGCCACCGTTAACTCATTCTACCCCCAGACACACCACAGCAGGATAACAGGGGTGGGATTCTAGTAAGAAAGAAAACGCGGAAAATCAAACGACATTGGTGGGGGGTGGGTGGGTGTGGGGGGGGGGGTGTGGGGGGGTGGTTTCATGTCCTTCATTTTCAGCGGCCGAAAAATCAAACGACAGGGGGAGGGGGGGGGGGATAGGCACGCGTGTCCACCGTTCGCCAAAGTATCCAAAAACCGACACGGGGAGCGAGACCAAACACACCCGAAAATGGACTTTGTTATGACACTCCTGATCTGCAGTATAAAAATGGAATGTGCGTACCAGTTTATGTTCAGATGCACACTAAACGGCACTCTGTCTTGGACAATATCCTTTTTCACCGCCATTTTCCACTGCGACCTAAAGCTACCGGAAGTGTCGGGCGATAGTGAACCAAACTGCATACAAATCCAACCCATTTGAGATTTTTTTGCCATTTAAGAAGATTTTTTTTTTTTTTTTCTCGTCTTTTTTGTTGTTATTAGACGCGGAAAATAAATATGCTTCAGCGGAATTGTGAAAGAATTTCCACGGAAATCCGCGGAAACGCGGAAGAATCCCACCCTGGGATAAGGATCGACCATGATAGTTCAAAGGTGATGCCAGAACAGCTTGGCGCCTACGGGCGCCAAGCTATTCTGGCACCACCCTTGAACTATCATGGTCGATCTGTGTCCTGCGCTGCAATGCGGTCTTGAGAGGACAGGGGCAAAATTTAAGGATTTTGGTGTTGGGGTAGAATGAGTTAAAGTTTACCATGGACGACGGACGGACGACCAGTGGCCCAGAACATAAACTCACTTTTGCTTCGCACGCACGCCAGCCAATAAAATGAAGATGATCATAGAATCACTTTACTTACCAGTTTGTAATTGGGGGCATTCCGCTGCCGTCCATGCACCCTCCTACCAGACGCACCCTCTGTGGCAGAGGCTGGGGGGCCATGATTCTGCAGCATAGATCCTGATGGGTTTGGACATCCTGCTGCCATCCGGCGCTGGGTGTGTGCCAGAAAGTCCTGAGCCGGTGTGACCAAAATGGTGTTGCTGAGAACATGTCCAATACAACCATGTAAACCAACTGACATTTTGAATCAGATTGATTGTACATTGCTTAACGTCCCGACAGCCACTAGGCTTTCTCAGGACGTGCCTGCACTGCTTGTGAAAAAAAAACCCACCTAAACAGAACATTGCCATGTATGTCGCCTGCCGGTCAAATACGTTAACTCATTCTACCCCAACACCAAAATCCTTAAATTTTGCCCCTGTCCTCTCAAGACTGCATTGCAGTGCAGGGCACAGATCGACCATGATAGTTCAAGGGAGATGCCAGAATAGCTTGGCGCCCGTAGGCGCCAAGCTATTCTGGCATCACCCTTGAACTATCATGGTGGATCCTTATCCTGCCGTGGTGTGTCTGGGGTAGAATGAGTTAAATAAACCTAACACATGGGGCCAAGACATAAAGCTAAGACCATTTAGCAACACACATCCAATATCAAGAGCTACAGGCAGTGCAGACAGTAGGGAGAGTTTTAAAAAGGCAAATTTATACAGGTGAATGGACAAAGGGTAGACAGAAACACATGCATGCCCCAGAATTGAGAGAAAAACCCACCCTGTGGGGCTGACCAGGGTGACCCTGAGAACTAAAAACTGGCAATACAGTAAAAAGCGATACTTCAGTTGCACATTCCTAAACGAGACCTGTTTGTGGACGTTCGTTCTTCGAATCGCGAGGCAGTTTTGCGAACGAGGATTGAAATCTGGCGCCATTTTTGTTTTTTAAAAAAAAAAAAGTCAACTGATAGTTACTGTGCATGCATGTGGCAAGTTAACACGTCAGAAAAAAAAAAAAGAAAGAAGAAACAAAATCGCGTGGCAGATTGACCTTGTAATGGGGTTATTGAACGAATTCCTTTCATTGAAGAAGAAAGCTTTTGTTAAAATCGTGGGGTTCTATTATCATTTACTACAAGACTCAACGGTCAGGCCCGGCCGGTGCGGCCGAAGACACGTTTGAAAGCAGACGCCTTATTTTTCTGGGCCAAACGGGTACGGGGATTGGAGGCATCTCTCAGTTAAATAACTGCACTGAACAAGTACATTTGGGCGTGCTCTTAACTAAGAAATATTGCATAAAATACCTCTGCAAATGCGAGAGAATGACCGGTGCGTCCGTTGGAGACGAAAGACGTTTAAGCAAGGGAAGGAACTCCGTTCATCGGTGTTGGACCAATCAAATTGATCTGAAAACACTCCGGCCGCTTCCGTGTCCACACACAGGCCCAGGGCATCCCTGAAACACAACGATGAAGTAAATCTGTTAAAATGGGCACATCGTATTTTGATATTTTTTTCTGAATTTTGAATGAAAGATAATACAGAAACAACCCTCAGAAAAAATGGGTTTCTGATCTGGCCACCCAAAATTTTACACCGACCCAGATTGCATAAGGATGGTAAAGAAAGTAACCCAGTTCAGTCATTTGGTGTACGCACACACACACACACACACACACACACACACACACACACACACACACACACAGAGTTTAGACAAATCACACTTTGGTTGTCAATCTGCCGCGTTCAGCGTTCAGCCGAAAACGCTATATTCTCTGTTACAATACATTATCAAATGATCATACAAATAAATAGATAGATATATGTTTTTCTGTGTGTGAGAGAGCGAGGGAGACAGGCTTTTGCGCGATAGCTCACCAGTTAAAGAATCGGTATCATGGAAAGGACACGCACACACTGTCACAACACATTT
Source organism: Semisulcospira habei (assembly GCA_036245525.1). NCBI lineage: Eukaryota > Metazoa > Mollusca > Gastropoda > Semisulcospiridae > Semisulcospira > Semisulcospira habei. The sequence continues at coordinate 58,248,289 of BTPG01000004.1, forward strand.
AAAGAGGAGAGAGCGAAATGAGATAATTTATTTTAATGATTGATTGTACATTGCTTATCGTCCCGAAAGCAACAAAGCTTTCTCAAGACGTGCCTGCACTACTTGTGAAAAAAAAAAAGGAAACAGAATATTGAATGTCGCCAGCCGGTCCAATACGTTAAATAAACCTACGCCATGGGGCCTAAATAAAGCTAAAACCATTTAGCAACACACATCCAATATCGAGAGCTACAGGCAGTGCAGACAGTTGGGAGAGTTTTAAAAAGACAAATACAGGTGAATGGAGCAAGGGTAGACAGAAACACATGCCCCAGAATATAGGGAAAAACCCACCCTGTGGGGCTGACCAGGGTGACCCTGGGAACTAAAAAGTAGTTAACCCCACCCAAGTCCCCCAGGGCAGACCCGGGTGGGGATAATTTATTTTAAGGAACATACAGATGATGCAGTTTTTCTTAAATAAATCTGCAGACCCTCTTATAATGCTAGGATAGGGGTCTATGTACCCTCTAAAATTTATACCTGGGGGTCTACAGACCCTTTAACCTGTTGTGCAAACAGAAGCCCAGCTCTACATACAAAAATAAATAAATAAAAAATCCCACCACAGTTCACATGGGGACTTTGTCAGTTATTTCTCCACTTGATACTATCAAAAGCCTGAAGTCGGGACATAAACATTAACTTGGTTATGATTGTCTGTTCAAATATTTGTTTTCAATGCCTCTGGGCAGAAAACACTCTCTAACATTGGGCGTCAAACACTTGTGGTACATTATATTGAGTTGGGGAGCTATTTTCAGTAGTAAAATTTTCAGTTTTGGCTAGTAACATTTTCAGTTTGGCTAGTAAAACTTGAAAGTCACTAGCCAAAGGCTGGTGGGCAAAATTTTAGACTTTCAGGGCTGGTATTAGTTTCAGGAAGGATGCAATTTGCATTTCAGTGGAAACTTGTATGAGCAATGCAGCATACCAGTTTTCTATCCCATCGACACCATATGTTTTCCTGTGATAATATGACTGCACTGCTTGTCAGATCAACACATGCATATCCCCATGCTATAATTGTACTGCAAACCCATGTGGATACCTACACAACGCGGTCAATTGGTTTGTTCCTAGACACTCTTGTAGGGTATGCATCATCAGCCGGCACCCAAGGAAGAGCATCGCCCTCCCCACATCACCATCGGCGAGTCCGAACTGAAGTCTGTACACCAGTTTACCTACCTTGTCTGCATCATCACGTCAGACGCCAAGCTGGACAAGGAGCTGGACAACAGGCTGGCAAAAGCGAACAGTGCTTTCGGGCGACTATTCAAGCGGGTGTGGCACAATCAACAGCTGAAAAAAGGCACCAAGATCAGCGTGTACAGAGCTGTCGTCCTCACCACCCTGCTGTACGGTTCCGAGTCCGGGGCCCTCTACCGCAGCCAACTACGACTCCTCGAACGCTTTCACCAGCGCTGCCTGCGTACCATCCTCAGCATTCACTGGAGTGACTATGTCACCAACGTTGAGGCCCTTGAACAGGCGGAAACTGTGAGCATCGAGGCTTTGCTGCTGCGGACACAGCTTCGCTGGGCGGGGCACATCTCCAGGATGGATCATCGCCTACCCAAGATCACTCTGTTCGGCGAGCTCGCCACTGGACACCGAGACAGAGGGGCACCAAAGAAGAGATACAAAGACGGTCTCAAGAAGTCGCTTAGTGCCTGCCAAATCGACCACCGCCAGTGGTCTTCGCTTGCTGCGGACCGTGACACCTGGCGCTCCACCATTCACAAGGCAGCCGTCTCCTTTGAGGACTCTCGCAGAGCTAACCTTAAGGATAAGCGGCTTAGAAGAAAAAACAGAGTTGTCGTAACTCAGAACCCTGACCAGACCTTCCCCTGCAGCCATTGCGGTCGAACCTGCCTGTCCCGGATTGGCCTCCGCAGCCACGAAAATGCCTGCAGACGACGTGGGCAAGCCCTATAGAATCTTCGTTCGCGAAGTCAAGCCAAGAGGATGCAGTCTGTGTTTTAATTAGTTACTCTGTTATAACAATGTTGAACCTACAGACAGTTGCTCATCCTTTTTGTTATTTGTTATTTTGGGGTTATTTTGTAGTGTATGTTATGTGCTTTGTTGTATACTTATTCTAAATACATTTTCTAGTTATAACCAGTTTGGTAGGTTTCATAGTTGTAGTTTAAAAAATACTGTCAATTTCATTTCAGTGATAAAAGTGGAGTACAGCATATTCTTTGCCAGCTACCAGATTTATTCCTGTGTATAATAATTTGAAACTGACTGAATTGCAGGTGAGGTCATCACCATGAACATGCAGTATCCATTGGATATCCCACCACACCACAATGCACTCGGTTAGTGTTAAAGTTTAACAAATCTGAACCTACTAATAGTTTCCCATCATGTCTGATGTTTGCTGCTGTTGGGTATTTGTTGTATTTTAATACACGCTTATATTGCAAATTCATTTAATTTAACAATGCATGGTCATTCAGTTAAAATGTAAAATGTAATTTTCAATGTACTTTAAGTGTTAAAGCATGCGTAGAGGGCGTGCCTGTGGTTATTAATTATTATGCAGGAGGTGGAGCACTACAGTATGTTTTAGTACAACTACAAGTGTGACAATGTTACTACATATTGTACTAAAACTCAGGACTGACAGTGCAACTGGTGATAATGCAGAGGTCACATACTGCATTGCATTTTTTAACTGGATGGCTGGAGCTTCATTTACTGATTTAGCCAATAGTTATTGATCCAAAGGCCAGGAACACATTGCGTTTTAATCATCAATGCGGGGGTGCATCCAGGGTGGGGTTGGTCCTAGGGGTTCTATCCCCCCTCCCCCCTCCCCATCCCACCCTTTTTAAAAACCGCCGTGAGATGGCCTTAGTCACCTGCTCGGCGTTAAACCCCAATAACTAATATTTTTTAAAAGAACATTTCTGCCAGGGTCTGATGGGTCGGAATTTTCATTTCAGTCATAAAAGTATCAGCAATACAGCATCTGACATTTTTTTTACAGCATAGATACCAGTTAAGCTATCTCAGATTTATTCTCCTATTCGTTTCATTTCAGAACCTTGTGCACTGCAGTGGATTGAGATCACAGGTGCAGCAAATTGGTGAAACAATCCATTGAAAGATGTGCAGTCACAAGTCCACAAACCAGAGTTGGTGCATGCTCCTCACACCACAATGCAGTCGGTTCATAACTTTGGTATATTTTAATGCGGCCAGTGATTGTGCATGATACATGTTGGTGTATTTGTATGCAGCTAGTGTCTGTGGGTTTGCTAACACTAAAATGATAAAAACGGTGAGCCTGTGATTCTTGGCTTGACTTCGCGAACGAAGATTCTATAGGGCTTGCCCACGTCGTCTGCAGGCATTTTCGTGGCTGCGGAGGCCAATCCGGGACAGGCAGGTTCAACCGCAGTGGCTGCAGGGGAAGGTCTGAGTTACGACAACTCTGTTTTTTCTCCTGAGGCGCTTGTCCTTAAGGTTAGTTCTGCGAGAGTCTCCCATCAGTATTGATGTGCTGTTGGACATTTGTCTTTAGGGGGGGGTCAACTTTTTGTTTGGGACCTTCAACCTGACACAAAAGACCTCGTCCATGGTAGACCTTGCGTCCATTGACCAAAAAAGAAAACAACTTGGGGTGGGAGTGGTGGGGGGGGGGGGGGGGGTGTAGGCATGTGTGTGTGTGTCAAGACTCTCACCACTCACCAAATTATCAAACATGGGGGGAGGGGGGGGTAGTCTAAATTCCCCCAAAGGGGAATTTGTTATGGCATTGCAAATATTTTTTCTATAGATTTTTTTTGGGGGGGGGGTCCAAAACTCACCCAAAAGGGATTTTGTTATGGCGTTTAAAATAATTTGTTTGTCCTAGATCCACCCCTGCTTACACACACTGACTGGCAAGAGGGAGGAGAGTGGTGATGGTGGGTGATGAATGGATGAGAGAGGGTAGATCTGTCATTGTTTTTACAGAGCCCTGTAAACAATGGATGCAAAGTGCAATAGAGAGGGGAACCACAGTTGCAAGGATCGTTTGATCCACTGTTGAAACCAAATATTTGAGGCCTGTGTCACATTTTATTGTGTGCTAATGCTTCATTATAGGATTATTATTATCAGTTATTAAACAATACATAGCAGCGTATGTTTGCTTTCAGAGCATTGGTGATGTCGATTATATAGCCAGGTCCCTGGAGCTGCTGTCACCTGTGACTAGGGGGCATCATGCTCAGCCTAAAATCAGTGTGGAGCCATGGTATTTTACTACTATTTTAAACTGTGTGTTTATATTAGTTAACTGTGTCAAGTTATATTATAAACATGCAGATGGCCAATGTTGTTGACTCATGTGATAGCAAAAGGGAGTCTATTTGCTGGGCCAGCGGCTGTCATTGTCTATTGTAAACTGTAATGTTGAAATTTTGTTCTGAGACTACTAAAGCCACAATATTTATAATTGACCCAACAATACTTTATGGCATAATTCACCCAACGATACTTTGTGGCAGGACCTGTGTAAACAAAAATGTACAAGTTTCAGCGACTTTGTCAAAAAGGCGGTATGTAGATACATTCTGAAAAACTATTGTCAACCTCACACCAAAAGATCTGATGGTTAGATCTGCCTATCCGGGGAAGTGGGGGTCCAACGGTGTAAATAAACATGTACCAGTTTCAGCGAATTTCTCAAAAGGCTTTATTTTGATAGATTGTGAAAAACTCGCTGACCCGGCCTTTCTAGCAAAGAACAGGCTTCCATCGGCCGCACCCCAGATACTGACCGTGCGTCCGCTAAGAGGAACGGACCAATCCTGCGCCGCACGGCAACAGGACCCAGTCCGGGCACTGAAGATTTACCTGCGTCGCTCAAAGCCGCACCGGCTCGGGCGCTCCCGCCTCTTCCTACCGCTGGCTCCAGGCAGGCCAGATATATCGGCCCAGACAGTTTCGTCCTGGCTGCGGTGGGTGATTCGGTCAGCATACCAGGACCTCTCCCCTGACAGGGATAGACTTTTGCAGATCCGGGCACATGAGGTTCGAGCAGTGGCCACCAGCGTGGCACTTGAACGCAACTGCTCAGTTAAAGACATTGTTACGGCGGTAGGCTGGCGGACAGACTCCACCTTCGCCCGCTTCTACCTCCGAGACCTGTCCGGCCAGTGTGACTCCCTGGCCATGGTGGGCGACATCTCTGCGGCCCAGCACTCCCTCCGCGCGCCTCTGGCGCCTTAGGTACGTCTTTGCTGAAATCGTCGGGAATGCTCCTTAGTGGGCCTTTGGGGGGCGTTATGTTAGGGGGGGTTTTGTGTCGGCACCCACCTCTTATTTGCCATTCTTCCACATAGTAATGCCGTCGGTAATGTATTTTGAAAAAACAAATGAATTTTTTTTCTAAAATGTATTTTTTGGAAAAATACTTACCGATGGCATTACTCGGACGGCCCTCCCACCTGCCCCGCTTGCCTCCCTGACTGTGATTGGCAAAGTGTGCAAACTGGTGAACTGTCGCCCCGCGCATGCCGTGATAGGGGGAGGCCACCCGGGCTCCTGTACTTGGATCCCCGATGTCTCCTCCCCGGTTGTGGTGAGGACACAACTTTGGGCTGAAATCGTTAGGCTATAGAGTGTATTCCACATAGTAATGCCATCGGTAAGTATTTTTCAAAAAAATACATTTTAGAAAAAAAATTCATTTTTTAAAAAAATTGCATTTTGTCACAAAATATGGCTATTTTGGACCTATTTCTTGACTCCCGGTGGCCTTAGTCTCGCAGAAAATGCCAATGTTAAAGTTTACCACGGATGATGGTGGACTGACAAGAGACAGCGGACAGATGACCACTGGCCCAGAACATAGACTCACTCTTGCTTCGCATGTGTACCAAAATTCCATCCCAGGCATCCTACAGTTGGAACACAGCTGGGATAAATTTGGGTTTTTCTCAAGATTTGTTCATCCCAGGAACAGACGGCCTCCCATTTCGTTTGTCCCTCTCAAAAATTGTCCATCGTAATATGGAAATTTTCCGTTAACATAAAGCTAGAGCAACCAGCAACATATCTAAAAAACTGTCAAACGGGGGCGATGCTGCCTGTCATGTCGCTATATGGAAACGCACGTGATTTTCTGCCTGCTGCTCAGCTACTTTGTTGCTGTGTCACACAGTGCACCATTGTCATGCAGCTATAGGGAAACGCAACCATATAATATAAATAGGACTTTTTTTTTGCACATTTCAATACTTGTGCAGCTGCTGTATGGATCTCTAACTTTCATTTTACATTGGCTCATAATTCTTTTCACATATGTCGGCACCGATGTTATTGGTCCCCTTATGCGCACATCCACTGGTACTGTTCATAGCACTGGTGGCTGCACTGACAGGAACGATGTTAACACCAAAATAATGTGTCGCAGTGTGCTGTGTATGCGTGTGGGAAGGTTAACCCTTTCATTACTGAATTCTCTGGTTCGTGAATACCACTGAGTACTGCTTTTATAAAGTTCTGTATTACCCCTGCTTACTGAGTTTAGAGACTAGAAAAATACCAAAATATAGTAGTGTACGGGAAAGGCTGATAGCAGAGTACTCATCCACCGCAGATACCCATAACCCTATATTGCTGTGACGGGCTTTGGACGGGCTACACATTGATGTCATGTGTCAGGGTCGTGTGATTGATTTGGTGACACACAGGTGCAAATATGTGACAAAATGACAGTACATTAACAACACACACCTATGAAGCAAGCAAACGTGCATGAAAACGGATCTAAAAGTGTTTGCATGCTCTTACCGTGACAATGATGTGTTGGAAACGCATAATCCAAACTTGTGACTGTGTCATTGTCTGTTTATTGCTGTCACATATCAGTGTCCGCAATGCACACACAGGTGTCCAAAATACAAAAAGTAACTGAAAAAGATCCACTATTATATACACCTTGATTGTCCATGTTTACGCATACACTATGTACAGCCGTTACTAGGAGGGTGAAGATGAAATTACAACACTGCTATACACTGTCGCCACTGTCACCCTGTATTTACAGTTGTACCTGTGTGTGGTACAAAATAAAACAATTGTTGTCATTACAACAAAGGTACACTTCACATTTCCGGCACATAACAGTTTTGCACCTCTTGTAAGGGTTGTTTGCATAGCTAGCCCCTGGGTTTGCGTCTCTGTAGCGGGTGTGTCGCTTGTAGCACAGAGCACATCCGTGATCACGGCCCTCCCCTTTGACAGGTAAATGGTCAACTCGGTCAAGGCGAGTCTCGTTGCTGGCGGCAGAGCGGGGACGGCCGACGGACGGTCGCCGTAGATGATAGTCGGCTACCAACTCATGGGCCAGGTCCAGCCTGAAGCTCAGGTAGTCTCTCTTGCGCCTGTCAGCGTTACGCAACTGTCCCCTGTTTGTCACCTGGCCCTCGATCACGTAGGCATTGTACATGCTGGTCTCCAGCAGCTTCCATTCTACACGCCTATACCACTTCATGGTTCGCTTGCTTTTGTTGATTCGCGTCATTTGATCAAACCGATCGACGCCACCCATGAACTGACTATAGGCTGCTGCTGTCGGAGGGCATGGAAGCTGCACCGGTGTCCCGTCCTTTTGTCGTCGCTGTGTCGTCGGGCCTGGTTCTTCAGGTGCATGTGCTGTAGAGACATAGTACACGACACGCTTGTCTTTCCAAGCCGTAGCCACCATGCCCCTACATTCTCGCCACTTTGTATGTCCGCGATCGAGACGCCTTATGTCACGCTGTGCCTTGATCAGAGTACGGGGAAAGCCGATGCGTTCAGGGCGGACCGTCCCACACAGGTAAGTCCCTTTGCTAAACAGGTAGCGAGCGAGAACAGGTGAAGTGTAAAAATTGTCGGTGAAGATGATGTGACCCGAGTTTTGCAAGCTTTGGGTCAGGCCGACAACGACTTTGGAGCTCAATCCAAAAATGTTGTTGACCTGGTCACCATGGCGACCCACATACACCTCAAAATTGTAGCAATATGCAGTGACACTATCCGCCGCCACCCACACCTTGATCCCAAATTTCACCGGTTTGTCTTTCATGTATTGCTTGAACGACAGCCGTCCTTTGAATGGTACCATCGCTTCATCCACTGTCACTTCTCGGTGGGGTGTGTATTCTGCCATGAATGAAGCCCTGATGATGTCAATCATGTATCGGATCTTGTAGAGCTTGTCACCGTTGTTGACAGGTGCTGATGGGTCACAATAGTGCACATAGCGACGGATTTTGAAAAACCGATCTCTGCTGAACACCTTTGCGATGTTGGTTCCAAGCATGTGGTACTTGGAGCCTGTGTCCCAGACAGTACAAGTGGTCTCTGTCAAGTTTGACGATGTCCATCATGATAATCATGCCGTAGAAGGCCTTCATGTCTGACACTGTCACATCTATCCACTCCCCTTTGTTGTTGTCCGGGTCCTCTCTCCTCCTCTTTGCTGCATTCGCGTTTGTATATGTTGTGATCGTTTCGAACACACTCTCAGAGTAGAAGAGGCCAAAGTACCCGGACGCACTGACAGATGTGTCAATTACACGTGTTGGACCTGGCCTTCGGGTGAATGTCACCCGCTCAGGTGCAACAAATGGTCCTGCTGTCCATTCAAATTGTGGATTTCGGAACCACAGTGGCACATTGTCATCATCAAGTTCATCGACAAGTTCATCGCCACTTTCGTCGTTGGCATCGCGATCATTATCGTTGTTGTTGTCAGTGTCTTGTCGCACAACACGCACAACATCAGCCCTTTCATCCTCTGTCAACTGAACTAAATCCATCTCTCCAAAATCGCCTCTATCCCAAAACTCATCATCACGGTCACTTTCTTCTCTCTCCGCCATTTTTGCAAGCACAACCAAAGTTCTGGAAGGAATTTTTTTATATAAACTCCGCATCCTGTTTCTCAGGCCCCGAGCCGGAAATAACAAACACTACGCGCCTGGCGGTACCACTCTAGCGCTGTCAAGGTCGCCGCTAATTAGGTAGCCACTCTCAGCGCAAACCGCTTTAGCGGGTAGCCGTACGCGGGGGAGTAGAAGCTGCGGTCCCGCTATACCGGGAGGCCGTAAGCAGAGGAGGCGTGTCTCCATCCCCGCTATAGCGGGCGGCAGTAATGAAAGGGTTAATACACTTTTGTCAGTATGCAAGCAGTATGCTGTTTGTGCCATGGCCTGCGATTCTGTACCCTGTTTCTGGAGCAATGGGGACAGGGATCTCAGGCCCTAACACATCTCAGTACCTAGTACAGCATTCACTTCTGTGCGTTATGTGCATGTGTGCACGCTTGTGTGGGTAAGTGCGGCTATTACAATACAATACAATACAATAATACTTTATTAATCCCTCACGGGGAAATTCACTGTCTGCCCATACAACACATGGCATCATCAATCTCTCATTTCAAAAAAAAAAAAAAATGTCATGTTGAGCACCACTGTGATATCCTAACCCATGTAATATTTACTTTTCCTAGTCCATTTTGTTATTTAAAATATGAAAAAAGTAAGTTAGTGAGCCTTCTGAAGATCAATAGATGTATTAGCACTAGCAGGAAAATCATAGGCTTCACTTTATGTTATGTGCATGATGCTGTGACGCTTACATGACACAAAGTTCACAATATCTTTTTGCTCCTTGTGCAGTGTCTGCTATTTTCTTTCAGTGAATGGCTGAAGATGGTCGAGGATTCATTCCAATGCACCTTTGAAAAAAAATCCTCAGTGCTAGAAGACTTTGATCCTTATATTTTGTGATCATTGGCATCTATACTTTGTCAGGGCCATAAAAGTCAAATTCTCATGATTTTTGTGAAACTTATTTATTGTGCAAATGGCTATACGAGGCATGTAACATACTATGCTTAGATAAGACCACTAGTTATCAATAATGCCCTTTAGTGTACATAATTGCAAAGGCACTCTAAATCTGATGCAGCTTCTCAGAATTCCACAGCGCCTCTGAGTTAGCAGTCCGTAGGCTGTAATTCCTGCAATATATGTGAAAGAAAAATATAGGATGATAAAGTCTGACATCTGTTTGTGTGTCACTGTCAGACAAATACATATAACTGTAAGACAAATACACTACAGCACACGACCCGGAAAACACATCCTTCTAGGCGACTTTAACTTCCACTTTGACAAACCCGACCACCCTGACACAAAACGCCTCTGCACGTCACTTTTAAACCACAATCTTACACAACACATCACTAAACCCACCCACCGACTTGGCCAGACCCTCGACTGGATCATCACCCGCACCTCCGATCAACTCTTTCTCGACTCTGACACCTCTTCTGTGCTTCTCTCTGACCACTTCGCTATTCTCGTCTCCCTCAATCTACCTCCCCCGAAAAAAACCAAGCTCGTTGTCTCTCGCCGCAAACTAAAATCTGTCAACCGCAAGAGCTTCTTCGACGAAGCTGTCGACCTTCTCTCGGACCCCACCCCCTCTCCCGATCTTGCATCCCATTTCGATTCCTCCCTTCGAAAACTTCTAGACACCCATGCCCCTGTCACCACCTGCTCCATACCCAACCGACTCCCCGCCCCCTGGCTCACTGATGACATAGCTGAGGCCAAGCGCGAGCGCCGACAAGCGGAACGCCTCTGGCGCTCATCTGACCTCACCGTTCACAGACAGATCTTCCACACAACCAGATCCAAAGTCTGCAAAATGATCTCCGAATCTAAACGCAAACACCTTCAAAACCAAATCCTGGAATCCACCTCTTCCAAAACCCTCTACGCCACCATGAACACACTCCTAGGCACTTCTAATGACTCTCCTCTCCCCAACACACACAGCAAAGAAGAACTCCCGTCTGCTTTCTCTACCTATTTTTCGGATAAAATCCAAAATCTGCGCGACACACTCGACACCCTGCCTCCTCCGGCTTGCCCTCCCGACCCCACCTTTTCCGGCACTCCCCTCTCGTCCTTCCGCACCGTCTCTCAGGATGAAGTCCTCAAGACCATAAAGTCCATGCCCTTCAAAACCTGCGAACTTGACCCCCTCCCAGCTTCTCTCTACCGTGACGGCCTTCCAAAACTTCTACCCTTCATTACCGACATCATCAACGCATCTCTAGAAAACGGCTCCGTCCCCGATATCTTCAAGTCCGCCATCGTCCGTCCTCTCCTCAAAAAACACAACCTCGACCCAAACGAACTCAAGAACTATCGTCCAGTCTCCAATCTCTCTTTCCTGTCCAAGCTTCTTGAGAAGGTTGTTCTCAACCAGCTCAACCTCCATCTCGCCGACAACAACCTCCTCAGTCCATTCCAGTCTGCCTACCGCAAACATCACAGCACTGAAACAGCCCTTCTACATATCTTAAACGAGCTGCTTCTCTCCACTGACTCTGGCAACATCTCCCTTCTTACACTACTCGATCTCTCTGCCGCCTTTGACACTATAGACCACTCTATCCTCCTCCACCGACTCCACCACTCCTTCGGCATCACTGACTCTGCTCACTCCTGGTTTCTCTCCTACCTCTCTGACAGACAGCAGTCCGTCACCATCAACGGCGTCTCTTCCAACCCGGTAACGCTCTCCTGCGGAGTTCCACAGGGATCCGTCCTGGGCCCGGTCCTTTTCACACTCTACACCTCTCCTCTGTCCAACATCATCCAGTCTCACCGCATACACCACCACCTCTACGCTGACGACTCACAACTGCAAGACAAAGACAAACTCGACAACACTCAGTCACTACTGACTCGCACGGCTGACTGCTACAAAGACGTGAAAAACTGGATGACAGCAAACAAGCTGAAACTGAACGACGACAAAACGGAAGCCATGCTGGTAGGCACTCGCCAAAAACTCTCCCAGCTCCCTCCCTCTCTCCACCTTCAACTCGATAGCACCCCCATCTCCCTCTCTGACTCGGCCAAGAACCTCGGCGTCATCCTCGATTCCTCTCTGTCCATGACCAACTTCGTCTCCGCCACGACCCAGGCATGCTATTTCCACCTTCGCCGCATCAGTCAGATCAGAAAATACCTCACTATCGAAGCTGCCACCAAACTTGCTGTCTCTCTCATCTTATCTCGCATCGACTATTGCAACTCTCTCCTTTCCGGTCTCCCTCACTCCACCATCTTCACTCTCCAACGCGTCCAGCCCCCACCCGGGTCTGCCCTGGGGGACTTGGGTGGGGTTAGGTATTTTTTAGTTCCCAGGGTCACCCTGGTCAGCCCCACAGGGTGGGTTTTTCTCTCTATTCTGGGGCATGCGTTTCTGTCTACCCTTTGTCCATTCACCTGTATTTGCCTTTTTAAAACTCTCCCTACTGTCTGCACTGCCTGTAGCTCTTGATATTGGATGTGTGTTGCTAAATGGTCTTAGCTTTATTTAGGCCCCATGTTGTAGGTTTATTTAACGTATTTGGCCGGCTGGCGACATACATTCAATTTTCTGTTTAGTTTTTTTTTCACAAGCAGTGCAGGCACGTCCTGAGAAAGCCTTGTTGCTGTCGGGACGTTAAGCAATGTACAATCAATCCAACGCGTCCAGAACAATGCTGCCCGTCTCGTCCTCAGAAAGAAAAAATCCGACCACATCACACCCCTGCTCAAAATCCTTCACTGGCTCCCCATCCCCCAACGCATCCAATACAAAGTTCTGTCTCTCTGCTACAAATCCCTGAACAACTGCGCTCCTGCCTATCTCTCCAACTTACTTCACCCCTACACACCTTCCCGCTCCCTCCGCTCTGCCTCCGACCCTCTCCGCCTCCACATCCCTCGCACCAAACTTAACACTTTCGGTCCCCGCTCCTTCTCCGTCTACGGTCCATCCATCTGGAACACTCTCCCACTCTCTCTCCGTCAGAAACACTCTCTCTCCTCCTTCCAGTCCGCCCTCAAAACTCACCTCTTTCAACAGTTTTAGCACTATATCACCGCACTCCCCACCCCAAGCTGACCGTCGTAATGTATTTCACTGTTTGTGGTACGTGAGTCATTGTCTAAAGCGTGCGCATGCGTGCGCGAGTTGTGAGTGTGCGCTTAGAGTTATAATTATTATAAGATAAGCGCATTATAAATACCGTAATTATTTATTATTATTATTATTTATTATTATTATTATTATTATTATTATTATGTACATGAAGAAAGGACGTTGTGCCAAATGCACAACAGATGTTAGAAAGTGCAGAAATGGTACATACATGTAGTTTGCTATTGTGGTGTAATGTCATATTATGTATTTGAACTAAAATATGTTTTATCATACAACGGGATTCAATTACATTTAAAATTTGTAGTTAATGCATTGACGTGCTATACAATACAATACGACTAATAATCCCTGATGGGGACATTATGTGTACGTTAAACCATGAGTGGTGATGATTTACAAGCTGAAACATGCTGTTCACACACAAGCTCTGACTCCAAGGTCCTGCAAGTACTGTGTGTAACAAGAAAGGCAAAGCCTTTATGGCTGACATGTTTCCATCTACATGTGCGACCTTTGTGACAATCGGTGAAGAGATGGCTTATGCACCACCAAAATCCATGTTTTCTCACAATGTAATAAGTTTTCACCTCGCGCTGGGACCATATGGCATTGAGGCACGTCCCCTGGGTGGTGGATAGGGGGTCCCTCGTGAGAGGGGTGCACCGAATGAAATAAGGTGCCGTGAACCAACATGGTCTAAGGGAAGGCGACCCCGACAGAAAACCCCTGGTCCTCCTAGTAAGGGGGTTGGGCATGGGGGTAGCTTCCCCACCCTGCAAAAAAGGAAATAGCTACAAAAACGCCCACGAAAAGACAAACAGCAATTCCTTTCCTGGGGGAGGAAGGTTCTTCTACCAGAAGACTTATGACGTCCTGTGGTGAAAGCCGGAAGCCACAGGACCGAGCCGCCTCTCTCTATCCAGGGACACAACCATGGGCACATGGAATGTTAAGACCATGTACCAGAGCGGCAAGGCCGCCCAGATAGCAGCGGAAATGCAAAAGTACAACCTTTCCCTGCTAGGTATCAGCGAAGCCAGATGGACGCAGTCTGGCCAGAAAAGGCTGTTAAGTGGGGAGATGATTCTGTATTCAGGTCATGAAGAGAATTCCCCCCATACAGAAGGAGTAGCATTCATGCTGTCACCAGTGGCACAGAGAGCGCTTATGGGCTGGGAACTTCTTGGGCCAAGAATTATCACAGCAGCCTTTAGAACCAAGAAAAAGCTCAAGCTGAACGTCATCCAGTGTTATGCGCCCACAAATGACAGTGACGAGGAAGAGAAACAAGAGTTCTACGACCGACTCCAGAGTGCTGTGGACAAATGTGCGGAGCGAGACATCACCATCGTCATGGGTGATTTTAATGCCAAAATAGGGGAGGACAACACCGGATACGAAGAGGTGATGGGGAGACAGGGACTAGGGGAGATGAATGAGAATGGGGAGAGGTTTGTAGACTTTTGTGCTCTAAACAGACTTGTCATTGGAGGCAGCATCTTCCCACACAGAAGAATACACAAAGCAACTTGGGTCTCACCTGACCATACTACAGAGAACCAAATAGACCATATCTGCATTAGCAAGAAATTTAGAAGATCCCTTCAAGATGTTCGAGTGAGGAGGGGAGCAGATGTCGCCTCAGACCACCATCTGCTTACCTTAAGAATAAAGCTCAAGTTAAAGAAAAGCCGCACAGAGACAACAAGAAGACAGCGCTATAATGTAGGCCTCCTGAGAGAGACTGGAGTGAGAGAAGAGTTCAAACTGGTGCTGTCCAACCGGTTTCAAGTGCTACAGGAGCTAGTAAATGAAGAGGAGGCGGTCAACACAGAGCAGCAGTAGAAGGCAGTTAGAGAGGCACTGAACTTAACCTGCAAAGACACTGTAGGGTTCAGGAAACGCCACCACAAGGACTGGCTGTCGGCACAGACCTTGAAGAAGATAGAAGTGAGGAAGCAGAAGAAAGCAGTTGTCAACAACAGTCGCACGAGAGCAGCCAAAGCCAGGGCACAGGAGGAATACTCGGAAGCCAACCGCGAGGTGAAGAGGAGTATCAGGGCAGACAAGAGGGCCTACACAGACAGCCTGGCAGCAGAGGCAGAAAAGGCAGCAGGCAGCGATAACATGAAACGGCTCTACGACATTACCAGAAGATTGTCGGGTAAGTATGGCCATACAGAAAGACCAGTAAAAGACGAAGAAGGCAAGCCTATTGCAGACAGAGCAGACCAACTCGACAGATGGGCCGAGTATTTTGAAGAGTTACTGAACAGACCCAGCCCACCTGACCCCCCAGACATCCAGCCAGCAGAGACTGACCTACCCATCAGCTGTGACAGACCCAGCCGGGAAGAGATCAGAAGAGCAGTGGCATTTTTGAAGAACGGCAAAGCAGCAGGGCCAGATTGCATCCCAGCGGAAGCTCTGAAAGCAGACCAAGAGACAACAGTAGAGATGCTGTACCCACTGTTTGGAAAGATCTGGGAAGAGGAGGTGATGCCGGCTGACTGGAAGGAGGGGTACCTAATCAAGCTTCCCAAGAAAGGCGACCTCAGCAAGTGTTCCAACTACAAAGGAATCACCTTGCTGTCAGTACCCGGAAAGGTCTTCAACAGGATCATCCTGGAGAGAATGAAGAGCTCCGTTGACCCACAGCTGAGAGACCAGCAAGCAGGATTCAGGAAGAACCGATCATGTACAGACCAGATCGCCACTCTCCGCATCATCATGGAACAATCTCTGGAGTGGAGCTCCCCGCTGTACGTCAACTTTGTGGATTACGAGAAAGCATTTGACAGCGTGGACCGAGAGACTCTGTGGAAACTCCTACGACACTACGGTGTACCCACAAAGCTCGTCCGCCTGATCAAGAGCAGCTACGACGGCATGACATGTCGCGTGATCCACGAAGGGCAGTTCACCAGGGAGCTCCTGGTCAGAACCGGTGTCAGGCAGGGGTGTTTGCTGTCTCCGTTCCTCTTCCTACTGGCCATAGACTGGGTCATGAAGAGGACCACTGAGCACAGACGAAGTGGAACACTGTGGACACAGCTTGACGACCTCGATTTTGCAGACGACTTGGCTTTACTGTCCCACACTCATCAACAAATGCAGGACAAGACTACGAGGCTTGCTGACATCTCGTCCCAAGTGGGCCTCACCATCCACAAACAGAAAACAAAGACAATGAGGCTGAACGCAACCAGGGAAGAACCAGTCTTGCTTGCTGGCACCCCGTTGGAGGAGGTGGAGTCCTTCCCATATCTCGGAAGCATAATAGACAAAAAAGGCGGCACTGATGCAGATGTCGGAGCAAGAATCGGTAAAGCCAGAGCAGCCTTTCTCCAGTTGAAAAAAGTGTGGAGTTCTAGAGAGCTGTCACAACACACCAAAGTCCAGATTTTCAACTCCAATGTAAAAGCAGTTCTCCTATATGGAGCAGAGACTTGGAGATTGACAAAAACCACAGTCAACAGAGTACAGATCTTCATAAACAGTTGCCTTAGAAGAATTTTGAAAATCCACTGGCCAGAGAAGATCAGCAACGTCAGACTCTGGGAGAGAACAGAGCAGATAACAGCAGAGAATGAAATTGGGCGAAGAAGATGGGGATGGATTGGTCACAGTCTAAGAAAGTCAACTTCCAGTATCACTAGACAGGCATTGTCATGGAACCCCCAGGGAAAGAGGAAAAGAGGCAGGCCAAGAAACACCTGGCGTCGAGACCTCCAAGCAGACATCAAGAGACTGGGAACCACCTGGAGTAAAATCGAAGGAGAAGCACAGGACAGGAGTCGCTGGAGGTCTCTCGTCGACGGCCTATACCCGGGGAGGGGTGACAGGCGTTAGTAAGTAATAAGTTTTCACACATCTGTCGGTGTCAAACCTCGTGACCCGTTTCCTTTGTGATGAGTTGACTGAATTCATATACATAAGGTCTTATCATCATCAGCTACCTCTATGCCATGTTTGATTGAGAAAGTTTGCAATACTGTTGATAACTATAATTCTATCACTAATTGGCATTTTACACACATTTGCCGACCTCTTGTGACCCTTTACTTTTGCAAGGGATCAACAAAATAAGTATGCATAGAAAGGTCTTCACATCAGGTATCTTTGTACCACGTTTGGGTTTGAAGTTGTCAATAGCATTTGTGGAAAAATAAATTATGTCAAAATACAGCTATTTTTAACCTATTCCCTGATCCCCTTGACCTTTGTGAGAGGTCACTCACATTAGTATGTTTAGAAAGATCTTGCCACAAAGTATCCTTGGACCAAACTTGAAGACTGTGGCTTGAATAGTCTCTGACAAATGTCAACGTTAACGTTTACCACGGACACTGGAGGACAGATGACGACCACCGGCCCAGAACATACTCACTTTCACTTCAAACGTGAGCCAAAAAGCATGCCAAGGCTTGCAAAACCCAGTTGCAGCCATGGTTTAATGTATTTATCCCACTGTTGTATGATCCCTGTTTTATGTTATGCTGGTTTGCTCATTTGACTTAATTGATAGAGCCTATACAGTGTTTTGCTTACTTTGTTTTCTCTTATAATAACCCTGAATGGGCCTCCATAACAATTAACATGCAGTGCTTAGCCCTGACAATGGCGAATAATTCACTAGCCGTGGCGAGTGATTTTGTTTTTTGGTTAGTAAAAAAAAATCCACTCGCCAAATGCGAGTGCGCTCGTGCGTTTTGCAATCTGTACTTTTTCCGACCTAAATCCGAAACATTTTCAGTTTGTTAACCCTTATCATTCGGAGTACACCAGTGTGTGAAATACATTTGACTAAAATAGTTCAAGGGTAGTGCCAGTATAGCTTGGCGCTTCTAGGCGCCAAGCTATTCTGGCACCACCCTTGAACTAAAGCCATTGGTCGATATCCTTATCTTTAAGTACTATAATGTAGCTTGCATATGGCAGTGTACAAATTTGAAGCTATTAGCCTCAGTATGATATGGGTTAATAAAACTTGAAAGGCACTAGCCAAAGGCTGGTGGGCAAAATTTTAGACTTTCACTTTAGTTTCAGGGCTGGTGCTGCAGCTGTGTCATCAACATTACCATTTGCTGTTATGCAAACCCTTATCATTCGGAATACACCAGTGTGTGAAATAAGATAGCCTAAAATAGTTTATTAAGGGTGGTGCCAGAATAGAGGCGCCAAGCTATTCTGGCACCACCCTTTTCATTGGTCTATATCCTTATCTGTAAGTACTGTTATGCAGCTTGCATATGGCAGTGTATAAATTTGAAGCTTATAGCCTCAGTATGATATGGATTAAAAATGCTTTACTGCATTCAGCTTCAGTGCGGTGCATATATTTACATCGAGTGTGTCCCTGACTTGTGTGCAGTGTTCGGCAGGCCTTCCTGGAATGTAAGGCATGGTTGCAGTACATTATAAAGAACTGCTGTTGTCATTTTATACATCGACAGCACAAAATGTATTATGGTTATAAAAGATGCTGAAAATACATGTCACGATGACAGAATACCTGACAGTGGGATAAAGACATAATAAATGATATAGGATATACCACGTTTTTTTCCCCAGGCTTTATTTGAGAGATCAATTTCTTTTGAAAATTGAAAAATGTCACGTTTACATACTTTCTTCCTCCTAAGAATGTTCAGTTTTTTTGTGCTTCAAAAACTGCTTCTCTCTAGCTGATAATAATTAATTTATTGAACAATCTTGCTACGGTGGTTTTTGTATTATCTTCTTGGCATTATTGCTGTGAAAATATGTGTAGTAAACTTTCGTGACAATGTAAATGGTTATGTACACAATGCTGTTTGTGCAGTGCAATACCAGAAATAAAAGTGTTGTCAACACACAGGATGTGGCATCTTATTTAGAATTTTATATGTCATATGTTTGTACCTTTAAATATGGAATTCATTTTGGAATGTCAAAACTTCTTGATGGTAAATCTAAGCTGGCGCCATATAATACCTGGAGAAATAACTATTTTCAGTGGTCCTAACACTAACAGCACTTTCACTTTTTCACTGTACACTAGATGTACACATGTCTGTAAGATACTTACCCCTCAGTCTTCATGTCTTTCTGCATACATTTCTTCAACTTTTTTCAATGTGTGTGTGTGTGTTTGAGATAGGGGAGAGAGAGAGGGAGCAATAATACCTGCGGCTCAGAACTTTAGCCCACACTGACTGATGGTGACTCGAGCAACAGCAGCACCCCTCAAGCACACGCCAAACAACACAATTTTCATGACACCTGTAAATTAATAGTAATTTAGTATCATGTTAAATTTTCCAATGGTCAACAGCTTGCAACAGTACATACATGTATAGCAAGCAAATCCCTGTTGACTGCGCAACATTACAATACATGTACATGCACCATCAATTAGTGAATTAAAGCATTTCTTCCTTTCAACATTGCATGCACAGTGAAGTCGTGGGACATGCTCTTTTTTAAAAAAAATATTTAATCGGTGTAATCCGTCCTCAATACATACATAACTATCGTGAGCAAAATTTGTTATGTCTAAAAAATTACTATTGCCCACAGATATGGTAGGCTGCACTCATAAAACAATCACAACTTATTTTCCAGATTTTACAAATCGATGCTTATTCAGACAAATAATCTGAGTGATTAGAAGAACAAATCTCATCTAAATATAATCAAGCCAGTTTTGTTGGTAAATATATGATGCTGAGGCTGTTTGCACATCAACCTGGTTTGTACTTGTACCCAAACCTGAGATGGAGTATTTACACTTGACACAACCTGGGTTGGAGCAGGGTACAGTTCAACCCTGGTCAGAAGCTGGGTTGGATCTAAACAGCATTCCATTCCGCGTCATCACATTTTATGTTACCCCACCCGGGTCTGCCCTGGGGGACTTGGGTGGGGTTAGGTATTTTTTAGTTCCCAGGGTCACCCTGGTCAGCCCCACAGGGTGGGTTTTTCTCTCTATTCTGGGGCATGTGTTTCTGTCTACCCTTTGTCCATTCGCCTGTTTTTGCCTTTTTAAAACTCTCCCTACTGTCTGCACTGCCTGTAGCTCTTGATCTTGGATGTGTGTTGCTAAATGGTCTTAGCTTTATTTAGACCCCATGTTGTAGGTTTATTTAACGTATTTGACCGGCTGGCGACATACATTCAATTTTCTGTTTAGTTTTTTTTCACAAGCAGTGCAGGCACGTCCTGAGAAAGCCTTGTTGCTGTCGGGACGTTAAGCAATGTACAATCAATCAATCAATCAACATTTTATGTTGCCACACACAAATCGGGGACATCACGTCACTGCCAGGAATTTCAGTGCTGTTGTCACAACACATTGACATTTCATAGCCTTGAAGTTGATTGTGCATTGAAAAGTGAATATGAATTATTTCTACGGCTTCTCATCCATGTCTGGGCTAAAGGTGCTCATTATAAGTGAAAGTGCTGGATGATTTGCCTGCAGCAGTCTTAAAAAAATTAGACCGTGGCCGCACTGGCAGAAAACATACACTTCTGATAATAACAAGTTGCCGTTGACCGACAATGTAAGAGCGCTGTTCATCAACGTTGTCATATAGGTCATGATCTATAAGAAACACTCTTTTTTTCCGCAAAATCCGTTGCTGTACGATTATTTTGAATCTTGTGATACAGCCTGACCTAGCTGTGCCATGCTACCGAATGCCGTCTGATCTAGAGACCGGCCCGTCTACCTCCCTATTTATCGGTAAGGCGACGCTTTTCCGACACACCAGTATGTGCTTTGCAGAAGCTTCACGTTGTGAAGTTCGTCGTTCTGTTGTCCAACACGCATTACTTGCTGACCAGCCGTAATTTCAGGTTCAAATAGATAGGTGTACTATTTGCTGCCACTGCCGAGACCAGAAGAAACATCAGAAATTTATAGTACGAGTTGTGGGTCTTTGGAAAGATGTCTGCCGCCAGCTGATTGCCGCCATTGCTCGGATTTTTCCGGAGCGTTTCCGTCGGTGATCGGAAAATCGAGCTTCTCTGATCCTTTCTTCAGTCATAACGGCTGATCGGTTCACCTTAGAGCGAAATGACTTGTATCATTGGAATCAGATTTTAACAGTCTACCGATACAATTTTACTTAAAAAACTAGAGGCACTTTAAACTGTTTGTTGACCCGTGAAGCAAAGAGGTCAATGTCGGGCTCAACCTCAACTCTCTGAGCCTCCTTTAACAAGTCGGGGTTTAACTGCCATTCGGTATCTAAGTTTAACTGTCCTGATTGCTCGTCTGCTTCAACATTAAGCTTGCCAGGAATGTAAGCTGCACAGAACCAAATATTTCTTTCTTTGCAAAACAACCAAAGCTACTTAGTTACTGAATTACAGGCTTGTGAATGGTTTGTGCCCATTTTATGCACGCAACTGCTGTTGTATTGTGTAACGCACGCAGACTTTCCCCCAGTCGCACGTACACACTCGCACAACAGATGCATACACGCGGCAAAGCCCTAGCCTCTCACCTTGCTTAATATACACCTCTACCTGGTCCACCTCCATGTTTACTACAACTACTTCCACAAATTAAAAAAAGTAACGATACAAAAAGACACAATAAATCAACGGCAACAACCTACACAAAGTGACCTACTTGAAAGACGTACAGATGGAACGAAATATAAAAAAACGATAAATAGAAGAGCAAGGAACAAGAATACTACCTATACAAAAGGAAGAAACAAGAACTAGCTCCTCGTAAGATCCAGAAACTACTGAAACGACAGATCTTACCCCCTAGAATTGGAGAGGGGAACTAATACCAACAAACCCCCACATAACAATCAAACCTTACTCTAAAATTGCTACCCATTAGCACCCGCAGCTACTATAACCTACCGCTAAAACAGTCACCACTGTAAATCACGCAGACTTTCCCCCAGTTGCACGTACAGACTCTCGCACAACAGACGCATACACCGCCAATGACTCAGACGGGCACATTCACGCGGCAAAACTCAACACACGGGCTTTCTTACTAACGACGACGTTTATACAAATAATAACAGAAACGCTCAAAAGATTATCACAACTATGTACACCACACCTTCCCCACTACCAACATCTCAACATCACATCCACATACACAATAACAATGCCAGGCTAGGTAGTAGTCTCTCACATTCCAACCTGTTTGGTGTTCTCGCCCGGTTACATTCAGTCCTTTCACGTCTAGGCGTGCAAGTCCTTTGTTGTACGCTCCCGAGTCCCGTCTCTCGTACCGTGGATGTCTTCGTAGCTCATACCGTAAAGCGCAGCCCTCGCTGTGACCCGGGTGTCTCAGCACCGGTCGCTCACTCCCTGAGTGAAGAGATGGAGAGATGACCTCACAATAGGTCCCTGGTGACTGACGTCTCGGCGTCCGTCGCTCCAAACTCCGACAAGCACTCTGAATAAATAATAAGGTCCCAAATCATAACACTTGCTAACACACACACATACTGGATATGAGAAACATTACGTAACCCGGCTGATACAAACAACTCGCACGTTCATCCACACACAGGTGCTTCATAACCCGACTACTTTCGTAACCCCCCCATCACTACATTGAAACAGACTATAACCAGACACTCTCACCATACGTTCTTTTATACACTGGAAAAGACTATACTTAACCACGTACTACTTTCATAACGACTTAGGCATACACACCTCACATTTCTTAGTTGTCCATCTTGGTAAATAACTATATAGAAAAACACCGGTTGCCTCAACTTCCAAGCCAACATAACTGAACCAACCCAGTCAACCTACACAACCGAATTAACTCCTAACCCATACTATCATTAACGCAGTAAGCATCAATAATACATATAGAAACATACCTGAATTCTAGGTTTCAGAGTCTTGGAATACGGGCTAAGGTATCTCACACACGTCTGTCCACACTGACGGCAAAGCCCCGTACTAACGTTTCTACAGCTCTGTTCGCCTGAACTTACTAAAAACTCCCCGTGCCAAACGTTCCTTTAAGATTCCACGTGGGCCACGTGCCTCACGGAATAGCTGTCACAAGACAAACCGCTAACAAAAACTGTACTGTACTAAACCCTCTGTGTGAACCCTATGCGTGCGCATAGAGTTTCGTCACAATTGTCTAGCATAAGTCTGATATGCACATCATGCATCTCGGCTGTATCTGTATTAAACCAAACATTGCAGCCTTCAGTTTTAACACATTGATGCTCTGACGTTTCTTCTGAGGTCCAATGCCCCCCTGTTTTTCCCCCCCACCCAGGTCTGCCCTGTGGGACTTGGGTGGGGTTAACTACTTTTTAGTTCCCAGGGTCACCCTGGTCAGCCCTAAAGGGTGAGTTTCCCCCTTTATTCTGGGGCATGTGTTTCTGTCTACCCTTGGTCCATTCACCTGTATTTTCCTATTTTAAACTCTCCCTACTGACTGCGCTGCCTGTAGCTCTTAATATTGGCCCCCACCCGGGTCTGCCCTGGGGGACTTGGGTGGGGTTAGGTATTTTTTAGTTCCCAGGGTCACCCTGGTCAGCCCCACAGGGTGGGTTTTTCTCTCTATTCTGGGGCATGCGTTTCTGTCTACCCTTTGTCCATTCACCTGTATTTGCCTTTTTAAAACTCTCCCTACTGTCTGCACTGCCTGTAGCTCTTGATATTGGATGTGTTGCTGAATGGTCTTGGCTTTATTTAGGCCCCATGTTGTAGGTTTATTTAACGTGTTTGACCGGCTGGCGACATACATTCAATTTTCTGTTTAGTTTTTTTTCACAAGCAGTGCAGGCACGTCCTGAGAAAGCCTTGTTGCTGTCGGGACGTTAAGCAATGTACAATCAATCAATCTTAATATTGGATGTGTGTTGCTAAATGGTCTTAGCTTTATTTAGGACCCATGTCGTAGGTTTATTTAACGTATTGGACAGGCTGGCGACATACATTCAATATTCTGTTTAGGTTTTTTTTCACACGCAGTGCAGGCACGTCCTGAGAAAGCCTTGTTGCTGTTGGGACATTGAGCAATGTACAATCAATCAATTGGTCTGACTGGCCAGATTTTTACCCATCCCGCCATGAGATGGCCTTAGTTGCCTGCTCGGTTTTAAACCCAAATAACTAACTGGAACAATAAGCTGGCTTTGAATTTGTTGCATACCACTGCCCTCGTACCTTGGTCTCAGTGGCCTTCTCCATCCATGCCAGAAATAACCATCAGCCAGACTTGCAATAGGCTCAGATCCTAAAGATTTCCCCGGCGCTTGATGCAGGAACTGTAGACACTACATGCCATTCGCTCTATCGTTGCCATCCATGTTCGTCAGAGGACATTTGCCAGCAAGAATCAGGCCCCCCTCCAAATTCGATAGCTGGTTGAGAAGATCCTGCTGCTCCAGTTCCCAGGCATTGATGGTGGGTTGCAGGTACCATCCTTGGTGTTGGTAATATGTATTTTCAGAGTATGTGGCCAGATTTAAAGCTTTGAATAGATGAAACACCTTTGAAGGGAGAGAGCCAGTAAAGAGTGTTGCTGCTGACACCTGGAGGTTACCAGCTGGCATCTTGTTCAGCAGCGGCTGGCCGTTCCATGTCGAACAGTGAGAACACTGTGGACAGGTGAAGGTAATGGTCAGCGGCTGGCTGTTCCATGTCAAACAGTGAGAACACTGGACAGGTGAAGTTAATGGTCAGCGGCTGGCTGTTCCATGTCAAACAGTGAGAACACTGTGGACAGGTGAAGGTAATGGTCAGTGGCCGGCTGTTCCATGTCAAACATTGAGAACACTGGACAGGTGAAGGTAATGGTCAGCGGCTGGCTGTTCCATGTCAAACAGTGAGAACACTGTGGACAGGTGAAGGTAATGGTCAGTGGCCGGCTGTTCCATGTCAAACAGTGAAAACACTGGACAGGTGAAGGTATTGGTCAAAAGTTTTCCACTCGCCTTCAGTGCTACAGTTCCATGCCTGTGGCACACGGGACAGGCTTTAAACAGGTCCAGTAATGCTGTTTTAAATACAGTGTACTTTCTTTCTTCGAACACTGGTACCTGCTCGTCCTCCTCATCTCTGCCTGGTGTGGTGTGTGGTGCTGTGAAACAGACACGATGCATGCATTACGCAAAGTAAAGTAAGCACATTTTAAAAAATCAGCCTCGGTTATATCCCTGGGTTCAGACGAACAATAGACACATATAAACTTAAATTGTCTTCTTGAAGAAATAGAAACTACACAGTTCTCCAGCAAATTAGATGTTGACACAATCATTACGCCCGGATCCAGGGGGTGGAAGGGGGGTCCATGGACCCCCCCCCCCTCTTCCCCCCCATAAACAAAAATGCTATTGTCCTTGACAAGCACATTTTGTTGATGCTTGCACAACCGCACACAAAAACTCTGCTTCAGGTGGTTAATTTCTCCCAAGATATTTTTTTACCCTCCCCCACACTTGTAAGTGATCCAGCCCTGATGACGGTGATTTGATGTTGTTTGTGCTTTGCTCCGCTGTTCCTTACCTATGTTAGGCTAGTTTTGCCAGACATTTCAGCTTGACGGTGCACAGGAGACTCGATGCACGTCGGCATCTCTTGGTTTTACTGACCACGTTCCAGCACAGCACACTCACTTTGATGCCATTGTATTATTTAACACACCCACAGCTTTGAGAAATCGCCTAAACATGGTCTCCTCTTCATCGCTGTCCCCATCCTCACCAGGCTGGAATGTTTCGTCAATTGTTGGCTCAGTGTACGTGTCGGGAATTGCATGCATAGTCAACAAACGGGCCAGGAATGGGGATTGAGGATCCGAGTGGGCATGTGACATATGGACTAGCAGTGGGGCTGGCGGACCTGAGTGGGGGTGTTTCAATTTCATTAGATGGACCTGGAATGGGGCT
Source organism: Semisulcospira habei (assembly GCA_036245525.1). NCBI lineage: Eukaryota > Metazoa > Mollusca > Gastropoda > Semisulcospiridae > Semisulcospira > Semisulcospira habei. Next base: position 58,274,232 of record BTPG01000004.1, read on the forward strand.
GAGTGGGTGTGCTATATGTTTAGGACAGGGGCCAGGAATGGGACTGTTACAACTGAGTGGGTGTGCTATATGTTTAGGACAGGGGCCAGGAATGGGACTGTTGGTACCGAGTGGGTGTGCTATATGTTTAGGACAGGGGCCAGGAATGGGACTGTTACAACTGAGTGGGTGTGCTATATTTTGAAGGCAGGGGCCAGGAATGGGACTGTTGCAACTGAGTGGGTGTGCTATATTTTGAAGGCAGGGGCCAGGAATGGGACTGTTGCAACTGAGTGGGTGTGCTATATGTTTAGGACAGGGGCCAGGAATGGGACTGTTGCAACTGAGTGGGTGCTGTGTGAGGTACTTGCACTCTTCCACTATGTTGCACTGAATACCGATGCTGCGGCTCTTGGGCTAGATGTTGGCAGTCACACCTGCAAAAACAACCCACAAATGTGCATTCAAATACAAGAATGATAAAACATTAAAAACAGCATTGTACATAGGCATTCAGTGTTAACTGTCATAACATTGTTTTATATCAATATACTTACTATCTGCATGTTTCTATCTTTATCAAAAAAGGATTTAATTTATTGGTAAATACCTCTGCTGCGCTTCACAGGTTGGCGATTAACCATGACACCCTGGTTGGAGGTATGATGTGTGAAAGGTGTTGCTTGTCTTCCAAGGGTCGCGATATATCCTCAGTGAAGTCATCGTTGCTCTGCAAGCAAGCACACGCTGTTTGTACTGTTCTATGCCTGAAAGTAATAATCCCACTTGTAAAATGAGTACACTATTAGCAAATTACATGATATATCCAAAAGTGACGCAGGTATAGCAGGGGCGGATCAGTTACTGGGGGGGTTGGGGGGGGGGGGTCCAACGTTTTGTTTTGGGACCTTCAACCTGACACAAAAGGCCACCCTGACGCTTCTGTACATTAGTATGTATAGAAAAGTTGTATCGGCTACATGTACCTTTGCGCAAAATCTGACCAGTTGTGAAACAATTTCAATAAAAACATTTCTATCAATAAATAGCATGTTTCATTTCTTTGCACAGTTATTGTGATTCTGGAACTTTCTGCATGGCCATCCCAATTGGCATGCATATAAGGGTCATATGCACATCAGGTATCTCTGTACACAGTGTTTGAATTTAAACAGAGTATTTGCAACTGTTTTTCTGACCTAACTGCATGAGGCCATAAGGTCTAAAATCACATACCGGTGCACTTTCATATCGTTTTTTCAGGGTTTCTACTTGTGCTGTAGGCACTTTCAGCGTTGGCTTACTTGATGCGTGCCCACAGCACGTTTCAAATAAATTAACTCATTCGAGGGGCTCCACATCAATAACTGTGAAAGCGTCGTATAGCGGTGCCGCCGTCAACGTTAAAACCACACTTTCGCAGCTATTGATGCCGGGGGCCATGAACGAATTAGTAGTAGTTCTTTCTTGTTATCTGCCGTGAGATGGCCTTGGTTGCCTGCTCGGCATTAAACCCAAATAACAAACTCTTTCTCGTTACAGCTAGCAGCAGCCTAGACAAGTAGGAACTTCGCATCTAGTGCATTGTGCTCTCAGTCTCAACAGCTCTGGTCAGCCCTCTAAAGCCTCTTCTAGCGGCAGGAACGCTGCCCAGAACCAGAAGTCTAAGAAAGTTACGGGACCGCTGTGCACACGGGCCCAGAAGGGGGACACTGATGTCCCTCTTCAAAACAAATATGCTGCATTGGAGGAGCAGATGGAGGGAGTGGAAGTTGTCGTAGCTGGTGCTGCGGCAGCTCCACTCCCCTCTTCGCCGAAGAACCAGTGGAGGCCCTGGAGCCGGGACCCCCCACCCCCACCCCCCCCCTCCATTTCTTCGACTCCTACCAAAGAAAAAAGGGGGAAGAAACTCTTCTCCCCTCATAAGACATAATAGCCTTGTTGCTGTCGGGACGTTAAGCAATGTACAATCAATCATAAGACATAATCATGTACTCTCTGCTTCAGTGGAATTGTGGTTTTACGCTAACCTTGAGACGCTTGCAACTGTGCGTTGATTGCATCCAGGGGTGGGTGTCAACAGATTCAAGTTCTTGCCCTCCAAGACGTTCTGTGTGCATTTTACTAACCAGTCAAAAAAATTTCCAGAACCTAACCTGAGCATTGCTGAAGTGCCAATTAAGGTGGCCGAGGAGGCAAAGTTTCTGGGGGTCATCTTTGACAAAAGACTGACCTTCCGCAACCATATTAACTACCTTAGAACCTCTTGTCAGAAGGCCCTCGATGTTCATGTTGTTGGTTATTACTGACTGGGGTGCAGACCACACTTTATTACTTCGACTGTACCGGGCCCTTGTTCGGTCCAAACTGTATTAAGGCTCTGTGGTATAAGGCTCGGCTTCCAAGTCTGTTCTACTTCTACAGCATCTGAACACAATTCACCATCAAGGTGCAGTGTCCAGTGCTTAAAAACTCTCCAGCATCGCCTCTTTGAGAGCTTCATCCAAAGTGTCCAAGTCCTGAGAGAAAGAAAACATTTCAGAAATCTATAAAAATGCTGTGGGCAATAAACCCAACACAAAGTGAAGTGGCTTCGTCATTAGTTTCAGGAAAATTTAGGACATAGGCAAATCAGGAATTTTCTTGAAACTGGAAACTTAAATTTATTGTAAACCAAGTGGTCACGACTTGTTCAGCCAAATAATGTACACAAAGTGTGTTTTATATATGCATCGAGATGCACTGTGAGGATTCAAGACTAAATGCATACTGACTGGGCGGCCATCCTAGTAACAATAGAATCGAATGATGCGGTGCGTATGCCAGATGGATCAGTATTTCTGCATGATCTGTGATTTCTGACCTAACTGCATGAGGCCATAAGGTCTAAAATCACATACCAGTGCACTTTCATATCGTCTTTTCAGGGTTTCTCGTCGTGCTGTAAGCACTTTCAGTGTTAGCTTATTTGATGCGTGCCCGCAGCACGTTTAAAATATATCAACTCATTCGAGGGGCTTCACATCAATAACTGCGGAAGCGTCGAATAGTGGTGCCGCCGGCAACGTTAAAACGGCACTTTCGCAGCTATTGATGTCGCGGGCTATGAACGAGTTATTAGTAGTTCTTTCTTGTTATCCGCTGTGAGATGGCTTTGGTTGCATGCTCGGCGTTAAACCCAAATAACTAACTCTTTCTCGTTACAGGGAGCGGCAGTTTTTGTTTGACTCATGTGACTTGCAAACCCTGGAATCGGTGCTCATCACTATTCTGTATTCAGTCGTAAGCACGTGAGTCAGTGACTGATCTGCAACACCTGAAATTAATCCCGCCATTGTAAAAACTGAACTGAAGCTTGCAAAACTATGGCAGACTGAAATAACAGCCCAAAAATGTGAAATGCAAAACATAACTTCACTTTTTGGACTCAACAATCTAAAAAAAAAAGAAGCTATTTACCTTCACAATGAGATGGTCGGTGCGCAAAAGTAAAGAACGCTCACTCCAGCACTCAAGAGTTTAGCGGTATGAATAATCACCCATTGGCTCGGTGGTGGTTTGTCCGCGTTGCTCCGTCGGTCACCCCCACCCGGGTCTGCCTTGGGGGACTTGGGTGGGGTTAACTACTTTTTAAAGAAGTACCGAACGATAAAGAAACACGCTTAGAAAAGACAGGGACAACACAATTTATTAATATTTCGGGTAAATGCCCTTTGTCAAAATAGACAGAGAAATCAGCCGCTACTTATCTTCTTTCGTAGAAGGGATGTGGCAACTCTAAGCGTGTTTCTTTATCGTTCGGTACTTCTTTGCATTTTACACGCTTGGCAGTCACCTTTGTGGTCTGGATTGCATTTTAACTACTTTTTAGTCCCTGGTCAGCCCCACAGGGTGGGTTTTCCCCTCTGTTCTGGGGCACGTGTTTCTGTCTACCCTTGGTCCATTCACCTGTATTTTCCTTATTTAAACTCTCCCTACTGTCTGCACTGCCTGTAGCTCTCGATATTGGATGTGTGTTGCTAAATGGTCTTGGCATTATTTAGCATATTAGACCGGCTGGCGACATACATTCAATATTCTGAGGGGTTTTTTTTCACAAGCAGTGCATGCACATCCTGAGAAAGTCTTGTTGCTGTCGGGATGTTAAGCAATGTACAACCAATCTGTCAGTCAAGTTGTATATTCAAATGAGGTAGGTTAGGCAGTACATTTTGTACAGAGGCAGTATGTTGGAATTTGCTTAAAATCTCTTGATAGATGAGAAGAGACATGGTCACATGTTTGGTGCTTTCATACCAGTCTTGGCTTAACCAGCGGACTCTTTTTGGCCTAGTTTGAGTTGCCAAGCGGATGGTGATTTGAGGTACCAGTTTTGGCTGCGCTTGGAGTAGGGTTGGTACAGAATCATGTTGATAGCCAAGAAATGAGACGGGTGATGTGGTTATTTTTGTTGGATTTTGTGTATGGCAAATGTGCAGCAAGTGAGGGGTGGTGTTGTGTAGGGGATTGAAAAATGAATGGATGACTGGGACAGACTACGGCTAGGGCATTTTATCAGATGGGACTGCAGGGGCGGCCCACTGTGTACTATGGCCTTTTGCTGCTCGTTAGTTTTGGCTAGCAAACCTCCGCTGTGCTCAGCACCAACCTTCGGGTTAGAGCGCAGTGTGTTCCTGGTCTGCGGAGATAGGTGGATTTGAGCGGTTGTTATCCACGACTGCTTCTACAGTTGCTGTCTCGACTTTGCCGATTTTCAGAGTTTTCTCTACAACCAGCATTTATCTGGGCCCTCCCTTGAATGAGAATCCCGGACTCTGTCATTTTTGGGGAGTCCTGGAACTTTGCCTTTTTACTGGCAGCTCTACTTTTGCCGTTTTTACGAGGTTTTGCTTCTTTATGACGGTTGCCTCGGACTCTTTGTCATTTTTCCGAGGCTTCCCATTATCAAAGGACATTTTGGACTCTGCCATTATCTTAGATAGTTATCCTTTTGAAAGGTGGCTCGGACACTATCGTTTTTCTGAGGCTTCCCTTTACAAAGGGCATTTTGGACTTTGTTATTTTTGGGGCTCTTCTTTTGTAACGGGCGGCTCGGACTCTGTCGTTTTCCGAGGCTTCCCTTTTACAAAGGGCGCTTTGGACTTGGTCATTTTTGTACAGGTCGTCTTTTACCAAAGGCCTCCCTGACTTAGCTACTTTTATAGACTTTCCTATATAAAGGGCACTTTGGACTTTGTCATTTTTGCCGAGGCTGCCTTTTACCGAATGGCCCCTCCGACTTAGTTATTTTACTATATTCTCCTTTACACGGGGTACTTGTTTGGACTTTGTCATTCATTTTAGAGATACAACTTAGACGGCGCTTTGAGTCGATTTCCCCAAAAATTGAGAAAAAGCGCCTATATAATAACGGTATTATTATTATTATTATTAGTACTGCGCTACGGTAGCAACGTCTAATCAGTTACATTGTGACGAGCAGATAATTTTTTTTTTTCAAACGGCCTCATGCCGGGACATTTGTTGTCACTTTACCATTATTAGCCTGTACTGCAATATAGTCTATGCAAAATGAGATCTTCGTTTCACATGTTTTATTGTAGTTAGTACCAAGTGTGAGTGACTGGGCTTGTATGTGTGAACTTGGCATCCTGACACGAAGCAAACATTTACATACACATTCACCGGTCACACAAATATTGCACATCGTCAGCAACGCTACAGAATTTGGTGTCGAAGGCTGGGGTGAGGCGACGCTACAAAAGGAAAGGTCTACAGACTCTCAAAAAGGTCAAAATAATAGAATTATTGTCTATGAATGCTCAAAATTTATGAAAAATATTGCACTCTCTCGGAAAACTAAAGATCTTGTCTGGGGGTACATCCCGGAACAAAACCTTCAAGGAGTCTGCTGTGACGTGTTTATTTCTTGTCAGTTAAATCGGCACAAGATGGCAAAATGTGTTTGTTCAGAGGGCACAAAATAGGTCTGGAGTTAAAAATAGCATTTCATCTCCATAGCCGCATCTGTATGTTCTTACTTACGCCTGTCACCCCTCCCCGGGTATAGGCCGTCGACGAGAGACCTCCAGCGACTCCTGTCCTGTGCTTCTCCTTCGATTTTACTCCAGATGGTTCCCAGTCTCTTGATGTCTGCTTGGAGGTCTCGACGCCAGGTGTTTCTCGGCCTGCCTCTTTTCCTCTTTCTCTGGGGGTTCCATGACAATGCCTGCCTAGTGATACTGGAAGCTGGCTTTCTCAGACTGTGACCAATCCATCCCCATCTTCTTCGCACAATTTCATTCTCTGCTGTTATCTGCTCTGTTCTCTCCCAGAGTCTGACGTTGCTGATCTTCTCTGGCCAGTGGATTTTCAAGATTCTTATAAGGCAACTGTTTATGAAGATCTGTACTCTGTTGACTGTGGTTTTTGTCAACCTCCAAGTCTCTGCTCCATATAGGAGAACTGCTTTTGCGTTGGAGTTGAAAATTCGGACTTTGATGTGTTGTGACAGCTCTCTGGAACTCCACACTTTTTTCAGCTGGAGAAAGGCTGCTCTGGCTTTACCGATTCGTGCTCTGACATCTGCATCAGTGCCATCTTTTTTGTCGATGATGCTCCCGAGATAGGCGAAGAACTCCACCTCCAACGGAGTGCCAGCAAGTAAGACTGGTTCTTCCCTGGTTGCATTCAGCCTCATTGTCTTTGTTTTCTGTTTGTGGATGGTGAGGCCCACTTGGGACAAGATGTCAGCAAGCCTCGTGGTCTTGTCCTGCATTTGTTGATGAGTGTGGGACAGTAAAGCCAAGTCGTCTGCAAAATCGAGGTCGTCAAGCTGTGTCCACAGTGTCCTCTGTATTCCGCTTCTTCTCTGCTCTGTGGTCCTCTTCATGACCCAGTCTGTGGCCAGTAGGAAGAGGAACGGAGACATCAAACACCCCTGCCTGACGCCGGTTCTGACCTGGAGCTCCCTGGTAAACTGCCCTTCGTGGATTACGCGACATGTCGTGCCATCGTAGCTGCTCTTGATCAGGCTGACGAGCTTTGTGGGTACACCGTAGTGTCGTAGGAGTTTCCACACAGTCTCTCGGTCCACTATCAAATGCTTTCTCGTAAACCACAAAGTTGACGTACAGCGGGGAGCTCCACTCCAGAGACTGCTCCACGATGATGCGGAGAGTGGCAATATCGTCTGTACATGATCGGTTTTTCCTGAATCCTGCTTGCTGGTCTCTCAGCTGGGGGTCGACGGAGCTCTTCATTCTCTCCAGGATGATCCTGTTGAAGACCTTTCCTGGTACTGACAGCAAGGTGATTCCTCTGTAGTTGGAACACTTGCTGAGTTCGCCTTTCTTGGGAAGCTTGATTAGGTACCCCTCCTTCCAGTCAGCGGGCATCACCTCCTCTTCCCAGATCTTTCCAAACAGTGGGTACGGCATCTCTACTGTTGTCTCTAGGTCTGCTTTCAGAGCCTCCACTGGGATGCCATCTGGCCCTGCTGCTTTGCCGTTCTTCAAAAATGTCACTGCTCTTCTGATCTCTTCCCGGCTGGGTCTGTCACAGCTGATGGGTAGGTCAGTCTCTGCTGGCTGGATGTCTGGGGGGTCGGGTCTGTTCAGTAACTCTTCAAAATACTCGGCCCATCTGTCGAGTTGGTCTGCTCTGTCTGCAATAGGCTTGCCTTCTTTGTCTTTTACTGGTCTTTCGGTATGCCATACTTGCCAGACAATCTTCTGGTAATGTCGTAGAGCTGTTTCATGTTGCCGCTGCCTGCTGCTAGGCCGTCTGTATAGGCTCTCTTGTCTGCCCTGATACTCCTCTTCACCTCGCGGTTGGCTTCCTAGTATTCCTCATGTGCCCTTGCTTTGGCTGCTCTCGTGTGTCTATTCGTCGGCGTTTTTGTAGCTATTTCTTTATTTGCAGGGTGGGGAAGCTACCCCCACGCCCAACCCCCTTACTAGGAGGACCAGGGGTTTTCTGTCGGGGTCTCTCCTTCCCTTAGACCATTCCCCCACCTGGGTCTGCCCTGGGGGACTTGGGTGGGGTTAGGTATTTTTTAGTTCCCAGGGTCACCCTGGTCAGCCCCACAGGGTGGGTTTTTCTCTCTATTCTGGGGCATGTATTTCTGTCTACCCTTTGTCCATTCACCTGTATTTGCCTTTTTCAAACTCTCCCTACTGTCTGCACTGCCTGTAGCTCTTGATATTGGATGTGTGTTGCTAAATGGTCTTAGCTTTATTTAGGCCCCATGTGTTAGGTTTTCAACAGAGTACAGACCTTCATGAACAGTTGCCTTAGAAGAATTTTGAAAATCCACTGGCCAGAGAAGATCAGCAACGTCAGACTCTGGGAGAGAACAGAGCAGATAACAGCAGAGAATGAAATTGGGCGAAGAAGATGGGGATGGATCGGTCACAGTCTGAGAAAGCCAGCTTCCAGTATCACTAGGCAGGCATTGTCATGGAACCCCCAGGGAAAGAGGAAAAGAGGTAGGCCGAGAAACTCCTGGCGTCGAGACCTCCAAGCAGACATCAAGAGACTGGGAACCACCTGGAGTAGAATCGAAGGAGAAGCACAGGACAGGAGTTGCTGGAGGTCTCTCGTCGACGGCCTATACCCGGGTAGGGGTGACAGGCGAAAGTAAGCGAAAGTAAGTATGTGTTAGGTTTATTTAATGTATTTGACCGGCTGGCGACATACATTCAATGTTCTGTTTATTTTTTTTTTCACAAGCAGTGCAGGCACGTCCTGAGAAAGCCTTGTTGCTGTCGGGACGTTAAGCAATGTACAATCAATCAATCAATCAATTCCCTTAGACCATGTTGGTTCACGGCACCTTATTTCATTCGGTGAACCCCTCTCGCGAGGGACCCCCTATCCACCACTTAGGGGACGCGCCTCAACGCCATATGGTCCCAGCGCGAGGATCTGTATGTTCAGAGGGCACAAAATAGGTCTGGAGTTGAAAATAGTATTTCATCTCTATAGCCACACCTGTATGTTCAGAGGGCACAAATAGGTCTTTAGTTCAAAATAGTATTTCAGAAGAAAACAAATTTGTGAAAATATCGCTATTTTATTTACCTATTTCTGGACCTCCTGTGACCCTTGACCTCTGAGGGGTCGGCCAAATTAGTGTGCACAGAAATGTCTTACCGTCGGGTATTTCTGTACCAGATTTATTTTTGACGTTGAAAATAGTATTTGACAAAAAAACACTTTTGTGAAAGGTTTGAAGTTGAAACGGCATTTAAGACGGTTAATAAAAATATTGGTATTTGGACCCCTGTGTGACCTTGACCTTTGAGCAAGGTCACTAATATTTGTTTAGATAGTCTTACCTTAAAGTAACCCTAGAAAAAAATTTGAAGATTGTAACTTGAATACTTAGTTTTGCTATGGACAACAGCCATTACATGGACTCGCTTTTCTATCGCATGTGAGCGAACAAACACAAAAGCAAAGAAAATAAAGACAAATATAAATTTCAGTTTTAATCAAGTCACAGGCATAAAAAGAGGAACAAATCTGGAATCTTGAACAATTTTTTGTGTAATAACGTATCTGAAGAAACAGCAATTAATTAGTACTTACTCCCGATACACACCAGTTTCACGTCTGAATGACCTGCCCTGATCTTTACATGTATCAGCAGTCACAATGCACATCACACTCCCAGTGACCAGTTCCACGTCTGAATGACCTGCCCTGATCTTTACATGTATCAGCAGTCACGATGCACATCACACTCCCAGTGAGCAAAAGACCTCCAGCCAAAGTTGGCTGCGCTTGACCCATGCATGGCTATGCGTGGACCAGCTGCGGCCAACGTCGGCATGAGCACCCTTTGCTTACTGGGTGTCTACACACAAATGGTGACACAGCAACACAAATCACACACACACACGGGACTTCACACTTATGCACATTCACCCCTAAAGCCCTGACACGATGACAAGATGTGGATCAACCAGGATATTTCAAGGGTGGTGTCAGCTTGGTGCTTGTAGGTGCCACGCTATACCGACATCACCCTTGAAAAATCATATCAATGTGTCGCGAGAACTGTAACCCACAAAGACATGACACGATGAGATGTGGATTGACCAGGATATTTCAATGGTGATGTCACAATAGCTTGGCGCCTGTAGGTGCAAGCTATTCTCACATCATCTTTGAAATATCATGGTCACTGTGATGTAGACATTGGAGGACATTTAATAATTTTGTCCTCGGGGCTTAATGAGATAATGCTTTGTGCTCTGAACATACAAATAATTGTCGTGTTACACTGAATTTGTACATATGCAACACCCTATACATTGATCAAAAAAAGACAAATCTTGGCATGTAACAGTGGGAAAAAGTTAGCATTGCTTCTTCTATGAATGGTACAAGTAAGTGGGGACACCAAGAGTCTTTAGCAAATGGATAACAAGTTGGACAGTGACGCTAACAGTAAATGTTTGGCAGTAAATGTTTGGCTGTCTGTAGCACTTTCTATCAAAGGGTTGAAAGAATATTGATAGCCATTCCTGTTCTGCCTCGCGCACTCGCAACATGGACAGCATGAGCGAAAAATCATATTCCCCCAACAGAAAAGATCCAACTTGACCCATTACATCATAAGGCTGATTTTTAAAAAAAAACTGCTTATTGTCCTAAGTAGGTTACATTACGGATCAGGCGATGGATCAACCATTTTGGTTCAAGGGTGGTGCCAGAATAGCTTGGCGCCTCAGGCGCCAAGCTATTCTGGCACCACCCTTGAATTGTCATAGTCAAATTATTTCAAGCAGTGGGTGCATCAGGAGGAAAAAGGTTAAAACAAACTAAAATATGAAAGGAAAAATGTACAAGTAACCAACAGTATACACTAATTTACATGATGCAAAAATGTTAGTCTTTGAAAAACGCGGCCCAATTTGATAAAACAAACGATCACCTGGCCCAATGTCTGCCATAGATGGCCTGCAAAACTGCTGTGCGCGTGTCGACTCGATCTGTTGTCGGCCGGAGGACTTTTTGCTCCCTTTATCCAGACTATACTACGAACCATTTGACAGTGAAGAATTACTGGCCAGTGTAGCAACTACAGGAACGATTCCACACCACAGGTCACGGGTTGGATTTCCTTGAAAACATTCGTGACCAAGTAACATCGTAAACACAGTCATGTCCAAAGCACTGCCTGAAAGCACAAAACTAAAAAATCAAATTAACCCATTTAGCCCAAAAGCCCTACAACAGGAGATGTATGGCCATAATAATTCAAGGTTAGTGCCAGATCAGGTTGGCGCCTTCAGGTTCCAAGCTAATCTGGCACTAGCCTTGAATCATCATGGTCCGTCCATCTCCTGTAAGTACTACAGTCGTTGGGTAACACCACCACCATTTGGGAAACGTGGGCATGGAGTCGAATACATGGGTGGGACTTTTCTGGCTACAGCTGGAATTAAGAATTTTAAAAAATTGCATCCCCCCCCCCCCCCCCCCCCCCCCCCCAGTTTTTGCCTTTCTGCTGCCCCCAGACCCCTGCTTCAGGATTCAACTTTTGTTTCTGTCCCACTGGCCACTGTAAATGGGTTAACATCATTGTCGTGTAGTCGGGTCCATTTTCCCACACTGATTGGTCTGCACGTACAAACTGCCCCATCGCCTACCTCCTAGAACCATTGCCGTACTCATACCCACGACGCCCTGAGGCTGACTTTGTACAGTTTGCTTATTGTCCTATAAAAGCTACATCGGTCAAATTTATTCAGTGGGTGTATCGGGATCAAAAGGGTTAATCAAACTGCAAGCCGTTTGTCATTGCACACGGATCTAATGTATATCTTTCATCCAAATGCTTTGATCAATGCTAACGGGCACCTTGCATCATAAATAAATGGAAAACACAAAGATCATATGTTGATACAAGATAGTGAAATAAAAGAAATGTACTTTATTAAGTGAGGAGTGCAATACACAAGTGCTACACAAATATTGCAATTTAAACTCTGAACTGAGACAAAACGTATGCTGGACATGCGTGCTGCAAGAGAGAAATAAAGCGTGTCAGATCTGTGACACGTCAGTTTGTTGAAAAGATTCATTGAATGCGTGCGTGAGCTCAGTAATGGTCAGCATTAGGCCAACGAAAAAAATGCCCCACCTACAAAGTTGGACCTATCGTGTGCAATCACTAGCCATTTAGCTCAGTGCGCACAATATATAAGTTCTAGTACTTTAATCCAGTGAGCAAAGTCCTCGCTTCATGGCTATAGATTTACAAATTGTCACCTGCTACGTAGACGCAGCACCACTGGTAAACTTGAAATTCAAGCACATTTGCACAACTGGGTATAGTAGCCTATGCATAAAATGGTGTTGCTGCTGGCATCGGACTTCAGACTGCACCACAATGGCATTGAACAGTCCGTGTTGGGTTACTTCTTGGGTTACATCGTGGTTTGTTTGTCCTCTGTGGCTGATTATTAGACCTCCGTGCCATAGGCGCATCAGTCTGATGATCATCGGCCTATACAACACCACAACGAAAGCCACTGCGTAACCCAACACGGACAGTCCAATGACATATTCACCCTTTGACTGTCGGTAGACAGTTTTTAAAATCATAAATCAACACCAAAGACCTGCAGTTATAACAAAACAGGGATACAATGTGGTTTCACAAAGAGGCATAGATCCTCATGAGCCCCCACAACTGCGGGGGCTCATGAGGATCTATACATCTTGCAGTTGAGTGGTGTTCAATTTTTCTCTGCAGCCACAAGGCCAAGGTGGTATGGCTGGTATTAGCCCCTTGGCTGCAGAGAAAAGATAAACACCAATCAACAGGTATACAAATGTGGGCCTACAAACGCATGTGTACATAGGCCCATAATTTCAAGTGAACAGATGTCATGGAACAACATAACTTTTACCTGCAATTAAAATCATACTGGCACCTGTCAATGCTGCAAATATACATGCTAACTAAAAAGAAAATATCTTTTTCCTGAAACGCATCACAGAAGGTTCGACTCTCTGTTTACACTGAATGATAGGACTGCCTTTATTACATACAGCAAAACCGGGCCAAGTGCTCGGTCATATCATACACATTGTGGTTTATCAGATGCAAACAAAATAGATGAACAAAATAACATCATGTACCTGTACATTCATAATCACATGCTGCTGTTTATATCTCCATGATCTCCTGCGCTCATGTACCTGTACATTCATAATCACATGCTGCTGTTTATATCTCTATGATCACCTGCGCTCAAATCAAAAGGACAGGTGAAAGAGGCCATGTCACGTGTGCCTGGGCGACTGGGAAAAATTGAAATGACTAAAAACGGTCCACGGACCGACTATGCCATATAATCCATGGCCAGCAAGATACATACATTCTCATGCGCCCCTGCGAATGCACCGGTACAGTACTGCGAATGCAGGTTCAGGTGCTGTGAAAATTGATGTGTACAGTACTGCGAATGCAGGTTCTGATGAGAATTGACGTGTACAGTACTGCGAATGCAGGTTCAGGTGCTGATGAGAATTGATGTGTACAGTACTGCGAATGCAGGTTCAGGTGCTGATGAGAATTGATGTGTACAGTACTGCGAATGCAGGTTCAGGTGCTGATGAGAATTGATGTGTACAATACTGCGAATGCAGGTTCAGGTGCTCATGAGAACTGATGTCTCTAGCACATAGAACAGGCTGGCTGAAGGACTGTGGAGTCTGAAGCAACAAGCACAAGCTGAAATTCAGCTTTCTGGGATTTTGAACAAGCTGAATCGGCCTCCAGGACTGAAGACCGTCATCCATGCATATGCAAACCATCCTATTATCAGGTCAGTACTGCAGCTGCAGGGACTCGTAAGCCTGGAGAGGGGGCGAGGCGTGTGGGCAGCAATGAGACGAGAGTCGATGGAAACAATTCTGCACAACATACACGTTAACACTTATCACATGACCTGCATTATGTACAGTTATTAACCCACTGCGTGTCGGTAGCGGTTTAAACCCTATCGTGTCGGAATCATCGCAATTAAAACTGCTACCGACATGCCACGGGTTAACCACCTTGCACATACAGCCACCAGGACCTTGACACTACCAGTGACTGCATGCACAAAGGGTTCAATTCACATGGATTTATATACAGTTGTAGATCATAAATTAGCATGTTCAGGACGGTGAGGTCAGTGTAAGTTGACCTGACCCGCAGGACAGATTGCACATACCAATTTGTGGTTTCAAACTGTACAGAGGACTAGTTTTTTCGCTGGAAACGGGGAATGAAACTAAATCCTTGCAGCCACTATCACCCAACCCCCCTCCAAACCCCCAATACACTCCTCTGAAAATAAAACACCTTTCACAGCACAATTGTCAAAATGTACAACTACAAGTTATGTAAACTATGAACATATTATTCTTGGAGAATACACATCTCCACCCCCCCCCCCCCCCACCCCACACACACCCAATACACTCCTCTGAAAATAAAACACCTTTTACAGCACAATCGTCAAAATGTACAAGTCATGTAAACTATGAACATATTATTCTTGGAGGGGGAGGGGGGGGGGCGATAGGAAGAGAGGTTCACAGTTATTCACATCGGTACTATACTCAAGAGCAAAAGAAATGAGACATTTTCGGAACCAAATGGTTCTGAAAATGTTGCATTTCTTTTGCTGGTCAGTATATAACATTGAACAGTTATTTGTGGGGCTCTGCATACGTGGCAGACAGAAAGCGGTCACAAGGACGGAAAATAAAACAAGTGTTGCATAACCAACAAGTGAAAACCAAGTGCAGTTTCACCCTTTTAGCCTCAAGGTCCCATTTCTCAAACTTTGGAGGCGTTTCTTAATGACACTAGTTGCAGGAGATGCATTGACGATGATAATTCAAGGATAGTGCCAGATTAGTTTGGAGCCTTCAGGCGCCAAGCTAATCTGGCACTACCCTTGAATTATCATGGTCAATCCATCTCCTGCTGTAGGGACTCAGGACTAAATGGGTTAAACATTGTGAGCATAGATGCTGAATGGCACAGTTAAACTACAGCAGAACCCCTTCTGCGCAATCTGTCAGTAACGGCTGTAGCCACCTAAATGATGGTCTTTAACGACAGGAGACACTTTTCGCTCGTGAGAGAGCACTCACCTTTTCAACCCTGTGCGTGTCGGTAGCGTTTTTCTTGTCGCGATGATTCCAGTAGGAATCCCTAAACCTATTCCTGTAGGAATCCCTAACCCTATTCCTGTAGGAATCCCTAAACCTATTCCTGTAGGAATCCCTAACCCTATTCCTGTAGGAATCCCTAACCCTATTCCTGTAGGAATCCCTAACCCTATTCCTGTAGAAATCCCATACCCTATTCCTGTAGAAAACCCTAACCCTATTCCTGCCGGAATCCCTAACCATATTCCTGTCAGAATCCTTAACCCTATTCCTGTAGGAATCCCTAACCCTATTCCTGTAGGAAACCCTAACCCTATTCCTGTCGGAATCCCTAACCCTATTCCTGTCAGAATCCCTAACCCTATTCTTGCAGGAATCCCTAACCCTATTAATGTAGAAAACCCTAACCCTACTCCTGTAGGAATCCCTAACCCTATTCCCATAGGAAACCCTAACCCCTTTCCTGCAGGAATACCTAGTCCTATTCCTGTAAGAATCCCTAACTCTATTCCTGTATGAATCCCCAACCCTATTCATGTGGGAATCCCTAACCCTATTCCTGTAGAAAACCCCGTCCCTATTCCTGTAGGTATCATCCCTATTCCCGTATGAATCCCCAACCCTATTCCTGTAGGGATCCCTAACCCTATTCCTGTAGGGATACCTAACCCTATTCCTGTAGGGACCCTTAACCCTATTCCTGTAGGAATACCTAACCCTATCCCTGTAGGAATCCCTAACCATATTCCTGTATGAAGCCCTAACCATATTCCTGTATGAATCCCTAACCATATTCCTGTAGGAATCGTCGCGACAAAAACCTCTAACGTCGGCCAGAGGGGCAAGAGCACTTTTAATCCCTTCATCCCCAAGGTCCCATTCTAACATTCTGGAGGTGTTGCCTAACGTCAATGTACCAGTTGTAGGAAATGGACTGATCATGATAATTCAAGGGTAGTGCCAGATGAGCTTGGCGCCTTCAGGCGCCAAGCTCATCTGGCACTACCCTTGAATTATCATGATGAATCGATCTCCTGCTGCAGGGTCCCGGGACTACATGGGTTAAGACAGACGGTTTGATGTAAACCAGTTGCACTCTAGGTCAATACCAAGCGAGAGTTGTCATCTATCACACCAGGGGGACACCTCTCCACTACTTCGTATTTGACACAACCAAGGAATGGACTTGTTGCAAGGTCGTTTGGCTTTCAACCCTTTGCGTGTTGGTAGTGGGTATTTTTAGTCGCAATGATTCCTGAAGGACACGCAAAGGGTTAACAGTGACAATGAATGAGTCCCACCATGCCACGTCCCTGGCAACACAGCCTGCGAGTACAAGCAGTGACAATGAATGAGTCCCACCGTGCCACGTCCCTGGCAACACAGCCTGCGAGTACAAGCAGGTGCAGTGAAATGCTGAAAACACCAATGATCTGATCAAGCAGTACCGCGGATTGTTTCCGCATCTCCGGCGTCTCCAAAATGCACATAATGTCTCACAAGTCCATATTTGCATTGTCATTTCTCTCTTGCCATGGACTAGTTCACAACTACTAATGAATTTCCCAACTTTGGGGGACATTTATGAAGACAATATCCCTGCTGAGGGAAACAGATCTGCCGTGATAGTTCAAGGATAATGCCGATAAGCCCGTCAGGCTAATCTGGCACGATCTTTAAACTATCACTGCTGATCAATATGACTGTGTGGGATCTTACTCTGTAGGGTGGATGTCTTATATCCAGTCACATATTGCAAAAGGTGATGACAGCTGCTACATCACGCACTTTTGAGGACGTCTACAATATTAACCCTGGGGATGTCGGTAGCAGTTTTAGTCACAGGAATCATCGCGACTAAAACTGCTACCCACACCCAAAGGGTTTGCAGCTTCCATTTGCAGCTTCACACCTCCATTGTCAGCAACACATTTTTCTTGTCATTTGATCGCAGTACTGACACCTGGCAGCGAAAGCCTTCAATTGGTCAGAGGCATAGATTCTCATGCGCCCCCACTTGAGAATCCATGCCTCAGACTGCTGTCATTTACTTTGTGCAGACATGGAAAATAAGTGCTTTTTTGTGCCTCTGAATTAAAAAAAAAAATGCAATGATTTTCTATCATCAACAAAACACCAGTCAATCACCGAACATTGGTTGCATTTGTTCTTTGTTCTTTTTCACTGCAAGCTCCCACTGGAAGCAGAATTTATAAAATGTAATAAAATACTAACAAGAAAAAGAAACGGGACATTTTCAGAATCCAAAAACGTCACATTTCTTTTGCTCAAGTGTTTCTGATGATTCCAAAACATCACATTTCTTTTGCTCAAGTGTTTCCGATGATTCCAAAATGTCACATTTCTTTTGCTCAAGTGTTTCCGATGATAACAAAAATGTCACATTTCTTTTGCTCATCAGTATATTTCTGACAGTCTGCTGAGCAATGATAATTAACTGCATTTGCAGATTTGTGTTCTTTTTCACTGCGAGCTACCACTGTCGGCATCTCGTTTATTCTGCTGCTCCAGCCACTTTTTGCAGATGTTGCGAACAGCTGCCTGTCCCATCCGCTCGGCAGCAGCCATGATGCGAGTGATGTCATGGGCTCGATTGTGTTGGGCAGCAGTCAGGTATGCAGACCTCAGCTTTCCACTCATGATGAGGGCGTTGATCTGCGTACAAACAAAAAAGAAGATACAGTGCTGTCCGCAAATGATAAACAGACGAGCAAAGGCAATGTGACATGCCATTGGAATCATCAAAAACACTTCAGTGGCGTCGCATTTGTTTTGCTCGTCAGTATATAACCTATGAGAGAAAGTAGGCCCACAGAATGATGGAAATCCATACATTTGCACTACCTCTTTCTATATTTGTAACTGCTAACTTTCCTCCATAATAACCCAAAATATTACCATTTGTACTACAGCCAAACCAGTTTTGAGGGACCACCCTTATCCTTTTTAATTCGGATACGCTACTGCTGGAAATAATTCTGACTGATAGTTCAATTAGTCAGTTATTTGGGTTTAACGCCGAGCAGGCGACTAAGGAATGATAGTTCAAGGGTGGTGCCAGAATAGCTTGGCGCCTGAGGGGCCAAGCTATTCTGGCACCACCCTTGAACTAAAACAGTTGATCTATCCCTTAATCTGTCTTGTAGACTTCATGGGGCAATAGATAAATTTGACAAAATCAGCCTGAGGATGTCATGGGTTATGAGAGATCAGGTGGCATTACAGACTATGGTACAGGTGGATGTAGCTACCTAAATAAAGGTATGTAGCTAACTAATGTACAGGTGGACGTAGCTACCTATATAATTTTGGGGGGACAACAGGCGTCACTTTTTGCCTTTCAACTTTGACCTCTTTTGAGAGAGAACCTGCCTTTTAACCCATTTAGCCCTGGATCCCTACAGCGGGAGATGGATTGACCAGGATAATTCAAGGGCAGTGCCAGATTAGCTTGGCGCCTTCAGGCGCCAAGCTAATCTGGCACTGCCCTTGAATTATCCTGGTCAAGTCATCTCCTGCAACTGCTATATAGTCGTTAGGCAACACTTCCAAAACGTGACAAATGGGACCTTGGTGAGACCATTGTTTTTAATGCAAAACAGGTTTCACTGTAAAACGTGTCACTCGAGACCTAGTCTGCAGTTCCCCCCAAAACAGGCAAACTGTCAAGTCCTGCCTACAAATGCACTAACAAAAAACAACAACAAACACACCAAAACATAACCCTTAGGCCATCAGTCTTACGTTCTGTGGAGGTGACTTCAGTAGGAATCAACTCAACAACAAGAAAGGTAAAGCCATTATGTCTCACGTGTATGACCGATTTACATATGTGTGACCTTGGTGACTAGGGCTGGCTTCTGCAGCAGCAAAATCCATGTTTTCTGAAAATGTAAGCATTTTTCACACATCTGTCAACACCCCCGTGACCCTTGAGCTTTGTGATGAGTCGACTAAATTAGTATGCATAGGAAGGTCTTATTATCAGCTATCTTTGTACTAAATTTGGTTGAAAAATTGGCAAACACTTGGGAATAGCTACTATTTTATAAAAAATCAGCATTTTACACACATTTGCCAGCCTCTTAAGACCCTTGACCTTTCCAAGGGATCACCCAAAATAGAATGCATAGCTAGGTCTTACCATCAGATAGCTCTGTACCAAATTTGGGTTTTAAGTTGTGAATAATATTTGAGAAAAAACAGCTTTTGTCAAAATATGTCTATTTTATATCTATTTCCTGAGCTCTCATGACCCTTGACCTTTCCATGGAATCAACCAAATTAGTGTGCATAGACAGGTCTTCCCATAGGTATCTCTGTAGCAAGTTTGGGTTTAAAGTTGTGAATAGTATTTGAGAAAAAAACATCTTTTGTCAAAATATGGCTATTTTGGACCTATTTCCTGAGCCCTTGTGACCCTTGACCTTTCTGAGGGGTCATCCAAATTATTATGCATAGATAGGTCTTACCATCAGGTATCTCTGTACCAAGTTTGGGTTTTAAGTTGTGAATAGTATTTGAGGAAAAACATCTTTTGTCAAAATATGGCTATTTTTCACCTATTTCCTGAGCTTTTGTGACCCTTGACCTTTCCGAGGGATCAACCAACTTAGTACGTATAGAAAGGTCTTACCATCAGGTATCTTTGTACCAAGTTTGGGTTTGAAGTTGTCAATAGTATTTGAGAAAAAATAAATTATGTCAAAATATAGCTATTTTTTAACCTATTTCCTGATCCCCTGTGACCTTGACCTTTGTGAAAGGTCACTCAAGTTGGTATGTTTAGAAAGGTCTTACCACAAAGTATCCTTGGGCCAAGTTTGAAGAATGTGGCTTGAATAGTTTCCGAGAAAATGCCAACGTTAAAGTTTATCATGGACGACAGCAGACGGACAATGTCGGATGGACGACGGCGGACAGACGACCACTGGCCCAAAACATAAACTCACTTTTGCTTTGCATGTGAGCCAAAAAGTGCGACCGACTGCCAAAGGGTTATAGGAGAGAAGGAAAAACAGGCAAAACAAGAAGAAATAAACAGACAATGAAAAACATGGTCCGCAAGAGGCAGAGATCCTGAGGATCCCCAGCAGATAAGCTGGCTCGTCAGAATTCCCAGCAGATAAGCTGGCTCATCAGGATCCCCAAGCAGATAAGCTGGCTCATCAGGATCCCCAAGCAAATAAGCTGGCTCATCAGGATCCCCAAGCAGATAAGCTGGCTCGTCAGGATCCCCAAGCAGATAAGCTGGCTCGTCAGGATCCCCAAGCAGATAAGCTGGCTCATCAGGATCCCCAAGCAGATAAGCCAGCTCGTCAGGATCCCCAAGCAGATAAGCTGGCTCGTCAGGATCCTCCAGCAGATAAGCTGGCTCATCAGGATCCCCAAGCACATAAGCCGGCTCATCAGGATCTGTTTCTCTTGCAGCTAGCCACTGTCCAGTGTCAAGTTACACAAACATATCTGCTTACATGGGTGACAGTGCCAAAAATTTCAAAAGACTGAAAACAGCCCGTAACAAGGCCAGCAAGAGACATAAATTCTCATGAGCCCCTGCGGATGCAGGATGTAACTGTTACTGTGCACGCAGGATGTGACTGCGCACGCAGGATGTAACTGCACACGCAGGATGTAACTGTGACTGCAGACGCAGGATGTAAATGTGACTGCTGATGCAGGATGTAACTGCGCATGCAGGATGTAACTGTGACTGCGGACGCAGGATGTGACTGCGGACGCAGGATGTAACTGTGACTGCGCATGCAGGATGTAACTGTGACTGCGCACGCAGGATGTGACTGCGGATGCAGGATGTGACTGTGCAAGCAGGATGTAACTGTGACTGCGCACACATGATGTGACTGTGGACGCAGGATGTGACTGCACATGCAGGATGTAACTGTGACTGTGGAC
Organism: Semisulcospira habei; assembly: GCA_036245525.1. Classification (NCBI taxonomy): domain Eukaryota; kingdom Metazoa; phylum Mollusca; class Gastropoda; family Semisulcospiridae; genus Semisulcospira; species Semisulcospira habei. Next base: position 58,295,340 of record BTPG01000004.1, read on the forward strand.
GCAGGATGTAACTGTGATTACGCACGCAGGATGTAACTGTGACTGCGCACACAGGATGTGACTGTGCACGCAGGATGTGACTGTGCATGCAGGATGTAACTGTGACTGCGCATGCAGGATGTGACTGCGGACACAGGATGTAACTGTGACTGCGCATGCAGGATGTAACTGTGACTGCGGACGCAGGATGTAACTGTGACTGTGCACGCAGGATGTAACTGTATGTAACTGCAGATGCAGGATGTAACTGTGACTGCTGATGCAGGATGTAACTGTGACTGCGCATGCAGGATGTAACTGTGATTGCGCACACAGGATTAACTGTGGATGCAATTGTGACTGCTGATGTAGGATGTAACTGTGACTGTGCAGGCAGGATGTAACTGTGACTGTGCAGGCAGGATGTAACTGTGACTGCGCACGCAAGATGTAACTGTGACTGTGCAGGCAGGATGTAACTGTGACTGCGCAGGCAGGATGTAACTGTGACTGCGCACGCAGGATGTAACTGTGACTGCGCATGCAGGATGTAACTGTGACTGCGCACGCAGGATGTAACTGTGACTGTGCAGGCAGGATGTAACTGTGACTGCGCATGCAGGATGTAACTGTGACTGTGCAGGCAGGATGTAACTGTGACTGCGCAGGCAGGATGTAACTGTGACTGCGCAGGCAGGATGTAACTGTGACTGCTGATGCAGGATGTGACTGTGCAGGCAGGATGTAACTGTGACTGTGCAGGCAGGATGTAACTGTGACTGCGCACGCAAGATGTAACTGTGACTGCGCAGGCAGGATGTAACTGTGACTGCGCAGGCAGGATGTAACTGTGACTGCGCATGCAGGATGTAACTGTGCAGGATGTAACTGTGACTGCGCATGCAGGATGTAACTGTGACTGCGCAGGCAGGATGTAACTGTGACTGCGCACGCAGGATGTAACTGTGACTGCGCAGGCAGGATGTAACTGTGACTGCGCAGGCAGGATGTAACTGTGACTGCGCAGGCAGGATGTAACTGTGACTGCGCATGCAGGATGTAACTGTGACTGCGCAGGCAGGATGTAACTGTGACTGCGCAGGCAGGATGTAACTGTGACTGCGCACACAGGATTAACTGTGGATGTAATTGTGACTGCTGATGCAGGATGTAACTGTGACTGCACACGCAGGATGTAACTGTTACTGCACACGCAGGATGTAACTGTGACTGCGCATGCAGGATGTAATTGTGACTGCGCACGCAGGTGTTCATGAGAATGGATGTTTCTTGCACATAGAACAGGCTGGCTGAAGGGCTGTTCTGTCTGAAACAAAAAGTCTGAAATTCATCTTTCTTGGAATTTGAAAAAGCTGAATCAGCCTCCAGGACTGAAGACTGTCACCCATGATTAGCTAGCTGGTGAGGACCTATTTTTCTTGCAGCTGGTCATTGTCCGGCGTAAAGTTAGATAAAAATAAGCGCTTACCTTATTATGCTCCTTTCGTATCATTTTGATCAAAGCCTCCATTTCTTCCCTCGCCTGAAAACAAACCAAAGCAATGAGATTTCTGCCATGATCAAGGCAAACGATGATATCCCAAAATCAGAAGTGGGTCAAAATTGTATGTTTCAACAAAAACACTGGATTAACTCATTCTACCCCAACACCAAAATTTTTAAATGTTGCCGTTGTCCTCTGAAGACTGCATTGCAGTGCATGACACAGATTGACCATGATAGTTCAAGGATGATGCCAGAATAGCTTGGCGCCTATGGGCGCCAAGCTATTCTGGCATCACCCTTGAACTATCATGGTCGATCCTTATCTTGCTGTGGTGTGTCTGGGGTAGAAGGAGTTAAAAGACAGGGCAAACGCGATATGTCATGTTTGTCCTGGCTTTTAATCCACTGTTTTCATCAAAACTCCTGCAATTTTGACCTACTTCTGATTTCCGAACGTCAATCCGAACCCACAAAATCTAAGTTTGATCAAAATGTATGCAATTTGCACACTTTTGTCAAACTCCTGTGACCCTTGACCTAAGCACGGGGTCAACCAACTTAGTATGCATAGACAGGTCTTATAATCAGCTGCATTTGAGCCAAATTTGATTGAAAAATTTGTAAAAACATTGATAAAAACTAAATTTCCCCCCAAAACAGAAGTTTTCCACGCCTTTACCACAGTTGACACTTAGTTCGCTTCTAGCTGCCATAGAGATAAGGTGCGGCAAGGTCAAATTCCACTGTTGCGCGCTCATTCTATTTATATCGCACTTGCAACGGCGTGTCCGGCGCTCTGCCGCTATAACAACCACCTACACATTTGTATTCATAACACATCTCAGCCTAAAGTGACTGTTGTGAAAGCAACATCGTTCAAAAGTTGAAATTCTCACCTACACACCGATACCAAACATGACAACATTACGACTTACACTTGTGTAGCAGATTATGGTGAAAATAAAGAGAACGAGAATTTGTTGATGTATGATGTCAGTGTTTGTTGTGAAATTGACAAAGTTCCCACAGCCATAACACGAAAACGTAACTTTTCCCAACGAAACACACTTGCATGCATAAGGGTCAGCATGCCTACAGTATGTATCACTTACAGGATTTTCACTATGCGGTGGGGGACGGAAGCAGGAGGGTGGTTAATGAGGTCACTGACAAGTGTCGACAGACAAGTACCAGGCACCTGCCTTAGTACACTCCCGGCTGAATCGGGGAAAGTGAGGGCTTAGTTACACGGATACTATTGAGGAGATAGTCACATTTCTTTGTATCAATTATGAACACTTAATCCACAAGTGTTATGGAATTAATATCCAAGGAAGACAAAGACTTGATCCACTCCAAAACAATGTGTAGGAGTTGCTATAGTCAGATGAAACGGATAGACTCTGAAACACGTGTGTCTGCGGAGACAACGCGAAATGCGGCGTCTGATATTGCCTCATCACAACACATTTGGACCATGTTCGATCCAAATACGAGTGTTGAAGATTGTGTCACGTGTGTTCATTCCAGGTAAAGGAGGACGACCAGCGAAGGGTGCACATGGGAAGAAACGACCGTTTCGATCTGTGGAATGTCACAGTGACACTCATAACACTAACACTAATAACAGTACTAATGAAGGTGATAGTGGTATACAAGTTTTCATTCCCCCGATGTCTACTCCCCATAAAACGCCATGCAAAGTCGATGCTCAAACGTCGCCGTTACAAAGAGTGTGGACCCCATCTCCACCAGCTAAGCCGAGGCATGAAATAGCCATTTCACCCATTGAAAAAACGGGTGTCGATATAGCCACATCTCCACATATCAAACGACCCAGCCTTCGACCTGTCCAGGAACTGCAGATGCCATTGACAAAGGAGGAAGAAAAATATCAGACGGCACTAAACCGCACAACGCATGACATATCCTTAAAGTTCCGAATTCTGAACGACCTGTACTCACAAGTCCATACTAATGTTTCTCACAAAATGCCGGTGAAGAGCAGAAATGAATCAATGCAAGACATCAATGACAAGATTGCAAACTACATGCGTTTTTTTAAAAGTACTTTTCCTGCCAGTAGCATCATTCCGAAACAACATATCCTGGAATGTCACTGCGTTGACTTTATGACTAAGTGGGGATTTGGGTTGGCGCTTCATGGTGAGCAGGGAGGTGAAGAGAGTCACGCTACCATTAACATTTTAAAGAGCAGAACATTTGGCTTGCAAAAAGAGGAGGAAAAACTCAGACTGCTCATGACCCGAGCACATGACACTCATGTCACCCGTCCTCCACTCCGTCATTCCTCCAGTAGTAAAACAGAAAAAAAATTCTCGTATATAACGCTGTTTAGCCGGCGTCGGTCTTCTGTGAACAGAAACTCACTATTGTTCTTATGTCTAGTGTGTCAGCAAATGTGCTCAACTGCAAGGTATATTTAAAAAAAAATGTTGAATACTGTGACCTCTCATTAGCAAGAAATTTAGAAGATCCCTTCAAGATGTTCGAGTGAGGAGGGGAGCAGATGTCGCCTCAGACCACCATCTGCTTACCTTAAGAATGAAGCTCAAGCTAAAGAAAAGCTGCACAGAGACAACAAGAAGACAGCGCTATAATGTAGGCCTCCTGAGAGAAACTGGAGTTAGAGAAGAGTTCAAACTGGTGCTGTCCAACCGGTTTCAAGCGCTACAGGAGCTAGTAAATGAAGAGGAGGCGGTCACCACAGAGCAGCAGTGGAAGGCAGTTAGAGAGGCGCTGAACTCAACCTGCAAAGACACTGTAGGGTTCAGGAAACACCACCACAAGGACTGGCTGTCGGCACAGACCTTGAAGAAGATAGAAGCGAGGAAGCAGAAGAAAGCAGCGGTCAACAACAGTCGCACGAGAGCAGCCAAAGTAAAGGCACAGGGGGAATACTCGGAAGCCAACCGCGAGGTGAAGAGGAGTATCAGGGCAGACAAGAGGGCCTACACAGACAGCCTGGCAGCAGAGGCAGAAAAGGCAGCAGGCAGCGGCAACATGAAACAGCTCTACGACATTACCAGAAGATTGTCGGGTAAGTATGGCCATACAGAAAGACCAGTAAAAGACAAAGAAGGCAAGCCTATTGCAGACAGAGCAGACCAACTCGACAGATGGGCCGAGTATTTTGAAGAGTTACTGAACAGACCTAGCCCACCCGACCCCCCTGACATCCAGCCGGCAGAGACCGACCTACCCATCAGCTGTGACAGACCCAGCCGGGAAGAGATCAGAAAAGCAGTGGCATTTTTGAAGAATGGCAAAGCAGCAGGGCCAGATGGCATCCCAGCGGAGTCTCTGAAAGCAGACCTAGAGACAACAGTTGAGATGCTGTACCCACTGTTTGGAAAGATCTGGGAAGAGGAGGTGATGCCAGCTGACTGGAAGGAGGGGTACCTAATCAAGCTTCCCAAGAAAGGCGACCTCAGCAAGTGTTCCAACTACAGAGGAATCACCTTGCTGTCAGTACCAGGAAAGGTCTTCAACAGGATCATCCTAGAGAGAATGAAGAGCTCCGTTGACCCCCAGCTGAGAGACCAGCAAGCAGGATTCAGGAAGAACCGATCATGTACAGACCAGATCGCCACTCTCCGCATCATCGTGGAACAGTCTCTGGAGTGGAGCTCCCCGCTGTACGTCAACTTTGTGGATTATGAGAAAGCATTTGACAGCGTGGACCGAGAGACTCTGTGGAAACTCCTACGACACTACGGTGTACCCACAAAGCTCGTCCGCCTGATCAAGAGCAGCTATGATGGCATGACATGTCGCGTGATCCACGAAGGGCAGTTCACCAGAGAGCTCCAGGTCAGAACTGGTGTCAGGCAGGGGTGTCTGCTGTCTCCATTCCTCTTCCTACTGGCCATAGACTGGATCATGAAGATGACCACAGAGCACAGACGAAGTGGAATACAGTGGACACTGTGGACACAGCTTGACGATCTCGATTTTGCAGACGACTTGGCATTACTGTCCCACACCCATCAACAAATGCAGGACAAGACCACGAGGCTTGCTGACATCTCGTCCCAAGTGGGCCTCACCATTCACAAACAGAAAACAAAGACAATGAGGCTGAACGCAACCAGGGAAGAACCAGTCTTGCTTGCTGGCACCCCGTTGGAGGAGGTGGAGTCCTTCACCTATCTCGGGAGCATCATAGACAAAAAAGGCGGCACTGATGCAGATGTCAGAGCACGAATTGGTAAAGCCAGAGCAGCCTTTCTCCAGTTGAAAAAAGTGTGGAGTTCCAGAGAGCTGTCACAACACACCAAAGTCCGGATTTTCAACTCCAATGTAAAAGCAGTTCTCTTATATGGAGCAGAGACATGGAGATTGACAAAAACCACAGTCAACAGAGTACAGACCTTCATGAACAGTTGCCTTAGAAGAATTTTGAAAATCCACTGGCCAGAGAAGATCAGCAACGTCAGACTCTGGGAGAGAACAGAGCAGATAACAGCAGAGAATGAAATTGGGCGAAGAAGATGGGGATGGATCGGTCACAGTCTGAGAAAGCCAGCTTCCAGTATCACTAGGCAGGCATTGTCATGGAACCCCCAGGGAAAGAGGAAAAGAGGTAGGCCGAGAAACTCCTGGCGTCGAGACCTCCAAGCAGACATCAAGAGACTGGGAACCACCTGGAGTAGAATCGAAGGAGAAGCACAGGACAGGAGCTGCTGGAGGTCTCTCGTCGACGGCCTATACCCGGGTAGGGGTGACAGGCGTAAGTAAGTAACTGTGACCTCTGATGGACTAATCGGATTTTAATACACGGAGGGCATTAGCAGTCTGTGGAGTACCAGGACTACGGGCGAGAAATGCCAGAACGCAACCTGTCAGTGACCTCATTAACCACCCTCCTGCTTCCGTCCCCCACCGCGTAGTGAAAATCCGGCAAGTGATACTTACTGTAGGCATGCTGACCCTTATGCATGCAAGTGTGTTTCATTGGGAAAAGTTACGTCTTCATGTTACAGCTGTGGAAACTTTGTCAATTTCACAACAAACACCGACATCGTACATCGACAAATTCTCGTTCTCTTTATTTTCACCATAATCTGCTACACAAGTGTAAGTCGTAATGTTGTCATGTTTGGTATCGGTGTGTAGGTGAGAATTTCAACTTTTGAACGATGTTGCTTTCACAACAGTCACTTTAGGCTGAGATGTGTTATGAATACAAACGTTTAGGTAGTTATTATAGCGGCAGAGCGCCGGACACGCCGTGTACCGCACAGTTGCAAGTGCAATATAAATAGAATGAGCGCGCGACTGTGAAATTTGACCTTGCCACGCCTTATCTCTATGGCAGCCAGAAGCAAACTAAGTGCTACGCGCAAGCACTGGCTGGTAAAGCCGTGTTTCACACGTCTGCCGATCTCTAACCCCTGACTTTCCAAGGGGTAATCAAAATAAGTATTCATAGGAAGGTCTTACCATTAGGAATTTCTGTACTAAGTTTCATTTTGAAGTTGTGAATAGTATTTGAGCAAAAGAAAAGTCCAAATGTGACTTTTAGATCTACTTCCTGACATTTTTTACTTTTAGATCTACTTCCTGACATTTTTTACTTTTAGATCTACTTCCTGACATTTTTTTACTTTTAGATCTACTTCCTGACATTTTTTACCCATAATCTTTCTGAGGGGTCATCCAAATTAGTATGCATAGGAAGGACAGGTATGTTTGTACTGTGTTTAAGTTGTGACCTTAACCTTTGAAAGGGGTCGCTGAAATTGGTATTTTTCTAAAGGCATTGCCACAAAGTATCCTTGTGCCAAATTTAAAGACTGTGGCTTGAATAGTCTCTTAGAAAATGCCAACAGTAAAGTTTACCACGGACGATGACAGAGGGTGATGTCCGACCGCTGGCCCATTATGCAGACTTATTTTTGCAGATTCACTTACACAGAAAATGTATGTGCATGACGTTTGAGAAAACATTCTTAGATGTAACTTTTGTTGTCAGCAAAGGTGACTGTGTCTTAACCCATAACATCCTGAGGTTGAATTTTTTTAATTTGCTTATTGTCCTATTAAGGCTACAGTACAGATTTGAAGATCAATAATTTTAGTTCAAGGGTGGAGCCAGAATAGCTTGGCGCAGTAGGCACCAAGCTATTCTGGCACCACCCTTGAATTATCACAGTCAAATTTATTTCAAGCAAAATGTATTTTTATTTAAAGTTAATTTTTTTGAAAAATACTTACCGATGTTATTACTATATGGGATTAGTTCCTAGCTAGTCTAATTTTAGCCCAAAATTCGTTGTGTACGATTATGGCTGTTATGGCAGGAGAGGGGCGCCATAGACTGGGTGGAAGCCCGGTTAGCCTCCCTTCCTGTATCACCACGCATGCGCTCCGCGCTTCCCGCTTCAGTCAGTTTCTTAGCAGACCAGCGGCAAGCGGAGTAGGTGGGAGGGACCTCCGAGTAATACCATCGGTAAGTATTTTTCAAAAAAATTCATTTTAAAGAAAAATACATTTGTTTTCTCAAAACACATTACCAATGGTATTACTATATGGGAGAATTCCGAACAGGAGGCGGGTGCCGCTAAAACGCCCCTACCCCTGCCATCGCACTACTTCTAGTGGCCCTCCCCAAGCAACCTCCCTCTAATTTTAGCAAAGATACTTACGGCGCCCTAAGGCGCCTGGAGGGAGTGTTGCGCCACGATGTCTCTCCCCAGCGAAGGTTCTGGCGCTGGCTAGAGAGGTCCCTCAGGTAGAAGCGTGCGAAGGCGGTCACCGCTCGCCTGCCCACAGCCAGGAAGTCTTTGACAGCATAGTGGCGGTCGAACACTAGGCTTGCAGCCATGACTAGATCTCATGCGCCCTGGTGTGCAAGCGTGTGGCTGTGAGAGAAGCCAGGTCCTGGTAGGCGGAACGTGACATCCACCGAAGCCAGTAGGATATCGTCTGGGCTGAGAAGTCATTCTACCTGGGGACAGAGAGAGAAAGAGTCGGGTGTGTGTCCTGCATAGCGGCTTGGTCCGGCGCAGGTACACCTGTAAGGCCCGCACTGGGTCCTGTTGTCTGGACTCACGGCGGAGCCTGGGTCTCTTCATGGGTGAAAGGTTCGCACCGGGTCTGTGTCTGGACTTACGGGTGGAACCTGGTTCTCTTAATGGCTGGATCGTAACCAACTGAAGAGCAGCCAAGGAGATCTGGCCTTGGCTAGGAAGGCCGGGTCGGGCAGCAGCTGAAGTGATCCGTCCGATCTGAACTGCAGACAGTCGGGGCGTGCCGAAAGGGGTGCAGCTCGCTGACCTTGGAAGCAGAGGCGAGGGCCGAGAGGAAGCAAGTCTTCCACATTACATCTGGTAGTGTAGCCGACTGGACGGGCTCGAAGCCAGGCGCGTTGAGCCAAGTAAGCATGTAAGTCAGGTCCCATCTAGGCACCCAGGAGCGTAGAGTGGAACGCTGTGGACCGAACTGGTCCATCAGGCCGGCAAGGTCTTGCAGGCACCGGGGTCGGGCCGTCCCAGATGTCTGTACGCGTCCTCAATCATGGCCAAGAAGCCTCATGGTGAAGGGCGCTAGGTTCCGGTCGGAGAGCAGCCAAAGGAAGAACTCTGCCAGCTGTGGATCTGTCACTTCGGTGGAGGAGAGGCATCTGTCGTCGCACCAGGAGCAGAGGACCCTCCACTTGCCTTCGTAACTCGTCCGGTCGAGGTCCTGCGAGCTGTAGCGGTCGCATCCACTGCCGCGTGCTAGGAGGCGGAGATGCTCTGAACACGGGTGGTAACCGCACAACGTGGTTGCTTGAGCCTCGCGCTGGGGAGGTGAGCGCCAGCAAGGTGGTCGTAGCGAGGATCAGGAGGTCGATGGTCCCCGACCTGGTCCATCAGAAGGCGCCACCAGGAACAGTATCGTGTTGCGCCCTCAGAGCTTGAGCAGAACCTTGGGGACTAGCACCGTCGGCGTGTTAGTCAAGGCGACCAGGCCGTCCCAGGGAATGGAGAGTGTCCACTGCCCAGGCCAGGGAACTGGAAGTGGAGAAATGAAGAGGGAGCTTCAGATTCCAACTCAAGGCGAAGAGGTCGACCATAGGTGACTCCCGGCTGCGCCGATCAACCGAAGATGTCTGGACGCAGCGACCACACGGTAAGCAGTAGCTGACCGCGTTGGAAGAGGAAGTCTGTTTGTAAATTCCAATGACCCGGGATGAGAGGCGCACGAAGAGAGATATCCCGGTCCTCGCACCAGCAAAGCGCCTGGTGGAAAAGGAAGCAGAGGGGGAGGGGGGGGGGGAACAGGTCCCGCCTCGCTTCTGGAAGTAGGCGACAACCGTGGAGTTGTCTGACCGTACTAGAGGCTCCTAAGGTCGGAGGCGAAGTTCCCACCGAAGGAGGGCTTGCCTGACCATCTTCAGTTCCCACCAGTTGATGTGTCGGGGGGACGACTCTCAGGATCACAGGCCGGAGGTAGTCTCGAATGACAGCAGGAGGTGAGCTCCCCAACCAGAGAGGCTCGCGTCGACGCACAAGGAGAGGGAGGGGCAGCGAGAACCGCGGCACTCATGTCGCAAGCCAGGATGGATCTGCGCAGCGCAGTAGGTGAAGACGAAACCAGGCTGAGACCGGGAGCGGAGCGTCGAGGTCAGCCATCAACGGACGCCAGAGCTGTAGGAGGCGCCATTGCAGGGGGCCGAGCGAAGAGACGTCTCAAGGGAACTAGACCCGCCGCTGCGTACATCAGTCCCAGCAGCTGCAGCTAATGCCTGGCAGAAGCATAGTCGTCTGAGAACCTGCCGTTCTAAGTTCGCCAACTTCTGGAAGCGTTTCTCCAGGATCCGGCCAATGTCGAGGTCGGAGCGGAGCTCCATACCCGGGCGCACGAAATGACGCGCTGGGACGAGATAGGACTAGCCGAAGTTGGCCAAGGAGCCCCGAACTTCGAAGAGGCGGAGAAGGGCATCCCGGTCCTCCATCAGGGCCGATTCGGACTGGTTCCTCAAGAGCAGGACGTCTAAGTAGTCCAAGGAGAGATTCGTGGACGTACGACGGGCTCTGGTTACCGCAGCATCCAAATCCAAGAAACTCCCAAGGGCTTAAGTCGAGACCGAAGGGAAGGGCGCGCAACTGGTAGACCCCTCTCCAGAAGGCGAACGTAGTATGCCTGGAGGCTGGGTGTAAAGCAACGTGAAGTCACGCATCCGAGGTCCGGGCTGACAGCAAAGTCGATCGGCTGCATGGCGGAGCGAAGGGCCCGGGCGGTCTTCAAGCGGAAGGATGGAGCACGAAGAACTTGTGGAGCGCCGAGAGGTTTAAGACTGGGCACCACCTGCCGCCAGGATCGGGAGCCACGACGAGCCGGCTGTAGAACGCAGGGGAGTCGTGTCGCATAACCACCTCCGCGGTCGCTACAGCAGCAAGGTGGCTACTACGGCGCTGAGGGCCTCGTCCAACAGCACTTGGTGTTCTTCCAACTTCTCTTCCAACAGCACTTGGTGTTCCCAGGCGGTCACCCATCCAAGTACTAACCGAGCCCGACGTTGCCTAACTTCGGATCAGACGAGAACCGGTGTATTCAACGTGGTATGGCCGCTGGCTGGTCTGACAGCACTGCCGTCCACAAGGCGAGCGGCACAGGGAACTGAGACCGAAGAAGATGAGGAGTCCATCGGCGATCGTTGAAGGAATCCACGGGCCGTCCGGTAGAAGCGCTCGCCACCCGTAGCTGAGGAGCGCTAGCCTGAAGAAGGGCGGGCACAGGAGAAGGCTGGAGCCTGGGGTGGGGGGGGGGGGAGACGTCCACCTCTGGTAGGGGGCGGGGCTGGGACTGGAAGTCCGCAGGGCGCGACCCGGAGCTTGCGGAGGACCCGAAGGAGCTGAGCCGGCGCAGCTGAGCCAGGAGTCCTAAACGCTTCCTCGACATCGAGCCAGCGGGCTCGAACCGGAGTTCCGAGGGAACTGGCGAAGAAGTGTCTAAAGATCCGCCGGGATGGGACAGAGGCGAAGAGCCGCATCGCGTCGCCACAAGACACCGTTGACGCAGGAGTTGTAGGCCACGCGGTTCCCAGGTACCGCCAGCGCTAGCAGGTCCCAGAGACGAGAAGACAAGGGTGCCAGGCATCTATCCAAAGGACGAAGGCTAGTGGCTCCAGAACAAGGAACCCGCTGCAACCAGGGCGATCCGAAGAGTGTAGCTGTCTGTTCCACGGCGGGAAGAAGACTGAAGTAAGGCGAACCTGCAAGGTACGGCCGGGAAGAAATGAGGCAGGGGCAGAAGAACACTGCAAGCACCTCGCGTACCATGATGCCGAAGGAGCATACACCTGCCGGACAGCTGCTTCTTCTTCCTCTTCCTGAGTCCGGGAAGAACCGGCGGAACCGCAGCGAACAAAGTCCTGAAGCCCGGCGGCTGGGGGAGTGACTAGAACCACTTGCCCTGACGATCGGCACCGACAAGCAGAGGCCTTCCTCTTGAGCGTGGACGGGATCCGCGGGGAGGCAGTCAGCACGACGCGCCGCTGCATCCAGAGCACGAAGAGACTTCAAGGATCCCAAGGAAGCCGACTGTAGCTCCTCCACGTCAGGCGCCAGGAAGGGGAGGTCAGGGCTGGTCTCTCAAAGGAGTGCCGAATTGACTCCGCAGGGTACAGGCTGAGAGCGTCGTCCTCTCCCGGCACGGGGCAACTTACCTGACAAAAAGCAGGAATCGCCGCCTTGTCCCAGGAGAAGGCCGCAGCCTTAGGCGACGAGCTTCTCACAGAAGGGTGAAGTTGAGGGAGCCGCACGGCAGAACAGTCCCGCAAGAGTCTGGCGACGAGAAGACTCACAACACGGTCTGCAGTGTCGCTGCACACGGTCGTGGCGTGGAAGCGCTGCGCTGTCTAGCGCGGTAGCGGCGATGAGAACCACCGACCGTCGGGACGCTGAACTGTGGCCGAGTCATACCTAGACCCCGCCTGAGGGGTCGGCTAGAAGCTAAGTCGGAAGAACTCTCTGGCGCGTTGACTTGTCCTTGGAGCGCGACCAACGACGAAGGAGGGAGCGCTCACGGCGAACACGGGGCGGGCCGTCTCGGGGCAAGCTGGGCCGTGTCTCAGGTTGCGAGTCCAGGAGCGGAAGCGCGAACGCCGAGTAAGTCTGTCCGATCTAGGCACCGTGTCGCCCGATTAGGCAGAGCGCCGAGGCGACGAGTTGTTCACCAGTGGCGGACGAGGGGGGGGAGGGGGGGCACCCAAGGTCCATGTAGCGGAGCGTGCCGATCGCTGACCTGGTAGGCTGCAGCCTTTGGTGTCTCTACCCGGACGTCTATCGGAGCTGCGGCAAGTGCCTGTTAGTCTTCAGCGACTGTTGGGAAGCCACCACCGAGAAGCGTCCACCCAACGGGACAGTGGTGGATACCGTTGAAAACACAAGAGGCTTAGCTGGTGGGCCTCGCCGATCTGGAACCGCACAACGACCACTAGACGGAACTGTGGTGGTTGCCGGTTATAGCGCCTAGCTTATTTTCCGCTGCGTCGGAGGCGCTACCACACGGAAAGGACCACTAGGCGGGTCTGTGGCGCGTACCGGGGAAGGATCGAATACCGGTGCTTCCACAAGAGGCTTAACTTTACCTTTCATTCTTTATTCCCTTGCGGGACTCGCCGATCCTGCACCGCACAACAACCACTAGATGGGACTGTGGTGGTTGCCGGTTTTAGCGCTCTAGCTCTCAGTCGAGGCTGCTGCGACGGAGGCGCTACCGCACGGTAAGGGCCACTAGGCGAGTCTGTGGCGCGTACCGGGGATGGATCGAAACTCCGTGCTTGGGTCGGTCGTTTCGGCCGTAGAAGCGGTGTAGTTCTGTCCACTACTCTTCCGGCCATGGGGCGCAGACCGGGCACGGGTTAGGTGAGGCACATTCGGAACAGGTCAGGCAAGGAAATTCGTCACTTGGCCACTGGAAATGCTCACATCGCGTGCAGGTGCGGACTTGCCAACTGCAACACAAAGGGTACAATGGCAATCGAGCAAGCGTGCCCCCGTGGGCACGCAAAACGAACCTCGTTTGAGCGAATTTTCGAAAAAACAAAAACGGCTTATGCCGAGGCCCGGCGCTCTACCCACACCCTGAGCGCCTGGCGTAGGCTCAAACCGAATCTATACCTCGTCATTCGAAGAAGAAGGACCAACCACCCGGCCAAGACCAACAGCCACGTGGAAGATAGATGACCAGGCATAGAGGTGGCTCGAACTGTTGCCGGTCGAGACACCAGTCCACGCAGGAACGGCAGGGTCGACGGAAGCCGCCAGGAAGACGCCAGCCACGACCAACACTCCAGGGCTTGTCCTGCGTAAAGCCAAGGGTCAAACGACGAGCGAACACACCAGACACAGTTCTCAAACACACACCGCCATGCCTGAACCGGCGCAGGCTAGAACTGGGCCACAAGGGCGAAGCTACAAGTCCGAGTGGCCACAACACGTGAAAACAGTTCACCGGTGCCACTGAAGGCTAGCCCTAAAGTCACAAACACAACTGCAGAGCAGTCCCACATGAAAGCGTCCAAGCCTAAGCCACAAGGCGAAGGCAAACAACAGACCAACGACCGGTTAACGGCTCAGTGAGAACAACGAAGCGTAGAGCTCATGACGTACACAACTGCTCAGTAACTAGCAAAGAAACTGACTGGAGCGGGAAGCGCGGAGCGCATGCGTGGTGATACAGGAAGGGAGGCTAACCGGGCTTCCGCCCAGTCTATGGCGCCCCTCTCCTGCCATAACAGCCATAATCGTACACAATGAATTTTGGGCTAAAATTAGACTAGCTAGGAACTAATCCCATATAGTAATACCATCGGTAATGTGTTTTGAGTAAACAAAGTGTATCTGAGTTAATGATTCCCAAATAATGTCGGTTACCTCCAACTGTTTTTCTGTGATTTCCAGCAGTGCCGTGCTAACCACCTCATCCCAATCTTCGTCGTCCACCACACGTCGTTGGTCTGCCATATTCAGCAGATCCATCATGTCCTTGTGGCGTTTCAACCTCAGGTGCTCGCACACTGCCTTCTTCAGCACCGCTACTGGCTTCAGCTTACACTCCTGGAAAACAACAAAGGGAACGCTATGCAAAACCCCATCACTTGAAACCTTTGCAGAACGCAACCTGAACCCTTAACCTGATGGGTGTCGGCAGCGGTTATAGTCATGATGATTCCTGCAGGTTGTCAGGGTGTTGTTATTCCTGAAGGATGTCAGGGTGTTGCGATTCCTGCAGGATGTCAGGGTGTTGCTATTCCTGCAGGACGTCAGGGTGTTGTTATTCCTGCAGGATGTCAGGGTGTTGCTATTCCTGCAGGACGTCAGGGTGTTGTTATTCCTGCAGGACGTCAGGGTGTTGTTATTCCTGCAGGACGTCAGGGTGTTGTCATTCCTGCAGGATGTCAGGGTGTTGTCATTCCTGCAGGATGTCAGGGTGTTGTCATTCCTGCAGGATGTCAGGGTGTTGCTATTCCTGCAGGATGTCAGGGTGTTGCTATTCCTGCAGGATGTCAGGGTGTTGCTATTCCTGCAGGATGTCAGGGTGTTGCTATTCCTGAAGGATGTCAGGGTGTTGTTATTCCTGCAGGATGTCAGGGTGTTGTTATTCCTGCAGGATGTCAGGGTGTTGTTATTCCTGCAGGATGTCAGGGTGTTGTTATTCCTGCAGGATGTCAGGGTGTTGTTATTCCTGCAGGATGTCAGGGTGTTGTTATTCCTGCAGGATGTCAGGGTGTTGTTATTCCTACAGGATGTCAGGGTGTTGTTATTCCTGTAGAAATCATCGTGACTAAAACCGCTACCGACACCCGAAGGGTTAAATACACTGCCCAATCACTTGGAACCTTACACCAAGTGATGAATCAAACATGATAGTTCAAGGACAGTACCTGATTAACTTGACACCACAGGCATCAATCTGATCAGACACTACCCTTGAACTATCATGGTCAATCCTTCTCCAGGTTCCAATACAGTAAGATTCAGAGCAGGGGAAATCTGCATGAAGCTACATTGGCTTTCTCCGTGTTTAACCATTGTAGCCCCAAGGTCTCATGTCTCAAACCTTGGAGCTGTTGCCTAATAACTTTGTACCAGTTGCAGGAGATGGACTGACCATAATTCAAGGGTAGTGCCAGATTAGCTTGGCGCCTGAAGGCGCCAAGCTAATCTGGCACTAGCCTTGAATTATCATGGTCAATCCATCTCCTGCTGTAGCGACTTGGCGCTAAATGGGTTAACATTGTATCATTTCACTGCGGCAATCTCAGTCACCCCTGTCATAATGTGTGAAACATGCTACTCACATAAAAGATTTTCAGAGAGAGGTCAAAGGCATCCTTGAGACTGCCGCCGCTCAGCAGGATCTGAAACACAAGGCATTACTTTCTTTATAGAGATACAATCTGATACCTGCCACAAAACTCACCATTTCACTTCTGGTGTAAACGTGGAAACAATTCTGAGATCATCTGTAGAATAAGGTTGGATTTTGTTGATACACAAATCACAATGGACAAAACATGTGGTAAGATTGTAATACACTGGGCAGGGGCAGAGATAACGCAGCAACATTCCAGATGACGCAGTGACATTCCAGATGACGCAGTGACATTCCAGATGATGCAGTGACATTCCAGATAACGCAGTGACATTCCAGATTATGATGAAACCATTTGTGCATGTGCAAAACACAGATAGACAATGACAGAAAAACACGTGGACAAATTTTACGCAAGTCTGTATGCTGTTCCTGGTTGAAGAGACAGAAATGTTGGCCATCCACTGACCGTATTAATCCCTTCACTGATGGGACAAAGGAAACATCACCCAAAAGCAAAGAGACGTAGATCCTCATAAGGCCTTGCAGATGCAGGGGCTCACGAGTATGGACACGCCTCTTGCTAAGACTGCTTTGTATTTGCGTTCCTTGGATGTGTGGGGCTCCATGGCGTAAAATGAAACACAATCTATGCCACTGCTGGTGATGGGGTACACCCCCTTGTGAGTGAAACCACTGCCGGTGATGGGGTACACCCCCTTGTGAGTGAAACCACTACCGGTGATGGGGTACACCCCCTTGTGAGTGAAACCACTGCCGGTGATGGGGTACACCCCTTTGTGAGTGAAACCACTACCGGTGATGGGGTACACCCCCTTCTGAGCAAAACCACTGCCCTTGTGAGTGAAACCACTGCCGGTGATGGGGTACACCCCTTTGTGAGTGAAACCACTGCCAGTGATGGGGTACACCCCTTTGTGAGTGAAACCACTGCCAGTGATGGGGTACACCCCCTTGTGAGTGAAACCACTGCCAGTGATGGGGTACACCCCTTTGTGAGTGAAACCACTGCCAGTGATGGGGTACACCCCCTTGTGAGTGAAACCACTGCCGGTGATGGGGTACACCCCCTTGTGAGTGAAACCACTGCCGGTGATGGGGTACACCCCTTTGTGAGTGAAACCACTGCCAGTGATGGGGTACACCCCTTTGTGAGTGAAACCACTGCCAGTGATGGGGTACACCCCCTTGTGAGTGAAACCACTGCCGGTGATGGGGTACACCCCCTTCTGAGTGAAACCATTGCCAGTGATGGGGTAACCCCCTTGTGAGTGAAACCACTGCCGGTGATGGGGTACACCCCTTGTGAGTGAAACCACTGATATTGTGAACAGTGTGCAGATTGTACTGTGAATAGTATAGGTCGTTTGGCATCGAAGCGCACATTTTTCACAAATATCTACGCAAAGAACCACTTTTCTATACCAATCATAGAACACATATCATTCAGTGACAGTTGATCTAATGCGATTTACTTTTAAGAGAATTGAACAATGTTTCAGTGTTGCTGTGCAGTCATAAAAAATGCATTTTTCTTTAAAAGGTATTTTTTCGAAAAATACTTACCGATGACATGACAAATGGGAGTGTCTACTACGTGCTCAAATTCTAGCCTACGAACCCGTTGTGTGCACACACAACCCGGGAGGCACTCGGGGAACCCTCCAGAGGGGCCAAGAGTTGTCTCCCGGACCTGCCTATCCGGTTCCGAGTCACCTGACTCGCCAGTCAGATACTAGGCTCACCAGCGGCAAGCGGGGCAGGTGGGAGGGTCCTCCGTGTCATGTCATCGGTAAGTATTTTTCGAAAAAATACCTTTTAAAGAAAAATGCATTTATTTCATCAAAAACATGACCGATGACATGACAAATGGGAGAATCACGAATAGGAGGAGGGTGCCGCCCCGGTACTACCGGAGACCAAGACCGTCCTCCCATTGCTAATTCCCAGGTAACGAGCTAGGTGCGTACCTACGGCGCCTGCTGCGCCGGGAGGGAGTGCTGTGCCACCGTGAGGTCCCCCAACAAGGCGAGGTTGTCTCGCTGTCCCGCCAGATCCCGAAGGTAGAAACGAGCGAAGGTAGATTCTGCTCGCCAGCCCACCGCGGCCACGATGTCCTTGACAGCGCAGTTCCGATCGAATGCGACGCTCGTGGCCATGGCGCGTACTTCGTGTGCGCGGATCTTCAGTCTCTGCGCTACGCGTGGGGAGAGATCCATGTATGCCGATCGTATTACCCAGCGCAGCCAGGAGGAGATCGTCTGGGCTGTGATATCAGTCTTGCCCTGGCGTATGGGCAGGAAGAGGCGGGAGCGCCCTCTACGGGTAACTTTGGTACGGCGCAGGTAGATGCGTAGGGCACGCACGGGATCCTGGCGCCGAGTCTCCGGAGAGCAGGCAGGCCCTCCCAGGGGCCGCAAGGTGATGATCTGTGGAGCAGTTAGGGGCGACCTTGTTTTGGCAATAAAGCTGGGGTCCGTTAAGAGTTGCACGGAGCGATCTGCCCTGAACTGGAGGCAGTCTGGGCGGGTAGAAAGAGCGTGTAGCTCGCTAACTCTGGACACGGTGGCCAAGGCTAGAAGGAAGCAGGTCTTGCGTGTCACATTTGCCAGAGGGGCTAGAGCGAGTGGCTCGAACTGGGAAGAATTCAGCCACGTCAGGACCCAAGGTAGGTCCCAGCGAGGAACGAGAGAACGCTGAGTCGGACGTTGGAGGCTGAAGCTGGACATGAGGTCGGAGAGGTCCTTACAGGCGCCGGGGTCTGGAAGGCCGAGATGACGGTACGTGTCGGCGACCATGGATAAGTATCCCCTGATGGTGATGGGCGCCAAACCTTGGACCTCGAAGAGCCATAGGAGAAAGTCCGCTAGCTGTGGGTTAGTCAGTCCGGTGGGTAGGAGGCGACGGGCGTCGCACCAGGCACACAAGACGCGCCACTTCCCTTCGTAAACACGCCGGGTGGACGGCTTGCGGGCTGCAGCGATTGCCTCCACTGCTGCACCAGAGAAGCCTCGAGCGGTGAGGGCGCGCTGCACAACCTCCAGGCGTGAAGAGACAGGCGTTCGGGACAAGGGTGGAAGAGAGCCTGCCTGGGCTGCTTGAGCATGGAACGGGGCGTGGGCAGGCGCAGGGGAGGAGAGGTGGCGAGGTTGAGTAGGTCGGTGGTCCAGGACCGGGCCCAAGCCAGCGGGGCGACCAGAAGCAGGACTGCGTTGCTCCCTCGAAGTTTGTGGAGGACCTTGGGAATGAGGACTGTCGGGGGGTACGCGTAAGCGATGAGGCCGTCCCAAGGAATCGAGAGGGCATCGACTGCCCAGGCCAGCGGGTCTGGAATCGGGGAGACGAAGAGGGGAAGCTGGCGGTTCCACCTCGTAGCAAAGAGGTCGATTAAGGGAGTCTCCCAACGGGCGCAGATCATCTGGAAGATATCCGGGCGCAACGTCCATTCTGTGTGGAGCAACTGGCCGCGGCGAGAGAGCGAGTCCGCCAACACATTCAAGTGGCCAGGAATGTGTCGTGCGAGGAGTGTAATGTCGCGTTCCTCGGCCCAGCGCATCAAACGGAAGAGGAGCATACAGAGGTCGGGAGATCGGGTGCCCCCCTGTCTCTGGATGTAGGCCACCACCGTCGAGTTGTCGGAGAGGACGAGAAGCCGCTGGTTCCTGAGCTGGTTCTCCCAAACGAAGAGGGCTTGCCAGACTGCCTGCAGCTCTAACCAATTGCTGTGCTTGTCCGCAAACTCCGGGGGCCAGAGGCCGGAAGCCGAGGAGAATTGAGGAAGCAGGTGGGCTCCCCACCCCGAGAGGCTCGCGTCAACACACAGGGAGAGGTGCGGGGGGGGGGAGGACAAAGGGACTCCCGAAGCCAACCAAGCCGTGTCGGTCCAGCGTAGAAGGTGAGGGCGAACCAGGGGGGAAACCGGGACCAGGTGGGTAAGGTCGCCAGAAGAGGGTCTCCAGAGAAGCAGGAGGTGCAGCTGAAGGGGGCGGGCGTAGAGGCGACCCAGGGGGAGAAGGTCCGCCGCTGCGTTGATCAGTCCGAGGAGTTGAAGCCAAACTCGGGCGGGAGCTGCTTCCTGCTGAGCTAGCTGGTTGGCGAAGGTGGCCAACTTCCGAATCCGGGGATCCGGGAGGCGAACAACGTTGAGATCGGTGGCAAAATCCATTCCGAGATGAATGAAGCGGCGCGAGGGCGTGAGATCTGACTTCCCGACGTTGAGGAGGAACCCCAGTCGCGACAGCAGACGCATCAGAGTATCCCTGTCCTCTTCCAAGACGGACTCGACGTGGTTTCTCAGGAAGAGATCGTCGAGGTAGTTGGACATAGGGCTGAGAGACGACTGCCGTGCCTTGGCCATAACTGCATCCATCAAGCGGGTGAAGACCCAGGGGCTGAGGTTGAGGCCGAAGGGTAGGGCTCGAAACTGGTAAACGGTTCCATCGAACGCGAAGCGCAGATACCTCTGGGCGGCCGGATGTATGGGTACGTGTAGGTAAGCGTCGGAGAGATCCAGGCTGACGGCGTAATCCAAGGGTCGCACCGCGGTACGCAGGGCTCGGGCCGTCTCCATGTGGAAGGAAGGAGCCACGATGAAGCGATTTAGGGCTGAGAGGTCGATCACTGGGCGCCACTTGCCGCCAGGCTTGGGGACGACGAAAAGTCTGCTGTAAAATCCCAGCGAGTCTGCGCGGCGCACAACCTCTGTGGCATCCTTCCTCAAGAGAGAGTCGACTTCCCCCCGTAGGGCGCACTCCTTGAGCGGGTCTGCGGGGATCTCGGTCCACAGCGGAGTCGTACGCAGAGGAGGAGGGGAACGAAAGGAGATCCGTAGGCCGCCGGAAACAGTGTCTAAAATCCACGGGTCTTCTGGAATCAGTAATCGCCACTCGTCGCTGAAGAGGGCGAGCCTGCCGCCGACTGGAGGACCCGAGACGGCCGGCGGAGGCGGAGGAGGGGAGGAGTCACTGAGCCCGCCCGCGCCCAGGGCGACGGGCGGGACGGGGCCAAGCGGGGGCGGGGGCGTTAGCTTGGCCGGGGCGACCGAAGGCGGGGCGACGGCGACGCAGGGACTGCAGCTGGGTTGTTGACGTCGGGGCGACGGGTCTGGAGATCCGCAGGGGGCGACCCACGGCCTTGCGGGCTGACTGAAAGTGCCGAGGAACAGACTTGGGAGGCCACCTGTCCGCATTGGAATCCTTGACGGCTTGCCAGGTGTCACCAAAGAGAAGGGGTCCCCCGAGGGGGGCCCGACGCAGCTGGGTCTTCAGGTCGGCAGGCATTCCCCGGCAGGCCTGCAGGACAGCGTCGCGGCGGAGTAAATCACAATTGGCGGCTGCAGCCATAGCGTTGACCGAAGAGTGATACGCGGCGCGGCTGGCCGCTTCAGCGAGGACGAGGAGGTCGCCAAGAAGGGGGGTCAGGGACGGGTGCCACGAATCTTCCACGCGCCGGAGGAAGGCTTGCGTAAGGAGCTCCATGAAGCTGGCGCAGGCCAAGGAATTCCTGACAAGCGAAGCCGTCTTGTCCAAACCCGCGGGGAGCGCGCGTCTGAGTGCAGAGGCCCCACCCGCCTGAACCACGGCGGCTGGATCCACCGGAGGGAGAGGGCAGAGGAAGGCCTGGGAATGGCCGGCGTACCACTGCTGGCGGAAGTACATATCGAGGTCCGGAGGCCATCTGTGGTCCGAGAAGAAATTACTGTCTCTTGAGTCAGACAACAGGTGGGCCGAGAACACATCCCGAAGCTCACGAAAGGAGGGGGGCTGAGGGAGAGTCTTGAACTTCTTTACCTGTCTACCCGCGTCGACGAAGGCAGAAGGCTTCCTCTTCAGGGGGGGGGATGGAGGGCAGTCCGCTGCCGGAAGCGTGGCGGAGATGAGGCGAGCGACCTCGTCGAGGGCCAGAAGAACCTCTGTGCGGGAGGAGGCCGGTAACCCGTGGGCTGTCGACGCATCCGAAGGAGAGAGCGGCGAAGGAGAGCGGCTGAGACCTCCGAGGAGAACTGAGATGGAATCATCAGGGAGAAGACTCAACGAATCGTCGTCCACGCCGCCGAGAGCCGTCGAAGAGGGACGGCGACCGTGACTCCGAGAGCGAGCAGCTCGACGAGGACGAGGGGAGCCATAAGGCGCCGAAGCACGCAGGGGAGAGCGACGTCCGCGACGGCGACGCGACGCACTAGAGGAGCGGGAACGGCGGCGGCGACCAGACGAGCGACTACGAGCTGGAGACCGTGATCCTCGGGAACGAGGAGGAAGGAAAGAGGCTGGGCGAGGGGAAGGGGAACGGGCGGGACGAGGCAGACGGCGGGGAACGTGGGACGAACGCCGCGAAGAGGTAGAGCGCGAAGGTCCATGGTCCAGATGACGAGAAGAATCCCGAACTTTACGACGCTCACACGAAGGAGCGCGAGAGTGGTGGTCAGACTTCGATCGCAAGGAGGAACTGGACACAGGTAGTGGTGTGGTGAGTGTGCGCGAATGTCTCCGCGAGCCGGACTCTGTGGCGAGGCGGGCTCGCAGCGGCCGAGGGGGATCCAAGGCCTTCCTAGGAGACGAGTGGGGACCGGTTGACCATGGACGGCGCGAGGCACGTCTCTCCGAACTGACCTCTGTCTCGAGATGGGTTCTCTGCCTGTCGTAAGGCTTGGTCCAAGCGCGTTCCCTCCTGGGAATCCGCGCCTCGAACTCCCGACTCCGCACACTACCTTGCTGTGTCCGCTGTGGAGATCTTTCCAGACTGGGGCCATCGGGGGCAAGAGCGGTCGGTGTGTCTGAGATGACAGCCGGCACTTCCGCAGGTCTTGCAACAGGCACAGGTGTCGGGCGTTCACGTCGGTAGAAGCTCCAAAGTTGGACCCAGCGGAGCTCCGGCCAGACGGCGCAAACGTCACAAGAACGCTCAGATGTACAGCCGACACACGGCAGGCAGACCTTGTGCGAATCCGAGGGCCACTGGAAACCTCCACACTGCGTGCAGGTCATCAGGAGGGCACTGCAACACACCAAACAAACAACGTGCCGGTACGTGGTCGAGACCAACAGGGCTCGTCCTACCAAGGGGAACCGTACCGAACGATATGGACAAACGGGCTGTGCCCCCAGGCTATACTGTTATAGCGCCCGAAGCTAAGCTTGCGTCCTTAGAACAAAGCCTACCCCAGCCAGGCTGGAGAGGAATGTGCGCCAAACGACAATAGGTTTAGTTTAGTTTAGTTATTTGGGTTTAACGCCGCGCAGGCGACTAAGGCCACCACACGGCGGGCCAAACGACAATAGGGACGAAAGGCCGTGCCCCCAGGCAATAATGCTGTAGCGCTCTAAGCAAAGAGTGCGCTCTCGAAACAAGCATACCCCAGCCAGGCCGGAGATGCAACATGAGCCACGCGCCGCAGCTGGTTTAAACAATGCTCCCCGAAGGCTACCCGGGGAAGCCAGTAATTTCACCCCAAAAGGGGGAAAGGCGAGGGCACCAGGGCCCCGCCGAGCTAAGAGTCCCCGCTCAACGAAACCCACACAACACGAACAAGGTAGAGTCCAAAGGCACAGGCCGGTACCCCGCCCGGGGACCGGCTCCGGGCCCAACTAACTATCCTACCTCTCTGCCGAAGCGGTAGCGGGAGAAGAGACGTCCATGTCGCCACCGGCGAAATGGCGGGAACCAGCAGGTCCGCCAAGCGAAGCCAACCAAGGAGGACGCCAAGCGAAGAAGCGCAAGCGAAGCTGCAGCGAAGCAAGAAGCGAAGCAGAAGCGAAGCAACAGGCGAAGCCAAAGTCACGGCGAACTCGAGCACCAAGACCGACCGGTCGAAGGGAGCGCGAGGCTAGAACACGTCCGAAGGTCGTGAGCCTACGTAGCTGACTGGCGAGTCAGGTGACTCGGAACCGGATAGGCAGGTCCGGGAGACAACTCTTGGCCCCTCTGGAGGGTTCCCCGAGTGCCTCCCGGGTTGTGTGTGCACACAACGGGTTCGTAGGCTAGAATTTGAGCACGTAGTAGACACTCCCATTTGTCATGTCATCGGTAATGTTTTTGATGAAATAAATGGGATTTTATTCATGAAGTGACTGATTTTACATCCCTAAATGTGCCCCAGATCTATGCAGCTCAGTATAAGAAAGATCCATTTTACATCCCTAAATGTCAGAGTCCGAAATAGCTCAGGCGGTTAAGAAGAGAGCGAAGGGAATCGCCGGGTCGTGGGACTCACAATCCAGGGAAAAAAGACGGGCTTGTTCATTAGCATGTCTGTTGAAAGGTCCTGGTAAATCAAAGTGGCACAGTTGCAGTGCACCTGAATTGATCAGTGTTCAGGTCGTACTCCAAAAGTAATAGATTTCCCTGTCCCCCATAACCCGCCCATCAGCGCCGTCCATTATCACTTCGGTGCCGTGGACGTTAAACCCCGAACTAACCATGCCAATCCCTAAATGTGCCCCAGATGTATGCAGCCCAGTATAAGATCCATTTTCACATGAATTGGCTAACTTTTTTCAAAACTGAAACAGCGCAGGCATGCATGACGTCTGCATGCTTGACCTTGATACTGAAATCTGCCGGGGCTCTATTTATGGTATTTGAAAACAGCTTGCTCTCGTCTTTTCACCAAATGTTCACGACTGTACAGCAGAATCGACAAACCATAGGCGTTCAGTAAAAAAAAAAAGTCATATTAGGTCAGTTGGTGCCAAAATGATATTTGTTGTTCAAGTGGTACAGAAAAGTGTTTCTTTGCAGAGATATTTGGGGAAAATGGGCGCTCCAATGTCAAACGGCCTAGACCAGTGGTTCATTCACAGGGGAGTTAAACCCATCACTGCCAGTGGACACAATGGAGTTGACCCATTTAACCTCACAGCCATATTGCCACATTTCGGAGCTTAACAACTATGTACCACATACTATGCGGGAGGTGGATCGACCATGAAAATTCAAGGGCAGTGCCAGATCAGCTTGGCGCCAAGCTGATCTGGCACTGCCCTTGAATTATCATGGTTGATCCACTTCCCGCTGTAGTGCGTCGGGGCTGAAGGGGTTAAACCAGGTGTTTGCAGTGTTCAGGGTTGTGATGAAGCTCTATGCCCATGCCAAGAGTTCACACAGGGTTTTTGTATGGCACGGTCTTGTCAGCGGTTTGTCTTGTGACAAATAGCCTGTGTATGCACAAGGCCACGTGCAATCATAGGGAGAGCGTTTTGCACAGGGTTGTAGCGAGAGCTCAGGTGAACAGATCTGTAGGGAATTCAGTACGGGCTACTCTGTCAGTGAGGACGGACGTATGTTGGATATGCTAGCCGTATTCCAAGACTCTGAAACCTAGAATTCAGGTATGTTTTTATATGTATTGTTGACAGCTGCTGAGTTAAAGATAGCATGCGTTAGTAAGAGTTGGTTCGGTTGTGTAGTGTTGATTTGGTTCAGTTATTTCGGTTTGGAATTGTTTGAGATAACCGGTGATTTTCCTATGTAGTTATTTACCGAAATGGATAACTAAGGAATGTGAGGTGTGTATGCCTAAGTCGTTATGGAGGTAGTACGTGGTTGGTTTAAGCATAGACTTTTCCAATGTAGGAAATAATGTATGGCGAGAATGTCAGGTTATAGTCTGTTTCAATATAGTGACAGAGTTATGGTGGATATGCTAGCCGTATTCCAAGACTCTGAAACCTAGAATTCAGGTATGTTTTTATATGTATTGTTGACAGCTGCTGAGTTAAAGATAGCATGCGTTAGTAAGAGTTGGTTCGGTTGTGTAGTGTTGATTTGGTTCAGTTATTTCGGTTTGGAATTGTTTGAGATAACCGGTGATTTTCCTATGTAGTTATTTACCGAAATGGATAACTAAGGAATGTGAGGTGTGTATGCCTAAGTCGTTATGGAGGTAGTACGTGGTTGGTTTAAGCATAGACTTTTCCAATGTAGGAAATAATGTATGGCGAGAATGTCAGGTTATAGTCTGTTTCAATATAGTGACAGAGTTATGGTGTGCTACAGAAGTAGTTCGTGTTATGAAGCACGAGTGTGAATGAACGTGTGAGTTATTTGTATCAGCCAGGTTACGTAAGTACCTCATATTATCCAAGCTGTGTGTGTGTTGCAAGTGTTATGATGTCAGGACTTTGTGTACAGAGTTCTTGTGTGGAGTGGAGCGACATGACGCCGAGACGTCAGTCAACGGAGGCTGCCGCCAGAGGACCTATCATGACGTCATTTCATCACTCGAGGACTGAGCGACCGGTGCCTAGACACCCGGGTCATGAGAGACTGCGCTACGGGAGCAAGTCAGGAGGTCGTCCACGGTACGAGAAACGGGGGACTACTCAGAAGTGTGCGACGCGAGGAAAGACACGCCTAGACATGGATGGACAGAACATTACAGAACGAAAACACCAGTGAAACAGGTTGGATTGTGAGAACAATTACCTAACCTGGCTTTTATACTGTGTATGTGTATGCGGTGTTGATGTGCGGTAGTGAGAAGGTATGGTGTATAGAATCTTTTGAGTGTTTTTTGTTGTTTATTTAGACAAAAGACCATAGAAGAAAGAGAAGTTGTGTTTGAGTTGTACCGCGTGAATGCGCCCGACTGAGTCAGTGGCGGTGCGTGCCTCTGTTGTGCTGAGAGTCTGTACGTGCGACTGGGAAGAGTCTGCGTGTGTTACAAGGGTTTATTGACAGATACAGAGACAAAAACCTGGGTCGTCCCCTTACCATTTTGACCAGGTCTTTTCGCTGTTCTGGGCTGCCAAACAGTGTGGGCACTTGCGCCTCCAGAACGTACTTTGTGGTCTGCGCAGCTGCCTCCCCCATGTTGTTCGTCAGACAATGTTCCAAGTACTTGGTCACCTCAATCTGTAGGGCGATGGTGTGCTGGTGCCTGCAAGTCAAACACGGTGCAATAATCTATACAAAGCACATTATTTTTGCACCCCAAAATAATCAATACTCAAAAAACAAACAAGGAATGTGTTTCTGTGCGTTGCACACACTCGCACACAAATTGCCAAATGAGTTTTAGGGGAGACCGTACCGGAACTTGACAAGCTGACAAGCGTTAATTTAGGAGAGTTTTTGAAAATGTTATTTAACCCTTATCATTCGGAATACACCAGTGTGTGAAATAAGTTTCACTAAAATAGTTCAAGGGTATTGCCAGAATAGCTTGGCGGCTCCAGGCGCCATCCTTGAACTAAAGCCATTGGTCTATATCCTTATCTGTAAGTACTATAATGTATGGCAGTGCACAAATTTGAAGCTTTTAGCCTCAGTATGATATGGCTTAACCCATTTAGCCCTAATTTCCTAAATTTTGCAGGCATCAATCAATGATTATGTACCAGTTGCAGGAGATGGCTTGACCATGATAAATTTAAGGGTAGTGCCAAGCTAATCTGGCACTACCCTTGAATTATCACAGTCCATCCATCTGCTGCTGTAGGGCGTTGGGGCTAAAGGGTTAAAATTCACTGAAGGTACCTAATCATTTATCCTTGAAAAATAAAGTTTCACTTCATTTCAATAAAGTTTAATTTTAAAGTTCTTGGATAGTAGACAAAAGACTCAAACAGGCAATATCAGCACCTACAAGGAAAGTGGAGGCACTGTGTCTTTAACACTTTGGATCTTACGGTCAAAAGTTGACTCCCGAAGACTGCTTTACAATTCCAGAAAGCAGACCCACTTCCACAGCTGAAAGGTGGGGTGAGACTGGCGCCTTTTCTGGCACCACCCTTGGGCTGTCATCGTCAATCCATACCTTGTTGTAGTGTGTCAGGGATAACCTATCTTAACCCCCTCAATGCCAGCATATGCAGACTGCGTTTTCCACAATCTTCGTTAATTCAAGACCAAACAAAAAAGGCAAAGGCACTAAGGCTCACGTGTAGGACCGATTTACATTATGAGTGACCTTTGTGACAAGGGCTGGCTTCTGCAGCAGCAAAATCCAGGTTTTCTGAAAATGTAAGCATTTTTCACACATCTGTCAACCCCCCGTGGCCCTTGACCGTTGTCATAAGTCGACGAAATTAGTATGCATAGGAAGGTCTTATCATCAGCTATCTTTGTACCAAATTTGGTTGAAAAATTGGCAAAAATTTGGGAATACCTACAATTTTATTAAAAAAATCAGCATTTTACACACATTTGCCAGCCTCTTGTGACCGTTGACCTTTCTGAGGGGTCATCCAAATTAGTATGCATAGATAGGTCTTACCATCAGGTATCTCTTTACCAAATTTGGGTTTGAAGTTGTGAATAGTATTTGAGAAAAAAACAACATCTTTTGTCAAAATATGGCTATTTTTCACCTATTTCCTGAGCTCTTGTGACCCTTGACCTTTCCGAGGGATCAACCAAATTAGTACGTATTTAAAGGTCTTACCATCAGGTATATTTGTACCAAGTTTGGGTTTGAAGATGTGAATAGTATTTGAGAAAAAATAAATCATGTCAAAATATAGCTATTTTTTTACCTATTTCCTGATCCCTTGTGACCTTAACCTTTGTGAGAGGTCAGTCAAATTGGTATGTTTAGAAAGGTCTTGCCACAAAGCATCCTTGGGCCAAGTTTGAAGACTGTGGCTTGAATAATCTCCGAGAAAATGCCAACGTTAATGTTTACCCCGGATGACGGAGGACAGATGACAGACGATGAAAAACGGACAAGACGACAACTGGCCCAAAACATAGATTCACTTTTGCTTCGCACGTGAGCCAAAATCTCTAGATGTCCTAAGGAACATGGATTCAAAGTGGTGTGGGCAAGAGGCATAGATCCTCATGAGCCCCTGCAATTGCGGGGGCTCATGAAGATCTATACCTCTTGCGGCTGGGTGATGCACAAATTTTCTCGCCACCAAACGGCTGAAACTACTCACTTCACAACATCCTCCTTCGACATACTGAGCTGGGCGCAAGCCTGCCCCCCAGCCCCATCTCCACCCTGCGTCCTTGGTGACCCAGAAACGGGTGGGGAGGTGGGGGTGGCTGGGGTGACGAGGGGGTGTCGGACCGCCCCCCACCTCTGGGGCTCCAGGTAGGCCTGCATGTGTTCTTGTGCCACGAAGAGAAATTCCAGACGCCCCGCCAGGTCGAGGTAAGTCTTGGCTCCATGTTGGTAGAAATGAGTGATGCACGTCATGGCCGCTCGCAGGAAATCCTGACGGCAAACAATAATAAAACTACTAATAATTTATCGTCCTGCCTTGACCGACATCCTATTGTTCTTTGAAGAATTCATCATGTTTCAAAAAACGAAATCAACCATTACAAGAGGCGCCAAGCTATTCTGGCACCACTCTTGAACTATCATGGTTGATCCAAACATTGCTGTGGTGTGTTGGGATGAATGTGAAGTGATAAAAGCAGCCATGCACACAATGTTTTTACCCCAGGTGGGTAATCCCAATGTAAAAAAAAGCGAGAATGGTGTGTACCTTAGCTCTTGGCTGTCGGTAGCAGTTTTCGTCACAATGATTCCTACAGGAATCAAAAGGCTACCCACACACACAGGGTTAGAGGCTACCCACACACACAGGGTTAGAGGCTACCCACACACAGAGGGTTAAAGGCTACCCACACACAGAGGGTTAAAGGCTACCCACACACACAGGGTTAGAGGCTACCCACACACACAGGGTTAGAGGCTACCCACACACACAGGGTTAAAGGCTACCCACACACACAGGGTTAGAGGCTACCCACACACACAGGGTTAAAGGCTACCCACACACACAGGGTTAGAGGCTACCCACACACACAGGGGTAAAGGCCACCCACACACACAGGGTTAGAGGCCACCCACACACACAGGGTTAGAGGCTACCTACACACACAGGGTTAGAGGCCACCCACACACACAGGGTTAGAGGCTACCCACACACACACACAGGGTTAGATGCCACCCACACACACAGGGTTAGAGGCCACCCACACACACAAGGTTAGAGGCCACCCACACACACAGGGTTAGAGGCTACCCACACACACAGGGTTAGAGGCTACCCACACACACAGGGTTAGAGGCTACCCACACACACAGGGTTAGAGGCTACCCACACACACAGGGTTAGAGGCTACCCACACACACAGGGTTAGAGGCTACCCACACACACAGGGTTAAAGGCTACCCACACACACAGGGTTAGAGGCTACCCACACACACAGGGTTAGAGGCTACCCACACACACAGGGTTAGAGGCTAGCACACTAGGCTCTGCATGTCAAGCTTTGCAGATGCATTTTCTCGTGACTTTTGGCAGCAAGCCAGGCCAGATTCTACACGTCAAAGTGAGGAGCTTGCATCCACTCTACAAGAGAAACTGTACGGGCCTGTGGAGGCACTACAGAAGACCACAGATTTCATTTTGAGAGCCAAACTCCAAGTGTGACAGCGTTCGAGAAGAAGAAGAGGAAGGAGCTTGCATAGCTATACTCACAATTTGTTTCACTCGCTGACAGATCCACTTACGAAAGTGATGGCACGACAACTCACCTTCATGAAGAGCTGCATGTTGTACAGAATGTTGTAGCGTCGCTGCTTCAGCAGGTGTCGACAGGAGGCCGTCAGGTGCGGCATCCATTGCTCCAGGGAAGAGTCATGCATCAGAAGCTGCTCGGTCAGGCGTGTCAGTTCTCCAGCCTGCAGAGCTGGCATCAGCAGTGCCTCCACAAACACATCCGTTGAGCAACGCTGCAAAATTGGGGTTAGAGCATGAAAAACATGCAGAAAACATTGGAAACTTTGAGCAACAAGTCCTTAAGCCGACATCTGCCTCAGTCAGCCTGCACATAGCAGTGCCAAGGCTGACTAAGGCTGATGTTGGCCCGCAGACTTTTGGTCAGCTCTCCATCAGCAGTCTGCCGCGAGACTGCCTTAGAGGCCTGCTGTTACCTCCTTCCCTACCACCGTACCTACATTTTTGTTCCCGAAATGTTTATTCATTCAACGACCAAAAACCACAACCGTCGAAGACACATGGATACAAATTGGTCTCTGTACGAGGCATAGATCCTCATGAGCCCCGGCAGTTGCAGGGGCTAATAAGAATAAGAGTACTTTATTATCTCGAAAGGAGAAATTCGGTTGTGGTACATTTATAACAAATAGTACAAACAAGACATGAAAACATTATAACATAATTATGAACATTTTCTCCCTGCACTTGCACAGCTACAAGTTCCAAATGGACACAAGTAAACACTACAAAATCTTTACACATAGCTCTTACACATCTCACACATAAACATCTTTTATGGACTGAACTGATTGATTGTACATTGCTTAACGTCCCGACAGCAACAAGGCTTTCTCAGGACGTGCCTGCACTGCTTGTGAAAAAAAAAAAATAAATAAAAAAAAAATAAACAGAAAATTGAATGTATGTCACCAGCCGGTCAAATACATCATGGGGCCTAAATAAAGCTGTGACCATTTAGCAACACACATCCAATATCAAGAGCTACAGGCAGCGCAGACAGTAGGGAGAGTTTTAAAAAGACAAATACAGGTGAATGGACCAAGGGTAGACAGAAACACATGCCCCAGAATAGAAAGGAAACCCACCCTGTGGGGCTGACCAGGGTGACCCTGGGAACTAAAAAGTACCTAACCCCACCCAAGTCCCCCAGGGCAGACCCGGGTGGGGAATGGACTGAACTGAGCGGCACTTACACATTCATACCCACCTCTACACATGCATACATAATACGCGCTTCAACCTAATCCTAACCCTCACTACTTTTTATACAGACATCTCAATACATTATTACACAGTATTACACAAGCTGCATAATTAAAATCTACCTTAGTAAAATAATTAGTGGGTAAACACTCAGTAACAACAATCCCAATATGTCCATGTTCACCACCAAATAAAACACAATATAATCACTTCTCTAAAATCAACAAGCTCCATTTCTACTGATTGCACAGGTAAAGGATTGATTGTACATTGCTTAACGTCCTGACAGAAACAAAGCTTTCTCAGGACGTGCACAGGCAAAGGGGGATAGGGGGAGGAGTTAGGTTTGGGTATGCGTGGATGTACCTACAGATTGCTTAGAGTGATGGATTTGGGGATGAAACTGTGCTGTAGTCTAGTGCTTGGACCAAAGTAGATCTATGATCATTGGTCTATCATGCACACTTCTCTCCCTTGACAGTGCTTTATCCTACTCACTTGGTAGTTTTTTCTAAATTACAAGCACTGGCAGTCAACCCTTTCGGTCTAGTTTTGTAGTCTGAGTGTCCTAGCTTTGTGCGTGTGGAGTCTGCGGCCAGAGGGGAGGAGTTCATAGAGGTGGGCTAGGACATGGAATCTGTCTGAAGCTATCCGCCTACCCTTCTCACCACACGCTGTTCATACAGGGACTCCACACTGGCTTGCTTACTGCCAGTCACTTTGCTGCAGATGTTTACCATTCGTGCCAGGGTGTTCTTGTTCTTCACACTCAGACCTCCATACCAGCACACAGAACCGAAAGTGATGACAGACTCAATAAAAGAACAGTAGAAAATTTGAAGGACAGAGGGGTTCACATTCAGCTTCCTGAGTTTCTGGAGGCAGTAGATGCGTGACTGACATTTCTTGTGTATGAGGGTGGTGTTTGCGTTAAAGGACAACTTATCATCTATGACTGTTCCAAGATACTTATACTCAATCACACGCTCAACAGACACATCATCAATCATCAGAACAGGGACAGGGGCAGGGTTTCTTCGAAAGTCTATCAGTAGTTCCTTGTTCTTACTCACATTTAGGTCTAGAAAATTATCTTTACACCAAACACTAAAACGTTCTACTTCTGCAAAGTAAGTCGCATCATTATTGGAGAGATCTTCTAAGGCAGTGTCATCCGAGTATTTTATAAGAAGGTTGATTGATTGTACATTGCTTAACGTCCCGACAGCAACAAGAAGGGTGGAGTTAGTGCCACTACAATCGTTAGTGTAGAGTGTGAACAGCACAGGGGAGAGAACTGTACCTTGAGGGGCGCCTATGGAAGTGGACCTAAGGGATGAGAGAGCTGTTTGAAAGCGAACTGACTGGGTCCTATTTACAAGGAAGTTGATGATCCATAGGATAAGCCTTGGAGTTACATTGTAACAGAGAAGTTTTTGAGCTATGAGATAGGGTTGTATAGTGTTGAAGGCTGAAGAAAAGTCTATAAAACGAATGTGTACAAAAGAGCCAGGTTTTTCTAAATGTGTGTATGCATGGTGCAGGAGTGTGAGTGTGGCGTCGTCTGTACATCTGTTTTGCTTGTCTGCAAACTGGAAAGGATCTTGATAGGGCTTGACCTGATGGAGCAGTCTAGAAAGGACAACACGCTCAAAGCACTTCATTACTATAGAGGTGAGAGCTACAGGGCGATAGTCATTGAGTGTCTTGGGCTTGTTGTTCTTGGGGACAGGGCAGACTGTAGATGTTTTCCAGAGCCTATGTACTGTGCAATCCTTCAGAGACCAGCTAAACAAACGGCTCATGAGGATCTATGTCTCTTGCAGTTGGATTGTGTTGACTTTTTCCTCAGCAGCGAAGGGGTTAAAGCCAATAGCTAACTAACGCCATCAGAAGCAACTTCACAAAGACAGTGCAAACTCCAAATCATTAAACTCGGGTAGCGAAAATGCCCACAGGAAAATCCACCCATACCTGGCTGGGGTTCATATCATAATAAAGGGTTGTCAGAATTCAAGATAACTTTTGTGAACTGCATGATGAAAGAAATGTATGAACTCATTCTGCCCCAGATGCACCACAGCAAGATAAGTATCGACCATGATAGTTCAAGGGTGATGCCAGAATAGCTTGACGCCTATGGGCGCCAAGCTATTCTGGCATATTACTGACTTACTTATTTACGCCTGTCACCCCTACCCGGGTACACTACAGCCACACGTAAGGGGTGTGTGATGGAAGACGCAGCCAGACAAGAGTGTTTTCCAGAAGTTTCTTTTATTTCAGGTATATGGTTCTCCTACTAGATTGGGCAGGACCAATCTAATAGCGAAATTGAAATTGGAACTTTCTGTCTGAGCTCTCGTTTTGAGCTCTTCTTCCCCTGAGCTCTTGTTCCTCTCTCTCTTCGTTCTGAGCTCTCCACAATATATACACATTTGGGGAACCGGGCCCTTGTTATTGGAAACGTCGCTCTTGGCCCCCAATCTGTCAAAAGGGTGGTTTACTGTCACCCATAAAATTCTACAAAAAAGGATCTTCCTCCAGGCCGTACATATTACGTCGTCAAAAAAGGTATATTTCTCGATCCTGGCCTTACTTATTCAGTACTTCACGCCCCAGGCAGTGTGGCCCATATTCAATGATGCACGCTCACAAATTCAAAACATGGGAACTTGCGTCATTGCTCGATCGTGCCCTTCGGCCGCTAATAATGAGCGACTTAGCTGACTGCTGCTGCTGCTAGTTGGCGTAAACACAGTAGGGGCTAAACTCGACATTCTCAGTGTTTTAGTTGATCCCTGTCCGTGCACATTATCTTTGGTCCTCGTGACATACTGCATGCCACGGGTTGAGTATGTCATTTTTCTGTTCAAGGGCTTTCGTTTTCATCTGGTATATCGCACAGCAGGATTAGTTAATGTGGTTTACTGCGCTTAGCGTGTCCGGATTCTATGTCATCCAATTGGGCACCGAGTGTAGGAGCGATATACCTGTGGCCTGTAGTGTAGCGCGAGTACTGAAGCCTATGCACACAAACAGGTATCACCTATGACACCGAGAATAGTGACTTTTCCCCTTATGAGAGCAGCGACAACACATGGCAGCAGGAGAAGACAATTTCAGCTAAGTCGATCATTGTCCTCGCACCAACTAAGGCCTACCACAGCCCAAGGAGATTTTGCCCACTAGACTGTATGTGCATGCATGCACAAAAGTATGTGAACGTTTGTCAGAAATACTACTGTATGGTATGGTATGGTATGGTGTCTCCGAGGCGCACATATCCATCTATATCAAAATGCTCAAGGCGCCGCAGGGATGGAAGCTGGAGCTATTACTCTGCTGTTAACTTTGGTGCATGCCATACATTTCTGTTTCCATTTCACTAGCCCGAAAGGGGCTTTCTCTTTTCGAACCGTGGTGATGAGATTCTTAACATGCGCACTTGATGCTTATGAGTGTACCCCAGTGCTCAAAAACCATAGGGCCGACGTCAGCCACTGTTGGCCCGCGCACGACCGTGTGCGGGCCAACAGTGGCTGACGTCAGCCTGATGCCCCTTTGCGCACCGGAACCCTACCTTGTCTATGAAGAATCTGAGAGCTTTGTTCCAGTAGCCGTTGCGCAGCAGGAACTTGAGGTGGTCTGTGTAGGTGCCATAGGTGCGCAGGTAGTACACACACTCCTGGTACACAACACTCTCCACACTGGTTTCCTCTTGTAAAGTCTGCAAAAACACAGCCTAGTGAAACAGGCCTGTAAAGCCTGCAAAAACACAGCCTAGTGAAACAGGCCTATTAGCCTGCAAAAACACAGCCTAGTGAAACAGGCCTATTAGCCTGCAAAAACACAGCCTAGTGAAACAGGCCTATTAGCCTGCAAAAACACAGCCTAGTGAAACAGGCCTATTAGCCTGCAAAAACACAGCCTAGCGAAACAGGCCTATTAGCCTGCAAAAACACAGCCTAGTGAAACAGGCCTATTAGCGAGCCCACACAGGAATGGTCCAGTACAGCTGATGCCGTTTATTGTCTTTAACCCAATCAATGTATTTAACCCGTTTAACCCTGATGCACTACAGCAGGCGATGGATTCGACCATGAATATTCAAGGGTAGTGCCAGATTAGCTTGGTGCCTTCAGGCACCAAGCTAATCTGGCACTACCCTTGAATTATCATGGTCGATCCACCTCCTGCAACTGGTACATAGTCTTTAGGTGCCACCTCTTCAATTTGCGAACTGCGTCCTTGGGGTGAAATGAATTAATCCAACATGAATCAGCCATGATAGTTCCATTTCTTCTCTATTCACTGTGAAGATAGCAAGTGATGATGCGCCCAAAAATTGTGTTCACAAGTGTACAGAGCTTTTGTCTCAACTAAAAATCCTTTTGACCGTCTGCGTGTGAAACAGCTGGTGAATAGACGGCTACAGCACAATCCACCTCTTGAGCTCTAGGGCCCGTTCCCTGCCGGTGGCTGCAGATTGTGTGTCACTGAAATCTTCGTTAACTCTTTGAAGCTGTGTATGCGCTTTAAGCGCGTACACCCTGAACACAGTCGTTGGCGACGTGTACGCGATAAAAGCAAGTACGACTTTTTTTTTCTTCCCCCATAATGGTAAGTATGGTCAAAGGGAAACAACTGCTGTTATACGATTTAGAAACCATCCGTCTATCAGCAGTTACTTCCCTTTATTGGAAAAGCTAAAGCGGATTGCTTTATTTTTCGAATTTACATCAGCAACTGAAGGTTTTTTCACACGGTTTCTACAATACAAAATGGTGGAAAAAAGTCTGGATACGTTTTGTTGGTGTATTGCAAAAAATATTTCAGTAAGTTCTTTTAATTTTGGTACATAAAACGTATATCATTAGAAAGTTGAAATAATGAGTTTTTTAACTGATATGTGTAGCATTCTTGTGCACCAAAAACTGTCCTCTGTATAATTTGTTGACAATACCCCAAAAAACGTGCGTTCCTAGGGAATAGCCAAGCCCAAAAAAGCACGTCTCCAAAGAGTTAATTCAACGCCAACCATCTAAAAAACTTGGATACGAAGTGGACTCTGCAAGAGGCATAGATCCTCATGAGCCCCCACAACTGCGGGGGCTCATGAGGATCCATACCTCTTTCAGCTGCATTTTCTCTGCAGGGAAGGGGTTAAGCTATCACTCTGTTCGCTTGCGCAGAGCGACGCATTCATGGCACTCACTGGCGTGATGAGCGAGGTGATGAGCTTGTTGAGGCTGATCGGGTCAGCGAGTAACGTCTGGATCTCGGTCACTCCGCTGGGGGGCAGCGCCTCCAACAGATCGATGATTTCCATCAGCAGACGCGAGGAGCCGGCACTTTGGTTCTTGTCCTTCGGAGCCTGCAAACGTTTCATCTGTTCAGCACTAAAACGGCACAACGCACAGACTGACATGACACATCACGGGTGATTTCAGAACAGCTCAGCAAACTACAGGCACCAAGCTATTCTAGCACCACCCTTGAATTATCATGGGCGACAGTGCGAAAAATTGAAAAGACTGAAAATGGTGATGATGCATGGCAAGCAAGAGACATAACTTCTCATGAGCCCCTGCAGAATTAGAGGCTCATGACAATTTATGCCTCCTGCAGACAGAACAGCCTGGCTGAAGAGCTGTTCTGTCTGCACTTACTTTTGACCTACTTCTGATTTGCGGAAATCACCAATTCAGGCATGAAGCTTTGTACACCTGATAGTGATACAATTTGTTATGCCATGAATCCACATGTGGCATGTCTCAAACAAACTGAAGGAGTATCGTACTTAGATGGTCGGCAAAGCCTGGATAACTCCCCTGACCTGTAGATGCAAATAAAGATCAGTCTTTGCCAGCAAGAGGCCCATGCAGCTTGCAGAGGTTCATGAAAACTACATCTCTTGTAGATGGAAGTCACTGGACATGCAACAGTACCTTCAGAATGTGAGCAAACTTGTCCCTGGACATGCAACAGTACCTTCAGAATGTGAGCAAACTTGTCCCTGGACATGCAACAGTACCTTCAGAATGTGAGCAAACTTGTCCCTGGACATGCAACAGTACCTTCAGAATGTGAGCAAACTTGTCCCTGGACATGCAACAGTACCTTCAGAATGTGAGCAAACTTGTCCCTGGACATGCAACAGTACCTTCAGAATGTGAGCAAACTTGTCCCTGGACATGCAACAGTACCTTCAGAATGTGAGCAAACTTGTCCCTGGACATGCAACAGTACCTTCAGAATGTGAGCAAACTTGTCACGTGCAGCGGCAAAGTCTCCGATCTGCAAACATGCTCGTCCCCAGGCCAGCCACACCCCTGCTGCGTCCACCCCACATTTCAGGCACACCTCCAGCGCAAGGTGTAGTCGCTCATCGCGTATCAGTCTGTCTCGCAACCGCCTGGTGACCGCAGGTTATAAAAAAGGTATCAGCAAAAAAAAGCAATTTGTCACAAAGCCACATTTTCAAAGCATTTGTGAAACTTCTTCAATCTCGATGTGACATATACATAATTATCTACTACTGCTATTAGTCATATCTACTACTGCTATTAGTCAAAGAATGGGTTTAGTCTTGAAAATACCAACATGAGATTTTTAAATTCACATTTTCATCTTATTGGTTGGCCTGCTTTCGCCCATAAAGATGCAGTTTGGCCTAGACATATTTCTTTCTCCCAGTTTCAAAGGTGGAAATTCTGACAAAATCTGGACAAACCTGACCAATGAGCAGTCACCCTTATAACAGTCACCCTTATAGCAGTCACCCTTATAGCAGTCACCCTCATAACAGTCACCCTTATAGCAGTCACCCTTATAGCAGTCACCATTATAACAGTCACCCTTATAAGAGAGCACCTGCCATTAAAGACCATCATTTAGGTGACCCAGACCAAAACGTTGACTGGCAAGCGTGTAAAATGCAGAGAAGAACCTAACAGAGAAAAAAAAAACCACGCTTATAAAAGACAGTTACAACATTTGTGTTGTAACTGTCTTTTCTAAGTGTGTTTCTTTCTCCATTGGGTTCTTCTATATCATTCAGGTGGCTGTAGCTGTGACTGTGGCTGTAGCCACCTAAATGATGGTTTTTTTTTATGACAGGTGACACTTTTGGGGCATCTCTAAACTTCTGTCAAGAAAGCAACTGACTTTTAAGAGCACTTTGTTCTTGTGGTTCCTTCAGCTATTTAACTCCACTGCTTCATCTTGGAAGTGTCCCATAATGACTGTACCAAACGCAGGAGATGGATCAACCATGATAATTCAAGGGTAGTGCCAGATTAGCTTGGCGCCTGATGGCGCCATGCTAATCTGGCACTACCCTTGAATTATCATGGTCCATCCACCTCCTTCTGCTGGGGTTAAATGGGTCAATCAGGAAAAACAAATGTGGTGTATGCGGCAAGACTTCTGACAGATCTGATAAGAGTTTGCGACAACTCAAGGAGTTCTGCTAACTGCGACGACGCTCGAAAGCGTAGAGAAAGAAATGAAAAGATCAGAGCATTAACTAGAAAGCTGGGTGGGTTTACCTGGCCGTGTCCATCTTGGTCAGCTCTTGCAGGGTGGGCAGGTCGGGGTAGTTGTCCTGCAGCAGAATCTTCAGCAGGTCCACCCGAGCCTGGTACCCGTCACACTGAGCTGTCATGGAGGCATCACCACTCTTCAAGAAAATGACCTTGGCTCGGAACAGCAGCTCACGGATGATGCTGGAAAGGAACCCAATAAGATCAAACAGCGTGTGTTAAGCGCATAAAATGCAAGAAAACAGAAAAGACAGAAATATCCTTCAAAATACA
Source organism: Semisulcospira habei (assembly GCA_036245525.1). NCBI lineage: Eukaryota > Metazoa > Mollusca > Gastropoda > Semisulcospiridae > Semisulcospira > Semisulcospira habei. The sequence goes on from BTPG01000004.1 coordinate 58,334,680, forward strand.
GCGGGAACCTGTTTTGTGCGACCTTATGACCACGGTCGCCAGACGATGGCCAACGGACAATACACAGACTCACTTTTGCTGTCGCACGTGAGCCAGAAACTGCAGATTTGTGTTGTATCCGAACTTGACCGTAACCATCTCAGACACTAAACAAAGTCCGTAGGGGCAGGGGGGGGGGGGGGGGGGGATAAATAATAATAAATAATAATACATACTTCTTGTATAGTGCTGTTCTCCAGGAAAACACTGGACTCACTGCGCATGCACAACAGCACACCCTCTCTCTCAGACACACGCACGATTATACACTACTTTAAACCACCCCATCTCTTCCCAACACTATACATTCACTTCCTCTAGGATCAGAATAAAAGGCAGTCAACAGTTAGCTAAAGATGAATGCCCGTGTTAAAGTGTTAAATGCCCGACAGAAAAAAAAAGTCTTTAAGTGAGCTTTGAACTGTGACTGTTTGTGGTCATCCTAGTCATCAAACCTGTAAAGTCTAGACTACAAAACAATTTGTTCAACCCCTTGACTGCGGTTTTCGCATCTGAAACCACTGCACAGGGATCATCGTTCACAAACGAAATGTACACAAACCAAGAGTGATTCCCCTTGGTTTGTGTACAATTCTGCCAGCGCTAGCCTCACCTATCTGGTTTATGAGTACAAATGAAATGGGACCAAACGTGGCCACAAACAACACGGGACTAACAAGAGACGTAAATCCTCATCAGCCCCCGCAAATGCGGGGGCTGATGAGGATTTATGTCTCTTGCAGATGGCCAACGTTCACCTTCGCCTTGCCTCGTCAGTTAAGGGGTGAAACCAACCTGATGATAAGACTGAAGTCCACCTCCAGGTTCGGCATGCCCGGCGCGAGAGGCTGCAGAAAGCTGGAGAGGTCGTCGCACATGGTCAAAATTAGCTGTCCGCTGGCGTGCGAGTTGCTGTGGTGCTCCAGGATGGACATGCACAGTGTCACACTGGGTGCCTGCAGACAAACAGCAAAACGTACACATCCGTGACATCAAATCATCTATACAAATTCAAAGTAAAACACAAAATATGTTATTAATCCCGCCAGACCAGTGAGCGAAGGTCCAATGACGGCTGCAGTTGGCCCGCGCACTGCTGTATGCAGACCCACTGTGGCTGTCATTGACCCAAAGATGTTTTGCTATTGGAAAGGTCTCCCAATTCTGGTGAGAGAGTCCTGACTTTGCAACCCAGTTCCTACATTAAACGTTAAAAAAAAATTACCTGTTCATAATAGAACTCGTCGCGGATACAGGAATTAAAACCTTCATCCGTCTTTAGCTTCCAGTCATGTACGTCATGGTGTATGGCTGAAGACAACGTGCGCGGGCGCCCCACAAACTCATTGGAGAGGAAACGCGAGGGAGAAGAACTGTAGCCGAGAGAGGAGGGATTAGGGCTGGCTCCAGAGAGGCTTTCCTTCATGCGCTGGCTGTACACTTCCTGTTCGTCCTTCGCTCGAGATTCCCTGTGCAGAGTTTTAACAATTTCATCTTCAGGACACCATGGAAGACGATGGATCGGCCATTACAACACTAAATAAATGTTTTTTTTCTGGCTCGCCTTGGTTGGGTTAGGTTTTGTAAAGTCTGATACTATTGGCCCGAGTCGTCAAGCCAAGTCAGGTGCCTTTAAGTCTGGTGCTATTGGCCCAAGTCGAGTCAGGCCAAGTCAGGTGCCAAGTTAACCCTTTTCATCTTTCATCAACGACAGTTCAAGGATGGTGCCAGAATAGCTTGGCGCCTAAGGCGCCAAGCTGTTCTGGCACTACCCTTGAACTAAAATACTTGATCTATTTCCTAATCTGTAATGTAGCCTTCACAGGACAAGCTTTCTTTTTAAAGTCAGCATCAGGATGTAATGAGTTCCCATATTCAAGACATAATGCTTTCGCCACCTATCCAGATGCAGCACATCTCGAACGAGATAAACTGATTTGATTTCATATCTACGTCCGAGGCGACAAGCTATTCTGGCACCACATGTGAACTAAAATTCTTGATCTATCTCCTAATCCCCAATGTAGTCTTCACAGGACAACAAGCAAATTTAAAAAAAAAAATCAGCCTCAAGATTAATTGACCGATTGATTGATTGAATGGTTGGCTGATTTCGTTGCTGCTGCTCCGATCTTACCGGGGTCCAAACAACTGTTCGTAGCACTCGTCGCACGTTCTAGCCGGCACCCCGCGCACCTGGCTCCTCTTGTTGGAGCACCCTGCGCAAACCACACGGCCGCAGCGTCGGCAGTGATGACGGCGGTTAAACTGAAACAACAACCAGTGACACCTATCATATCATGCCGAGTGCTAATAGGCCCACATACACTGGCAAATAAGTTTCATCCGACGTCAGCCCTGAGCGGCTCCCATACGTTGGTTTGACAAAGAGGATCATTGCATGACAGGAGCTAAGAGCTGGTGCCTCTCAGCACCTGACATGAAATTAACCCATTCAGCCTGGTAGTCCTACAGCTGGAGATGGGTCGACCATGATTATTCAAGGGCAGTGCCAGATTAGCTTGGTGCCAACAGGCGCCAAGCTAATCTGGCACTGCCCTTGAATTATCATGGTCGATCCATCTCCTGCAACAGGTGCATAGTCGTTAGATGACACCTCCAAAATTTGGGAAATACGCACGCCAGGCTGAATGAGTTAAGCTGTATGGCCAGACTACACAACAATTACACCTGGCAGCGATGCCAACTGAAATTGAAAGCAGCAACTGAAATCAAACAGCAACTGAGTTACATGTCACAGACAAATTTTAAAAGATCCAAACTAAAATTAGCTTGCACTCCGATGAACATGCATAAGCATGAACAAAACACCAATTAATTTCAATTGAGAAGAAACTACCAAGTGAGTAGGAAAAAGCACTGTCAGGGGAGAGAATTGTGCATTATTGACCAATGATCACAGATCTACCAATTTCAATTGGCACACGCACACGCACACAAACATTCACACCTCCACTCATCCCCAGCAACTGGAAACTAAAAATAAAAACAAAACATCAACAGATAATACGTCAAGAAATACCGCCCAGTACTTACCATGCAGAATTTCCGCAGCTTGCAAACCATACACAAGGAAACAATGTTCAGGGGTGCGCTCATTTTGTCCATGTCAAATTTACACTGTCAATACAATAATCAGTTACTTAGCACCGTGCTTTCTCACAAAATTCTCAGTAAACACCCTTAAACAGGAACGTTTCAGCTGTTTTGTGTTAACCCTTTTAGCCACGACCCCATGATAATTCAAGGGTAGTGCCAGATTAGCTTGGCGCCTGACGGCGCCAAGCTAATCTGGCACTACCCTTGAATTATCATGGTCTATCCATCTCCTGAAACTGGTACACAGATCTTAGGTTACACCTCCCACATAGGGAAATGTCACCATGAGGTTAATTAGGCGAACCCACAGACTGTTGGTGGAGCTGTGACTCCCGCAGGAATCAACTCTACAAAAGGTGCCTCCAACACACCACGAGCATCTTCCCAGACAGAGAAGGAGCCAAACATTTTCCCAGACGTCCGACAACACTTGCCACCCACCATGCTAAATCTTTCCAGCTTGCAGACCATACACATGGTGGCAGAACTGTCGGGCACCCACTGGTCCTCCGCAGGGGGCACGACCGGCATGATGAACTTGCCGGAGGTCGCTGGCCGCGTGGACACCAGGGGGAGTTGATGAATGGACAGCACGCTGTTACGACGCCCTGGCACGCTGCTGGCTCCACCTCCTGGCGGGGTGGTACCAAGTCTCGGGGTCACTGGTGATACAAAGGATTCATGTGCAAACCTTGTTCCTTAACTGAAAAGGACTTTGGCTCAGACCTTTTTCCAACAATCAACCCTGTGCGTGTCAGCAGCGGCTTTAGTCGTGATGGTTCTGACAGAAATCGTCACGACTAAAGCCACAACCAACACGCAAAGGGTCAATCCCCTTGCGCAAGCAGCCCATTGGTCCATTGGTACATTGGTCCATTGGTACATTGGTCATTGGTACATTGGTCCATTGGTCATTTGGTCCATTGGTACATTGGTCATTGGTACATTGGTCATTGGTACATTGGTCATTTGGTACATTGGTCATTGGTCCATTGGTCATTTGGTACATTGGTCATTGGTACATTGGCCCATTGGTCATTTGGTACATTGGTAATTGGTACATTGGTCCATTGGTCATTTGGTACATTGGTACTTCATGAACAAGGGGGTTAACCCCTTCAGTGCTGAGAGAAACTGAACATGATTGGTTGGGTGTACATTGCTTAACGTCCCGACAGCAGCAAGACTTTCTCAGGACGTGCCTGCACTGCTTGTGAAAAAAAAACACAAAAATAACACCCCAGAATATTGAACGTATGTCGCCAGTTGGTCTAATACGCTAAATAAAGCTAAGACCATTTAGCAACACACATCCAATATCAAGAGCTACAGACACCGCAGACAGTAGGGAGAGTTTTAAAAAGGAAAATGCAGGTGAATGGACCAAGGATGGACAGAAACACATGCCCCAGAATAGAGGGGAAAACCCACTCTGTGGGGCTGACCAGGGTGACCCTGGGAACTAAAAAAATAGTTAACCCCACCAAGTCCCCCAGGCCAGACCCGGGTGGGGGCAAATTGAACATGAGCCAACTGCTAGAGACACAGATCCTCATGAGCCCCCCTCCCCCCTCCCCCACCCTGCACTTGCAGGGGCTGATGAGGATCTCTGCCTCTCGCTGACACCACTTTGTGTCCATGTCCATGGGGTGGCGGGGACTGTCTGGCAAAAACAAACAAAAAACAATTCAAAAAAAACAATTAAAAAACGCAATCTGCGTTCCCTGACCAGTGTGCGGTTACTGCATGTAGCGCAAAGCACAGCACGTTGAATGTCAAGGCTGATGTAGCTCTTCCCGCAGTTTAACCCATTTAGCCCCAACTACATCAGGAGATGGATTGACCATGATAATTCAAGGGTAGTGCCAGATTAGCTTGGCGCCTGCAGGCGCCAAGCTAGTCTGACACTACCCTTGAATAATCATGGTCTATACATCTGCATGGGTGGGACCAAACAAAAGTTAAATCCTGAAGCGAGGGTCTCGGGGCACTTTTTAAGTGAAAAAAAAAAATTTATTATTTTTTTTTTTGGTTTTAAATCCAGAAATCCGGCTGTAGCCAGAAAAAGGTCCACCCATGCATTTGCTCCAACTGGCACACGGTGGTTAAGTGAAATTCATTTTTCTCTAAAAGGTATTTTTTAGAAAAATACTTACCGATGACATGACTTTATGGAATAATAATAATAATAATAATAATAATAATAATAATAATAATAAGCGCATTAAATAGGCGCTTTATCCCAATTGAAAATCGGCTCAAAGCGCCGCCGCGAACTGAACCCAACAAGCACGCTCACGTGAATCACGCGCATTCACTCACACACTGTACATAAACACAGAACATTCACGTGGTGCTAAGGGCCAGCTCAAGCGAGCTACTGTAGTTTTTGGAAATTCAAAATCGTTTGTATTTGAAATTTGATTAAGTGGGCTGAAACTGATACCAAAGTGGAGGGGGAGGAAGAGCCGGAGTACCCGGAGAAAGAACCCCCGACGGTCCGCCCGAATTAACGGTGACACTTACTAGAGGAGAAAAATCCGACGCCGGAACCCGTAATCGAACCTCGCACCTTTAGCATTGGTGGCAGGCGCCTTAACCACTGCGCCACGGAAGTGTCTACTACTTACTCAATTCTAGCCTAAGAACCCGTTGTGTTACCACACAACCCGGGAGGCACTCGGGGACCCCCCAGAGAGGCCGAGAGTTGTCTCCCGTTACTGCCCATCCGGTTCCGAGTCACAAGGTGACTAACCAGTCAGGATACTTAGCTCACCAGCAGCAAGCAGGGCAGGTGGGAGGGTCCTCCGAGTCATGTCATCTGTAAGTATTTTTCGAAAAAATACCTTTTAGAGAAAAATGAATTTGTTTCTTCAAAAACATTACCGATGACATGACTTTATGGAAGAATTGCGATAAGGAGGAGGGTGCCACGCCTCAACACCTCTAGGCCAATTAGAGCCATCCTCCCTGCCACAAACTCCTGACAACCCTAGCTAGGTGTATACCTAAGGCGCCTGTGGCGCCGGGAGGGAGTGTTGCGCCGCAGTGATGTCTCCCACCGGTGTGAGGTTGCCTCGCTGGCATGCCAGATCCCCGTGGTAGAAGCGGGCGAAGGTTGATTTTGCCCGCCAGCCCACGGCAGCACAATGTCTTTGACAGTCGAACGCGACGCTCGTGGCCATGGCGCGTACCTTGTGTGCACGTATCTCTAGCCTCTTCACTCCCTGTGGGGAGAGGTCCTGGTAGGCGGACCGTATGACTCAGCGTAGCCAGGAAGAGATCGTCTGGGCTGTTATGTCAGTTCTGCCAGGTTTAAGGCAGAAAGAGGCGTGAGCGTCCTCTCCGGACGGCTTTGGTTCGGCGTAGGTACACGCGTAGGGCTCGCACAGGATCTTGTTGCCTTGTCTCCTGGGGGAAGTTCGTCCCTCTCAGCGGCCGTAAGGTGATCACCTGTGGCGCGGTCAAAGGAGACCTGGTCTTGGCAATGAAGGCAGGGTCCGTAAGCGGCTGCACGGAACCATCCGCTTGAAACTGCAGGCAGGCAGGTCACGCTGACAGCGCGTGTAGCTCGCAACTCGGTCCGCCGTGGCAAGGGCCAACAGGAAGCATGTCTTACGAGTCGCATCCGCAAAGCGGGCCAAGGCAGCAGTTCGAAACTGGTAGAAATCAGCCAAGTCAGTACCCAGGGTAGGTCCCAGCGAGGAATGAGCGATCGGGGCACTGGACTCTGCAGGCCGAAGTGAGTCGTAAGGTCGGCGATGTCTTTACAGGCGCTGGGGTCCGGGTGGCCGATGTGCCGGTAGGTGTCGGCAATCATGGACAAGTACCCCCTGTTGGTTATCGGGGCCAATCCTTGGTCTCCGAAGAGCCAGAGGAAGAAGTCCGCGAGGTGGGGATTAGTTAGGTCGGTGGGGGCTGTGATGAAGCTCTATGCTCGTGCATAGTGCTCATACATTAGGGTTAGTACGGTACAGTTTTTGTTAACGGTTTGTTTGTGCCGATAGTCCGGGTGGCATGAGGCTCCACGTGGAATCTGTAAGACATGGTTAGCACGGAGTTTGGTGAGTTCTGTTTAGTGAGTTCTAGGCAAAAGCTGTGTCTGTCAGAGGTCTAGTTTCGTCAATACGGGGCTTATCGTCAGCTTGGACGGATGTGTTTGAGATACCTAGCCCGTATTCCAAGACTCTGAAGCCTAGAATTCAGGTATGTTCCTATATATGTAGTATTGATAGTTGCTTAGTTAAAGACAGTATGCATTGCTAAGAGTAATTTGTTTGTATAGTGTTGACCGGTTTGGTTTAGTTATGTTGGTTTAGAATTCAGAAGTAACCGGTGTTTTTGTATACAGTTGTTTACTGAGACAGATAACTAAAGGAATGTGAGGTGTGCATGTCTAAGCCGCTATGGTTGGTTAAGCATAGTCTTTTCCAGTGTATAGAGTAGTGTATAGCAAGAGTGTTAGGCTATAGTCTGTTTCAAGATAGTGACAGAGATATGGGGGTGTTACGGAAGTAGACAGGTTATGAAGCACGTGTGTGTGTGAATGAACGTATGAGTTATTTGTATCAGCCAGGTTACGTGACGGTTCTCATTGATCCAATATGTTGTGTGTTTAGCAAGCGTTACGTTTGGATCCTTGTTGTTGTGTTTAGCGTACTTGTAAAGAGTGGAACGACGGACGCCGAGACGTCAGTCACAGGTGGGACCTAACGTGAGGTCATCCCTCCAGCTCTTCGCTCAGAGTGAGTCTGATCGGGACCAAGATACCCGGATCACAGCGAGAACTGCGCTACGGTGCGAGTACAAGGACGTCCGTGTTACAGACAGGACGACAGGAAAGAGCATACAACGGACTTGCACGCCTAGACGTGAGAAGGACCAACATAACCAGGCAATAACATCAAACAGGTTGGAGACTGAGAACTAACACCTAGCCTGGCGAGATATTGTGAATTGTGTGTGTGTGTGATGTTCGGATGTTAGTAGAGAAGTCTGTATAGTTTGATAGTCTTTTAAGCGGTTTTTCTCTTTTATATTGTATAAAAGTCACTTTAGAAAGGGAGCCCCTGTGTTGAGTTTTGCCGCATGAATGCGCCCGTCTGAGTCAGTGGCGGTGTATGCGTCTGTTGCGTGAGAGTCTGTACGTGTGACTGTGGGCAAGTCTGCGTGCATTACAGTGGTGACCCTGTTTTAGCGGTGGGTTAGAGTAGCTGCGGGCGGTAGTGGAGTTAGGGTAACGTTTTGTTGCTATTTGCATGTTGATGTGTTAGATTCCCCTCTCCGATTCTAGGGGGTAAGATCCGTTATTTCTGTAATTTTCTGGATCTTACGAAGAATTAGTACTTGTTTCTTCCTGTTGTATAGGTAGTATTCTTTTTCCTTGCTCTTCTTTCTATCGTTCTTATTTTTCGGTCCATCTGGAAGTCAAAGTAGGTCACTGTTTTCTGTGTAGGTAGTTGAAATTGTTGTGAGTTTGCATTTTAAGTTTTTGCCGTTGATTTGGTTGTGGGGCCCAGCTGGTTAACGGAAGAGGTACTTTGCGTTTTCGACGCGGTGATAGAGGTAACGGCAGTGGCGGTCGCGATCCGTACGCACGTGGAGGGACATCTTTGCGTGGGTATGGTCGTGGTCATATTGCGAATTCGGACACCCAGTGTTTTGCGTGTCATGCATATGGTCATTTTAGTCGCGAGTGTCCTAGCAGTAGTTCAGGGGCTCAGTGTTTCACCTGTCAGGGGTACGGCCATCTAGCTCATCAATGTCCTAACAGTCCTGGTATGGTGGAGGGGGCGGAGCAGCCCACTCACATGGCCAGTTTTGCAGTCCCAGTCGGAGAGGAACCACAGCTGGGCGCAGTATGTTCAGCTGACGGAGGTGTTTGCCTACCGCTGGTGGATGGTGTTGTTAACGGATGTCTCGCTTCTGTTCTCCGTGATTCCGGTACAATGACCGCGGGGGTCAGACGTAGTCTAGTTAGGCAAGATCAGTTCATGGGCGAGACGCAGAAAGTAGTTTCGTTTGGAGGGAACGTAGAAATTTTTCCGTTGGCTAGGATAGAGGTTGACACGGAGTTTTTCACAGGTGATCTAATTTCTTGTGTCATCGACGAGCCATTAGTAGATTTAGTCCTGGGTAACATGAAGGGTGTGCAGCCAGTCATCAGTAGAGTCAGAGCGATTAAGCGAGCTCATGTTCCTAGCGGTGCAGTCGCGACGAGAGCTCAGAGCAAGCGTGCTCGTGGGCAGAGAGATCATGTTATTTCCGTCCAGAATCAGGGGATCGGTCAGCGGCTGTGGCCCAATAGTTGGGTTGGCTGGAGACGGCATACTTCTGTTGCGGACAGAAATGCGGCTCATCACCCAATATGTAGGTAGATCGGAGAATGGAGTCTCGCGATTGTGTGTTTTGTGTGTGGGCAGCCGTTGGATCGTTTTCATTTCTGGAGGTTTTAACGCGTTAGTTCTGTTTTGCTGTCGCTGTGCGATCCGAGGGTGTGCGTTGAGGCTTAAGGCTGCAATATTTTGTTTTTTTGTATTCTAGATAGTCAAAGTTAGTCTTGGTTTGTGATAGTGTACGTCAAGTGGTCTTAAAAAGAAACTCAGTTGTTTCTTTTTTTCCCGAGGAAGGGGGAATTGTGATAAAGCTCTATGCTCGTGCATAGTGCTCATACATTAGGGTTAGTACGGTACAGTTTTTGTTAACGGTTTGTTTATGCCGATAGTCCGGGTGGCATGAGGTTCCACGTGGAATCTGTAAGACATGGTTAGCACGGAGTTTGGCGAGTTCTGTTTAGTGAGTTCTAGGCAAAAGCTGTATCTGTCAGAGGTCTAGTTTCGTCAATACGGGGCTTATCGTCAGCTTGGACGGATGTGTGTGAGATACCTAGCCCGTATTCCAAGACTCTGAAGCCTAGAATTCAGGTATGTTTCTATATATGTAGTATTGATAGTTGCTTAGTTAAAGACAGTATGCGTTGCTAAGAGTAATTTGTTTGTATAGTGTTGACCGGTTTGGTTTAGTTATGTTGGTTTAGAATTCAGTGAAGTAACCGGTGTTTTTGTATACAGTTGTTTACCGAGATAGATAACTAAAGGAATGTGAGGTGTGCATGTCTAAGCCGCTATGGTTGGTTAAGCATAGTCTTTTCCAGTGTATAGAGTAGTGTATAGCAAGAGTGTTTGGCTATAGTCTGTTTCAAGATAGTGACAGAGATATGGGGGTGTTACGGAAGTAGACAGGTTATGAAGCACGTGTGTGTGTGAATGAACGTGTGAGTTATTTGTATCAGCCAGGTTACGTGACGTTTCTCATTGATCCAATATGTTGTGCGTTTAGCAAGCATTACGTTTGGATCCTTGTTGTTGTGTTTAGAGTACTTGTAAAGAGTGGAACGACGGACGCCGAGACGTCAGTCACAGGTGGGACCTAACGTGAGGTCATCCCTCCAGCTCTTCGCTCAGAGTGAGTCTGATCGGGACCAAGATACCCGGATCACAGCGAGAACTGCGCTACGGTGCGAGTACAAGGACATCCGTGTTACAGACAGGATGACAGGAAAGAGCATACAACGGACTTGCACGCCTAGACGTGAGAAGGACCAACGTAACCAGGCAATAACATCAAACAGGTTGGAGACAGAACTAACACCTAGCCTGGCGAGATATTGTGAATTGTGTGTGTGTGATGTTCGGATGTTAGTAGAGAAGTCTGTATAGTTTGATAGTTTTTTAAGCGTTTCTTTTCTTTTATATTGTATAAAAGTCACTTTAGAAAGGGAGCCCGTGTGTTGAGGTATTATTAATTATAAAAAGAAATACACTTATATAACTATAATACTAAAAAAGAAAATTAAACAATGAAACCACTATTAGAAATAAAAAAGCAAAAAGCCCTTTAACTGTATCAGTCGCGTGTAAAAAATTCGACATCAATAGTTTGTCAAAAAGCACCCGACGCGTGCATGAAAAGGCGCCCGGTTAGACGGACGGTTAGTGGCGGCGGTGTCTGCGGTGCGTGTTGCAGTGAGTGTACGCCTGTTTTCAGAGTAACACGTGTGACAATTGTGGGCGGAGAAAAGGTCTGGGCGTAGGTCCGAGTGATACAAGGGAGGGGCATGTGGTCAGTATAATCAAGATGTATAGATGGCGCAAACCAGGGGGGGAGGCACTAGCGCAGTACTTTGCTCCGGGTGGGTGGAGGGCGAGGCTTAACTTCAGCGGTTGGGCGTGGTTTGAGGTAGTACGGGTAGAGGCGTCTCTCTCGCCGAGAGGGGCGTTCTACTGGAGCGAAGGTTAGCGGGGTGTTGGTCTCTGGGTCGCCGTAATGGTTTTGAGAGTGTGTTCTTTACACTGTTTTTATTATATTTTTTTCTTTTTTTTATTTTACTTTTCTTTTTTTTTGTTTTTGTTTTTTTATTCTTTCTGTTTTTTTTTATTTTTTTTATTTTTGTTTTTCTCCTTTTTATGTGTTTTTATTTTTTTTTTTTTTTATTTTTGTTTTTTTTTTGTTTTTTTTTTCTCTTTGTTTTCTTTTTTTTTTTTTTTTTTTTTATTTTATTATTTATTTTATTTTTGTTTTTCTTTCTTTATTTTTTTTGTTTTTTTTTTTTCGTATGTTTTTTTTTTTTTTTTTTTTTTGTTATTTTTTTATATATGTTTATTTTCATTTTTGGTTTTTTAAGAATCAACCTCTTTATCGACTGTTCGTTTGAGTAGCAAATTGAGACGTGGAGCGTCACCCGGTTGAGGATATAACAGCTAGGGGAGGAGCTGTTTTTGCTGTGTCTGGAGGGGGGAATCATATTGGGATTCATTGGGGTTTTGGGAGCGGAGGGTTTTGGAGATGTGTCTATTGGCATGTCTGTGTGGGTGCTTTTAGTGACTTGCTCTATCTCTGTGCGGGCTAGAATCAGCTGTGGGGAAGTACAGGCTCTATATGTGGGATGGACGTAAAGGATGGGGGTGGGGTGGGGAGGGGCATGGATCGAACAGTAGATGACTATGAGTGTTAGAGGCTGTTGGAGGGGAGACTTTGACGGAGATTGATGTGGGCAAGGCGTGTGATATATGAACGATTTCGTGTGTGTGGGGGGGGGGGGGGGGGGCAGGGGGGGGGGGGGGGGGGGTAATTGTAAGGTATTATTGTGTTTTTAATTTACTTTTTTATGTCCATGCCGCACACGCACTTCTAAGAACGTTGTCAGAGTATGAGTTTCGGTGGAGGGTAGTGTCGCTCGAGGGGGTGCTGTACGCCATCTTAGCGTGACATGGCTATACTATATGCTGTGCAAAGAAATGAGTCCACCTATTGGAGAAATCACCTGGACAATATTCTATATAAAGGCAGCTGAGGGATGTTCTAAGACTGCATACACACAAAACGCGACCACATTACAAACTTGTAAATGACTGTAGCTCACAGGGATCGGGCTCCGGGCAGCGAATGTACGAGTGGAAACAGCGTTATATGAACTCAGCACGAATGGCAATCACAAGCGATGACTTAGGACGTGTGATTATTGTCTGTCTGTTGATAGATCTGATTTGGTTTACGATCTATTTAGATGAGGGTGTACAGATATTAATATGCTTGTAATATTGAAGGAGAGGGTGCACAGTATGAGTTATGAAGCGTTAGTACGTAGATATACATGGCTCAATTGGCGAATTTTGTACATTTTCACACATGGACACGGAAGCGGTGTAGCGGATGGCAAGCAGGATACTCTACGTGGATGAGAACGATTCCGCCTGGACATGCATGAGTTGATGGTAACCACAGTAGAAGGCGTGCTGTGATGCAAGGAGTGCTTTGGCTGAGATGGGGACGATGATTCAGATCCTGGCAGGTGACGTACATACGCTGACGGGAGTTAGCGAACAGCGGATGTCCTGTGCGACGGCGTCCACGGCGTATGCGGACTAGCGAGGAGCAGTAGCGACCTGCTGCTGCATGTCAACAGGCCATATGCGTCTGGGCACTCGATCGGGAGGACTACACTAAAGCTGAGCCGTGTAGTAAACACGGTACTACACTATATCACAGCAGGGAGGTATTGTCATGTCTAGCTGTATCACAAAAGGTGACTGCGTCTACGTCACCGCTAACCAGGTCCATTAAACGATCTTGTAACTCTCGTCGTCTCGCAGAAACAACAGAATTACGATCGGCCTTTTAGGTGCTGGATAAGCGTGCCGGATATTCACCTGCACGTTGTGAGAATTAAGATCAATCGTGAGGTCTCAATGGAGCTCACTACCGGGTCACGTCTACACCTAGGCGGATACAAGAACTCACACTTCATACCCGACATACCTATATAAGGATGAATGTTTATCGGTATAGAACACACCGATTTAATGTCTTACGCAACATGAGTCTGACGCGGAAGTATAAAGGAGTTTCAGCTCTAATCATAAAATGAGATAGTCAAGGGATTTGTGGTATAGAGAACGGAGATGTCAGACATGCATTTCTGAGTAGTTGAGGTAATTTTTGACATGGAGGAAGATCAGATCGAGTTGAGGGGGGGTCCTACTATTAGACAACAACAACAATCATGCGGAGGCATCAGAGTTGGGCCTGAGGGTTGTCATGTGTAGTGAGGGTAGCGATGTGGTGGTATGCTATCTGGGTTGGTACCGATGACGGTCCGGGCTATATCGTCTACAACAATTGTTGTTCCACGACTCAACTCTAGACTCTGCATTAAGTTCACATGAGTGTGGAGAACTTTGCGAGATCTGGTTAACACTGTTGGCTTAGGACTGCTTAATGGCGAAGGTGAACTGAGAGCTTCATGAATACTCCATATCACATATACACGATTCACATACATGACACGTGAGCATTACTTGTATAGGCTGCACACTACACGCGATCGATGCGGTAACTTGATCGCTGGAGCGAAGGTACTTCTCAGCGAGCACACGTGTGTGACGTCCAAGAATGAGCCAAGTAAGACCGCAACCGGAGCTAGTACTGCACGGTGAGAAGCTACGATCGCTCAGACAAGGACTCGAGCATGATTGGTAGCGGCCTACTATGACACGGTCACTAACACCAGATAAAGCATCGACTGGAAGAAGCGGCGTGCGACGTCAACCGGAGTGGTAATGACGACACAGCATGTGGAAGTCACGACATGAGGCATGGCCTAAACGGCACGTTCGTGCCAGGAACAAGTAAGGCACCATATCAACGGTGACACGGGTACCAATGTGCAGTCAGATCTCCTGAGGAGGGACGCCAAGCAGCAGGAAGGTGCCACTAGCAGGCGGCCAGGCGTAGAGAGACGATAAGACCGCACACGTAGTGTGTATTATCACAACTCACTCTGCAGCTCAGTAGCAATTTAGCACAGCTCTATTAACTCCGCTTAGGGAGCATGCTTATGAGCACGAGTGCACGTTGGCATATGGCCCTAGCCGTCTTATCTCTAATGTCACGGCACACCCCTATCCGTCGGGTTATCATTTGTAATAATGCTGAGTCGGGCGTGCTTCGACTAACATAGATCGAGTCGCGACCTCACGTATCGTTGGCCATCAGCGACATAGACGTACTTGGACACTTATCGTTTGACAACATATCATTTAGACACGGACACAGGGGACGTAGCGCACGCTCCTCCCGCGTAGCCGCATCGCGATCACGCTTATATGTTAGATACAGCGACAGATTAACTACATAAAATGTGGCATACCTTATCGATCCAAAGGCATGCCCATACAAAACACACAATCAGCGAGACTCCACCTGCCTCGCCCATCATACCTACACTATGGGGTGAGTTACTTGAGCCGGCATTTCTGTCCGCAACAGTAAATGATATGAACACACACAGCCTACCCAAACTATTTGGCGAGCCCCGAAGCGCGTCGAGGAACGTCGGAACTCCCATGACACAGCTTATCTGGGAGAAGGCTAGAAGGCAGAGCATCAGTTACATACGGGAGCGAGGAGTCGCTAAGGCTCACTAGCGATTTAGCCAGCGAAGCTGAGCTAGAGCCCCAACCGTGACCTCAGGCACGCGACGGGGGGGCTCATCCGGGGGCATGGGTGCTCACTAGTATGAACGACTGCTGCTTCGATCGCTCTGACTTCGTCAATCTGCCGCTCAACTTGACGTGCGGCTCAGGACAGAGCTCAGTCAGGCAGGTAAAGTTTGCGACGTCGGACTGGAAGACGGCTGCTCGCTTCATGCGTATACGGTCACCAGCTGCTGATAATCTCATACGTGATTCTGCGTCCTGGATCAGAGTACCCAGCTAAGAGTTAACTCGAGTGGCTGCATAGCTTGATATCAGCAAAAGAAGCATACCGGGTCACATCAGCTGAATCACCTGACGCCACGGTGTGAAGTAAAGGGGTTAACGAAGGGGTACCCGCCAAAATGAGGAGGGCGGGGGGGGGGGGGAGAGGTAGTCTAGGAGGATTTATAGAAAGGGATTGATGTTATGGGGAAAGTGAATTGAGAGGTAGTATGAGTCGACCAGCGCGGTTACTACTGTGGGAACCTAAGCGTATCGGTCAGTCGATGGATGAACTCATGGAGAGGACGTGATCTTGCACGTGACCTGTTCTAGCAATGTATCGGGTCGCAAGCGAAAAGAGAAAGGTAGAGGGGGCTGTATACTATACTATATCTCAGACTCTAGAGAATAGCACACAGGGGACAGAGCATCTGACAGGCTGATACTATAGAGGCGGCGCACAGCTGTGGGTTCTCACGACTCTTAATGCAGGAGACGGGTTTGATATATACGCTCTTTGAGAATAGGATGATATGGGGTTGTATGAGTGTGGAACGGCCACAGGAAAGCGGGAATCACAGAGGATGGTCCAAGAGGATCTGGGTGTTCTGCTGGGGAGTATTTGAAATTGTACGATGACTAGTTAAAGAGGACCATGGTGACAAAATATGGGGATAAGAGGAGGTGAAGAAACAATAGAACAAAGTTGATAGAGCACTGCTGGGGTGAATGATCAACAGTGTGCGTGTATATATATAGGTGATGGGTATTGGGTGCGGGGGGGGGGGGCAGGGGAATGATTATAATTGAAAGAAGAGCGGTCTGAGTGTCGTGCGCGTAGGTGTGTGCGGATCTATGGAGTCTTATATCGGTGTAGGAGTAGGTCCGGCGGGTTATTTTAAGGGTTCTCTGTGAACATGATGGACTAGGATTCACTAGTAAGATGAAGATGTGAGGAAGGGGGGGTGGAGGGGGGGGGAGGTGGGGGGGTGCGAGTGGCACATATTGGATGAGGATCTAGCGATCTGAGGTTGAATAGTGAGATGGAATAAGAGATTAGGAGTTAGAGGTAGTTGAGAGGATGGGTTGGATAACACACATAGAAATAGATGAGTGGGTGTGTAGGGGTAGTAGTATTTAGAGAATTAAGATTGTGGAAGGCACACAGGCGTGACACACATGATGATGTGGAAGTAGGTTAGAAGGTTGGAAACTGTTAATGAACATTTTGGTAGGGGTTGGGATAATGGAATAGTGAGTATGAGAAGGGAGGTCTATAAGTAGTTAGGTGGTAGTTGGTGCGGGCTGTAAGGGTGTAGTACAGTACAGGGAATGGGTGAGATGGTGGATGTATGTTGGGGAGCTTGTATAGTTGAAGGTTGACAAACTGACAGGGATGATAGCGGTATTACGGGGACAAGATTAAGGAGGTACATGAATAAGAGGCGGGGGGCAAGACATTGTAGTTGAAACATACACATCGAGTGAGAGTAGGGAGTGGGGGAGGGTGTGAGATTGTGGGGACTGTGGGAGAGGTGTGATTATCTAGTCTATTCATATGGAATTGTGTGGTATATTAACTTGGGGCTTTAATTTGTAGGCAAGGGAGACATTAGGACGATTCATAGATACAACATAGTATTCTATGAAGAGCACATGTGGTGGATGACAGGAGTAGGTAAGAGACAGACTTTAAGTATCAATGATAAGTGGACAATGGAGGTATGTATAAGTGGTAGGAGGAATGGGGGGGTTTATGGAATAGTTAGAAAATTTAAGAGTAGGTGGATTTGGGATATAAGAAGAATATTGTGAGGATATAAGATGGTGTTGGTAGAAAGTTGAGGTGAGGATGGTGTATTAGTGTAGGGTATGAGAAATTGTAGATATGAGATATATCCACCGGGCTTCAGTGAGCGGGCGTACGCCAAAAAGTGCAGCTTTGTCCTGGCGGGCTCCCTCCAGGAAGCGATCGCATTGATAGCAGTCCTGCTCCGAGCGCGAGGCTCCTGCCCCAAGTCGTCGGACGCGTGGGTAAAGGTCTCTCTGAGCCAGGCTCAATGAGGCGGGCTCTCTGCCGGCGAAGTGACTCCCCGTAAGAGCGGGCTTTCCTGGAGACGAACGGGGACTGACAGCAGACCTGGGACGGCGCGTGGCGCGTCTCTCTGAACCGGGCTCAGTGAGGCAGGCTCTCTGCCTGTCAGTAGGCTATGTCCAGGCGGGCTCCCTCTTGGGAGCGATCGCGTTGAAAGCAGTCCCGCTCTGAGCGCTAGGCTCCCACGTCCAGTGTGGCGTCTTTTCCATAAGGTCGGTGCGGTCTCGTGCGGTCAGTACGCAGGGCACGGGGGATGGTGCTCGACTGGATTCGGATCACACAGAGATGCCGGTAGCTCGCGTCTGTACACTCCATAGCTGCGACCAGCACATCTCAAGCCAGGTGGAGCAGGTGTCACTAGCTGAGACGAGCATACGATGCATTATATACAACAAAAGTCAAGCATGTCAATTTGTCATGACAGGTACAGACATGAAGCAAGTGTCTGGCACAGTAACATTACCAACGTAATGGCGACAGGGCGCCGGTACGTGGGCCCCCGCCAAGCTAAGGCGAGCCTACGACACATCAGGTACAACGAAAGTCAAGCATGTCACGACAGGTACGGGCATAAAGCAAACGTCTGGTACAGCAACATTCATTTCACCTACGTAATGGCGACAGGGCGCGGGCACGAGGGGCCTCGCCACGCTAAGCGAGCCATGTACGCAGAACATACCCCCACAAAACCCAACAAGGTACAAGCCAGCAGGTAAGCGCCAAATCTTGCCACGCCAATCAGCTGAAAGGCGAGTGAGCGCGGGCACGTGGGGCCCCGCCAAGCTAAAGGGGAATTTTGGCGCGAAAAGTTACAGCCAAGATGAAGCCTGTCTTCGTCCCTGCTCGAAACGGCGACAAGCTTGAGAGCCGGCCGAGAGCTAATACCGCTACCTTACCTCTCTGCCGGAGCGGGAACGGGGGAAGAAACGTCCATAACACCCACAGCGCGAACGCGGGCGACGTCACAGCAAAGACCACCGAGCCGTCCGAACAACCCAAGGCGTATGAGAGGGCAGCAGCTAACGACGAGGAGACCAGCAGACCCACACAGGGCATAGGCAGGGCCGACGAAGCAGAAGTCTAACAAGAAGCCAAGAGTTTAAGGCCGGCGAGGCAACCGGTCGATTGTACATTGATTGTACATTGCTTAAAGTCCCGACAGCAACAAGGCTTTCTCAGGAGGTGCCTGCACTGCTTGTGAAAAAAAACTAAACAGAAAATTGAATGTATGTCGCCAGCCGGTCAAATACGTTAAATAAACCTACAACATGGGGCCTAAATAAAGCTAAGACCATTTAGCAACACACATCCAATATCAAGAGCTACAGGCAGTGCAGACAGTAGGGAGAGTTTTAAAAAGGCAAATACAGGTGAATGGACAAAGGGTAGACAGAAACGCATGTCCCAGAAAAGAGAGAAAAACCCACCCTGTGGGGCTGACCAAGGTGACCCTGGGAACTAAAAAATACCTAACCCACCCAAGTCCCCCAGGGCAGACCCGGGTGGGGGAGCAACCGGTCGGAAAAAAAAAAAAAAAAAAAAAATTCTAAGTCCGTAGGCTAGGGCAAACACGTCTGAACGGTGTGAGCCTAAGTAGCATGACTGGTTAGTCACCTTGTGATTCGGAACCGGATGGGCAGTAACGGGAGACAACTCTTGGCCCCTCTGGGGGTTCCCCGAGTGCCTCCCGGGTTGTGTGGTAACACAACGGGTTCTTAGGCTAGAATTGAGTAAGTAGTAGACACTTCCATAAAGTCATGTCATCGGTAATGTTTTTGAAGAAACAAATGTGGCCGTGGGATTATACGGGTTAGCATTCAATCAGGCACTAGTCCTGAACCATCATGGCTGATCCACCTTCCACTGTATTTTTTTTCCAGAGGGGCACACGTTAGTACTGACACAATGACAGGTGCCAAGCTAATCTTGCACTACAGTTCAGCTAACCCAGTCAATCCAGCCAACGCTGACAGGAGTCAGTATGTACCAGCATATTAGGTGACACATGACATCATGACAATGCTGACATCAGTCGACATGTACAACACAGCTCAACTCGTCGTCAGTCCTGCGTAAAATGCGCGTGTGCTGCTTTAAAGGAGTCTGTTGGATTCTCGCTGTATGCAAGAAATCGCATGGCTGTTCGTCCCCATCTTTTATTCCAATCAAGATTGTTGAAATCAACATGCCACCAGACTCCTTTAAAGTTTGTGTGTTTGTTAAGCAATCCAGACCAAAAAGGTGACTGCCAAGCGTGTAATATGCAAAGAAGTACCCAACGGAGAAAGAAACACGCTTAGAAAAGACGGGAACAACACAATTTAAATAAATTGTGTTGTACCCATCTTTTCTAAGCGTGTTTCTTTCTCCGTTGGGTACTTCTTTGTGTGTTTGTTGAATTAACCCTTTGGGTGTCAGCAGCAGTCGTAGACACATTCATTTCCACAGGTTTGTGTGGGCATGCAGTAGCCAAGTTAACCCTTTGCGTATCGGCAGCGGTTTTAGTCACGATCATTCCCACAGGAATCATGGCGACTAAAACTGCTGCCGACACGCAACGTGTTACAATTCTTGCGGGTCAAAGCGACTGTCACATGGCCGCATACTGCCGACTGAATTGTCACGCCTGGATGACTGCGCGAGTTTTATACTCACTGGAGTCCATGTTGCGTTTGCGTACGATAACAGACTCTGTGGCCACACGGTGCAGTGATGGAGTGTTTCGCAAATCATCCTCCGTCCTGCTGGAGCTCCCTGAGCCTGAGCTTTCGGACCTTGTGGGCAGCTCTACACACACAGACATCATGGTTAGAGGACACAGACATACAACTATTAAGAGACAATAAGGCGACTCCTTTCATGCAAGACACATAGATTCTCATGAGCTCCTGCATCTGCAGTACTGTACTGGTGCATCATCTACAGGGGCTCACGTCATCTGCAGTACTGTACTGGTACATCATCTACAGGGGCTCATGTCATGTGCAGTACTGTACTGGTGCGTCATCTACAGGGGCTCACGTCATCTGCAGTACTGTACTGGTGCATCATCTACAGGGGTTCACGTCATCTGCAGTACTGTACTGGTGCATCATCTACAGGGGCTCATGTCATCTGCAGTACTGTACTGGTGCATCATCTACAGGGGCTCACGTCATCTGCAGTACTGTACTGGTGCGTCATCTACAGGGGCTCACGTCATCTGCAGTACTGTACTGGTGCATCTACAGGCGCTCACGTCATCTGCAGTATTGTACTGGTGCATCATCTACAGGGGCTCATGTCATGTGCAGTACTGTACTGGTGCGTCATCTACAGGGGCTCACGTCATCTGCAGTACTGTACTGGTGCATCATCTACAGGGGTTCACGTCATCTGCAGTACTGTACTGGTGCATCATCTACAGGGGCTCATGTCATGTGCAGTACTGTACTGGTGCATCATCTACAGGGGCTCACGTCATCTGCAGTACTGTACTGGTGCATCATCTACAGGGGCTCACGTCATCTGCAGTACTGTACTGGTGCATCTACAGGCGCTCACGTCATCTGCAGTACTGTACTGGTGCATCATCTACAGGGGCTCATGTCATCTGCAGTACTGTACTGGTGCATCATCTACAGGGGCTCATGTCATCTGCAGTACTGTACTGGTGCATCATCTACAGGGGCTCACGTCATCTGCAGTACTGTACTGGTGCATCTACAGGGGCTCACATCATCTGCAGTATTGTACTGGTGCATCATCTACAGGGGCTCACGTCATCTGCAGTACTGTACTGGTGCATCATCTACAGGGCTCACGTCATCTGCAGTACTGTACTGGTGCATCATCTACAGGGGCTCATGTCATCTGAAGTACTGTACTGGTGCATCATCTACAGGGGCTCACATCATTTGCAGTACTGTACTGGAGCATCATCTATAGGGGCTCACATCATCTGCAGTACTGTCCTGGTGCATCATCTACAGGGGCTCACGTCATCTGCAGTACTGTACTGGTGCATCTACAGGGCTCACATCATCTGCAGTACTGTCCTGGTGCATCATCTACAGGGGCTCACGTCATCTGCAGTACTGTACTGGTGCATCATCTACAGGGGCTCACGTCATCTGCGTACTGTCCTGGTGCATCATCTACAGGGCTCACGTCATCTGCAGTACTGTCCTTGTGCATCATCTACACGGGCTCACGTCATCTGCATTACTGTACTGGTGCATCATCTACAGGGCTCACGTCATCTGCATTACTGTACTGGTGCATCATCTACAGGGCTCATGTCATCTGCAGTACTGTACTGGTGCATCATCTACAGGGGCTCACGTCATCTGCAGTACTGTACTGGTGCATCATCTACAGGGCTCACGTCATCTGCAGTACTGTACTGATGCATCATCTACAGGGGCTCATGTCATCTGCAGTACTGTACTGGTGCATCATCTACAGGGGCTCATGTCATCTGCAGTACTGTACTGGTGCATCATCTACAGGGGCTCATGTCATCTGCAGTACTGTACTGGTGCATCATCTACAGGGGCTCTCATCATCTGCAGTACTGTACTGGTGCATCAACAGAGGCTCATGAGAATATATGTGTCTTGCATATGAAGTGGGCAGGATGAACTTACATCCGTGACATGTCTGAAGTCTGTGCAATGTTTGAGCTACGTCCAATTTATTCAATGCGGTTGGATTCAGTAGAAGGGAAGAAATGCACTGATCCTTACCAACAAGGCATAGAGTATCATGAATTCCCCCACAGCAGCAAGGGTTCATGAGAATCTATCATCCTTGCAGATGGTTCAGCCACAAATTAACTCATTGCAGATGGTTCAGCCACACAACATTAACTCATTGCAGATGGTTCAGCCACAAATTAACTCATTGCAGATGGTTCAGCTACAAATTAACTCATTGCAGATGGTTCAGCCACACATTAACTCATTGCAGATGGTTCAGCCACAAATTAACTCATAGCATCCTGAGGATGAAATTATCCCCTTCTATTAATTATATCCTTTGAGGACTACACCACAGTTCTGGAAATGTAAACAGTTACACTCTGGCTCATTTTGTGGATGCTCACCAAGAGTTCCTGGGCGACTGTCAGTTGTGTGGGCCACGGTGACCTCCAGAGCTCTACGCGCGTAGTTGGCGAGAAGCGCATCAAACTGGTCCTGGGCCACCTTCAGCTTTATCTCCTTTATCTCCTGAAAGTCATCTTTGATCTCCGCAAACACTCGCCCCGCCAGCTCGCCCTGTCAAAAACAATTGCCATTCATTTGTACAAAATCTACAGTGACATGCACCTTGCTGGACAACCCTGGGTTCCCTTGCTGGACAACCCTGGGTACCCGAGGCATGTGAGTCACAGAAATGGTTTGATTGATTGTACATTGCTTAACGTCCCAACAGCAACAAGGCTTTCTCAGGACGTGCCTGCACTGCTTGTGAAAAAAAAACAACAGAACATTGAATGTATGTCGCCAGCCGGTCAAATAAGTTAAATAAACCTAACACATGGGGCCTAATTAAAGCTAAGACCATTTAGCAACACACATCCAATATCAAGAGCTACAGGCAGTGCAGACAGTAGGGAGAGTTTTAAAAAGGCAAATACAGGTGAACGGACAAAAGATAGACAGAAACACATGCCCCAGAATAGAGAGGAAAACCCACCCTGTGGGGCTGACCAGGGTGACCCTGGGAACTAAAAAGTAGTTAACCCCACCCAAGTCCCCCAGGGCAGACCCGGGTGGGGGGTCACAGAAATGGGATGATCGTTGATAACTGTTTTTTTTTTAAAGATAAAGATTACATCCTGAGGCTGATTATTGTTAAAGAAAAAATTGTTTACTGTCTTATGAAGGCTACATTACAGGTTAAGAACTAATCAACTGTTCAAGGGTAAAGAAGTGACCCATTACGCAAGGATCATCCCAAGCCTGCGACATGAATAGGCTCAGTACGAGGCAGAATAGTGAATGATTTATCGGGCTCAGGAGGACATGAATGGGCTCAGGAGGACGTGAATGGGGTCAGTACGAGGCAGAATAGTGAATGACTTATCAGGCTCAGGAGGATCTATACCTCTTGCACCTGGCTGTTGGTCTCAGTGTTATGGCAGTGAAAATACTATCCTATCATCATCTGACTAAGTGCTATCTACTTAACCCTTTGCCCATGTCGGTGGCAGATTTAGTCGGAACGTTTCCAGCAGGAATCATCGTGACTAAAACTGCTACCAACATGCAAAGTGTTAAATACTTTAAATCCTTTAAGACATGTAACGCAGATTGTTAGTTCTTGGCAGTTCACGTGAACACTACTGATGCAAGGTCAACACTACATTAATTTTTTGGTCGTCAGTAGCAGGTTATTTATTCTTTTCTTTGTCAAGGTGATTCCTGCACTCACTGCACAAGACATGGACCGGCCATGATAGTGGTTCCTGCACTCACTACACAAGACATGGACCGACCATGATACTGGTTCCTGCACTCACTACACAAGACATGGACCGACCATGATAGTGGTTCCTGCACTCACTACACAAGACATGGACCGACCATGATACTGGTTCCTGCATTCACTGCACAAGACATGGACCGACCATGATAGTGGTTCCTGCACTCACTGCACAAGACATGGACCGACCACGATAGTGGTTCCTGCACTCACTGCACAAGACATGGACCCACCATGATACTGGTTCCTGCATTCACTGCACAAGACATGGACCGACCATGATAGTGGTTCCCGCACTCACTGCACAAGACATGGACCGACCATGATACTGGTTCCCGCACTCACTGCACAAGACATGGACCGACCATGACAGTGGTTCCTGCACTCACTGCACAAGACATGGACCGACCACGACAGTGGTTCCCGCACTCACTGCACAAGACATGGACCGACCACGACAGTGGTTCCCGCACTCACTGCACAAGACATGGACCGACCACGACAGTGGTTCCCGCACTCACTGCACAAGACATGGACCGACCACGATAGTGGTTCCTGCACTCACTGCACAAGACATGGACCGACCACGACAGTGGTTCCCGCACTCACTACACAAGACATGGACCGACCATGATACTGGTTCCTGCATTCACTGCACAAGACATGGACCGACCACGATAGTGGTTCCTGCACTCACTGCACAAGACATGGACCGACCATGATACTGGTTCCTGCATTCACTGCACAAGACATGGACCGACCACGATAGTGGTTCCTGCACTCACTGCACAAGACATGGACCGACCACGACAGTGGTTCCTGCACTCACTGCACAAGACATGGACCGACCACGACAGTGGTTCCTGCACTCACTGCACAAGACATGGACCGACCATGATACTGGTTCCCGCACTCACTGCACAAGACATGGACCGACCACGACAGTGGTTCCTGCACTCACTGCACAAGATATGGACCGACCATGATACTGGTTCCCGCACTCACTGCACAAGACATGGACCGACCACGACAGTGGTTCCCGCACTCACTGCACAAGACATGGACCGACCATGATACTGGTTCCCGCACTCACTGCACAAGACATGGACCGACCACGATAGTGGTTCCTGCACTCAAAGCACAAGACATGGACCGACCATGATACTGGTTCCTGCACTCACTGCACAAGACATGGACCGACCACGATAGTGGTTCCTGCACTCACTGCACAAGACATGGACCGACCATGATACTGGTTCCTGCATTCACTGCACAAGACATGGACCGACCACGATAGTGGTTCCTGCACTCACTGCACAAGACATGGACCGACCATGATACTGGTTCCTGCATTCACTGCACAAGACATGGACCGACCACGATAGTGGTTCCTACATTCACTGCACAAGACAATTTGACTGTGACTGTCCCCATTAGCAAAACATCTTCAGGCCCACGATGGCCACATTGGGCCCGCGTGTGGGCCCAATGTAGCCGTCATGGGCCCGAAGACGTTTTGCTAACTGGGGTGTACATCCCTGACCTTCATGTTCATGAGAAGTTGCTCCAGTATGAGGTGGGGGCAGGACCGCAGATGGGTGTACTCGCTCCTCATCACCTTCGGGATGCATAGCAAAGCCTGAAACACACACAAACAATGCGTAGTCACTATAAACATAATTATGTCTGTCTGCAGCAAAGCCTGAAACACACACAAACACTGCGTAGTCACTATAAACATAATTATGTCTGTCTGCAGCGTTTCTTGTCAAGGTGATTCCTGCTGGAATCACTTGGACAAAAAATCACTGAAGACAGAAAAGGCACTGCTTGTGAAAGAAAAACTAAACAGAATACTGAATGTATGTCGCCAGCCGGTCTAATACGTTAAATAAACCTACGACATGGGGCCTAAATAAAGCCAAGACCATTTAGCAACACACATCCAATATCAAGAGCTACAGGCAGCGCAGACAGTAGGGAGAGTTTAAAATAGGAAAATACAGGTGAATGGACCAAGGGTAGACAGAAACACATGCCCCAAAATAGAGGGGAAAACCCACCCTGTGGGGCTGACCAGGGTGACCCTGGGAACTAAAAAGTAGTTAACCCCACCCAAGTCCCCCAGGGCAGACCCGGGTGGGGGGCAGTAAAAGGGGCTAAATGGGCATAGTACTGACACAAGCTGTCACATCTCATGTCCAACAGTACATAACAGTACATAACAGTAGCTGATATTTGTCTTACTCAAAACAAAGCTACTGCTACAGCACTATAATCCACTACACTCATGACAAGATCTTTTTTTTTCTCATTTAAATATTTCTGTTTTTGGATTATTTGACAAGATCAGATTTTAAACATGAAAGGCAAAGCCCTTATGGCTCACGTGTCTGTCAAATCTCATGTGTGACCTTTGTGACAATAAGTAAGCAACAGCAAAATCCATGTTTTCTCAAAATTTAGTCAGAACCGCCTGTTGCTGATACAATGCTGCCCAGGTAAGTGAAAGAGGTAACTTCTTTCAGCTCGCTGTCTCCAAGGGTAATTAGCTTCTGCTGCTTCTTGAACAGGGTCATGGTTTCTGTCTTTTCCAGGTTGATCTGCAGTCCAGTCTCGGATACTTCTTGGGCCAGGTTATCTGTTTTCTGTTGCATATGTTGGTATATCTGGGACATCAGGCACAAGTCGTCTACAAAGTCCAGGTCCTCAAGGAACTGATTCAGGGACCACTGGATTCCAGTTTTACCTGCTTTAGTTGCCTGCCTCATCACCCAGTCGACCACTAACAGGAAGATCATTGGGGAGAGCATGCATCCTTGTCGGACTCCTGTTTTCACCTCAAAGTCCTCTGTCAGTTTGCCATTGTGGATAACTTGGCAGGTGGCACCTTCATAAAGTTGCTGGATCAGGGTAGTGAAGCTTTGAGGGATTCCATAGTGATGGAGGAGCTGCCAGATGGTTTCTCTGTCCACACTGTCGAACGCTTGGCGAAAGTCGATGAAGTTGAGGTACAGCGTCGACTGCCACTCCAAGGATTGTTCGATGATGATTCGGAGCATTGCTATTTGATCTGTACACGACTTGTCTTTCCTGAAGCCGGCTTGTTCTGGTCTAAGTTTTTCGTCCACTGCATCTTTCAGCCGGTCGAGGATAATGCGGGTCAGTACTTTGCTAGGTACTGACAGTAGCAGCATGATGCCGCGCTAGTTCTTGTACGATCCTAGGTCTCCTTTCTTGGGAAGTTTTACCAGGTGTCACTTTTTTCCCACTCTGCTGATACTCCTCCAGACCTTCTGCAGTAGAGGCAGCAGCATGTTGACTGTGACTGAAAGGTCTACCTTGAGCGCCTCTGGAGGAATTCCATCTGGGCCAGCTGCTTTCCCATTTTTCAGGGTCTTCCAAGGCTTTTAGGATTTCTGCTTTCGCGGGAGGGTTGGTGTTGACTTTGAGCGGTGAGTTTGCAGGGGAGATGTCTGATCTCACTGACGGTGGGGATTGATTTAAAAGTTCCCCAAAGTGTTCAGTCCATCGTTGTCTCTGGTCTTGCTCTTTGCTGATGGGGTTTCCTTCTTTGTCTTTAACTGGTTTGTCCATGTTCGTCTTTTTGGTTGAGAGGGTCCTGGTGAACTTGTACAGAGTGCTGAGGTCCCTCTTTTCTGCTGCCTGCTCCGCCTCTGTCGCTAGAGCGTCATAAAAGAGCCTCTTGTCTTTCCTGGCACTTTTTTTTTTTATAACTTTCTTGTTTGTTTGGGTAAATTCATCTCGAAGAATTTTCTTTTCCACTTCATTCTTGTTGCTTTTGATCTGTTGCTTGATTTCTCTTCTGTTCTTTATCATCTGCCATGTGTCACTGGAGAGCCATTCCTTGGTTGTCCATTCTCTTTTGCCCAGCACTTCTTGGCATGTGCCTGTCAGTGTGTCTCTTAAGGAACTCCAGTGTTCTTCCAGGGATGTTTCTTCGGTCACCAAGTTCAAGGCTTCAAATGTGTTCTTCAGGGAGGTTGAAAATGTGTCTCTGTAGTCTTTCTCCTTCAGCCGCTGGGTGTTAAATTTTATGTGAGGTCGGTTGGCTATGTCTCTAAAAACTCGTAGCTTGACTTTGATGGTTCCAATCACCAAGTGGTGGTCAGAGGCTATGTCTGCCCCTCGTTGGGATCTTGTGTCTTGCAGGCTTCGTCTCCATTTCCTAGAGATAGTTATGTAGTCTATCTGGTTTTTGGTGTTGCCGTCTGGTGAGATCCAGGTTTCTTTGTGGATGTCTTTGTGCTGGAATACACTGCCGCCAATGACCAGGTCATTAAAAGCGCAAAAGTCTGTGAAAAGCTCGCCATTTTCATTCATTGTTCCAAGGGCCTGGGTTCCCATAGTCAATTCTTTTCTTGCTGTCATGATTCTAGAGGAGACTGGCTGCCATTCCATAAGGGCTCTGGCTGCTACTGGGGACATCATGATGGCAACTCCTTCTGTGTGGTCGTGGTTCTCGTCTGCATGTCCCGAGTAGAGGATTTTCTCTCCGCTGGCAAGTGTTGTCATGCCAGACCCATTCTATCTGCTCTCAGAAATTCCTAGTATTTGGATGTTGTATCTTTTCATCTCGCTAGCCACTTGGGCTGCTTTTCCAGTTTCATACATGGTTCGTACGTTCCAGGTTCTGATCTTTGTTGTTGCTTTCATCGTCAGGAGATTCGTCGGCTGGTTGGCTTCCGTGAGGCTTTGACCAACCCACGTCATCTGTCCTCCTGTAGAGGCATCTCCCTGATTCAAGCACTGGTTGGATTCTTCTGTTGCTTTGGTTTCTGTAGCTTGAGGGTTTTTACAGGGTGGGGTTGCTGGCACCACGCCCAACCCTCCTCCTTTCTCACCCGGGCTTGGGACCGGCCATGGCGGAGTTCAAGATATGGCTATGTTGGACCTATTTCCTGAGCTCGTGTGACCCTTGAACTTTGTGAGGGATCATCCAAATTAGTATGCATAGATAAGTCTTACAATCAGGTATCTCTGTACCAAGTTTGGGTTTGAAGTTGTGAATAGTATTTTGAGAAAAAATCTTTTGTCAAAATATGGCTATTTTGGACCGATTTCCTGAGCTCTTGTGACCCTTGACCTTTCCGATGGATCAACAACATTAGTACGCATAGAAATGTCTTACCATCAGGTATCTTTGTACCAAGATTGGGTTTGAAGTTCTGAATAGTATTTGAGAAAAAATGCATTATGTCAAAATATAGTTGTTGTTTTTACCTATTTCCTGATCCCCTGTAACCTTGACCTTTGTAAGAAGTCACTTAAATTGGTATGTTTAGAAATGTCTTGCCACAAAGTATCCGTGGGCCAAGTTTGAAGACTGTGCCTTGAATAGTCTCCGAGAAAATGCCAACATTAATGTTTACCAAGGACGACGGACGGACAACCACTGGCCCAAAACAGACTCACTTTTGCTTCGCACTTGAGCCAACATAGACTCACTTTTGCTTCACACGTGAGCCAAAAATGCTGGATATAACGCTTTTAAAGAGGTCCAAAATGAAACTATCTTCCTTGTACAGTGGAGTCCGCTTAAATTGAATTTCTGGGGACACAAAAAATCACTTCGTGTTAAACGTATTTCGTGTTAACCAATATGGCCTCAAAATTGATTCACGGCCCTCCCAGCAAGGAAAAAGTGTGTAAGAGATGCGTGCATGAATGAGTACAAGGTTAAAAGTGCACATTATCGTACTAAATATGCTTACCTTACCTTCAGCTCGCTAGGAAAACACAAGGATATGTGTACAGCTCACATAGTTAATGTAAAATCCATCAGGTAAAATCCATAGTAAAGTAAAAGCAACACAGGCTGAAGTACAATCTCGCATCGGTAAAAGCAACACGGTCAGTCATTTAAAAAAACTCCATGATCGAAGTCTGTCTTGCGTTATTGACAGCCCGTGTAGAGAGACAATCGTGGATCTCTTTAATTTTGTTTTTCACTTCAAGCGTAATCGACTTCTGTTTTGGTAGCCACGATCGGTGGTTAACTGAAGTGAGGGAGTGTTGGGTTGTGTTGGTTAGTTAGTTAGTTATTTGGGTTTAACGCCGAGCAGGCGACTAAGGCCATCTCACGGTGGGATGGGTAAAAATCTGGTCAGCCAGACTAAAAGCAAGGTCTTAAGACAAGATGTAAATATAGATTAAAAATCTCAGGCTAAAATGTCGCACGTCTTTAAAAGAAATGTCTACAGACTCTCAAAAAGGGCAAATAAAAAAGATTCACATAGTCTATGAATGCTCAAATCTTGTTAAAAATATTGCATGCTCGCATGGGTTGTGTTGGTACACGAATGATGATGAATACAGCTCAGAAACTCTAGCCAATGAGAAGACGGATTACAACAACTGAAGGCTATTCAGCCAATCACAGGCTAGAGTTCGTTCTGATCTGTATCATGTGTACTACAGCACGAGAGTGACACGTGTAGAGCCCCTTTCATGAATTGGTTTTCGGTGTTTGAGACTGGAATATGTGTTCGTGTTAAACAGGTGAATAATAGTGAAATTGCTCTGGTTGGGAACCAAAAACAGCTTCGTGTTAAGCGAAATTTCGTGTTAAGCATTTCGTGTTATCAGTGAAATTTTAATACAGAATAAGAAGGTCGTCGGCCGGGAATGCAAAAACGGTTCGTGTTAACCGGAAATTCGTGTTAAGCGAGTTCGTGTTAACTGGACTCCACTGTAAATCATAACCAACTTTGCATTACATCATATAACAACAAACTTTTGGTTTAACATCACTTAGTTCTACCCAAAGTTGACTGAAACTTCACAATATCAAAGTATCAAAGGAACCCACCTTGGCCCCAATTCTGCGCAGCCTCAGATCCTCCAGCTCATCAGGCGTCAGGATGCTGGGCAGGTGTTGCAGCATGTAGCTGGTGAGGAACTTCACCTTGTGGTGGTCCTCCAGGCGCTCAAGCAGAGTCTGGCACACCTGCAGGCAGTCCTCCTGTCTCACCTTCCGCACATCCTCCAGGACCTGCGTACACGCCGCAAGATGTATACCAAAATGAGTGTTACTATCCCACAGTTAGCACAGTCGGCCGCAGTGGGCTGTGCATGCCTGTGCGCGGGATCACTGCATCAGCGCTTTGGTCCGAGGATCTTTTGCCTACTGGGAAACTACTTCAGGAACCACCTTGAAAAATGATACTACTGACAAAGGGATAACCCATTACATCCCAAGGCTGAATTGTGTTAAACTTTGCTTACTGTCCTGTAAAGGCTACATTACAGATTAGGATTGATTGATTGATTGTACATTGCTTAATGTCCCGACAGCAACAAGGCTTTCTCAGGACGTGCCTGCACTGCTTGTGAAAAAAACAACAACAGAATATTGAATGTACATCGCCAGCTGGCCCAATACATTAAATAAACCTACGACATGGGGCCTAAATAAAGCCAAGACCATTTAGCAACACACATCCAATATCAAGAGCTACAGGCAGCGCAGACAGTAGGGAGAGTTTAAAAAAGGAAAATACAGGTGAATGGACCAAGGGTAGACAGAAACACATGCCGCAGAATACAGAAGAAAACCCAAACTGTGGGGCTGACCAGGGTGACCCTGGGAACCAAAAAGTAGTTAACCCCACCCAAGTCCCCCAGGGCAGACCCGAGTGGGGTACTGATTAGGAGATAGATTTTAGTTCAAGGGTGTTCCCAGAATAGCTTGGTGCCAAAGGCACCAAGTTATTCTGACACCATCCTTGAACTATCACATATCAAATTTATTTGTTGCAAAGGTGTATCAGGATGATAAGGGTTAAACATGACAAAATGACATTAGGGACTCGGAATCTATGGCGTCACACCATCTTCCTCTTAGGGACTCAGAATCTATGGCATCACACCGTCTTCCTCTTAGGGACTCGGAATCTATGGCGTCACACCGTCTTCCTCTTAGGGACTCAGAATCTATGGCGTCACACCGTCTTCATCTTAGAGACTCAGAATCTATGGCGTCACACCGTCTTCCTCTTAGGGACTCAGAATCTATGGCGTCACACCGTCTTCCTCTTAGGGACTCAGAATCTATGGCATCACACCGTCTTCCTCTTAGGGACTCAGAATCTATGGCGTCACACCGTCTTCCTCTTAGGGACTCAGAATCTATGGCGTCACACCGTCTTCCTCTTAGGGACTCAGAATCTATGGCGTCACACCGTCTTCCTCTTAGGGACTCAGAATCTATGGCGTCACACCGTCTTCCTCTTAGGGACTCAGAATCTATGGCGTCACACCGTCTTCCTCTTAGGGACTCAGAATCTATGGCGTCACACCGTCTTCATCTTAGGGACTCAGAATCTATGGCGTCACACCGTCTTCATCTTAGGGACTCGGAATCTATGGCGTCACACCGTCTTCCTCTTAGGGACTCGGAATCTATGGCGTCACACTGTCTTCCTCTTAGGGACTCAGAATCTATGGCGTCACACCGTCTTCCTCTTAGGGACTCAGAATCTATGGCGTCACACCGTCTTCATCTTAGGGACTCAGAATCTATGGCATCACACCGTCTTCCTCTTAGGGACTCAGAATCTATAGCGTCACGTCTTCATCTTAGGGACTCAGAATCTATGGTGTCACACCATCTTCATCTTAGGGACTCAGAATCTATGGCATCACACCGTCTTCATCTTAGAGACTCAGAATCTATGGCATCACAACGTCTTCCTCTTAGGGACTCAGAATCTATGGCATCACACCGTCTTCATCTTAGGGACTCAGAATCTATGGCGTCACAATGTCTTCCTCTTAGGGACTCAGAATCTATGGCGTCACACCGTCTTCATCTTAGGGACTCGGAATGTATGGCGTCACACCGTATTCATCTTAGGGACTCAGAATCTATGGCGTCACACTGTCTTCATCTTGACCTCTAGTCTCCTAATCCATTTAACCCCACAACTGCATTGCCCACATTTGGAATCTGCTACCTAACATCTATGTAAGTTGCAGGAGATAGATTAACCATGATGATTCAAGGGTAGTGCCAGATGAGAATGGCACCTTCAGGCGCCAAGCGGATCTGGCACTACCCTTAAATCATCATGATCGATCCATCTCCTGCTGTACGGCATTAGAGTTAAAAGGGTTAAGCTACAATATAGTCGTTGGAGGACAATCCCAAATTGACGGACAATCCCAAATTTGGCAATGTGCACCTCAGGGCTGAAAGTGCTACTGCACAAATGATATTTGGCCGAGTGTACACGAACCATATCTAATCTCAACCATTTTGTACAACCTGTGTCTACAGCCAGTTTAACCCATATCATTACTTACTTACTTACGCCTGTCACCCCTACACGGGTACAGTCCGTCGACGAGAGACCTCCAGCAACTCCTGTCCTGTGCTTCTCCTTCGATTCTACACCAGGTGGTTCCCATTCTCTTGATGTCTGCTTGGAGGTCTCGACGCCAGGAGTTTCTCGGCCTACCTCTTTTCCTCTTTCCCTGGGGGTTCCATGACAATGCCTGCCTAGTGATACTGGAAGCTGGCTTTCTCAGACTGTGACCGATCCATCCCCATCTTCTTCGCCCAATTTCATTCTCTGCTGTTATCTGCTCTGTTCTCTCCCAGAGTCTGACGTTGCTGATCTTCTCTGGCCAGTGAATTTTCAAAATTCTTCTAAGGCAACTGTTCATGAAGGTCTGTACTCTGTTGACTGTGGTTTTTGTCAATCTCCAAGTCTCTGCTCCATATAGGAGAACTGCTTTTACATTGGAGTTGAAAATCCGGACTTTGGTGTGTTGTGACAGCTCTCTGGAGCTCCACACTTTTTTCAACTGGAGAAAAGCTGCTCTGGCTTTACCGATTCGTGCTCTAACATCTGCATCAGTGCCGCCTTTTTTGTCTATGATGCTCCCGAGATAGGTGAAGGACTCCACCTCCTCCAACGGGGTGCCAGCAAGCAAGACTGGTTCTTCCCTGGTTGCGTTCAGCCTCATTGTCTTTGTTTTCTGTTTGTGAATAGTGAGGCCCACTTGGGACGAGATGTCAGCAAGCCTCGTGGTCTTGTCCTGCATTTGTTGATGAGTGTAGGAACCCATATCATACTGAGGCTAAAAGCTTCAAATGTGTACACTGCCACATGCAAGCTACATTATAGTACTTACAGGTAAGGATATAGACCAATGGCTTTAGTTCAAGGGGGGTGCCAGAATAGCTTGGCGCCTAGAGGCGCCAAGCTATTCTGGCACCACCCTTGAACTATTTTAGTCAAACTTATTTCCCAAACTGGTGTATTCCGAATGATAAGGGTTAAGCGACAACAAGTGTTGGTCAGAGGTGCAAAGAATGGGCTAGCCTCTCGACAGCCACTGGAGACACCGCTTGGAAGGAGAGAAGGAAACTAGGCTTCTTTTCCCCCAAGCGTATTGTCAGCAGCAAACAAGGGGTTAAGCTGTGACATATCTACCTCGTACGCAGGCAGCAAGTCGCAAGCACCCTGGCTCAGCAGTGACATCACGTGCCACACCTCCATCTCCTGAAATCAACGCAGTATGAATTTGAACCCTTTGGCTGTTGATAGCGCTTTTTGTCAAGGTGATTCCTTGCAGGCAGACAAAATGCCCTACCGACAGACAAAATGCCCTACCGACAGACAAAATGCCCTACCGACAGACAAAGGGTTCACACATTCACCTTAATGGCAGCATAACAGGATATGAATGTGAGCCATGAACATTCTAGGGAAGTGCGGGATGAACCTGGTCAAGATAATCAGGCACTATCCTTGAGCTGTCATGGCCGATCCATCTCCCACAGCTGGACATGAACGCCTCCCAAACTTTCAAATGTCATTATGAACCCTTTGGCTGTCGGGAGCGCTTTTTTTGTCAAGCTGACACCAGCAGGAATCACCTCCCAAAAAAAAAGCACCGCTGACGGCCAAGTGTCAATCATGGGTGGTATGAAGCATTTTGCACCAGCGCTTCAAAATCAGAGTTTGAAATTATCTTTAACCCATTCAATCCTGAGTTTTATTGTAAATTTTGATTAGGAGATGGATCAACCATTTTTGTTCAAGGGTGGTGCCAGAATAGCTTGGCGCCTGAGGCGCCAAGCTATTTTGTCACCACCATTGAACTATGATAGTCAAATTTAATTCAAGCAAGTTTATCAGGATGAAAAAGGTTAATGTAAAGATGTAAATTAAAGATTAACTGATAAGACAGAGTTGATAACAGTTGCAGCAAATATATATAAGTGGATTAAATTAAATGAACCAATGACGAGTTTGTAACAGCCAAAATTAAATCCAACTAAATCAACTGAGCTATTCATTATGCGACTATTTCATATTTATTATTAAAAAATATATATATATAGCAGAAACATTGTTGAGGAAAGCAACACTAAAAAAGTGAAGTCAAACAATACAACTGTGTGTAGGTATTGACAAATTGTACAAAATGTAATTTAGCAGTCAAACAATACAACTGCGTGGAAAATATACAAAATGTCATTTAGAGTAGTGTGTCGTGTGTGTGTCACACTCATAAATACCTCATTGCTCATTTTTCGCTACAGGAGTGTAAAAAAAGACTGCAATACAATAAATAAGATACCATGGGTGACAGTGCAACAAATCAATATGACTGAAAACGGCCCACAGACTAACCATGCTCCGTACTCCACGGCCAACAAGAGGCATAAATTCTCGTGAGCCCCCCCCCCCCCAACCCCCCCTCCCCCCCAACCCCCGTTGAGATTCACCTTGTGAAAAAGCTGAAAAACTATTATTACTCTACACAAACTTACCAGCACCATGTCTCGTGGCAGCTGATACAGTTTGGCCCAATCCCTGGTCACGGCAAAATCCCCAGCCTTGATCAACACTGACAACACCTCCCGTGGGTCTTCCCGTGACATCTGTGCTGTGTAACGCCAGTCAGAGTACTGCGTCAGAAGCTTCTGGTACTCCTTGGAGGACTGCGGAGTGGACGCGCCTGTGTTCATGGGGATGGTTTCCTCCGAAGACTGCATGGCCAGTCGGATCTGAAGCGTCTTGATGGCCACAGATATCTGACAGTAAAGTGTTACAAAATGCATCAGTGCAAGATCACATGCACATGCATATTTATACAGTAATAGATGATTTTTGCATTCAGAAGTATGTCAAAATTGCATGTTGCGGACACGAACAGCAGATGAAACTTACTTTACTTACTTACGCCTGTCACCCCTACCCGGCAAAAACTCCTGTCCTGTGCTTCTCCTTCGATTCTACTCCAGGTGGTTCCCAGTCTCTTGATGTCTGCTTGGAGGTCTTGATGCCAGGAGTTTCTCGGCCTACCTCTTTTCTTCTTTCCCTGGGGGTTCCATGACAATGCCTGCCTAGTGATACTGGAAACAGCAGATGAAAAGCCCAGACAAACACGCGATATCACATCTGTACTTTTCATCTGCTGCTTGAGTCCGAAACACATGCAATTTTGCCCTACTTCTGATTTGCGAACATCTACTGCCTCACCCCCTTCTGCCGGCATTCAACAGTACCAGTGGCTGAATGCATAATGGGCTTTGTTTTCTGGGGTTTCATGGGTACATCCCATGCAGGTTAAAAAAGTATAGGTGCATGTGCAAGTAGCTGATGCACGTAAGAATTTTGCTCGCTACATTTCCAAACAAAAGTATGTCAAACACATAACAATCACCATACAGAGAAAAACCCAACTGAGAAAAAAACACGCTTAGAAAACACAATCTTTTCTAAGTGTGTTTCTTTCTCCGTTGGGTTTTTGTCTGCATCTTACACGCTTGGCAGTCACCTTTTGGGTCTGGATTGTGAATGACCATACAGCAAATTGTAACCAGCTCTTTACCTTTCAGAGCAAACCATATCACACTCAGGCCGAGACACTAAGCTAACTGGGCTCTACATTTCATATAGGTCATGCAACAACAAAAAGCACAAACTGCAAAGCTATAAAGGCTCGTGTGGACAACTCGGCAAACTTTTGCTTGATGTCTTGCTTGGGTTTGCTCGACCTTCTGAAGAGGATACTCAAAGGAGCAAACATAAAAGCACCTTGACATAACCTTGAAATATCTGGGTGTGAAGATTGATTCGACGCTCTCCATGCATGATCATATCAGTAGCGTCTGCCGAGCTGGTTTCCTTGAGCTGCGCAGAATTTCTTCCCTCAGACCGTATCTCACAGAAAGTGCGGCGTCAAGACTTGTAAATGCATTCATTACGTCCAGGCTCGATTATTGCAATTCTGTACTGGCAGGTTTACTGGCAGATCAGATTTCACGCTTGCAGATGATTCAAAACAATGCGGCGCGTCTCATCTTGAAGAAACGAAAGAGAGACCACGTTACGCCTCTACTGAAGCAGCTGCACTGGTTGCCCTAAAATTCCGCTGCCTGTAAAAAATTGCAATTTTCGCCTATCGGCATTTTGACGGATCTCTTCCGCCATACCTTTCTGCCAAGCTGTCTGTTTATCAGCCATCACGCACCCTCCGTTCCTCTAGTGTAAAACTTTTTAAAATCCCAAAACTTAACATGAAAACTGTTGGGGAGCGTTCTTTCACCTTTTTAGCCCCAAGTGTGTGGAACTCCCTGCCAACTGAAATGCTGAATCTGCCCACATTGTCACAGTTCAAAGCTCATTTAAAGACTTTTCTTTTCTGTCGGGCATTTAACACTTAGCTCATCTTTAGCTAACTGTTGACTGCCTTTTATTCTGATCCTTGAGGAAGTGAATGTATAGTGTTGGGAAGAGATGGGGTGGTTTAAAGTAGTGTATAATCGTGCGTGTGTCTGAGAGAGAGGGTGTGCTGTTGTACATGCGCAGTGAGTCCAGTGTTTTCCTGGAGAACAGCGCTATACAAGAACTATGTATTATTATTATTATTAATCTACCTTTGAACTGAAGCACGTTTGACTTACGAGTTGGGCAACACCTGTGTTATGTCAAAGTATGACAAATGTGCCCACACTCATAGGCACAGCTGGCATATGTTAACTCATTCAGCCCCAACGCACCACTGCAAGACATGGGTCCAGCATGGTAGTTCAAGGGTGGTGCCAGAATAGCTTGGCACCCATAGGCGCCAAGCTATTCTGGCACCACCCATGAACTATCATGCTCAATCCATGTCTCTAGAATTGTAATACAGTCCTTCAGAGGGCAACTTCAAGATTTGAGGATTTGGGTCCTGGAGCAGAATGTGTTAACAGTGCGCAGGCCTAGTGCGGCATACGGCTGTCAGCAAGTAAGCTAGCTAGTTAGTTATTTGGGTTTAACACCGAGCAGGTGACTAAGGCCATCTCACGGCTGTCAGCAGGTAAGCATCACGCTGTCAGCCCTGTGTGTTCACCTGGCATCGATTGTCGGTTGTTGCACCTCGATTGAAATGACCTTTTACATTTCACAGTTTTCAAACAGTATTCGATAACAGAAATCAAAACATGACAATTCTGTGTCATCTATTCACTGGAAGTCAATGACCTTGACCTTTGCCAGAGGTCAAGTTCCAAAAGGCCCAAGGACAAAATATCCATAAGCCAGGTTTGAAGTCTGCAGCCTAAATAGTCTAGAGCTCTAAAATGGCAACATTCAAGTTTACTATGGACGCCAGACAAGTGCAGACAGATGGCAAACTGATCATAAACAATCCAGCACAAAAAAGGTGACTGCCAAGCGTGTAAAATGCAGAGAAGAACCCAACGGAGAAAGAAACACCCTTAGAAAAGGTAGTTACAACACAGTTTATTTTCATCATAAATTGTGTTGTAACTGTCTTTTCTAAGCGTGTTTCTTCCTCCGTTGCGTTCTTCTCAGACAGATGATAAATCTTGCTATCACATGTGAGTCAACCAACAGTACTAAGACCTACCCTGCTGTAAATGCTGAGGTAGTGATGCTTGGCCTCCACGGCTGACCGAAGCCCCGGCTCGAGCTTCTGACTGAGACAGAGATTCATCAGATCCAATGCAAAATCCACGGGCTGTGCGTCACACACCACTAGTGAAACACGCGCCTGCACGTCCCCACAGTAAAACTTGCGCAGCTGGTACGGGGAGGTGATTGCCTTCTTCACAACCAGCGACTGCAAGCCAGGCACACCACCAATAGATGGCCGGGATCTGGACACACTCACACCGATTTCTCGTGCCCAGCAGCTGAGTATAAAGTCCTGGAGAAGCTGTAGGTGGGGGTACTTTTTCATGACGACTTCAGGAATGCTCCTCATGACAGGGATCAGAGCTCCCCACTGTCGACGCCGGGCGAGTCTTGCCACCATTTTCTGAAGAAGAAAGCCACAGAAATTTGTGTATAATATACATGCGTGGGATCGAAAAAAACAGTTGAATCCTGAAGTGAGGGTCTTGGGGCACTTCTAAGTTTTAATTGAAAAAATCAAAATAAAAATATTTAAAAATTTCAATCCGGAAATCCGGCTGTAGCCGGAAAAAGTCCCACCCATGGATATACAAACATCCAGAAGAGATGAGGATTTTGTGACAAAGCCCCCTGCAGCCTGCCGCAGCTGGTACTGCTTACAGTCACAGTGATACTGCTTACAGTCACAGTGGTACTGCTTACAGTCACAGTGGTACTGCTTACAGTCACAGTGGTTGCACGCACAAGGGGTCAATCCATTCAGTGCCAACAAAAGTGAAACACCAACAAACTGCAAGAGGTATAGATCCTCATGAGCCCCTGCAGTTGTGGGGCTCATGAGGAGTCCATGGTCCTTGGCCAGCAAGGGATTTTCTTGTTTTGAATAAATAAAGATTTCAGAAAGACGGTCTGCGATAGCTGGCACTGAAAGGGTTAAAGAAACATGACAACTGTGTGGGGCAGAAAAATGGATTTACAACAATGCAACATCATGTGACAAGAATTGAAAAACACAAAACCTGAATCGTGATAAAATTCCACTTTGCCGTGTCGTCTGAAATGGATTGAAAGCTTGAAAACTGCTTACAAAACAAAATGTCACTTAACTCTTCAAACTGCCAGAGCTAAATGACTTCCATTCTATCTGTGAGTGTATAAACAGAGTATAAAGTTTCAAATCTCCTAAATGTTCTGTGAAGACTACGTTACAGTTCAGGAGAGAAGGTGACCGTGATAGTCCGTGGTTAGTGCCAGATTAGCTTGTTGCCAAGAGACTATTATGGTTTACTTACTTACTTACTTACGCCTGTCACCCCTACCCGGGTATAGGCCGTCGACGAGAGACCTCCAGCAACTCCTGTCCTGTGCTTCTCCTTCGATTCTACTCCAGGTGGTTCCCAGTCTCTTGATGTCTGCTTGGAGGTCTCGACGCCAGGAGTTTCTCGGCCTACCTCTTTTCCTCTTTCCCTGGGGGTTCCATGACAATGCCTGCCTAGTGATACTGGAAGCTGGCTTTCTCAGACTGTGACCGATCCATCCCCATCTTCTTCGCCCAATTTCATTCTCTGCTGTTATCTGCTCTGTTCTCTCCCAGAGTCTGACGGTGCTGATCTTCTCTGGCCAGTGGATTTTCAAAATTCTTCTAAGGCAACTGTTCATGAAGGTCTGTACTCTGTTGACTGTGGTTTTTGTCAATCTCCATGTCTCTGTTCCATATAGGAGAACTGCTTTTACATTGGAGTTGAAAATCCGGACTTTGGTGTGTTGTGACAGCTCTCTGGAACTCCACACTTTTTTCAACTGGAGAAAGGCTGCTCTGGCTTTACCGATTCGTGCTCTGACATCTGCATCAGTGCCGCCTTTTTTGTCTATGATGCTCCCGAGATAGGTGAAGGACTCCACCTCCTCCAACGGGGTGCCAGCAAGCAAGACTGGTTCTTCCCTGGTTGCGTTCAGCCTCATTGTCTTTGTTTTCTGTTTGTGAATGGTGAGGCCCACTTGGGACGAGATGTCAGCAAGCCTCGTGGTCTTGTCCTGCATTTGTTGATGAGTGTGGGACAGTAATGCCAAGTCGTCTGCAAAATCGAGGTCGTCAAGCTGTGTCCACAGTGTCCACTGTATTCCACTTCGTCTGTGCTCTGTGGTCATCTTCATGACCCAGTCTATGGCCAGTAGGAAGAGGAACGGAGACAGCAGACACCCCTGCCTGACACCAGTTCTGACCTGGAGCTCTCTGGTGAACTGCCCTTCGTGGATCACGCGACATGTCATGCCATCATAGCTGCTCTTGATCAGGCGGACGAGCTTTGTGGGTACACCGTAGTGTCGTAGGAGTTTCCACAGAGTCTCTCGGTCCACGCTGTCAAATGCTTTCTCATAATCCACAAAGTTGACGTACAGCGGGGAGCTCCACTCCAGAGACTGTTCCACGATGATGCGGAGAGTGGCGATCTGGTCTGTACATGATCGGTTCTTCCTGAATCCTGCTTGCTGGTCTCTCAGCTGGGGGTCAACGGAGCTCTTCATTCTCTCTAGGATGATCCTGTTGAAGACCTTTCCTGGTACTGACAGCAAGGTGATTCCTCTGTAGTTGGAACACTTGCTGAGGTCGCCTTTCTTGGGAAGCTTGATTAGGTACCCCTCCTTCCAGTCAGCTGGCATCACCTCCTCTTCCCAGATCTTTCCAAACAGTGGGTACAGCATCTCAACTGTTGTCTCTAGGTCTGCTTTCAGAGACTCCGCTGGGATGCCATCTGGCCCTGCTGCTTTGCCATTCTTCAAAAATGCCACTGCTTTTCTGATCTCTTCCCGGCTGGGTCTGTCACAGCTGATGGGTAGGTCGGTCTCTGCCGGCTGGATGTCGGGGGGGTCGGGTGGGCTAGGTCTGTTCAGTAACTCTTCAAAATACTCGGCCCATCTGTCGAGTTGGTCTGCTCTGTCTGCAATAGGCTTGCCTTCTTTGTCTTTTACTGGTCTTTCTGTATGGCCATACTTACCCGACAATCTTCTGGTAATGTCGTAGAGCTGTTTCATGTTGCCGCTGCCTGCTGCCTTTTCTGCCTCTGCTGCCAGGCTGTCTGTGTAGGCCCTCTTGTCTGCCCTGATACTCCTCTTCACCTCGCGGTTGGCTTCCGAGTATTCCCCCTGTGCCCTTACTTTGGCTGCTCTCGTGCGACTGTTGTTGACCGCTGCTTTCTTCTGCTTTCTCGCTTCTATCTTCTTCAAGGTCTGTGCCGACAGCCAGTCCTTGTGGTGGTGTTTCCTGAACCCTACAGTGTCTTTGCAGGTTGAGTTCAGCGCCTCTCTAACTGCCTTCCACTGCTGCTCTGTGGTGACCGCCTCCTCTTCATTTACTAGCTCCTGTAGCGCTTGAAACCGGTTGGACAGCACCAGTTTGAACTCTTCTCTAACTCCAGTTTCTCTCAGGAGGCCTACATTATAGCGCTGTCTTCTTGTTGTCTCTGTGCGGCTTTTCTTTAGCTTGAGCTTCATTCTTAAGGTAAGCAGATGGTGGTCTGAGGCGACATCTGCTCCCCTCCTCACTCGAACATCTTGAAAGGATCTTCTAAATTTCTTGCTAATGCAGATATGGTCTATTTGGTTCTCTGTTGTATGGTCAGGTGAGACCCAAGTTGCTTTGTGTATTCTTCTGTGTGGGAAGATGCTGCCTCCAATAACAAGTCGGTTTAGAGCACAAAAGTCTACAAACCTCTCCCCGTTCTCACTCATCTCCGAGCCTAGTCCCTGTCTCCCCATCACCTCTTCGTATCCGGTGTTGTCCTCTCCTATTTTGGCATTAAAATCGCCCATGACGATGGTGATGTCTCGCTCCGCACATTTGTCCACGGCACTCTGGAGTCGGTCGTAGAACTCTTGTTTCTCTTCCTCGTCACTGTCATTGGTGGGCGCATAACACTGGATGACGTTCAGCTTGAGCTTTTTCTTGGTTCTAAAGGCTGCTGTTATAATTCTTGGCCCAAGAGGTTCCCAGCCCATCAGCGCTCTCTGTGCCACTGGTGACAGCATGAGTGCTACTCCTTCTGTATGGGGGGCATTCTCCTCTTCATGACCTGAATACAGAATCATCTCCCCACTTAACAGCCTTTTCTGGCCAGACTGCGTCCATCTGGCTTCACTGATGCCTAGCAGGGAAAGGTTGTACTTTTGCATTTCCGCTGCTATCTGGGCGGCCTTGCCGCTCTGGTACATGGTCTTGACGTTCCATGTGCCCATGGTTGTATCCCTGGATAGAGAGAGGCGGCTCAGTCCTGTGGCTTCCGAAGACTTCCGGCTTTCACCACAGGACGTCATAAGTCTTCTAGTAGAAGAACCTTCCTCCTCCAGGAAAGGAATTACTGTTAGTCTTTTCGTCGGCGTTTTTGTAGCTATTTCCTTTTTTGCAGGGTGGGGAAGCTACCCCCACGCCCAACCCCCTTACTAGGAGGACCAGGGGTTTTCTGTCGGGGTCACCTTCCCTTAGACCATGTTGGTTCACGGCACCTTATTTCATTCGGTGCACCCCTCTCACGAGGGGACCCCCTATCCACCACCCAGGGGACGCGCCTCAACGCCGTATGGTCCCAGCGCGAGGTATTATGGTTTAGCCCTTGAAATATTACAGATTGCCCATCTCCTGCTGTGGCACCTTAAATGTAAAACTGTTACGCAAACTTGTCTTTTTTCAATTCTTTCTTGGTCTCACTGGCCCAGCGCTATTCGCCTAAAAGGAGGGAAGAAGTCTCCTGTTGCCTTTATCAAGGCCGCTGGAGGCTTCCTCTCACCTTTTTTTCTTTTTACCAATGTATCACCCATCTCAATGTACTCGCTAAGCAAAACATGCCTCCTCCAATTACGCCTGTGGCCAATCATATTTCTCAGTACAAACACGCGCGTGATAATTAGAGAGCAATTTTAACCCATTAGCCCCAAAGCCCTTCAGCAGGTCTTTGATCGACCATGACAATTCAAGGGTAGTACCAGATTAGCT
This sequence comes from Semisulcospira habei, assembly GCA_036245525.1. Lineage (NCBI taxonomy): Eukaryota > Metazoa > Mollusca > Gastropoda > Semisulcospiridae > Semisulcospira > Semisulcospira habei. Next base: position 58,378,552 of record BTPG01000004.1, read on the forward strand.
TGACGCCTAACGGAACCTCACTACCCTTGAAAAGGGACACCCTAAAATGTGGTTAATGTGGATTAACCCATTCAGCCCTGACGCACTATAGCCGGAGATGGGTCGACAATGATAATTCAAGGGTAATTCAAGGGTAGTGCCAGATTAGCTTGGCGCCTGTTGACACTAAGCTAATCTGGCACTGCCCTTGAATTAACATGGCCGATCCATCTCCTGCAACTGGTGCATAGTCATTAGATGATGGCCATCGGGCTGAATAAGTTAAGAACAAAAATGATTTTTTTTTCTAAAATGTATTTTTTGGAAAAATACTTACCGATGGCATTACTATCTGGAATACACTCAATTGCCTATAGATTTCAGCCAAAAGTTGTGTCCCCACACAAATGGGGAGGAGACACCGGGTGGCCTCCCCTTACTACCCTATCCCGGCATTCGTAGGGCGACCCTGTCAGTTTCACACATAGCCAAAAAAGGCAAGCGGGGCAGGCGGGAGGGCAGTCTGAGTAATGCCATCGGTAAGTATTTTTTAAAAAAATACATTTTAGAAAAAAAATTCATTTGTTTTTTCAAAATACATTACCGATGGCATTACTATCTGGAAGAATGTCAAACAGGCGGAGGGTGCCATTCCTATAACCGCAAACCCAACCACCTGTCGGCCCAGAGAGAGAAAGAGAGAGCGAGAGAGCACTCCCAACGATTTCAGCTATGACGTACCTAAGACGCCAGGGGCGCGCGGAGGGAGTGCTGGGCCGCGGAGATGTCGCCCACCCATGCCAGAGAGTCACGTTGGCCGGATAGGTCTCTGAGATAAAAACGGGCGAAGTTGGAGCCAGCTCACCAGCCGACCGCTGTAACAATATCTTTGACCGAGCAGTTGCGGTCCAGGGCAAGACTGGTGGCCACTGCTCTTACTTCATGCGCCCAGATGTGAAGAAGTCTATCGCCGTCCGGGGAGAGGTCCTGGTAGGCTGACTTAATCACCCACCGCAGCCAGGACGACACTGTCTGGGCCGAGATATCGAGCCTGCCTGCAGACAGTGGGAGGAAGAGGAGAGAGCGCCCCCGGCGTCGCGGCTTAGAGCGACACAGGTAAATCCTAAGCACCGGGTCCTGTTGACGCGACTCAGGGGCCATGTCCGATCCATGGAGAGGCCTTACGGTCAGCATCTGAGGGGCCGCCACAGGGCGGCGGTTCTTGGCCAAAAAGATGGGTCGGTCAGGAGCTGTGCAGAACCGTCCGACCGAAACTGCAAACAGGAGGGAAGTACCGAGAGAGCGTGAAGCTCGCTCACTCGGGACACCGTGGCGAGAGCCAGCAGAAAACATGCTTTCCGGGTCAAATCTCAGAAACTAGCCAAATGCAGAGGTTCAAAGCGGTCCGTGTTCAGCCACGTTAGTACCCAGGCGAGATCCCACCGGGGAACTAGGGACCGAGAGACTGGTCGTCGGAGCTCAAAATGTACCAGCAAGTCCGTCAGATCCTTGCAAGCGCCTGGATCTGGCCGGCCCAGGTGGTGGTAAGTGTCCGCGATCATGGAGCGATAACCTTTGATGGTAACAGGTGCTAAGCCTTGTTCTTCAAAGAGCCCCAGGAAGAACTCCGCCAGCTCCGGGGTGGCTAGGTGTGTGGGAGGGAGACTTCTGGAGGCGCACCAGGCCTGAAGGACCCTCCACTTGCTCTCATATACCCGCCGTGTAGACCGTCTGCAGGCTGCTGCAATAGCCGCCACCGCCGCATCCGAGAAACTTCTAGCGGCGAGGGCTTGTCGGACAACCTCCAGGCGTGAAGGAGGAGGCGCTCCGGGCACGGATGGAAAAGCTGCTGGCGGGGCTGCTTGAGCATCATAGGAGGTGTAGGAAGCTCCAGCGGTGGGTCCGTCGCTAGCTCGAGTAGTTCCGTGGTCCAGCTCTTGTTCCAGTTGAAGGGGGCCACCAAAAAGAGGACTGCGGAGCAACCCAGAAGCTTCCGCAGAACCTTCGGAACGAGGACTGACGGGGGGTAGGCGTAAGTGATCAGACCGTCCCAGGGGATGGAGAGTGCGTCTACCGCCCAGGCGAGCGGGTCCAGGACTGGTGAGACGTAGACCGGGAGCTGTTTGTACCATCTGGTGGCAAACAAGTCCACTAAAGGCGTTTCCCACCGGGAGCAGATCAGGCAAAAGATGTCCAGGCGTAGGGACCACTCCGTGTGGAGCAGCTGTCCGCGGCGGGACAGGGCGTCCGCGATCACGTTCAGGTGGCCGGGAATGTGGCGAGCCCGTAGAGTAATGCCCCGGTCCCTGCACCAGAGGAGGAGGTGGTAAAGCAGAATGCACAGGAAGGGCGAGTGTGTGCCCCCCTGATTCTGTATGTAAGCCACCACCGTCGAGTTGTCTGAGAGAACGAGAACATCCTGGTTGGTCAAGGTCTCCTGCCAGAAACTGAGGGCCAGCCAACCTGCCTTCAGCTCCAGCCAGTTGATGTGTTTGTCCTCCAAACCCCGCGGCCAAAGGCTCGAGGCCGAGACAAAGTCCGGTAACAGATGCACGCCCCAGCTGGCCTGACTCGCGTCGGTGCAGAGAGACCACCGGGGCGGAGGTGAGTGAAGAGGCACGCCCGTAACCAGCCAAGCGATGTCCGCCCACCTTTGGAGGTGTGGACGAGCCAGAGGAGTAACCGGTACCTGATCCGCAAGGGAACCCGACGAAGGACGCCAGTGTAGTAGGAGATGTAGCTGCAACGGGTGGGCATAAAGCCTGCCCAAGGGAAGCAAGTCTGCCGCCGCACTGAGCAGGCCCAGAAGTTGAAGCCAGACCCTGGCTGAGAAGGAGGCCCCTACCTCCATCGAAAGCGTTAGATCGACGATCTTCTGCTGCCGGGCCAGAGGCAGGCGGACTAGATTGAGATCGGTCAGGAATTCCATCCCCAGATGTAGAAAATGCTGAGATCCGATTTGCCCAGATTGAGAAGAAACCAGAGACGACGCAGGAGGGAAAGCAAGGTGTCTCTGTCCTCTTGGAGCGCCGAGGCTATCAGATTTCGCAGTAGTAGGTCGTCCAAGTAATTGGAGGCCGGGCTCCGGGATCGTTTGCGGAAGTAGGCCATCACCGCGTCGAGGATCCTCGTAAAAACCCACGGACTGATGTTGAGGCCGAAGGGAAGGGTAAACTGGTAAACGACTCCCCCAAAGGCAAACCGCAGGTACCTGCGAGACGACAGATGAATCAGGATGTCAGACAGATCGAGGCTGATCGCGAAGTCCATCGGTCGGATGGCCGCTTGGAGGATCCTGGCTGTCTCCATCCGGAACCGAGGGGCTGAAATGAACTTGTTTAGCGCCGACAAGTCGATGACTGGGCGCCACTTGCCTCCTGGTTTGGGAACAAGAAAGAGACGGCTGTAAAATGCTGGTGAGTCCTGACGCGAAACCACCTCCGTCGCTGCTATGTCGAGGAGAGCCGAAACTTCTCTGCGCAGAGCATCTGCCTGAAAGGTGTCGAGTGGAGACTGGGTCCACATGGGGGACCTGCGAAGAGGCTGAGGGGACCGGAATGAAAGCTGGAGGCCTGTAGAAACCGTGGAAAGGATCCAGGGGTCGTCTGGGAACAGCGACCTCCAATGGTCGCTGTAAGGAGACAGCCGCCCGCCGACTGAAGACCCGGGAACTGCCGACAGGGGCGAGGGACCAAGAGGGGCGGGAGGCGGGAAAGGGCCGAGGGGCCTGAGGAGGGCGAGCCCTACCTCTAGCCGAACCGACTGGAAGCAAGGAGGGTCTAGAAGCCCGCCGGGCACGACCCCTGGCCGGGTGGGGGCCACGAAAGCAAGTCGATGCAGGAGTGGAGACAGGTCTGGGCCACAGGTCCTTGGACGAGTCTTTAACTGACTGCCACGTGTCCCCTTCTTCTTCTTTTCGTTCGCAGTGGGCTATACGGTCAGTCCAGCACCGGCAACGAATGACGTCGTTTTTCTCCAGGTCTTCTCGACTGCCGTAGAGTTTGGTCTGCAGTGGAGTTGGCGACGGCCACACTTCTTTTCTTTCATCGTCCAGTAGGGGGCATCTCTGGAGAATATGTTTCGCTGTTTGGTCTTCCTGACCACAGGCGCAGGTTGGTGATGGCGCCAGCTTGAGCTTTCTGTTCATGTGAGCGTTCAGTCTGTTGTGGCCAGTACGCAGTCTGATCAGGACGACTTGCTGCTCTCTGGTCATTGTGTGGTAGTCGTCTCTGTTTGACCTCGGCCTCATAAATGCTTTGATGATTGTCTTTTGCTCACTATAGCTGACGCTGTTTTCTTGTTGATCTTTTGTGGCTCCTTCTTTCGCCAGCTCGTCTGCCCTTTCATTTCCTGGTACCCCACAGTGGGCTGGTATCCACTGGAGAACAACTCTTCTGGTTTGTCTGACCTTCTGCAAAGCTCTGGTCAGTTGGGGGAGTTTGTCGTTCTCGAGGGCCTGGAGGACTGAAAGGGCATCGGAGAAGAAGACAACTTGATAGCATGGGTCTGTAGAATTCTGAACCATGGAGGTGGCCTGCATAAGTGCTTCAGTTTCTGCTTTGTAGTTTGTGCAGTGTTTGCCGGTGGCTACACTGGATGTGGCTGTATGTCCCCCTGGGAACTGGATCAGGATGCCAGCACCTCCACTGGAAATGGCATTTGTTGCTGATCCATCAGTGTAGATGTGGATCCATGCCTCCTTTGGGTACTGTTCGTCGATCAGGGCTAGGGTGAGTGCCCGTCGAACGGTGTCATCCTGACTGTCTCCTGAGGCAGCATGTGGGACACTGGTGCAGATCTGGATGTCTGGTTTGTCCACTGCCAAAGGGTTTTCCACTTCTTTTGTGATCAGAGGTAGAGTGCTCTGTGGAAGGACTTCCCTGTACTGTCGAGAAAGTCGCATGCTCTCATGGACAAAGCTGCTTCTTTTGAGCCGGTTCTTAGTGAAGTTGCTTAGTCTGTGCTTCATGGGGTGGTCGGGCAAGCACCTGAGCTTCTCCGCCTGTACCATGGTTTTGGCTTCTCTCCTCTGGCTGAGAGGTTGGATTGTGGTCAGCTTCTCCATTTCCTTGATTGGTGTGGATTTCATTGCACCAGTGATGAGTCGAAGAGCCTGGTTTTGCACTCGGTCGAGGGTCTGCAGGTTCGTCTTGGCTGAGGTTGACCACGCTGTGGAGCCGTACTCGAGGTGGGGCCTGACTGTTCCCTGGTATACTGTCTTCAGTATCTTCTTGTTTGCTCCCCAGGTGGTGCCTGCCAGTTTCCTGAGTATGGCCAGCTTGCGCCGGGCCTTCCCCTCTGCCTGTGCAATGTGTGGTTTCCAGGTCTGACGTCTGTCGAAGGTGACACCAAGGTAGGTAGCTTCTTCATCCTCTCTCAGAGGGGTTCCACCAAGCTTGATGGTTCCGGCTTTCTGCTTTGGGGACAGTGTGAAGAGGGTGGTGGAGGATTTCTCCTTGTTGACAGAGATGCACCAGTCTACTGCCCATGCGTTCAGCTTATCTGCCGCTAGCTGCATTCTGTTGGTGGCAGTACTTGCATGCTCCTCCTTGCACCAGATCACAAGGTCATCTGTGTATAGGGCAGCTTTGATTCCCTTGGGCATCTCAGACACCAGATCGTCGATGAAGATAAGGAAGAGGGTAGGTGAGAGGACTCCGCCTTGCGGGACGCCATGACGAAGGAGGAATTTCTTGCTTTTGGTCTGGTTGACGCTGACTCTTGCCCTGCAGTTGAAGAGGTAGGAGCGTATCCACTGGAACATGTTACTGGACACGCCTTTTCTCAGCAGTTTGACAAGCAGCCCATCTTTCCAGACCTTGTCAAAAGCCTTCTGAAGATCAATCCAGGTTACAAAGACCAGCTTCTGCTCCTGGAAGGCATCTTCAACTTCCTGCGCCAAGTAAGTGACCTGGTCTTCGGTGCTGCGGAACTGTCGGAAGCCAGCTTGTTCAGGGGCGAGGAGGTTCCTGGATTCCAGGTAACACCTGAGGCGCTCGTTCACAATTCTCTCTAAGGTCTTCACAACACAGCTGGTGAGGCTGATTGGGCAATAGCTGGTGGCCTTCTTTGGATCCTTCCCTTTCTTTAGAATGGGGATCATGATCGCTTCTCGCCAGAGTTGTGGTAGCGATCCTTCTTGCCAGCTCCTGTTGAAGACCTCAAGTAGCTTGTTTTCTGCTGCACTACCAAGGTGGGTTAGCATCTCGTTGGTGATGCCATCTGGACCAGGAGACTTCTTCGCCTTCAGCTTTTGGAGAGCTATATGAAGCTCTTTGTGTGTAAGTGGTTGATTCATGGCGTCTGCTGTTGCTTGTTTGGCAGGTCTCTCTCTCTTTGCTCTCTTCTTGCTTCTCTCTGCTTTTTGGGGCTAACGTGGAGATTGCTCTCAGCTGCATAGCTTTCAGCAAATTGGTTGGCAGCATGCTTTCCTGTTAGTATCTTCCCATTTTCTTCTAAGGTGATGTTTCCTTTGCTCGTGTTCTCATCGTTCAACTGCTTGGTCAGTTTCCAGAGCTTTCTGCCGTCCTTCTCAAGGTTCAAGGAGCTTGTTTTCTCTTGCCAGCTCCTGCGTCTTGCCTGTAGCTTCTTCTTGAGAAATTTGGCTTTGGCTTCCTGGAGGCGGATGTTGTTTGCCTGTGATGGGTTAACTTCTGCTTCCCTTCTGGCATCTGCTAGATCATCATCCAGTTCCTGCAGTTCATTGCTCCAGTAGGGCTTATAGTCTTTTCTAGCACCTCTGGGTATGGACTCACGCGCTGCTCTGAGGATGCTCATGTTGAGGTCCTTCACCACCATGTTGATGTCTCAACCTTCGATTCGAATGTCTTTGGTGAGTTCGCTGGTGCGGTGTCTAAAGAGGAACCAGTTCGCTCTTTTGTAGTTCCAACGTGGGAAGGTTGCATCAGCGCAGGACTCCATGCCCAAGGTCAAAAAGACTGGCCGATGGTCACTTCCACCTAGCTGTTCTCCGACCTCTCTGCTGGCTTGCTTGTGCATGTCTTCTGTGCAGAAGGCTAGGTCAGGAGTCGATGTAGTGTGCCATCTTCTGGAATAGAACGTGGGGCAGTCAATGGGACTGTTTAACAGAATGAGATCGTTGTCGTCCTGCCAGTTCTCCACCTCTTCTCCTCTCCGATCCAAGTTGTCGTATCCCCAACTTTGTGAGTGACTGTTGAAGTCGCCCACCACAATGAAGTTGGAGGCCTTAGTGGGGATCGTGTCAAGGGTGAGTGGTCTGTCGTTGGGGCAGTAGAAGTTGACTAGCTGGAAATCTGCTGTCTTCGTCTGGATCCGAATCACTTGGTACTCGGAGTTCTCCATGTGAGTGTCGATCAAACAGGCGTTGATGTCGTTCCTGATTAGGGTCAGGATTCCTCCCTTGCTTCGATCTGTTCTATCGGACCTGAAGCACTGGTAGCCTCTCACTTTGAAGGACTTTTGGGGTGTCAAGTGCGTCTCCTGAATACAGCAGATGTTGATGTTCTTCTCATGCAGGATATGCTCCCAGTCTTCTTGTTCAGAATGCTTTCTGCGTTCCAGTGCATGACCTGAAAAGGTCGCTGCTGACTGGGATTCTTCCTGGTTGTGGTGGTGCCAGTAGCTCTCCTCCCGCGTCCCCTGGCACGACAAGACGGGCGGGAGGGATCTCCAGTAGCTGAGGCTGGGTCCCTTAGAGGCATGGGACCCGACGCTGCTCCACCCTGGAGGGTCCTCAGTGGGCGAGCGCCATTATCGTCAATGGTAGTTGGCCGTATAGTCATGGTTGCGGGTTTGCGTGGATCCATGGTTTATCAGAATGCGCCGTGCGGCCTGGGTCCTCCGTCTTCAGCATTCGAGGTTTCTGTCGGGGTTACTTCACCCTTAGCTCCTGGTATACGACCTTCCCTGGGAACACAGGGTGGCTAGAGCTTTATGCGGCTCTTGATCGCATGATAAACCCGTCGTTGGACACATGGGGAATTTTAGTGGAGGTACAGTGCCACCTGCTACCCCGCCCCGTCCTGGTAAGCTCATCGCCATTTGGTCCGCGACTGCTTGCGCAGCTAACCTCCATATCTGAAGGCCGTTCCCCTATCCGCCACCCAGGGATGCGCTAGGCTGGGGATGGTCGCCCCACTGAAAATCCCACACTGGGTTAAGGAAGTTCGGCATGTCCTAGCCACGTGTCCCCGAAAAGCTGAGATCCACCTAGGGGGGCCTGTCGAAGTTGGGTCTTCACCGACTTCGGGAGATCCGCGCAGAGATGCAGAAGGGTATCCCGTCGCCAAAGATCACAATTGGCAGCCGCCGCCATGGCATAGGTGGAGGAGTGGTAGGCGGCCCGGTTGGCCGCTATCAGGATGGACTGCACCTCGTGGAGAGGGGAAGGAACCTCCAGGTCCCAAGTTCCCTCCAGGCACTGCAAAACCGCCTGGGTAGCCAACTCCAGGAACCCTGAGCACGCCAGCGAATTTCGCACTAAGGAAGCGATCCTGTCGAGCGGACGAGGCCAAGCTTTCAAGACAATTCTGCGGCCACCCGCCTGGACTAGGGCTGCCGTATCCACCACTGGGAGAGGGACGGCGAAGGCTTGAGAATGTCCCGCGTACCAGGCCTGGCGGAAGCTCAAGTTAATCCCTGCAGGCCACCGCGAGTCTGAGAAGAATCCCATGTCGCCGAAGTTGTCTTGTCGTAATTGGTCGGAGAACGCATCTGTGAGGTCCCGAAAGCCGGCAGGTTGAGGAAGGGACTTGCGGTGCTTGACGTGCCTTTGTGCGTCGACCATAGCGCAAGCCTGTCTCTTCATCGGGGGTGAAGGAGGACAGAAGTCGGGCGGGAGAAACTTTGCAATAAGCCGGGAGGCCTCTTCCAAGGCGCTGATAGTCTGCGATCCGAGCGAAGGGCCGACGATGTCCAAGGAGGAGGCCGACGAGAACGCTGACAGGTGGGAAGGGGATCCCACCGCCGAATCCCCCAGGAAGATGGCCGAAGCCGAATCCGTAGGATGAAGGCTGAGGACATCCGGTTCCGAAGAACTAGACCGTCCATCTCGTGAATGTGCAAAAAGGGGCGACCGGCTCCGAGAGCACCGCACCGCCACGCGAGAGATAGACGGGGCTGCCCGCGACGTCCGCCGGGCGGAGCGTCGTGGGACAGAGGGACCGCGAAGGACGGACGGTCAGCAGCGAAGCTAGATTCCGCACGCTGGTGCACGTAACCGGTCTAGCGACGTAGCGGTCTGGTCACACCGGGCCCGCCTGGAAAAAACGCGGCGGGGAGGGGGGGGGGGGGGGACCGTAATGAGTCACGCCTAGCCCGCTCAGGAAAAGCAGAGCGGGGAGGGGACAAAAATCGTGTATGCTGCCCCCGCTCCAAGGCCTCGGAGCGTGGGGGACGCGCTGTAATGTCACACTGTGCCCGCCTGGTCGATACGGGGTGGGGGGGGAGGGGGGGGGCCATTCTAGAGTCACGCCAAGCCCGCTCAGGAAAAGCGAAGCGGGTAGGGGACAATTCCTGGTCGGAACGGGGCGGGGGGGGGGGGGGGGGGGGGGGGGGTGGGGGGTGAGACTGCCTATGGTCTCGCCAAGCCCGCTCAAGCGAAGCGAAGCAGGGAGGGGACAATTTCTGAGCACGCGACCCCCGCTCAGACGCCTCGGAGCGTGGGGGACGAGTGTCAACGTCACCCCTGGCCCGCCCAGACGAGACTGGGTTGGGGGGGGGGGGGGGGGGGGGACGAAAGCAAAGCTGGCCCAGCCCGCTCTGAATTAACTGAAGGGGGGGGGGGGGGCCGCACTGCTAAGGGCCTCAAGTCACGCTCCGATGCCTCAGAGCGAGAGAGAGAACCTCTCTTAGCATGTTTTCTCTCATTCTTACTACGCTTGCGTTCTTTCAACCGCACCCGCTCAGGAGACCCAGAGCGGGGGGTGGCTGACGAATGCTCTGCTCGCCTAGACCGCTCGCTCGAAGCAGAGTGGGGGGTGAGCGAACCCGATGGGCTCAAGCCACGCGCTGCCGAAGCAGGGCGTGGGGAGCGCGACTCCGAAACTCGCCTACCCTGCTCCGAAGACTCGGAGTGGGGAGGGAGAACCTGTGAGGTAATGGTGCAAGAAGGGGACTTACCTGAGGGCCGGACAGCCCGAACGACGGAGCGGAACAGAGCCCGAGGAGCCGACGTAGCGACGACTACCTGTGGAGGATTCTGGGGAGACTGAAGCGGCCGGGAGGGCCGGTCGCGCCTGTATTAGTCCCACATCTGCGACCACCGGTCTTCCATCCACTCGTCACACACGTCACAAGTCCTGTCCGAAGAACAGCCCGAGCATGGCAAGCAGGTGTCGTGGGCGTCGGAGGGCCACTGAAAGTCCCCGCAAATACGGCAAGACTTCAACACAGGAGTAGCCATAGCGTCACTGATAAACCCGTATGAAGGCTAAAAGTCAAGTCGCACTCCTACCAAGTTCACAAAGTCACGTGCGGAAGCCAACCACAAGGTCACTGGCGAAGCTCACTGAAAGTCAAAGCCGGTCCGAACCGGACGGTGCTCAGTTCAAACACAGTAGTCCACAAACTACGAGTAGGAGAGAAGTCAACGAAGTAGAGAGTCCAAGGCTATGAAAAACCCTCAAAGTCGAAGGCCAAAAACTATAAAACTCTGGTAGAAAAAATTCCAAACGGAGTAAGGCAAAAGCTCGACCATCCACGGTCAAGCTATGAGTGAAACTGACAGGGTCGCCCTACAAATGCCGGGATAGGGTAGTAAGGGGAGGCCACCCGGGGCCCTGGTGCGTGGATCCCCGGTGTCTCCTCCCCAGTTGTCTGGGTTACACAACTTTTGGCTGAAATCTATAGGCAATTGAGTGTATTCCAGATAGTAATGCCATCGGTAATGTATTTTGAAAAAACAAATAGATGTTACTGATAGTCAAAGGTGTTGAGAGTTACGTCCCATGAGTGTTTAGGTTTGTGAAGTTTCCTGTCAAAGGGGTACTTTGTGCTTATATGTTTTTACACACAACTCATGTCTGAAATCCCCATAATGTTGAAGTGGCCCTCTAAAGGACTGTATTACAATTCTAGAGACTGATTGAGCATGATAGTTCAAGGGCGGTGCCAGAACAGCTTGGCGCCTTAAACTGTCTTGCTGGATCCATGTCGTGCTGTGGTGTGTGTGGGCTGAATAAGTTAAAAGTCAGGCTATGCCAGCGGTTATAGCTGCCTCTCAGGTATGGTTAGGGAGTTGGTGTCAAAGGTACAAGTCTCAGGCTAAATAAAGACCTTGACTTTCACCTTTGACATCAAATGCATGATTTGACCCTTGAGGAAGTAAGATCCACTGGTAAAGCCTAACATGTAATGCAAGATCCACTGGTAAAGCCTAACATGTAATGCAAGATCCACTGGTAAAGCCTAACATGTAATGCAAGATCCACTGTTAAAGCCTAACATGTAATGCATGATCCACATGTAAAGAATAACATGTAATGCATGATCCATTGGTAAAGTCTAACATGTAATGCAAGATCCACTGATAAAGCCCAACATGTAATGCAAGATCCACTGGTAAAGCCTAAGATGTATTGCAAGATCGACTGGTAAAGCCTAACATGTAATGCAAGATCCACTGGTAAAGCCTAACATGTATTACAAGATTGACTGGTAAAGCCTAACATGTAATGCAAGATGCACTGGTAAAGCCTAACATTATAAAGCAAGATCCACTGGTAAAGCCTAACATGTAATGCAAGATCCACTGGTAAAGCCTAACATAAAATGCAAGATCCACTAGTAAAGCCTAACATTGTAATGCATGATCCACTGGTAAAGCCTAAGATGTAATGCACGATCCACAGGTAAAGCCTAACATGTAGTGCAAGATCTACCTGTAAAGCCTGACATTTTAATGCACGATCCACTGGTAAAGCCTAAGATGTAATGCACAATCCACTGGTAAAGCCTAAGATGTAATGCACGATCCACTGGTAAAGCCAAACATGTAATGAACGATCCACTGGTAAAGCCTAACGTAATTTTTTTTGTAATGCAAGATCTACTGGTAAAGCCTGACATTGTAATACAAGATCCACTGGTAAAGCCTAACATGTAATTCGTGACCCACTGGTAAAGCCTAACATCTAATGCATGATCCACTGGTAAAGCCTAACATGTAATGCACGATCCACTGGTAAAGCCTAACATGTAATGCACAATCCACTGGTAAAGCCTAACATGTAATGCAAGATCCACTGGTAAAGCCTAACATGTAATGTAATATCCACCGGTAAAGCCTAACATCTAATGCATGATCCACCGGTAAAGCCTAACATGTAATGCACGATCCACTGGTAAAGCCTAACATGTAATGCACGATCCACTGGTAAAGCCTAATGCATGATTTGACCCTTGAGGAAGTAAGATCCACTGATAAAGCCCAACATGTAATGCAAGATCCACTGGTAAAGCCTAAGATGTATTGCAAGATCGACTGGTAAAGCCTAATATGTAATGCAAGATCCACTGGTAAAGCCTAACATGTATTACAAGATTGACTGGTAAAGCCTAACATGTAATGCAAGATGCACTGGTAAAGCCTAACATTATAAAGCAAGATCCACTGGTAAAGCCTAACATGTAATGCAAGATCCACTGGTAAAGCCTAACATAAAATGCAAGATCCACTAGTAAAGCCTAACATTGTAATGCATGATCCACTGGTAAAGCCTAAGATGTAATGCACAATCCACAGGTAAAGCCTAACATGTAGTGCAAGATCTACCTGTAAAGCCTGACATTTTAATGCACGATCCACTGGTAAAGCCTAAGATGTAATGCACAATCCACTGGTAAAGCCTAAGATGTAATGCACGATCCACTGGTAAAGCCTAACATGTAATGCACGATCCACTGGTAAAGCCAAACATGTAATGAACGATCCACTGGTAAAGCCTAACGTAATTTTTTTGTAATGCAAGATCTACTGGTAAAGCCTGACATTGTAATGCAAGATCCACTGGTAAAGCCTAACATGTAATTCGTGACCCACTGGTAAAGCCTAACATCTAATGCATGATCCACTGGTAAAGCCTAACATGTAATGCACGATCCACTGGTAAAGCCTAACATGTAATGCACAATCCACTGGTAAAGCCTAACATGTAATGCAAGATCCACTGGTAAAGCCTAACATGTAATGTAATATCCACCGGTAAAGCCTAACATCTAATGCATGATCCACCGGTAAAGCCTAACATGTAATGCACGATCCACTGGTAAAGCCTAACATGTAATGCACGATCCACTGGTAAAGCCTAACATGTAATGCAAGATCCACTGGTAAAGCCTAACATGTAATGCAAGATCCACCGGTAAAGCCTAACATTTAATGCAAGATCCATTGGTAAAGCCTAACATGTAATGCAAGATCCACTGGTAAAGCCTAACATGTAATGCAAGATCCACTGGTAAAGCCTAACATGTAATGCAAGATCCACTGGTAACATCTAACATGTAATGCACGATCCACTGGTAAAGCCTAACATGTAATGCAAGATCCCCTGGGAAAGCCTAACATTGTAATGCAAGATCCACTGGTAAAGCCTAACATGTCATGCACAATCCACTGGTAAAGCCTAACATGTCATGCACGATCCACTGGTAAAGCCTAACATGTAATGCACGATCCACTGGTAAAGCCTAACATGTAATGCACGATCCACAGCTAAAGCCTAACATGTAGTGCAAGATCTACCTGTAAAGCCTGACATTGTAATGCAAGATCCACTGGTAAAGCCTAACATGTAATGCACGATCCACTAGTAAAGCCTAACATGTAATGCACGATCGATTGGTAAAGCCTAACATGTAATGCATGATCCACTGGTAAAGCCTAACATGTAGTGCAAGATCCACTGGTAAAGCCTAACAATGTAATGCATGATCCACTGGTAAAGCCTAACATGTAATACAAGATCCACTGGTAAAGCCTAACATGTAATGCAGTTAACCCATTCAGTCCCAGCGCACTACAGCAGGGGATGGATTAACCATGATAATTCAAGGGCAGTGCCAGATTAGCTTGGCGCCTGATGGCGCCAAGCTAATCTGGCACTGCCCTTGAATTATCATGGTCTATCATCTCCTAGAAATGGTACATAGTTGTTAAGTGACGCCTCTAAAATTTGAGAAATGGGGCCTTGGGGTTAAATGTTTAATAACATGTCTATATAATTTATATATATAAAACACTCTCACCTGCAACATGTCCAGGAACTGGAGCGAGTCATGCAGACTGAAGAGACACAACTTGACGTCCTCATTGATGTTGTTTGTCACAAACTTCAAGATTGGTTCCCCACTGTGTGAAATCTCTGGGTTATCTGCCCCCGCAAGCGGGATAATGTACGCCAGCAGGTGTCGCATGAGGATCGGGAAGTCATCCACCAGGCGGTGATATCGATAGCTGCGGATGTCAACGACCGAGATGTCAGAGCTGGTGCGATTGCGGGGAAAGCTGCCCGCTAGGAAGTGATCGTCAGTGAACTGCGCCTCAAGGTCCTCAAGTTCATCCGAGCAAGTCAAGGTCAAGAGGGTAGCCACCAGGGCTGAAGTCTCACGTACATAGTCCAGTGTCAACGGCGTCAACTGCACAGACAATGTAGTTGTAAGTATGGTATCGTCAAAAGGAGATGTTAACCCTTTGGCGGTCGCGTTTTTGTGTTGATCATTAGGAATTGTGGTGACAAAAAACAGTACTGACAGCCAAAAGGATGTCAGTTTCTGCTAGCTTTTGCACATTACCCCTTATCATTCGGAATACACCAGAGTGTGAAATAAGTTTGGCTAAAATAGTTCAAGGGTGGTGCCAGAATAGCTTGGCGCCTCTAGGCGCCAAGCTATTCTGGCACCACCCTTGAACTAAAGCCATTGGTCTGTACCCTTATCTGTAAGTACTATAATGTAGCTTGCATATGGCAGTGGTGAAGCTGATGGAGTTACTTCGCCATATCCTGTCCAGCCTGGCCATTGCGGATGTTGCTGTACCTATCCTGATACGGATCTCTGCTATGCAACTACCGTCTTTGGACAGGGTGGCTCCCAAGTACTTGAAGCTATTGACCTCTTCTAGCTTCTGGCCGTTCATGTGAATGTTGCTGCTGCTGTCGCTTGTGGTGTTGATCATCACTTTGCTTTTATCCGTACTGATCTCCATGCCATAAGACCCTGCGCTACTTGAAAGTTTGTCTGTCAGGTTTTGGAGCTCACTATTGCTGCCTGCCATGAGGTCAATGTCGTCTGCGAATCGAAGATTGCACAGGGATCTGCCACCAATAGAGATTGAAGTATGGTGGTCGTGGAGGGTTTCCTGCATGATCTTCTCCAGGAATATGTTGAAAAGGACAGGAGAGAGCAGGCATCCTTGACGGACACCGATCGTCGTCCTGAAGAACTCGCCTGACTGATTGTTAAGTAGAACCGCGCTGCAGTACAGGCTTTACAAGTCCCTCGTAGTGTCTATTCTACTCTACGGCTGTGAGACTTGGACACTGCTTGCAGACTCAGAAAAGAAAATCCAGGCCTTTGAGAACAAGTGCCTGAGGAAGTTGCTCCGCATCTCGTACCGCGAGCACAAGACCAACGAATATGTACGGAGCATCGTCACTTCCCTGGTGGGCCCACATGAACCCCTTCTGGCAACCGTGAAATGGCGCAAGCTTGCTTGGTTTGGCCACGTGACCCGACACAACACCTTGTCCAAGACTATCCTCCAAGGCACTCTCGAAGGAAGTCGTCGGCGAGGTCGTCAGAGAAAGAGTTGGGTCGCAAACATAAAAGAATGGACCGAACTCGAGATGCCAGACTTGCTTGCCACCGCCCAAAATAGAACTCAGTGGAGAGCACTGTCTGTTGCTGCTGCCTTTCAGTCCCCCCAACGCCCAGTTCGGGCAAGGGACTGATGATGATGATGATGATATGGCAGTGGACATATGTGAAGCTTTTAGCATCAGTGTGATATGGGTTAAACACCTACTGCTGGAGCTGATCATAAACCAACCCATTTTATCCCCACCATGATAGTTCAAGGGTAGTGCCAGTGGCATTGGCACTGACATCATGATTGGAGGCCAAAAACTGGAAACAGTTAATAAATTCAAATACTTAGGAGCCACTGTGACAGATGAGGGATCAAAACCAGAAATACTGTCCAGGATCGCACAGACAACAACAGCGCTGACAAGACTGAAGACCATAATGGAAGGACAGAAACATTACACTCTGCTCCAAGATCAGACTGATGCGCTCCTTAGTCATCTCAGTGTTCTTATAAGCCTGTGAGTCATGGACCCTCACAGCAGACCTTGAAAGGAGGATACAAGCCACTGAAACGAGATGTTTTTGAAGGCTGCTTGGCATTTCGTACAGAGATCACATCACGAACGAGGAAGTGGGAAGCAGAATCAGGCAAGCTATCAGGCCCTATGAAGACCTATTAGCCATTGTGGAAAAGCGCAAACTGAAGTGGTATGGGCGTGTCACGCGTTTAGCAGGGCTTGCCAAAACAATCCTGCAAGGTACGGTGCAAGGAGGACAAAGGAGAGGAAGACAAAGGAAAAGATGGGAGGACAATATCTCAAGAGTGGAAAGGACTGAGGCTGGGCGAGACGCTAAGAAGGGCAGAGAACAGAGAAGAATGGAGGGAGCTGGTAGTCAAGTCATCAGTGGTGCCCCAACGGTCGGCAAGACTACGGGATATAGATAGATAGATAATGCCAGATTAGCCTTGCGCCTGAAGGTGCCAAGCTAATCTGGCACTACCCTTAAATTATCATGGTCAATCCATCTCCTAAAACTGGCACGTAGTTGTTAGATAACAATTCCAAAATTTGGGAAATCTGGCTGTGGGGCTCAATGGGTTAACTCTTTCCCATGGTAACATTCTCAGCGAGTCAGTTCCCTGCAGACGTAGCAGGAAAAGGACGTGTGTTCCCTGGTGACGTACATTTATTTGGGAAATCTGGCTGTGGGGCTCAATGGTTAACTCTTTCCCATGGTAACATTCTCAGCGAGTCAGTTCCCTGCAGACGTAGCAGGAAAAGGATGTGTGTTCCCTGGTGACGTACATTTATTTGGGAAATCTGGCTGTGGGGCTCAATGGTTAACTCTTTCCCATGGTAACATTCTCAGCGAGTCAGTTCCCTGCAGACGTAGCAGGAAAAGGACGTGTGTTCCCTGGTGACGTACATTTTTGGGGTAGACTGAATTAATTTTCACAGCCTCCCAAGCTAACAACCATAGATAAATTAGGTATCACTGGAAAGAGAATTAAAATTACTTTTCAAAACTGCATGTGTTTGTGCATCAGTTTAGTGGGAAGTCGGAAGTCGGACCAATCTGATTATTATACAAAAGAACAAACATGATGGAGCAAAAAATGAGAAACGCGGTTTTGGTAGCAACAGTGTAAGCACATGCAACGAAAAACCCAGATTTACTCACCAATGTGGCAGAAAATTGTATTCCACAAGCAAACAAAATCACACAAGAGATCTGTCCCTTCTTGAATCACAATTTTGCAAGCTAAAAATCACTGTTGAAACCACGCTCATGAGGATCGAACAAGCTCATCGGAGGAGACAATCCAAGGCACGTTGTCAGCTACTTTGGCCTTGTTCCGACAAGGGCATTCACTTTCAGATATTTTAAAATGGTTCGTGAAACATATTATAGTGGTTGCTTCCCTTAGATCGATAGCTCTGCTTCATGCGATTTTTTTAACAACGCAACCCTAGAATACTAGCAACGTCTATAGACGGCACGAGCATAACGCTATAACGTAATTGTTTGGGCTAACACTAAACCGGAAGCGTTCCGATTGGAAAGAGTTAACCCGTTCAGTGCCGAGAAAATGTGAACACCACCCAACTGTAAGAGGCACAGATCCTCATGAGCCCCGACAGTTGCGGGGGCTGATGAGGATCTAGGCCCCTTGCTGACACCTTTGTCCATGTTGCTGTATTTCGGTGTTGAATGAACAGAAACAAATCTGTGTCAACTGGCACTGAACAGGCTAGCCTCTGCGTGTGGGTAGCAGGTTTAGTCACAATATTCCTATAAAAATAAAACCACTACCGTACTATTCATAGTTTGAAAAAACGTATTTTTCTTTAAAATAAGTTTTTTGAAAAATACTTACTGATGGTATTACAACTAGGAAATGTTTCTTAGCTAGTCTAATTTTAGCCCAAAATTGTTGTGTACGATAATGGCCATGATGGCAGGAGAGGGGCGCCATAGGTTAGGCGGAAACCTGGTAGCCTCCCTTCCGGTTCAACCACGCATGTGCTCAGTGCTCAAACAACCAGTCAGTTTCTTAGCGGAGCAGCGGCGCAGGTGGGAGGGACCTTCGCGTAATACCATCGGTAAGTATTTTTCAAAAAAACTTATTTTAAAGAAAAAAACGTTTGTTTTCTCAAAACACATTACCGATGGTATTACAACTAGGAAGAATCCCGAAAAGGAGGCGGGCGCTGCTAAACCGCCCCTACCCCTGCCATCGAAGCTACTAGAGTAGTCCACCCCAAGCAACCTCCCTCTAATTTTAGTGAAGATACTTACGGCGCCTAGGGCACCGGGAGGGAGTGTTGCGCCGCCACGATGTCTCCCACCAGCGCTAGGTTCTGCCGCTGGCCGGAGAGGTCCCTCAGGTAGAAGCGAGCGAAGGTGTTCTCTGTTCGCCAGCCCACGGTCGCCACGATGTCCTTGACCGCACAGTTGCGTTCGAATGCGAGGCTCGTGGCCATGGCTCTGATCTCGTGCGCCCTGATCCTCATGCGTTTGGCTGTATCAGGGGCGAATTCCTGGTAGGCGGATCGTATCACCCACCGAAGCCAGGAGGATATAGTCTGGGCTGAGATGTCCTTTCTTCCTGGGGACAGAGGAAGAAACAGGCGGGTGCGTCCCCTGCATAGTGGCTTGGTCTGGCGCAGGTACACACGTAAAGCTCGAACCGGGTCCTGCTGTCTGGACTCTCGATTGGAGCGTGGTTCTCTGAGTGGTAGTATGGTGACCAATTGTGGTGCCAAGAGTGGAGATCTGGTCTTGGCTAGGAAGGTTGGGTCAGGAAGCAGCTGCACCGAACCGTCCATCCGGAACTGCAAACAGGTGGGGCGAGTAGAGAGGGCATGCAGCTCACTGACTCTGGAGGCTGAGGCGAGGGCTAGCAGGAAGCAGGTCTTCCTAGTCACGTCCGGTAGTCTCGCCAGCTGTATTGGCTCAAAGCAGGCCAAGTTGAGCCAAGTAAGCACCCAAGGTAGGTCCCAACATGGCAACAGTGTACGTAGAGCGGGATGATGAAGACCGAAGTGGCCCATCAGATCGGCAAGGTCTTTGCAGGAGCCTGGGTCGGGTCGTCCCAGATGCCTGTAAGTATCAGCGATCATGGCCAGGTAACCTCGAATGGTGATGGGAGCTAAACGCTGGTCGTGAAAAAGCCAGAGGAAGAAATCCGCCAGCTGAGGGACTGTCAACTCGGTGGGGGAGAGGCGTCTGTCGTCACACCAGGTGCTGAGAACTCTCCACTTGCCTTCGTAAACTCGTCTGGTCGAGGCTCTGCGGGCTGTAGCGATCGCGTCCACTGCCGCACCTGAGAAGCCTCTAGCGGTGAGGGCTTGCCGGACAACCTCCAGGCGTAGAGGAGGAGACGTTCTGGACAAGGATGGTACAGTGTCTGCTGAGGTTGCCTGAGCATCGTTCGTGGAGTGGGGAGCGGTAGTGGGGGGGGCGTTGCCAGATTCAAGAGGTCGGTCGTCCATGACCTGGTCCAACAGAACGGGGCTACCAGAAACAAGATCGTGTTGCTGCCTCTCAGCTTGAGAAGGACTTTGGGCACGAGCACCGTCGGTGGGTAGGCGCAGGCGACCAGCCCATCCCAGGAGATGGAGAGGGCGTCCACTGCCCAGGCCAAGGGATCTGGAATCGGCGAGACGAACAGAGGGAGTTGGTGATTCCATCTCGTGGCAAAAAGGTCGATCATGGGTGACTCCCAGGTAGCGCCGATCATCCGAAAGATGTCTGGACGCAGTGACCACTCGGTGTGTAGTAGTTGACCGCAACGGGAGAGGGAGTCGGCCAGCACATTCAAGTGACCCGGGATGTGATGCGCGCGGAGAGAAATGTCCCGATCCTCACACCACCGGAGCACTTGGTAAAGGAGGATGCAGAGAGATGGGGAGCGGGTCCCGCCTTGCTTCTGGATGTAGGCGACGACCGTAGAGTTGTCCGACAACACCAGTAGCTCCCGGTGAAGAAGGCGAGACTCCCACACGCGAAGGGCTTGCCAGACGGCTTCCAATTCCAACCAGTTGATGTGTCGGTCCTGGAGATCCAGGTCCCACCGGCTGGCGGCCATCTCGAAGGAGGGTAGAAGGTGCGCTCCCCAACCGGAGAGGCTCGCATCTACGCAGATGGAGAGGGAGGGCGTTGGCGAGAACAGCGGCACTCCTGTCGCGAGCCAGAGGGGGTCTGCCCAGCGTAGAAGGTGAGGACGGAGTAACGAAGGAATCGGAACTGGAGACTCTAGGTTGGAAGTCGATGGACGCCAGTGTAGAAGAAGGTGCAACTGTAGCATCCGGGAGTAGAGACGCCCTAACGGAATAAGGTCTGCTGCAGCGCTCATCAAACCCAGCAGCTGAAGCCACTGCCTGGCGGGGATCAAAGACATCTGGGATACCTGCCGAGCTAGATCCTGCGGGGTTCGGACAGCCGGACGATGTTGCGGTCGGTGCAGAACTCCATGCCTAGGTGAATGAAATGGCGCAACGAAACGAGGTCGGACTTGCCGAAGTTGACTATGAAGCCCAGCGTCTTGAGGAGCTGAAGCAAGGCATCCCGGTCCACTTCCAAGGCGGCCGGGGTCTGATTCTTCAGTAGAAGGTCGTCCAGGTAGTTGGACGTGGGGCTCGTGGAAATCCGTCGGGCCTTGGCCACCACGGCGTCCATGATGCGTGTGAAGACCCATGGGCTGAGGTTGAGGCCGAAGGGAAGTGCGCGGAACTGGTATACCACACCCTCGAAGGTGAAGCGTAGATAACGTCTGGACGCTGGGTGCATGGGCACGTGAAGGTACGTATCCGAGAGGTCCAGGCTGATTGCGAAGTCGAAAGGTTGCACCGAGGCACGAAGGGCCCGAGCTGTCTCCATGCGAAAGCGTGGAGCTATTATAAACTTGTTGAGCGCCGACAGGTCGATCACAGGACGCCACTTGCCGCCTGGCTTGGGAACTACAAAGAGTCAGCTGTAGAAGGCTGGGGAGTCGAGTCGCCTCTGTCGCTGCTTTCCGAAGTAAGGCGGCCACCTCGTTGCGCAGAGCGTCTGCCTTGAGCTGATCTGTCGGAACCAAGGTCCACGCCGGAGTATGTCGCAGTGGGGGCGGGGACCGAAACGAGATCCGCAGACCTAAGGAGATGGTCGAGAGAATCCAGGGGTCGTCCGGAAACAGCGCCCGCCAGGCGGCGCTGTGCAGCGCGAGCCTCCCGCCGACCGGAGATCCCAGCGCGGTCGACGGGGCCCGAAGGGGGAGAACGTCAGTAAGCCCTGCCCCGCCCGGGGCGCCGGGCAGGCTTGGGCCAGGTCCTGGAAGCGGGAGCCGAAGTGGATCCTGCAGTAGGGCGGGCGCGGGGGAAGGCAGGGGGCCTGGGGGGAAGACGTCCACCTCTGGTGTAAGGCCGGGAACCGGGTCTGGCCGCCCGCAGGGGGCGACCCTGGGTCCTGCGGGTATGCTGAAAGGGAGTAGGAACTGTACGACTTGGCCAGGTGTCCTTATTTGCTTCCTTAACTGCCAACCACGTGGGGCCGAAGAGAAGTTCTCCGCCAAGGGGCGCCTGACGAAGTTGAAGCTTCAGGTCATTGGGGAGAGGACAGGAGCGGAGGAGGAAATCCCGACGCAAAAGGTCACAGTTGGCCGCCGCAGCCATAGCGTTGACACAGGTGTGGTAGGAGGCACGGTTACCAGAGACGGCTAGAGCGAGCAGATCTCCCAGCAGCGGCGTGAGGGACGGATGCCATGCCTCCTCGATGCGACGAACCATGGCTTGAGTCAGAAGGTCAAGGAATCCCGCGGAGGCTAAGGCGTTGCGTATGAGATTAGCTGTCTGATCGACGCCCGGAAGCAGAGGGGTCCGTGCCGGAATAGCCGCCAGGGCCCAAGCAGCCGGGTCCGGTTTGGGTAGGGCGCAGGTAAAGCTCTGAGTATGTCCCGCGTACCAAGATTGCCGAAAAAACATGTGTAGGTCTGCCGGCCACTTAGAGTCATTGAAGAATCCAGCGGCGCCCAAGTGTCCCTGAGCAAGTCGAGCTGAGAACGCATCCCGTAGGCTGCTGAAACCCGGAGGTTGAGGAAGAGTCTTAAAGGTCTTGGTATGGAGTTCCGCATCTACATAGGCCGCAGCCTTCTTCTTCACAGGCGGAGAAGGAGGACAGTCTTCCGGCGGAAGGCACGCCGAGATGATGCGAGCTGCCTCGTCCAGGGCACGTAGAGTCTCCAAGCTGTGTCCTACCGCCGACGGATGTTGCTCCTGCTCATCTTGATCCAAGTCAGGGGGCGCCGGGATAGGGCGCGTGGGGCTGTCGTCCCGAAGTAACACCGAAACTGAGTCCTCAGGAGCTAGGCTGAGAGCATCATCCTCTAAGTGCAGCGTGAGGTGGGGGGGGGGCCAGTTCGAGCTAAGAGTGTGGGCCCAGCCTCCGCGACGAGCCGGGAAGTAACCGAGGCCTTAGCCGGAGAAACCCCCACGGAGCGGTGACGACATGAACGGACCGGGGAAGTTACTTGAAACCCAGACCGAGAACGATGAGCGTAGCGTCGAGGCGATCTCCTATCCCGCGGGGAGGGCTCACGGCGAGAGCGGGGACTCCTAGAATGGGAGTGGTGGCGGTAAAGGCGACTGACTCTGGACGACGACGGCCTAGAGCGTGGAGTAGAAGATTGGCGTGCTCTACGAGGAGAGTGTCTCCCATCTGGGGAATGCGGTCTGGACCGACGAACCACTTGCGGAGATCCGACCCCGGACACCGTCCGCGATGGCCTACTGGTACGGGAAGATCGGGAGGCATGTCTACGCCGCGGTGACCTGTCCCTAGAAGTTGAATGGTGGCGAGAAGAGCGGGAGACCGTCCGGTGCTTCTGCTCTCTGGAACGAGGTGAGTAACGGTCCGTACCTGAACGCCGAACTCTGTCGATGCGTGGAGGAGGAGTATCCTTCTGCTGGGAAGCGGGCATCTCCTGTGTCGAGACCGCTACCGGTACTGAAGCCTGTAACTGTAACCACTCGCGATGGAGAGCGTTCTAACGTCTGGTAAGCACCACTAGTCGGGTCTGTGGTGATTACCGGCGTGTCTTTATTGTTCAAAGAAGCGGGCCTGACTGAAACTTCAGTTCTAGTCTCTGCTACCGGAGTCCTCTCACCAGGTAATACCCACTAGTCGGGTCTGTGGTTCTTACCGGTGTCTGGCCCTATATCCGTGCTGGTGTCGGAAGTTCACGACGGTAGAAACCCCACAGCTGAGTCCATTGCTCTTCCCGCCAGAAGTGGGTAGAGTTGTGTGAAGCTGGGAAATATGTCAGTGGGGTTAAATGGGTTAATCATTGTTGAAGTAGGAGATTGATTATACAGTAGAAGCCCAGGCTATGCACTATCACCCCTTTTTTACGGTCACCTGTTGTGTACAGTCACATTGCGTTTGTTACGATTGTGGTTGTGTTACCCTGTGAGAGCGTACATGTGTTATTCGTAGGTAACGACCCGATGTTTATTTGAGCTATCACGGTTATGATTCACGTGTTTTTTTAATAGATTTTTCTTTTGTTCGTGAGTAGAGCCGATTTCGTTTTGTTTAGTCCGGAACATTGTAGACAGGTCGCACTGTCTAGTGGCCTCGTGTCACGTCGGTTGACATCGCAACATTTTCGCTACTTTTTGTTTTCCTGTGCGCGTGTATCGAGCAGCCTTTACTTCGTTTGGTGAATGTTCTCATACCGAGATATTACCTCGCCATGCTGGGAAAGGAGAGGAACGAAGAGCGGTGCAAGCAGTGAAGCCCGAAGCCGTCCTACCAAAATGGCACCAACCGGTTCCGACAGGCCACGCAGGGACCAGTGCCGGGCGCAGAGACGACAGTCACCAGAGTCGACAAGGCATGCGCCGCCAGCCACCGAACCAGGGCCTTCCTGCCACGAGGTAGGCCAAGGTCGAAACCCAAGGGCACAAGAAGTTGAAGGCGACCGGCCAACCAGTGAGTACAGCTCACCAGCGTCGTCTAAGAAGTCCTCTCGAAACAACGCACACACGAAAGCGTCCAAGCCCAAAGGCCACAACCCCTCTCTCACAGTAGAATTCTCGAAACCAAGTCCAACGACAGCCGAAGGGAGCCACAGGCGTACACAACCGCATGCGACTAGCGAAGAAACTGACTGGTTGTTTGAGCACTGAGCACATGCATGGTTGAACCGGAAGGGAGGCTACCGGGTTTCCGCCTAACCTATGGCGCCCCTCTCCTGCCATCATGGCCATTATCGTACACAACAATTTTGGGCTAAAATTAGACTAGCTAAGAAACATTTCCTAGTTGTAATACCATCGGTAATGTGTTTTGAGAAAACAAAGCTTAACCCACATCATACTGAGGCTAAAAGCTTCAAATGTGTACACTGCCATATTTGCAAGCTACATTAGAGTACTTACAGATAAGGATATAGACCAATGGTTTTAGTTCAAGGGTGGTGCCAGAGGCGCCAAGCTACTCTGGCAGTACCCTTGAACTAGTTTAGTCAAACTGATTTCACACACTGGTGTATTCCGAATGATAAGGGTTAATCTATCTGCAACAGCTATTTTCATGAGATATTACAAGCTGCATGAGGCTCATGAGAAGGTAGGACACTTGCTTTTGCGTGACGTCAGCTTTACTTACTTACTTATGCCTGTCACCCCTACCCGGGTATAGGCCGTCAACGAGAGACCTCCAGCAACTCCTGTCCTGTGCTTCTCCTTCGATTCTACTCCAGGTGGTTCCCAGTCTCTTGATGTCTGCTTGGAGGTCTCGACGCCAGGAGTTTCTCGGCCTACCTCTTTTCCTCTTTCCCTGGGGGTTCCATGACAATGCCTGCCTAGTGATAGTGATACTGGAAGCTGGCTTTTTCAGACTGTGACCGATCCATCCCCATCTTCTTCGCCCAATTTCATTCTCTGCTGTTATCTGCTCTGTTCTCTCCCAGAGTCTGATGTTGCTGATCTTCTCTGGCCAGTGGATTTTCAAAATTCTTCTAAGGCAACTGTTTATGAAGGTCTGTACTCTGTTAACTGTGTTTTTTGTCAATCTCCAAGTCTCTGCTCCATATAAGAGAACTGCTTTTACATTGGAGTTGAAAATCCGGACTTTGGTGTGTTGTGACAGCTCTCTGGAGCTCCACACTTTTTTTAACTGGAGAAAGGCTGCTCTGGCTTTAGACGTCAGCTTTACCTGGCTGATTTCATCCAGGTAAAGCTGATATCTCGCGAAAGCAGTCACCAACTCTAACAGCAAGATTCCATCCAGGTAAAGGCAATGACTGACAAATGCAAAGCAAGCCAATACCTGATATGAAGCTGGTTCTGCAATGGACATATTGTGCTCCAGTCCCGTTCCTGAGCTCCCCGTAAACAGCTGCTCGGACAGAACAATGGACCCTGGGGTGGCAAGCCCGACTACCGACTGGCTCAGCACGCTCAGGTGCGGTGCCCCAGGGAACTGTGGGATAGTCTGAGGCTGGGAGCGCCTGTCTGAGGGAGGTGTGGTTGTCATCAAATCCTGCATGTTGAAAATGTAGGCGAACTCGGACACAAAGGGAGACAGGCACACGTCAAATTGTGCAGCCCTCTTGGCTTCTGCAACACAAGTAAAACTGACAGTGATGAAAAAGACGCTGTCAGCTGCAAAAGATGACATTGTATGATCAGGGCTAGATTGAAAACTTTTTTTTTTCAATCTGGCCTTTGAAATAGATTGATAAATCCTATGTTTTCCCATTTATATATCTGATCAGGTTCTTGAAATGTCTTATGATTATTTTAGTATTGTGTAAATGTGCGCTTGTACTTATGAATGAGTGTATTTGTATGCTGTCGGTACTTTACTTAGTTAATTTAATTTGTTTAGATTATCTAGATGTAAAGCACTCTGAGCCTTTCATGTGGGGATATTGTGCTATTAAGAGTTATATATTATTATTATTATAGAAAAATGATTACAGTAATTTTGGCCTAAACAAAGCTCTTTATGCTCATTGTGCAAGTATGTCGCAGATTGCAAATACAGCTCTGACTTGATATATCGCGAATCATTATATCATGATCCCAGAGATATCCCAGATGTACCTTGGATCCCAAAAAAATCGGACCGACCGCGGACGGCGGTAAACGCGAAATAATTTGTCACCGGCATTGGCTGTATCGCGCTTCACGGGGTGGTGCACATAGTCATACACCCGACATGACAGCTGGGAGGGCGTCCACACACTGAACACCCACAAACCTTCTCCAGGTGAAGAACACATACATACATGTACATAAAGAGCATAGGAGACAGAGTCAGTGTATAATGAGGGTCTAGACTTCTGGCACACAGCAGTTATCTCTCCACTTGACTGGCTGCTGGGCGCGTGGGAGCAGCTTCACACAGACCACAACGTGACCTCCTCCTAGATATGACCACACATGTAAATGCATTAACAGGAAACACTGATTCGATGCACATCAAGGTCTATGCTTTTCACAGGTGTCAAGTTTTGCCATGCTTGGCAGCTGGCAATTATGGCCCCCCCAACCTAGAGGGTGCGAAAACTGATGCTGAACCCTCGTTCACCTCCTCTAACGAAGAACACAGGTAATAATGATAGGAAGACCTTAGGCACAGATGCAAGGGATAATGAATGTCTATGCTTGCTGCAGAGTTAGGCGGTCCGCTGTTGAAGTTAAAGGGAGGTATGCTACCCTACTGCTCGTGCTGACTGGTCATCGTAATCGGATTTTCTCACCATGCGTGACGACTAAAATCAAAACACACTAGCGAGGTGATCAACCTATTCACTGAAGAATAAAGGCTACCAAACTTGTCACGGAATGGTCTAAATGCGTAAATGCATTTTATGTCTGATAAAGAAAAAAAATGTTCAGCTAAAATGGACCATTTCCGATCCTTCACAAAATGAAAAATTAATTTTTCTCTAAAATGTATTTTTTCGAAAAATACTTACCAATGACATGACTGTCTGGAAATAGTCTACTTGCTTACCAATTTTAGCCTAAGACCCAAAGGGTCCCCCCAGGAGGCTCTCGGGATCCCTAACAGGGACGAGAGTAGCCTCCCCTGCCCATCCGGTCACGTGCCCGGTGGTGTCTCCTTTAGCCAGTTGTCTACGGAGTTACCAGCGGCAAGCGGGGAGGAGGGAGGGACCTCCGAGTCATGTCATCGGTAAGTATTTTTCGAAAAAATACATTTTAGAGAAAAATTAATTTGTTTCCTCAAAACACATTACCGATGACATGACTGTCTGGAAGAATGCCAAAAAGGAGGAGGGTGCCGCAGAATCCCTTTCTGAAACCTCATTAGGGACGAGGACGGCCCGTCACTCCTGATCACACACTCCCGACAATTTTAGCGAAGTGCATACCTAAGGCGCCAGGGGCGCCTGGAGGGAGTGCTGTGCCGCAGAGATGTCGCCCACCAGAAAGAGGTTGTCGCGCTGGACCGTCAGGTCGCGGAGGTAGAAGCGGGCAAAGGTGGTTTCGGCCCGCCATCCCACTGCAGCCACAATGTCCTTAACCGCGCAGTTGCGGTCAAAGGCGAGACTTGCGGCCATAGCGTGAACTTCATGGGCGTCGTTTGGGCAGAGATGTCACTTCTGCCAGCGGTCAGAGGCAAAAAGAGATGAGTCCGTCCCCTCCGTACAGATCGACGGGGGAGAGATGACGGTCAGAGCACCAGGCACGAAGCACTTGCCACTTTCCTTCGTAGACACGTCTGGTGGAAGGTCTGCGGGCTGAAGCGATAGCGTCCACTGCCACACTCGAGAAGCCTCTAGCGGAGAGGGCGTGCCGCACAATCGCCAGGCGTGTAGGAGAAGTCGCTCGGGGCAGGGGTGGAAGAGCGGCTGGCGGGGCTGCTTGAGCATCGTGCGAGGGGTGGGAAGTGGAAGGGGCGGATCCGTGGCGAGACTGAGCAGGTCGGTGGTCCAAGATCTGTCCCAGGAGAACGGGGCCACCAGGAGAAGGACTGCGTTGCACCCCCGGAGCTTGAGCAGGACTTTGGGGACCAGGACCGTCGGAGGGTAGGCGTAGGCAACTAGTCCATCCCAAAAGATCGAGAGCGCATCGACCGCCCAGGCCAGCGGGTCGGGAATCGGGGAGACGAAGAGGGGAAGCTGGTGGTTCCACCTGGTGGCGAAGAGGTCGACAAGGGGAGTCTCCCAACGCTCGCAGATCAGGTGAAAGATGTCCCGGCGCAGGGTCCATTCTGTGTGAAGAAGCTGGCCCCGCCGAGAGAGGGAGTCTGCCAAAACGTTCAGGTGACCTGGAATGTGACGGGCTCGTAGGGAGATGCCACGGTCCTCGCACCAGCGAAGGAGTCGGTAGAGAAGGATGCAGAGGTCGGGCAAGCGGGTCCCTCCCTGCTTCTGTATGTAAGCGACGACCGTGGAGTTGTCGGAGAGGACAAGGAGGTCCTGCGTCCGAAGATCGGGTTCCCAAGCGCGGAGGACCTGCCAAACCGCATTCAGCTCCAGCCAGTTGATGTGCCGCGAAGCCAGGTCCTCGTTCCAGCGGCCGGCCGCATAGCGAAAACTCGGGAGAAGGTGAGCGCCCCACCCGGCGAGACTGGCATCGACGCAGAGAGACGGGGCAGTGGTGAGGTCAGGGGAATCCCGGAGCCGAGCCAAGAAACGTCCGTCCAGCGAAGCAGATGGGGCCGCAGCATAGGGGGTATCGGCACCAGGGTGGAGAGGTCGCCGGAGGACGGTCTCCAGTGGAGGAGAAGATGCAATTGAAGAGGACGAGAGTACAGACGACCGAGGGGAAGGAGATCTGCCGCAGCACTCATCAGGCCGAGGAGCTGGAGCCACACCCTGGCGGGGACAGCCGCTTCCTGAGCTACCAGACGGGCGAGATCGGCGAGTTTCTGGATCCGCGGCTCGGGAAGACGCACTAGGTTGCGGTCGGTCACAAACTCCATCCCCAGGTGCACGAAGTGGCGAGAGGGAGTGAGGTCGGACTTTCCGGCGTTGACCAGGAAGCGGAGGCGAGATAACAGGAGTAGAAGCGCATCCCTGTCCAGGAGAAGAGAGGCCACCGACTGGTTCCGCAGAAGAAGGTCGTCCAAGTAGTTGGAGATCGGGCTGGAAGAAGAACGACGGGCTCTGGCTACCACGGCGTTCATGATCCGCGTAAACACCCACGGACTGAGGTTGAGACCGAAGGGGAGGGCCCGAAACTGGAAAACAGTCCCGTCGATGGCAAAGTGGAGGTACCGGCGGGAGGCAGGATGGATTGGGATGTGCAGGTAGGCATCGGACAGGTCCAGGCTGACAGCGAAGTCCATGGGCTGGACGGCCGCACGAAGGGACCTGGCTGTCTCCATCCGGAAGGACGGGGCGGCGATGAACTGATTCAGGGCGGAGAGATCGATGATCGGCCTCCACCTGCCTCCAGGCTTGGGGACTACGAATAGTCGGCTGTAGAAGGCGGGGGAGTCGTGGCAGGCGACGACCTCCGTAGCGGCTTTCTGGAGAAGAGCAGCGACTTCTCCGCGAAGGGCATCGGCCTTGGGCGGGTCTGACGGAATCTCGGTCCACAGGGGGGAGAGCCGAAGCGGGGGCAGGGAACGAAAGGAGATGAGAAGACCGACTGAGACAATGGAGAGGATCCACGGGTCGTCCGGAAACAGGGAGCGCCAGATGTCTCCGTGCAGGGCGAGCCTCTCGCCGACAGGCGACCCTGAAGCGGTCGGCGGGGGCGGAGGCGAGCAGAAGTCAGGGGGCCCTCCCACGCCCAGGGCGGCAGGCGGGCTTGGGCCAGGCCGGAACGGCAGGACGGGCAGGACGGGCGCGGCCAGGACCGGGCGCACGGGAAGAGGAGAGAGGACGGGAGGCTGAGGCGGAGGCAGGGGCCGTTGCGGAGGGTCTGACGAACCGCAGGGCGCGACCCGAGGCCTTGCGGGTTGGCGGAAAGTGAGACGAGGGGGCGCTGGGCCAACGGTCCTTGTTAGCTTCCTTCAGGGACTGCCAGGAAGGGCCGAAGAGGAGCGGAGCGCCGACCGGGGCCCGGCGTAGCTGGGACTTCACATCACGGGGAAGACCCGGGCAGGACTGGAGCACCACATCACGCCGCATCAAGTCACAGTTGGCGGCCGCTGCCATGGCGTTGACGGACGAATGGTAGGCCGCTCGGTTGGCTGCAACTGCCAAGGTGTGAAGATCCGACAGCAGGGGCGGAGCGGAGGGAAGCCAGGCTGCCTCGATACGGCTAATGAAGGCTTGTGTGAGGAGCTCCAAAAAACCCGAACAAGCGAGGGCGTTTCGGACGAGTGAGGCGGTACGTTCCAGGCCGCGAGGCAGGACACGGTTGAGCTGGGAAGAGCCGCCGGCGAGCACCAGCGCAGGCGGATCCACCGGAGGCAGCGAGCACGAGAAGGATTGCGAGTGGCCGGCGTACCAGGACTGCCGAAAGGCGATGTCGACACCGGAAGGCCAGCGGCGGTCAGAGAAGAAGTCCGAGTCGGCAGCGGAATCTCGCTGGAGGTGCGCAGACAGGGCGTCCGTTAGGTCGCGGAAGGCAGGCGGCTGGGGAAGCGACTTGAATTTCTTAACCTGCCGAGCAGCGTCCACAAAGGCGGCCGCTTTCCTCTTCAGCGGTGGGGAAGGTGGGCAGGAATCCACGGGAAGGCACGCCGCGATGAGACGGGCGGCGTCGTCCAAGGCTCGGAGAGTCTTGCCACGAGGAGTGGACAGGGTAGCTGGAGACGCTGGATCCTCCGCCTGAGAGGGCGAACGGCTGCCGGACCCAAGCAAGGCCGACACGGAGTCCTCCGGCAGCAGGCTTAAGGTCTCTCCATCGATGGCAGGCGATGGCGGCGGGGAAGACCGAAGCACAGTAGGTAAACCGACGTGCGCAGGCGGTGGAGGAGGAGCCGAGGGGCTACGCTGACGCCGGCGCGGGGAAGTAAGAGGCGAAGGGCGTTGGGAACGATGAGAGCGTCGATCCCGATGAGAACTACTGCGCCGAGAACGAGGCGGAGTCCTGTCGTCTCTACGACTCCTACGAGAGGAGTGTGGTGAGGGGCGCCGAGAGGAACAGCGCTGCGGAGAACGGCTGCGCCGACGGGAGGCATAAGAGGAAGTCGAGCGAGAGGACGACGAATGCCGGGGGCTACGTCTCCTATCCACGCGACGAGGGCTAAGCCGACGGTCGACCTCATGGCGCCTGGAAGAACGAGGACGGTCTCTTCTGTCCCGAGGAGGAGGAAAAGGTGACAACTGTCGCGGTGCCCGGGGCTCAAGGAGGGGGGCACGTTGCGGACTAGCAGCTGGGGCCGAAAGGCCACGGTGAAGGGTAGAAGGCGACGACGGTCGCGGTGCCCGGGGCTCATGGAGGGGGGCACGTAGCCGGCTAGGCGACTCGCCGGAGGAGTCAGCGGGCTTAGGAGGGGGGGGCCATAAGGCCAACACGTCTAGTAACAGGCGACAAGGGTCGTGGTGCCCGGGGCTCAAGGAGGGGGCACAACTAGACGGAGAGGCCGAAAGGCCGACGCGTGTATCGACGAGCGACAAAAGTCGCGGTGCCCGGGGCTCAAGGAGGGGGGCACGGAGCCGGCTTGGCGACTCGCCGGAGGAGTCAGCGGGCTTAGGGGGGGCCACAAGGCCCACGCGTCTACTAACAGGCGACAACAGTCGCGGTGCCCGGGGCTCAAGGAGGGGGGCACAATGCCGGCTTGGCGACTCGCCGGAGGAGTCAGCGGGCAAGGGCGGTGCGGACACCGTAGCAGGAATAGTCTTACCAGGCAGACGAGGCGTGCGTTTCTCCACTTCCGAGGAGGGGAGCTTGACTGGGTCCCGGTGTGCTGTGACAGGTCGCTCGCGCCGGTAGAACCTCCAAAGCTCTGACCAACGAACCTCCGGCCACGAAGAGCAGACAGCGCAGGCGAGGTCCGAGGAGCAGCCAGAACACGGAAGACAGACTTCATGCCGGTCACTAGGCCACTGAAAGTCGCCGCATCGGGGACAGGTGCGCACTTGATGACTGCAACACAAACCCAAAGATGAAAGGCGACCGGCGGCGGGAACTAACCCGCCTACATAACTTCCGAACCAGGTAAACGAGTGAAGCTCACGACGAAACGCGAGAGAGAACCAAAAAGTTCGAGACGAGACCGACGTCCGGCCCAGCCGGGCGAGACGTAGGCGGCGGCCGAGACGTTACCTTTCCATGGCGGAGCGCCGAAGCACAAACCACCGTGAGCGATGGAAGCCGAGAAGCAGAAGAAGGCCCCAGGCCCAGCTAACAGCACGAGGCACGGACGAGGGCTAGCAGAGAAGGAGGCGACGCCAGAAGCAGAGACGAGTGTCTAGGCGAAGACAGGCCGGTAAGGACGGTCGAACCGTACACAGCTTACGCATGGTCAGAGGTTCAGAAAACGCGTGCGAACGCTAACAGCGAAGTAGACAACTGGCTAAAGGAGACACCACCGGGCACGTGACCGGATGGGCAGGGGAGGCTACTCTCGTCCCTGTTAGGGATCCCCGAGAGCCTCCTGGGGGGACCCTTTGGGTCTTAGGCTAAAATTGGTAAGCAAGTAGACTATTTCCAGACAGTCATGTCATCGGTAATGTGTTTTGAGGAAACAAACGTTCTTTTTCCGTGATCTTAACAGTGCAAGTAAGTGTTTCTGAGTGTCCTCGGCTTTGAAAGAAAGAACGCACAGGCAATAGGTAATACCTACGCACACGCCGCAATTCTGCTCGACCCCACCCCCACTGGCCCGATGTATCACGGATGGATATATCACTGCCCCATTTTGTGGACCCCAACGAACGCGATATATCGAGTCAGAGCTGCATTCTGCATTTGCCATTCTTGTCATGGTAATTCCGCAGGAATCACGATGACAAAGTGCCACAGGCAGCCAGAGGGTTAAAACAAAATGAATTTTTCCGCAGATGCTAACGAGAATCTATACGTCTTGTAGGTGGAAATGGGTGGGCATGGGTCAGTAACTTCAACGCCTTTGTCTTCAGCAATACTGCCGATAATCTGCTCAGTCCGAGTAACAGATGCAATGATAAGCTTGCACAAAGCACAGATTCTCATGAGCCCCTGCAGCTTCAAGGTCGGATGACAATCTGCACATCTGGCAGCTGGACGTACCTTTGTCTTCACTGCTGCCGCCAATGACCTGCTCCAACTGCTCAGTCTGGGCAGTGGCCGCGTTGATGGAAACAAAGTTGAGCAAATTGTCATAGGGCGTCTGGCGCTGGCTC
The DNA here is from genome assembly GCA_036245525.1 of Semisulcospira habei. NCBI lineage: Eukaryota > Metazoa > Mollusca > Gastropoda > Semisulcospiridae > Semisulcospira > Semisulcospira habei. The sequence goes on from BTPG01000004.1 coordinate 58,412,066, forward strand.
CGCCTGTCCCCTGGAGGATCCAGACTGAGGGACGTCAGCAGGTAGGGAAGCGTGATCTGAAATCAGATGCGCAGGGATGCAACTAGACGTCGGCTGTCAGTCGCAGTCCGTTTAAAGGGCTAAAATGTTAGATTAACCCATTTAACCCCAAGACCTTGTTTCCCTAATTTGGGAGGTGCTACTTCAGGACTGTGTACCTGTAGCGGGAGATGGATTGACCATGATAATTCAAGGGTAGTGCCAGATGAGCTTGGCGCCTGCAGGCGCCAAGCTCATCTGGAACTACCCTTGAATTATCATGGTCAATCCGTCTCCTGCTGTAGGGGCTCAGGGCTAAATGGGTTAATGTTGGAGCCAGTAGGTCAAATGTCCCGTTATAATTGCCTCAAAGCTGCCTACGTCCAATCACTTTTCTGTTGTATTGGACTTTGTATTTTACGTAGCACATTAGCGTTTTAAGTCTGCATTGCATGCAGTGACCACTTACGAAACGCTATCTTATGTGTACCTGCCATACAGACGGGCAACACAAATGCGACATTTTCCAGTCATCAGAAATGCTGAAATGTTTTCAATGACTCGAATGATGTTGCATTACTCTGCTTGTCAGTATTAAATTTCTTTATGGCGGATACTGTTTATGTTGCATTACTTTGCTTGTCAGTATTAAATTTCTTTATGGCGGATACTGTTTATGTTGCATTACTTTGCTTGTCAGTATTAAATTTCTTTATGGCGGATACTGTTTATGTTGCATTACTTTGCTTGTCAGTATTAAATTTCTTTATGGCGGATACTGTTTATGTTGCATTACTTTGCTTGTCAGTATTAAATTTCTTTATGGCGGATACTGTTTCCTACTGCTGTTGGCAAAGCCATAACATCTGACCCATCTACGAAAATGTCTTGTTGCATCCCTTGATGCACAATGAAACCTTTGCAGTGCAATCGTTTATGTTCGTAACACGGATACTTGTTCACAAAATTTGATTATATTGATACATTTATATTTGTACCAACTTATTAACCAGTTTAACCCAATGCTGCATGTCCCAAATGCTGGATGTGTTATCTAACATCTATGTACAAGTTGTAAGGGATGGATTTAACAAATATAATTCTAGGGTAGTGGCAGAATAACTTGGCGCCGTCTGCAACTACCTATGAATTCATGATTGATCCATCTCCCGTTGTAGTGCATCAGGTGCACACTGGTGAACGTGACTTCATGCTGAAATTTAATCGTCAAATGCTCCCCGAGACAATAAAGCACCAAAAATGCTAAAACATAATTAAGAAAATTAATTGCTGTACCTTTTAAAACCTGTCTCACATATGGTCTGTAGCCTCTCAACCCTTTGGATGTCGGCAGTGGTTTTAGTCGCGATGATTCTGACAGGAATCATCGCGACTAAAACCGCTACTGACACGCAAAGGGTCAATCCATGTATTTGAGAACGGTCCATCGAAGTTTACTTGAAGCATGTGTAACAGAGCGGGTTTTGGCTTGCTAATTATCATCACCCACACACAGCAACTTTTTCCCCTAACCTTGAATTTTCCTGCATTCAGCCGTTAGCTGTGAAATTTGCACATCTCTCAGCCGCACGGCTACATATGTTTACATCTCGTCAGTAACTAACAACTAAAAAGGTGTCCCACCTTGCGAGCATCAGCCTCCACTATGACGGTCTGCTGCAGGTAATTCTGGGCTGCCGTCTCCAGCTGGAAACTGAGGCTGTCCGGCTCCAACACCTGCAGATACGCGCACACAACGTAACAAGTCAAATAAACACAAGGAACAACACAATTCATTGAACATAACAAGTCAAATAAACACAAGGCACAACACAATTCATTGGCAATGGAGTACAGACAATGCAAAAGTAATCGACATGCAACGCAGAGACAGATACTGGGCATGCAGAACTGGCGTTTTCATTTCACAATAACAATAATACTACACAGGTGCTTTATCCAATTCTATTAACCCTTATCCTACTGAGGCTAAAAGCTTCCAATTTGTACACTGCCATATGCAAGCTACATTATAGTACTTACAGATAAGGATATAGACCAATGGCTTTAGTTCAAGGGTGGTGCCAGAATAGCTTGGCGCCTAGAGGCGCCAAGCTATTCTGGCACTACCCTTGAACTATTTTAGGCAAACTTATTTCACACACTGGTGTATTCCCAATGATAAGGGTTAATATCATAATTCATAGTCTGGTGGGTAAACTATTATAATAAGTAATTTGTGTGTGGGTTTGGATGTTAATTATTGCTATTCTTTGATATTAACAAGTTGTGTGTTTTGTTGTTGATTTATTTTTTTTATTTTTTTTATTTATTTATTTATTTATTTATTTATTTTTTTTTTTTTTTGGGGGGGGGGGGGGGTCTAATATCACCAATGTGTGAAAAGATGTTAAATAAAATCCTTATCCAATTCTACAAACCGGCTCAAAGTGCTGCAAGCTGAAGCCAACAAGCACGACTCTACCAAGAGGTTGACATGGATTGACCATGAAAGTTCAAGGGTGGTGCCAGAATAGTCTCTAGCTGCCAGGCTATGCAGGCACCACCCTTGAATTTTCATGGTTGATCTGTCTCCAGATCTGTAACATATTTTCAACCCTCTGTGCGTCGGCAGCTGTTTTCGTCGCAATGGAATCATCACAACAAAAACTGATACCGACACGAAAAAGGTTCAGAAGACAACTCCAGATTTGTAAACTTTGACTTTCAAGCTTAAGTGTGTTACGAAGAGTGAGCAGAAAGGCTTACAGTGATTGGAGGTGATGACTGGCAGCCATCAGACACCACAAACATCAGACGTGGCTCTGCTGGGGGCATGTGGATTGACATAGGGTCTTCCGCAGCAAGCTCTGAAATGACGGCAATAAACTCATACATACACTCGACTTTTCTGTTCTGTGGCTTCATAATGAGAGTGGACCTTTACCCTATATAACCCTGCGGCCGCATTTCCTACATTGTGACCCGTCACCATGAAATGAGTCGTAATGTGCCTGACCCGATTTTCCACTAGCGGCGAAAATTGTCCGGTGGGGTGGTCAGGTCAATGTGTGGGGTCCCCAGTTTCTATAAACCATAACTCGGTGACCAATCGTATGATTTACATGTAAATGGCACCATTGAACAGTTTTTTTCCCCCCTAGTTTCTGCTGAGATCGATATCTCAAAATGTCCCAAAAAGTGACTTAAGACTCATTTTGTGGTGGTGGGTCTCAATTTTAAAAGCGTGATCTAACGACTAGGTACCAGCTGCAGGAGATGAATCGACCATGGTAATTCAAGGGCAGTGCCAGATTAGCTTAGCGCCAAGCTAATCCGGCACTACCCTTGCATTATCATGGTTGATCCATCTCCTGCTGTAGGGCGTTGGGGCTAAATGGGTTAATCTTTTAAGCTTAATGTGCCAATGATTAAATTTTCTGTGACTGAATACAAAACTAGCAGGGGCGGATAAGAATACATGCTGATGAGCGAGCCGGCAAAATCCACTCAGTGAAATGGTTCCCTGTGCATTTTCCTAGTCTGATTTCAGGAAAAGTTCTGTTGTCAGTCTAGACCGATGTGCTCAGCTACTTACTGTGCGTTCCACTGGAAAGAAGGACTTTCCAAACACTGGAGAGGTTTCGGCCATGTTGTAGCAGCACGTACTTTAGGTCAAACAAACTGCAAACAAACATAACGTAGGCAAATC
>BTPG01000004.1:58421109-58496756 GCA_036245525.1 Semisulcospira habei
AGACACACCAAAAGTAAAAAGATAGCCTGAAGAAATAAATGGGAAGTATATGTTGAGCTGGGCTGTAGCTGTGTACCTTACAATCACAGTATAACCTGTTCAGTGCCTGTTGATGCACACAGTGTTCCTACAACCTCACACAGTCTACCGTTCAGTACTGTGATGCACTCGCGTCTACACCTACAATCACAGTCTAACCGTTCAGTGCCTGTTGATGCACTCGGCGTTCCTACAACCTTACATCACAGTATAACGTTCTGTGCGTTGATGCACACGGTGTCTACACTTACAATCACAGTCTAACCCGTTCAGTACCTGTTGATGCACACGGTGTTCCTACAACCTTACAATCACAGTCTAACCCGTTCAGTGCCTGTTGATGCACACGGCGTTCCTACAACCTTACAATCACAGTATAACCCATTCTGTGCCTGTTGATGCACACGGTGTTCCTACAACCTCACAATCACAGTCTAACCCGTTCAGTACCTGTTGATGCACTCGGCGTTCCTACAACCTTACAATCACAGTCTAACCCGTTCAGTGCCTGTTGATGCACATAGCGTTCCTACAACCTTACAATCACAGTATAACCCGTTCTGTGCCTGTTGATGCACACGGTGTTCCTACAACCTTACAATCACAGTCTAACCCGTTCAGTACCTGTTGATGCACACGGCGTTCCTATAACCTTACAATCACAGTCTAACCCGTTCAGTGCCTGTTGATGCACACGGCGTTCCTACAACCTTACAATCACAGTATAACCCATTCTGTGCCAGTTGATGCACATGGCGTTCCTGCAATCTTTGTTGATTCAAGCCCAAAACACCCCCGCTGCCCCAGGAACACGGATTCAAAGTGGCATCAGCAAGAGGCATAGATCCTCATGAGCCCTGCAACTGCGGGGGCTCATGAGGATCTATATCTCTTGCAGTTGGGTGATGTTGAGATTTTGTCAACAACTGAACAGGCTAGAGCTGCCACATGATGCATCAGCACAAAGTCATGTTCAGACTCCTCTCCGGCTAATAATAATAATAATAATAATAATAATAATAATAGAGATTTGTTAAGCGCTTATTCTAAAAATAGCTCTAAGCGCTGATACAATGAAAAGGCTAACAGCCAACACGCGCACACACAAAAAACAACATGCATGCACGCACGCACACACACACATGACCGTGGTGATGAATTGTGCATGGCTGGGGAAATGAACTAGTGAAAGGCAGCGTTGGAGAAGTGGGTTTTGAGAAGTGATTTAAATGAGGAGAGCATTTGACCCTTTCACCTGCCGCTGGTGGCAGATTGTGTTTCTAAAATCTTTGCTACTGTCAACTGGAAAGAACCTCAGCCATCCAAGGAACATGGATACACAGTGGACTTTGCTACTGTCAACTGGAAAGAACCTCAGCCATCCAAGGAACATGGATACACAGTGGGCTCAACAGGGGGCACAGATCTGTCAGAGCCCCTTCAACTACAGGGGACTGATGAGGCCCTGTGCCTTTTTGCATTCGGGCTGGGTTCATGTGGAAAGATTAAGCCGACCAGCCTTCAGGCTGGGTTCACGTGGAAAGATTAAGCCGACCAGTCTTCGGGCTGGGTTCACGTGGAAAGATTAAGCCGACCAGCCTTCGGGCTGGGTTCACGTGGAAATATTAAGCCGACCAGCCTTCGGGCTGGGTTCACGTGGAAAGATTAAGCCGACCAGCCTTCGGGCTGGGTTCACGTGAAAAGATTAAGCCGACCAGCCTTCGGGCTGGGTTCACGTGAAAAGATTAAGCTGGCCAGCCTTCGGGCTGGGTTCACGTGGAAAGATTAAGCCGACCAGCCTTCGGGCTGGGTTCACGTGGAAAGATTAAGCCAACCAGCCTTCGGGCTGGGTTCACGTGGAAAGATTAAGCCAACCAGCCTTCGGGCTGGGTTCATGTGGAAAGATTAAGCCGACTAGCATTGGGGCTGGGTTCATGTGAAGATTCCTTCTGCAAATGAAGATAAGTAGCGGCTAATCTCTCTGTTTGTTTGTCTATTTTGACAAAGGGTATTTACCCGAAATATTAATAAATTGTGTTGTACCCGTCTTTTCTAAGTGTGTTTCTTTCTCCGTTGGGTACTTCTTTGGGTTCATGTGGAAAGATTAAGCCAACCAGCATTTTTGACCAGCATTCGGGCTGGGTTCATGTGGAAAGATTAAGCCGACCAGCATTCGGGCTGGGTTCATGTGGAAAGATTTAGTCGACCAGCATTGGGGCTGGGTTCATGTGGAAAGATTAAGCCAACCAGCATTCAGGTTGGGTTCATGAGGAAAGATTAAGCTGACCAGCATTGGGGCTGGGTTCATGTGGAAAGATTTAGCCGACCAGCATTGAGGCTGGGTTCATGTGGAAAGTTTAAGCCGAACAGCCATTGTTAAACCATTTAACCCCAAAGGCGCATTTCCAAATGAAGGAGGTGTTACGTAACGACTCTGGGATGGCCTGACCATGATGATTCAAGGGTAGTGCCAGATTAACTTGGCACCTTCAGGCGCCAAGCTAATCTGTCACTACCCTTGAATCATCATGGTCCAGCTGTTGGGCATTGGGGCTGAATGGGTTAACATGTTACTGAGCTACAGGGGATTCATCCCCAACAGTGACAACACGACTCTGTTTACATAACGACTACGTACCCGTTGCTGGGATGGCCTGACCATGATAATTGAAGGGTAGTGCCAGATTAGCTTGGTGCCTTCAGGCGCCAAGCTAATCTGGCACCACCCTTCAATTATCATGGTCAAACCATCTCCTGCTGTTGGGTGTTGTTTGCTGGGGATGGATAGAACATGATATTTCAGGGTAGTGCCAGATTATCTTGGCACCTTTAAGTGCCAAGCTAATCTGTCACTACCCTTGAATGATCATGGTCAAGTCATCTCCAGCTGTAGGGGGTTGGGGCTGAATGGGTTAACATGTTACTGAGCTACAGGCGATTCATCCCCAACAGTGACTACACGACTCTGTTTACAGTAACAAAAACAAATTTGAAAAAAAACGGGACAAATAAAATCCACGCAACTTGAGGACAAAGAGCAGTCACTCGTGACTATCATGGTATAGCAGCGTACCTGAGAACCCCCAGCTGCCCGACACGGTAGCAGAACGCTCCCAGGTGAGTGACCATGTCAATCAGGTGATCCCCTTGCAAGCCACACAGTCGCCACTGAGGCGTGTCTCCCACTCTTACGTCAGGCCTGGACTTCTGTGTGAAAAATGATTGATTGATTGATTGTACATTGCTTAACGTCCCGACAGCAACAAGGCTTTCTCAGGACGTGCCTGCACTGCTTGTGAAAAAAACAAACAACTAAACAGAACATTGAATGTATGTCGCCAGCCGGTCAAATACGTTACTAAGACCATTTAGCAACACACATCCAATATCAAGAGCTACAGGCAGTGCAGACAGTAGGGAGAGTTTTAAAAAAGGCAAATACAGGTGAATGGACCTCGGGTAGACAGAAACACATGCCCCAGAATAGAGAGAAAAACTCACCCTGTGGGGCTGACCAGGGTGACCCTGGGAACTAAAAAATACCTAACCCCACCCAAGTCCCCTAGGGCAAACCCGGGTGGGGGTCTGTGTGAAAAAGAAGCCAGAGAAAATACGAATGATAAGATAAGAATACTTTGTTTTCCTCCCTACGTCACACGACCAGTCACTTTAGCGCAAACCATACCATGTGACCTTGATATAAAAACCCCTGTAGAGAAAAATGGCGGACATTTTGTAGCCCCCTCGATGATGCATCTTGGATGCCAGTTTTGTTCTATAAAAGATCGCCAAACGTTCTAAAGTACAAAGTTACTTAGTGTTGTTCGAAACAACAAGCACACTCACAACTGGAGACGGCAACGTCATGACATATTTTAAATTATGTCATAAGTCTATTATGTATAAATGTATATTCCTGTGACGTCATACATGTCTGGTGTGATCCAGCTCGCAAGATGTCTTCTTAAATTCTTTTTATGAAAATAGTGGAGGAATGAAAACAAATACGTTATTGGTCGGAGGGGTTCGCTGCACGGACCCTTGTAGGTCTTCGGGAGGTCAAAGGAATCATTGTACCCCTCAGGTCGGCCTGAGGGGTACGATTGCTTTCACCTCCTGAAGGCCAAAAAGGGTCCGTGTAGCGAACCCCTCCGACCAATAACTTATATTATTAATCACTTAACTCTTACAGAATTGTGCGTCACATCACGTGTTTTTAGTCATAATCAAACTACAAAAGTCATTTCGTCAAAACTGCGAGTGTTTGGCTTGTAGAGTGACAGATAACACGTGACCGAGCAAACAATGCTGATTGGGCAGAGGGTAGAAATGTTTTAGCGAAATGTTTCGGGAAGGGGGAGACAGGTTGTATTGCTCAAAATGTGCTGTTTTGCATTTCGTGAAATGGTGAAATGTAGGAGAAATGTCTGAAATGCGCTCGTTTCGACAAAATGTTTCAGTTCATGTCTCCGTGTGAGGAGGCTTATAAGAAACTAAAAGTAAAACAGATATACAAATATAGTACAGGACATCTACATCCACATTCCACTGAACACACACTCATACACTGAATACCTTAATCATTAAAATGGAATCACGGACATAAACTACAAACATAGCACTGGTAGTTAAAAATGATTTTTTTTTTCTAAAATGTATTTTTTGGAAAAATACTTACCGATGGCATTACTATCTGGAATACACTCAATTGCCTATAGATTTCAGCAAAAAAGTTGTGTAACCCACACAACTGGGGAGGAGACACCGGGGATCCACGCACCGGGGCCCCGGGTGACCTCCCCTTACTACCCTATCCCGGCATTCGTAGGGCGACCCTGTCAGTTTCACACATAGCGAAAAGAGGCAAGCGGGCAGGCGGGAGGGCAATCTGAGTAATGCCATCGGTAAGTATTTTTCAAAAAAATACATTTTAGAAAAAAAATTCATTTGTTTTTTCAAAATACATTACCGATGGCATTACTATCTGGAAGAATGTCGAACAGGCGGAGGGTGCCGTTCCTATAACCGCAAACCCAACCACTCGTTGGCCCAGAGAGAGAGAGAGAGAGACAGAGAGCACTCCCGACGATTTCAGCTATGACATACCTAAGACGCCAGGGGCGCACGGAGGGAGTGCTGGGCCGCGGAAATGTCACCCACCCATGCCAGGGAGTCACGTTGGCCGGATAAGTCTCTGAGATAAAAGCGGGCGAATGTGGAGTCAGCTCGCCAGCCGACCGCCGTAACAATATCTTTGACCGAGCAGTTGCGGTCCAGGGCAAGACTGGTGGCCACTGCTCTTACTTCATGCGCCCGGATGTGAAGAAGTCTATCGCCGTCCGGGGAGAGGTCCTGGTAGGCCGACTTAATCACCCACCGCAGCCAGGAATACACTGTCTGGGCCGAAATATCTGGCCTGCCTGCGGACAGTGGGAGGAAGAGGCGAGAGCGCCCCCGGCGTCGTGGCTTAGAGCGACGCAGGTAAATCCTAAGCGCCCGCACCGGGTCCTGTTGACGCGACTCAGGGGCCATGTCCGTACCACGGAGAGGCCTTACGGTCAGCATCTGAGGGGCCGCCGCAGGGTGGCGGCTCTTTGCCAAAAAGGATGGGTCGGTGAGAAGCTGTGCAGAACCGTCCGAGCGAAACTGCAAACAGGAGGGAAGTACCGAGAGAGCGTGAAGCTCGCTCACTCGGAACGCCGTGGCGAGAGCCAGCAGAAAACATGCCTTCCTGGTCAAATCTGAGAAACTAGCCAAATGCAGAGGTTCAAAGCGGTCCGTGTTCAGCCATGTTAGTACCCAGGCGAGATCCCACCGAGGCACTAGGGACCAAGAAACTGGTCGTCAGAGCTCAAAATGTGCCAGCAAGTCCGTCAGATCCTTGCAAGCGCCTGGGTCCGGCCGGCCCAGGTGGCGGTAAGTGTCCGCGATCATGGAGCGATAACCTTTGATGGTAATGGGTGCTAAGCCTTGTTCTTCAAAAAGCCACAGGAAGAACTCCGCCAGCTCCGGGGTGGCTAGATGTGTGGGAGGGAGACTTCTGGAGGCGCACCAGGTCTGAAGGACCCTCCACTTGCTCTCATATACCCGCCGCGTAGACAGTCTGCGGGCTGCTGCAATAGCCGCCACCGCCGCATCCGAGAAACCTCTAGCGGCGAGGGCTTGCCGGACAACCTCCAGGCGTGAAGGAGAAGGCACGGAGGGAAAAGCTGCTGGCGGGGCTGCTTGAGCATCATAGGAGGTGTAGGAAGCTCCAGCGGCGGGTCCGTCGCTAGCTCGAGTAGGTCCGTGGTCCAGCTCTTGGTCCAGTTGAAGGGGGCCACCAGAAGGAGGACTGCGGAGCAACCCAGAAGCTTCCGCAGAACCTTCGGAACGAGGACTGACGGGGGATAGGCATAAGCGATCAGACTGTCCCAGGGGATGGAAAGCGCATCTACCGCCCAGGCGAGCGGGTCCAGGACTGGAGAGACGTAGACCGGGAGCTGTTTGTACCATCTGGTGGCAAACAAGTCCACTAAAGGAGTTTCCCACCGGGAGCAGATCAGGCGAAAGATGTCCGGGCGTAGGGACCACTCCGTGTGGAGCAGCTTTCCGCGGCGGGACAGGGCATCCACGAACACGTTCAGGTGACCGGGAATGTGGCGCGCCCGTAGAGTAATGCCCCGGTCCCTGCACCAGAGGAGGAGATGGTAAAGGAAGATGCACAGGGAGGGCGAGTGAGTGCCCCCCTGGTTCTGTATGTAAGCCACCACCGTCGAGTTGTCTGAGAGAACGAGAACGTCCTGGTTGGTCAAGGTCTCCTGCCAGAAACTGAGGGCCAGCCAAACTGCCTTCAGCTCCAGCCAGTTGATGTGTTTGTCCTCCAAACCCCGCGGCCAAAGGCCTGAGGCCGAAACAAAGTACGGTAACAGATGCGCGCCCCAGCCGGCCTGACTCGCGTCGGTGCAGAGAGACCACCGGGGCGGAGGTGAGTGAAGAGGCACGCCCGTAGCCAGCCAAGCGATGTCCGCCCACCTCTGGAGGTGTGGATGAGACAGAGGAGTAACCGGTACAAGATCCGCAAGGGAACCCGACGAAGGACGCCAGTGTAGTAGGAGATGTAGCTGCAATGGGTGGGTATAAAGCCTGCCCAAGGGAAGCAAGTCCGCAGCCGCACTGAGCAGGCCCAGAAGTTGAAGCCAGACCCTGGCTGAGAAGGAGGACCCTACCTCCATCGAAAGCGCTAGATCAACGATCTTCTGCCGCCGCGCCAGAGGCAGGCGGACTAGATTGAGATCAGTCAAGAATTCCATCCCCAGATGTAGAAAACGCTGAGAGGGGGTAAGATCCGATTTGCCCAGATTGAGAAGAAACCCGAGACGACGCAGGAGGAAAAGCAAGGTGTCTCTGTCCTCTTGGAGCGCCGAGGCTAACAGATTTCGCAGCAGTAGGTCGTCCAAGTCCTTGCGCTGGGACCATACGGCGTTGAGGCGCGTCCCCTGGGTGGTGGATAGGGGGTCCCTCGTGAGAGGGGTGCACCGAATGAAATAAGGTGCCGTGAACCAACATGGTCTAAGGGAAGGTGACCCCGACAGAAAACCCCTGGTCCTCCTAGTAAGGGGGTTGGGCGTGGGGGTAGCTTCCCCACCCTGCAAAAAAGGAAATAGCTACAAAAACGCCGACGAAAAGACTAACAGTAATTCCTTTCCTGGAGGAGGAAGGTTTTTCTACTAGAAGACTTATGACGTCCTGTGGTGAAAGCCGGAAGTCTTTGGAAGCCACAGGACCGAGCCGCCTCTCTCTATCCAGGGATACAACCATGGGCACATGGAACGTCAAGACCATGTACCAGAGCGGCAAGGCCGCCCAGATAGCAGCGGAAATGCAAAAGTACAACCTTTCCCTGCTAGGCATCAGTGAAGCCAGATGGACACAGTCTGGCCAGAAAAGGCTGTTAAGTGGGGAGATGATTCTGCATTCAGGTCATGAAGAGGAGAATGCCCCCCATACAGAAGGAGTAGCACTCATGCTGTCACCAGTGGCACAGAGAGCGCTGATGGGCTGGGAACCTCTTGGGCCAAGAATTATAACAGCAGCCTTTAGAACCAAGAAAAAGCTCAAGCTGAACGTCATCCAGTGTTATGCGCCCACCAATGACAGTGACGAGGAAGAGAAACAAGAGTTCTACGACCGACTCCAGAGTGCCGTGGACAAATGTGCGGAGCGAGACATCACCATAGTCATGGGCGATTTTAATGCCAAAATAGGGGAGGACAACACCGGATACGAAGAGGTGATGGGGAGACAGGGACTAGGCTCGGAGATGAGTGAGAACGGAGAGAGGTTTGTAGACTTTTGTGCTCTAAACCGACTTGTCATTGGAGGCAGCATCTTCCCACACAGAAGAATACACAAAGCAACTTGGGTCTCACCTGACCATACAACAGAGAACCAAATAGACCATATCTGCATTAGCAAGAAATTTAGAAGATCCCTTCAAGATGTTCGAGTGAGGAGGGGAGCAGATGTCGCCTCAGACCACCATCTGCTTACCTTAAGAATGAAGCTCAAGCTAAAGAAAAGCCACACAGAGACAACAAGAAGACAGCGCTATAATGTAGGCCTCCTGAGAGAAACTGGAGTTAGAGAAGAGTTCAAACTGGTGCTGTCCAACCGGTTTCAAGCGCTACAGGAGCTAGTAAATGAAGAGGAGGTGGTCACCACAGAGCAGCAGTGGAAGGCAGTTAGAGAGGCGCTGAACTCAACCTGCAAAGACACTGTAGGGTTCAGGAAACACCACCACAAGGACTGGCTGTCGGCACAGACCTTGAAGAAGATAGAAGCGAGGAAGCAGAAGAAAGCAGCGGTCAACAACAGTCGCACGAGAGCAGCCAAAGTAAGGGCACAGGGGGAATACTCGGAAGCCAACCGCGAGGTGAAGAGGAGTATCAGGGCAGACAAGAGGGCCTACACAGACAGCCTGGCAGCAGAGGCAGAAAAGGCAGCAGGCAGCGGCAACATGAAACAGCTCTACGACATTACCAGAAGGTTGTCGGGTAAGTATGGCCATACAGAAAGACCAGCAAAAGACAAAAAAGGCAAGCCTATTGCAGACAGAGCAGACCAACTCGACAGATGGGCCGAGTATTTTGAAGAGTTACTGAACAGACCGAGCCCACCCGACCCCCCCGACATCCAGCCGGCAGAGACTGACCTACCCATCAGCTGTGACAGACCCAGCCGGGAAGAGATCAGAAAAGCAGTGGCATTTTTGAAGAATGGCAAAGCAGCAGGGCCAGATGGCATCCCAGCGGAGTCTCTGAAAGCAGACCTAGAGACAACAGTTGAGATGCTGTACCCACTGTTTGGAAAGATCTGGGAAGAGGAGGTGATGCCAGCTGACTGGAAGGAGGGGTACCTAATCAAGCTTCCCAAGAAAGGCGACCTCAGCAAGTGTTCCAACTACAGAGGAATCACCTTGCTGTCAGTACCAGGAAAGGTCTTCAACAGGATCATCCTAGAGAGAATGAAGAGCTCCGTTGACCCCCAGCTGAGAGACCAGCAAGCAGGATTCAGGAAGAACCGATCATGTACAGACCAGATCGCCACTCTCCGCATCATCGTGGAACAGTCTCTGGAGTGGAGCTCCCCGCTGTACGTCAACTTTGTGGATTATGAGAAAGCATTTGACAGCGTGGACCGAGAGACTCTGTGGAAACTCCTACGACACTACGGTGTACCCACAAAGCTCGTCCGCCTGATCAAGAGCAGCTATGATGGCATGACATGTCGCGTGATCCACGAAGGGCAGTTCACCAGAGAGCTCCAGGTCAGAACTGGTGTCAGGCAGGGGTGTCTGCTGTCTCCGTTCCTCTTCCTACTGGCCATAGACTGGGTCATGAAGATGACCACAGAGCACAGACGAAGTGGAATACAGTGGACACTGTGGACACAGCTTGACGACCTCGATTTTGCAGACGACTTGGCATTACTGTCCCACACTCATCAACAAATGCAGGACAAGACCACGAGGCTTGCTGACATCTCGTCCCAAGTGGGCCTCACCATTCACAAACAGAAAACAAAGACAATGAGGCTGAACGCAACCAGGGAAGAACCAGTCTTGCTTGCTGGCACCCCGTTGGAGGAGGTGGAGTCCTTCACCTATCTCGGGAGCATCATAGACAAAAAAAGGCGGCACTGATGCAGATGTCAGAGCACGAATCGGTAAAGCCAGAGCAGCCTTTCTCCAGTTGAAAATAGTGTGGAGTTCCAGAGAGCTGTCACAACACACCAAAGTCCGGATTTTCAACTCCAATGTAAAAGCAGTTCTCCTATATGGAGCAGAAACTTGGAGATTGACAAAAACCACAGTCAACAGAGTACAGACCTTCATGAACAGTTGCCTTAGAAGAATTTTGAAAATCCACTGGCCAGAGAAGATCAGCAACGTCAGACTCTGGGAGAGAACAGAGCAGATAACAGCAGAGAATGAAATTGGGCGAAGAAGATGGGGATGGATCGGTCACAGTCTGAGAAAGCCAGCTTCCAGTATCACTAGGCAGGCATTGTCATGGAACCCCCAGGGAAAGAGGAAAAGAGGTAGGCCGAGAAACTCCTGGCGTCGAGACCTCCAAGCAGACATCAAGAGACTGGGAACCACCTGGAGTAGAATCGAAGGAGAAGCACAGGACAGGAGTTGCTGGAGGTCTCTCGTCGACGGCCTATACCCGGGTAGGGGTGACAGGCGTAAGTAAGTAAGTAAGGTCGTCCAAGTAATTGGAGGCCGGGCTCACGGGTCGTTGGCAGAAGTAGGCCATCACCGCGTCGAGGATCCTCGTAAAAACCCACGGACTGATGTTGAGACCGAAGGGAAGGGCGCAGAACTGGTAAACGACTCCCCCAAAGGCAAACCGCAGGTACCTGCGAGATGACGGATGAATCGGGACGTGAAGATAGGTGTCGGACAGATCGAGGCTGATCGCGAAGTCCATCGGTCGGACGGCCGCTCGGAGGATCCTGGCTGTCTCCATCCGGAACCGAGGGGCCGAAATGAACTTGTTTAGCACTGACAAGTCGATGACTGGGCGCCACTTGCCTCCTGGTTTGGGAACGAGAAAGAGGCGGCTGTAAAATGCTGGTGAGTCCTGGCGCGATACCATCTCCGTCGCTGCTTTGTCGAGGAGAGCCGAAACTTCTCTGCGCAGAGCGTCCGCCTGAAAGGTGTCGAGTGGAGACTGGGTCCACATGGGGGACCTGCGAAGAGGCAGAGGGGACTGGAAAGAAAGCTGGAGGCCTGTAGAACCCGTGGAAAGGATCCAGGGGTCGTCTGGGAACAGCGACCTCCAATGGTTGCTGTAAAGAGACAGCCACCCGCCGACTGGAGACCCGGGAACTGCCGACGGGGGCGAGAGAGGGGGCAAGTCAGCGGGCCCGGCCGCGCCCGGACCTACGGGCGCCGCGGGACCAAGAGGGGCGGGAGGCGGGGAAGGGCTGAGGGGCCTGAGGAGGGCGAGCCCTACCTCTGGCCGAACCGACTGGAAGCAAGGAGGGTCTAGAAGACCGCTGGGCACGACCCCCGGCCGGTCGGGGGCCGCGAAAGCGAGTCGCTGCAGGAGTGGAGACAGGTCTGGGCCACAGGTCCTTGGACAAGTCTTTAACTGACTGCCACGTGTCCCCGAAAATCTGAGATCCACCTAGGGGGCCTGTCGAAGCTGGGACTTCACTGACTTCGGGAGATCTGCGCAGAGATGCAGAAGGGTATCCCGTCGCCAAAGATCACAATTGGCGGCCGCCGCCATGGCGTTGGTGGAGGAGTGGTAGGCGGCCCGGTTGGCCGCTATCAGGATGGACTGCACATCGCGGAGAGGGGACGGCACCTCCAGATCCCAAGTTCCCTCCAGGCACTGCAAAGCCGCCAGGGTAGCCAACTCCAGGAACCCTGAGCACGCCAGCGAATTTCGCACTAAGGAAGCGATCCTGTCGAGCGGACGAGGCCAAGCTTTCAAGACAATTCTGCGGCCGCCCGCCTGGACTAGGGCCACCGTATCCACCACTGGGAGAGGGACGGCGAAGGCTTGAGAATGTCCCGCGTACCAGGCCTGGCGGAAGCTCAAGTTAATCCCTGCAGGCCACCGTGAATCGGATTAGAATTCCGCGTCGTCGAAGTTGTCTTGTCGTAACTGGTCGGAGAACGCATCTGTGAGGTCCCGGAAGCCGGCAGGTTGAGGAAGGGACTTGCGGTGCTCGACGTACCTTTGTGCGTCGACCATAGCGGAAGCCTGTCTCTTCATCAGGGGTGAAGGAGGACAGAAGTCGGGCGGGAGAAACTTCGCAATAAGCCGGGAGGCCTCTTCCAAGGCGCTGATAGTCTGCGATCCGAGCGAAGGGCCGACGATGTCCAAGGAGGAGGAGGCCGACGAGAACGCTGACAGGCGGGAAGGGGATCCCACCGCCGAATCCCGCAGGAAGATGGCCGAAGCCGAATCCGTAGGATGAAGGCTGAGGACATCCGGTTCCGAAGAACTAGACCGTCCATCTCGTGAATGCGCCGAAAGGGGCGACCGGCTCCGAGAGAGCCACACCGCCGCGCGAGAGATAGATGGGGCCGCCCGCGACGCCCGCCGGGCGGAGCGTCGCGGGGACAGAGAGACCACGAAGGAAGGACGGTCAGCAGTGAAGCTAGATTCCGCACACTGGTGACGGAGACCATTCTCCGAACGAAACCGGTCTAGCGACGTAGCGGTCTGGTCACACCAGGGCCTGGTCGGAACGGGGCGGGGGTGGGGTGGGGGGGGGGGGGGGGAACCGTAACGAGTCACGCCTAGCCCGCTCAGGAAAAGCGGAGCAGGGAGGGGACAAAAATCGTGTATGCGGCCCCCGCTCCAAGGTCTCGGAGCGTGGGGGACACGCTGTGTTGTCACACCGTGCCCGCCTGGTCGGAACGGGGCGGGGGGGGGGGGGGGGGGGGGGGGGGGGAAGGACATTTTAGAGTCACGCCAAACCCGCTCAGGAAAAGCGAAGTGGGGAGGGGACAATTCATGAACACACGGCCCCAGCTCAGGCGCCTCTGAGCGAGGGGGATGTGTGTCAGAGTCACACCGTGCCCGCCTGGTCAAAACGGGGCGGGGGCGGGGACTGCCTATGGTCTCGCCAAGCCCGCTCAGGCGAAGCGAAGCAGGGAGGGGACAATTTCTGAGCACGCGACCCCCGCTCAGACACCTCGGAGCGTGGGGGACGAGTGTCATCTTCCCCCCTGGCCTGCCCAGACGAGACCGGGCGGGGGAGGGACGAAAGCGAAGCTGGCCCAGCCCGCTCGGAATTAACCGAAGGAGGGGGCAGCGCTGCTAAGGGCCTCAAGTCACGCTCCGACGCCTCGGAGCGTGAGAGAGAACCTCTCTTAGTACGTTTCCTCTCATTCTTACTACGCTTGCGTTCTTTCCACCGCACCCGCTCAGGAGACCCAGAGCAGGGGGTGGCTGACGAACGCTCCGCTCACCTAGACCGCTCGCTCGAAGTAGAGCGGGGGGGTGAGCGAACCCGATGGGCTCAAGCCACGAGCTGCCGAAGCAGAGCGTGGGGAGCGCGACTCCGAAACTCGCCTACCCTGCTCCGAAGACTCGGAGTGGGGAGGGCGAACCTGTGAGGTAATAGTGCAAGAAGGGGACTTACCTGAGGGCCGGACAGCCCGAATGACGGAGCGGAGCAGTGCCCGAGGAGCCGACGTAGCGCTGACTACCTGTGGAGGATTCCAGGGAGACTGAAGCGGCCGGGAGGGCCGGTCGCGCCTGTAGAAGTCCCACATCTGCAACCACCGGTCTTCCATCCACTCGTCACACACGTCACACGTCCTGTCCAATGAACAGCCCGAGCACGGCAAGCAGGCGTCGTGGGCGTCGGAGGGCCACTGAAAGTCCCCGCAAAAACGGCAAGACTTCAACACAGGAGTAGCCATAGCATCACTGATAAACCCGTATGAAGGCTAAAAGTCAAGTCGCACTCCTACCAAGTTCACAAAGTCACGTGCGGAAGCCAACCACAAGGTCACTGGCGAAGCTCACTGAAAGTCAAAGCCGGTCCGAACCAGACGACGCTCAGTTCAAACACAGTAGTCCCTTACAAACTACGAGTAGGAGAGAAGTCAACGAAGTAGAGAGTCCAAGGCTATGAAAAGCCCTCGAAGCGAAGGCCAAAAAACTATCAAACTCTGGTAGAAAAAAGTTTCCGAACGGTGTAAGGCAAAAACTCGACCGTCCACGGTCGAGCTATGAGTGAAACTGACAGGGTCGCCCTACGAATGCCGGGATAGGGTAGTAAGGGGAGGCCACCCGGGGCCCCAGTGCGTGGATCCCCGGTGTCTCCTCCCCAGTTGTGTGGGTTACACAACTTTTTGGCTGAAATCTATAGGCAATTGAGTGTATTCCAGATAGTAATGCCATCGGTAATGTATTTTGAAAAAACAAACCAGACACCCCTACTGATGATGACTGAAAATACAGGGGTGCATATCCGTCTTTTCTGCCGGCCCTGGGCTTGCGTGCAGAAAGTATACGAGAAGAAAGGAAGATGACTACACGTAAGCAATATTACAAAGGGCACATGGACACCACAAAGGCTGTCAGCACATGGACACCACAAAGGCTGTCAGCACATGGACACCACAAAGGCTGTCAGCACATGGACACCACAAAGGCTGTCAGCACATGGGCACCACAAAGGCTGTCAGCAGATGGACACCACAAAGGCTGTCAGCACACGGGCACAGCACACGGGCACCACAAAGGCTGTCAGCACATGGGCACCACAAAGGCTGTCAGCACATGGACACCACGAAGGCTGTCAGCACATGGACACCCCAAACTTAGTAATAGTGTTGACAGGGCTTTGGTTCACAAAAAGATGTTTTCCGCTAAAAACCCAAGGAAATTCAGCAACAAAACCATAGTCGGATTTGACAATTCACCCTTTTGATAACATACTCAGCCATGGGCGCCTTCAGGCGCCAAGCTATTCTGGCACCACCCTCGAACTAAAATGGTCTATCCATCACCTGTTGTGTCAGGAATGCAGATGTTCAGCTTTAGCCTCATTAACCCCACGGCCACATTTCTCAAATTTTGGAGATGCTACTCAACAACAATGGACCAGTTGCAGGCAGGGTAGTGCCAGATTAGCTTGGTGCATGATGGCGCCAAGCTAATCTGGCACTACCCTTGAATTTTCATGGTCGATCCACCGCTTGCTAGAGGGGGCATTAGGGCACAATGGGTCAACTCAATCAAGACGTGTAGCATCCCGATAGGCTGGAAAAAAGCCAGGCTGAGGGCACATCTCAAATGACTGAACCCTTATCATTCGGAATACACCAGCGTGTGAAATAAGTTTGACTAAAATAGTTCAAGGGTTGTGCCAAAAATGATGCCATATGCACGCTACATTATAGTACTTACAGAGAAGGATACAGATCGATGGCTTTAGTTCAAGGGTGGTGCCAGAATAGCTTGGCGCCTAGAGGCGCCAAGCAATTCTGGCACCACCCTTGAAATATCAGGGGTTCAATAAGCAAGGCAACCGACAGATCTGTGAGTGTGACGGAACGAATGTGTCATGAATCAAGCCGGACCTCTGCCTCCACAAGCTGCTGGACGTTGTACAGATGGTAGTGGATGGTCATGAGGTTCAGCAGATTGGCGAAGAAGCACAGGCGTTTCTCTCGCGAGTCCAGCAGTGACAGGTCCACGCCCTGGAGTTCCCTCACGCTGGTCGTCAGCCTAAAGAACGGTTCTGATTTCACAAACTCTTGACCGCACACCTCCGTGAAAACACCTTTTCCGTTGTACCTGATGGCATTCTCTGAGCACACAAAAAGCAAAATGCAAAGGTTAGCCCTTTGGGTGTCGGGAACAGTTTTAGTCACGATGATTCCTGCAGGAATAACAACATCCTGACATCCTGCAAGAATCATCATGACTAAAACCACTACCGACATGCAAAGGGTTAAAAATACTACCCATGACTTTTTGTATTTTACATCTACGTTTGTTGTACCTGATGACATTCTCTGAAAACAAAGAATAAATGTTACAGATAAATAAGATTATACTGAAAGCTTTGTAGCATCATAGTTGACCCTTTGGGTGTGGGTAGCGTTTTTAGTCAATGATTCCTGCAGGAATATCGCAACTAAAACCGCTACTGACATGCAAAGGGTGAAAGCCAACAGCGCAGGCAGCGACGACAGTTGTGTTAGTGACATACAGGTAGCTCACAGTGACAGGTGACTTTGGGTGAGCGACCACACCGACAAGACAGAAGCAACTTCACCCCTTTATAGTGACAGGTGACTTTGGGTGAGCGACCACACTGACAAGACAGAAGCAACTTCACCCCCTCACAGTGACAGGTGACTTTGGGTGAGCGACCACACCGACAAGACAGAAGCAACTTCACCCCTTTATAGTGACAGGTGACTTTGGGTAGGCGACCACACCGACAAGACAGAAGCAACTTCAACCCTTTATAGTGACAGGTGACTTTGGGTGAGCGACCACACCGACAAGACAGAAGCAACTTCACCCCCTCACAGTGACAGGTGACTTTGGGTGAGCGACCACACCGACAAGACAGAAGCAACTTCACCCCTTTATAGTGACAGGTGACTTTGGGTGAGCGACCACACCGACAAGACAGAAGCAACTTCACCCCCTCAAAGTGACAGCTGACTTTGGGTGAGCGACCACACTGACAAGACAGAGGCAACTTCTCCCCTTTATAGTGACAGGTGACTTTGGGTGAGCGACCACACCGACAAGACAGAAGCAACTTCACCCCTTTATAGTGACAGGTGACTTTGGGTGAGCGACCACACCGACAAGACAGAAGCAACTTCACCCCTTTATAGTGACAGGTGACTTTGGGTAGGCGATCACACCGACAAGACAGAAGCAACTTCACCCCCTCACAGCGACAGGTGACTTTGGGTGAGCGACCACACTGACAAGACAGAGGCAACTTCACCCCTTTATAGTGACAGGTGACTTTGGGTGAGCGACCACACCGACAAGACAGAAGCAACTTCACCCCTTTATAGTGACAGGTGACTTTGGGTAGGCGATCACACCGACAAGACAGAAGCAACTTCACCCCCTCACAGTGACAGGTGACTTTGGGTAGGCGACCACACCGACAAGACAGAGGCAACTTCACCCCTTTATAGTGACAGGTGACTTTGGGTAGGCGACCACACCGACAAGACAGAGGCAACTTCACCCCTTTATAGTGACAGGTGACTTTGGGTGAGCGACCACACCGACAAGACAGAAGCAACTTCACCCCTTCACAGCGAGTGCATGCAGACTGCGCTTTTCAAATCATTGCTTAACTTCAAAATCAAAGATGCCCCCAGCCTACACAAGGAACACGGACACCAAGTGGTCTCACACGGACACCAAGTGGTCTCACACGGACACCAAGTGGTCCCACACGGACACCAAGTGGTCCCACATGAATACTAAGTGGTCTCACACGGACATCAAGTGGTCCCACATGGACACGAAGTGGTCCCACACGAACACCAAGTGGTCTCAAACGGACACCAAGTGCTCATGAGGATCTATACCTCTTGCTGCTGGGTGATGTGAAATTGTTCTCCAGAGTGAAGGGGTTTAATATTTCTTATTACAAATGATGTATCACAATGACTACAATCTTACCATGCAGGGCTGTGATGGTGTCGGTCAGGATTGTTCTGACCAGCACCTCAGGATCAGCAGCGCCGCTGTCGGTGTCTTGTGCGATGGAGCTGCCGCCATTGTAGATGCACCTCAAGCCAACTCTCTCCACCCCTGCACAGGCACAAACACAACAATGCAGATGAGAAAACAGCAGACTGTGATAGACTCCTGCACAGGAAATATTTTAATCTGTGTTATTTTAACACCCAAATTTGTTTCCTCAAAAACATTACCGATGCCATTACTGCAATGGAACAACCTATAGCTAGCGTAATTTTAGCCCAAAAACCATGGCCTGGTACCCGGGTAGCCTTGCTTCCCACCCTGACAGGTGAGCGCTAGCGCGTGCAATCCAACCAGTTCTTTCCTTTAGCTTACAGTGTACAGACGTGTCAGCTTAGCCCTCTGCAGTACTACCCTGGCTGTGTATGGTCGGCTTGGTTAGCCTTTGTGGTTGTTACCTAGCCTGTGCCTTGGAACTTTCTGCACTTGTGTGCCTTCTTCGAGGAACGTTCGTAGTCTCTGCGCCTGTGCTTCAGAGACGGGATAGACTTTGTACAAGCGAGTGAACCGGTTTCGGGCGTGCAGCCGGCCTTCGCCCCACATGGGGGCTCTGCCCTGCACTGGTTTGTGAACTGTTGCGGCTTGTGCGGTGGCCTCTCGGAGCTTCGCTTCTCGGGTTTTCTACTGCGGCCTCTTCAGTCAAGTTTGCCGTTGGCTGCCGGAACTTCGTTGGAAACTACCGTCCTTGTTCGGCTGTCCTTCCCGTGTGTGGGCGCCGCGGTTCCTTCTTCTTCGACCTCAGGTGTTTAACCTTCCCCTGCCCCTGCGACATGTCCAGGTAAGGTCTTGAGTTTTGCTAGCGCCCGCGCCTCTGGCGACGTGCGCCGGCTTTCTTGCCTTCTTTGCTTGATGTACTCGACACAAGTTAGTGGGGATGGGGACGGTGTTATGACAAAGTAAGAAGTGTCGGTGCGCAGTTTCATCTCGTGGCCTTCCGCTACGACCAGTCGCCTTGTAGTCTCAGTTTATGTTGCAGTGGTCAAGTCACCTGCACCAGATGTGGCGACTTCCAGTGGCCGACTGACACGCATGCCGTTTGCCTCCTCTGCACTGGTTGTTCCTCGAGCCGCACCTGTGATGTCTGCGCTCTCTGGGAGGAGGAACAGTGGGCTCAGCTGTGGAGTTTTTATCGGCGTGACTACAGAAGACCGCCGCCCTCCAACAGCCACAAGCATGCTTCGGCCAAAGACCCAACACGCACCTACGTTGCCGTTGGGGGACGGCATACAAAGGCTTCCCCCTTGCGCACCCACTCTCTCGAGTCTGGTCCGCAGCGAGTCCGCTCGCCCCGCTCTGCGGAAAACAAACAAGCCCCAACTCTCGTCGTTGGGGGATGCCTTTCTCCCCCCTTGCGCACCAGCTCGCTCGAGCCAGGTCCGCAGCGAGCTAGCTCGCCCCGCCTTGCGGAACCCAAGCCTCACAAGACCAGCGACGCTGTTGGACGCCGTGTTTCCCCGTCGCCTGACCCTCGGCTTCGTCCTTCGACTTCTGACGTTCGTCCCCGAGCTCTCGACCGTCAGGATTCTGCCTCTCGGAAGGACCGGTTGCGTCGCAGCTCTCGCCCGCGTTCGCCTTCTAGGACTGCGTCTTCCCGACCTCGGACCCGTAGCGCGTCTTCTTTGTCTCGCTCCTCCCGCTTCAAGCCTCCTTCGGTCCCTCGCTCTTCGCGTCCATCTTCGCCCGTTCCTTCAGTTTCCCGGACGTCTCGCCCACCTCGTCGTTCTTCCCCTCGGCCTGTTGAGGTGCCTTCTTCCGTGCGGCGCTCTCCCCGCTGGGTTTCTCCTTCATTCGTCCATCCGGCTCCACGCCCCTGGCTGTCGTCTTCCCCCCTCCCTCCCCGGCGTCCCTCCTTCCGCCGTCCCCGCTCCCCTTCCCGTCTTTGTCCTCGCTCTCGCCGCTCCACTTCGCACGGACGCTCCACTTTGCACGGACGCTCCACTCGTCGGTCTCACCGCTCCCGTTCGCGCCATCGCAGTCGCTCACCTCGGTCTCGCTCCTCCTCGTGGCGGCGCTCGCCTCCTCGCTCCTTAGTGCGTCGGCCTCCCGCTTCGCCCATCGATGTGCTCAGCGTCGCCCTGGAGGACTCTGGCTCGTTTCTGGACCGCTCGACTTCCTCACGTACTCGCCCGCCGTTGGCTCCCTTGTCGCCTTCCCTACGGACGACTAGGACGGAGACTCTCGCTTCGCTTGACGTGGCCGCTCGCCTGATTGCCTCGTGTCTTCCCCCGGACGCCTGTCCCCCGTCGCCGCCTCCCAAGAGGAAGCTCTCGGGCCTTGTGGATGCGGATCGACCCTCCAAGAAGTTTAAGTCCCTCCCTCAGCCACCGGGGTTTCTTGGCCTTCGTGACGCCTTCTCCGCTCTCCTACTGCAGGGTTCAGGCTTGGACGCTCCCTTCTTCTTCTCCGACGCTCGCTGGCCGGCGGACTTGGATATCGCCTTTCAGCACTGCTGGTATGCCGGACACTCACAGGCCTTCGCTGCTTCCTTACCCGCGGTGGACCCTGCCGCCCAACAGCAAGCTGGTGGACTGCGTGCCTCCCGCCGTTGCATCTCTCCCAGACTGGAACGGACGGCGGTTCTCGTACGCAACGCCCTCTCCTGCGCAGGTTTCCTCGACCTGACCACGCAAGCTATCGTCAGCCTTCTGGAACGGGATGGACACCTCTCGGCTTCGCCGCTGGTAGGGGACCTCCTCGCCTTGGCTACGGCCGCTAACCGGGCTGCGTATCACGCTTCAGTCAACTCCATGGCCGCTGCCGCAAACTGCGATTTGCTCCGCCGAGATGCCGTGCTTGCCGTCTGCCCCGACATCCCGCAGGATCTACGGAGACAGCTGTGTCAAGCTCCGCTCGGTGATCCCCTTCTGTTCGGTCCTACCTGGCAGTTGGTGAAGGACGCTAAGGAGCTTTGGCATTCCCGCGTCTCCTCCGCCCGCTTTCAAGCAGCCCGCAAGACCGTGGGTCGCGCCCTGCGGTCCTCCAGACCCGCCCAGGCCCCGCGCCCCCGACGTCATCGCCTTCCCCTGCGTCTCCCCGCCGCTCGCCGCGCTGGCCCGCCCCCCAACCCCGCCTCCGCCCCTGCCTGGCCCAAGCCCGCCCGCCGCCCAGCGCGGGACTGGGCCCAGTGACTCTCGGCCTCCTGTGCCCCCGCCGACCACTCCCGGGCCTCCAGTCGGCGGGAGGCTTGCCATTTACAGCGACGTGTGGCGGTCGCTGTTCCCCGGCGATCCGTGGATCCTCGCCACCGTCTCCGAGGGCCTCCTGCTCTCCTTTCGGACCTCTCCGCCGCTGCGTCGCAGCCGCGTGTGGACAGCCGCCCCTTCGGATGGCTACAAGGCTGCGGCACTTCGCGAAGAGATCTCCGCTCTGCTGCGAAAGAACGCCACGGAGGTAGTGGAGCGTCACAACTCACCCGCCTTTTACAGTCACCTCTTTCTCGTCCCCAAGCCCGGCAACAGGTGGCGTCCCATTATCGAGCTTTCTGCGCTGAACGCGTTCATCACAGCTCCGCCCTTCCGCATGGAAACCGCCAGAACCCTGCGCGCCGCGGTTCGGCCCATGGACTTCGCCGTCAGCCTGGACCTCGCGGATGCGTACCTTCATGTCCCACTGCACCCGGCTTCCAGACGCTATCTTCGCTTCGCCTTCGACGGCGTCGTGTATCAGTTCTGCGCCCTGCCCTTCGGTCTCAACCTCAGCCCATGGGTGTTCACCCGGATCATGGATGGCGTCGTCGCCAAGGCCAGGCGGACTTTGTCGAGTCCTTCCTCGAACTACCTCGACAATCTGCTCCTACGCAACCAGTCGGCACCCGCCCTGGAGACGGATCGAGACGCCTTGTGGGCCCTCCTCGACTTCATCGTCAACCTAGGCAAGTCGGATCTCGTCCCGTCACGCCGTTTTGTCCACCTTGACATGGAGTTCCTCACGGACCTCAATCTGGTACGACTCCCAAAACCACGGATCCAGAAGCTGGCGGACCTGGCCCTTGCAGTTTCCCAGGAGGAGACGGTCTCCGCCAGAGTCTGGTTGCAACTCTTAGGCCTGATGAGCGCGGCTGCGGATCTCCTCGACAGCCTCGGCTTCATCGTCAACCTAGGCAAGTCGGATCTCGTCCCGTCACGCCGTTTTGTCCACCTTGGCATGGAGTTCCTCACGGACCTCAATCTGGTACGACTCCCGGAACCACGGATCCAGAAGCTGGCGGACCTGGCCCTTGCAGTTTCCCAGGAGGAGACGGTCTCCGCCAGAGTCTGGTTGCAACTCTTAGGCCTGATGAGCGCGGCTGCGGACCTCCTCCCCCTTGGCCGGCTCTACTCGCGCCTGCTTCAACTCTACCTGCTTCTTCACTGGCGTCCCTCGTCCGCCGACATCGAGGCCCCCGTTCCGGTGCTTCCCCTGCTCGTTCCACACCTTCGCTGCTGGGCAGACCCTGTCTGGCTCGCAACCGGAGTCCCGCTCCTTACCCCACCCCCGCAGTTGTCCCTGTGCGTCGACGCCAGCCGTTCCGGCTGGGGCGCTCACCTTCTGCCGAAGTTTGCCACGGCCTCCGGCTTCTGGCCACAGGAATTCGCGGTCAAGCACATCAATTGGTTGGAGCTACAGGCGGTGTGGCAAGCCCTCCTCGTGTGGGAAGCGACGATCGGACAACAAGAGCTCCTCATACTCTCCGACAACTCCACTGTGGCGTCCTACATTCAGAAGCAGGGCGGGACCCGCTCCCCGTCCCTCTGCATTCTTCTTTACCGACTTCTCCGTTGGTGTGAGGATCGCGGCATCTCTCTCCGAGCGAGACACATTCCCAGACACCTGAACGTCCTCACGGACTCCCTCTCGAGGAGCGGTCAGCTTCTCCACACCGAGTGGACGCTTCGCCCGGACATCTTTCGGATGATCTGCACAGAGTGGGAGACCCCCCTTATCGACCTCTTCGCGACAAGGTGGAACCACCAGCTCCCCCTTTTTGTCTCGCCTGTCCCGGACCCCCGAACCTGGGCGGTCGATGCGCTCTCCATCCCCTGGGACGGTCTCTGTGCTTATGCTTACCCCCCCTCAGTCCTTGTACCCAAGGTCCTGCTGAAACTGAAAGGCTGCAACGCGATCCTCTTCCTAGTGGCGCCATTCTGTTGGACCAAGTCCTGGACCACCGACCTCCTGAACCTCGCCACGGGACCCCCTCTGCGGCTTCCCACCCCTCGCACGATGCTCAAGCAGCCACGGCAGCCGCTCTTCCATCCGTGCCCCGAACGACTGCTACTTCACGCTTGGAGATTGTGCGGCAAGCCCTCGCCGCTAGAGAGACAGTGGCAGCTATCGCTTCAGCCCGCAGACCCTCGACCCTCCGAGTCTACGAGGGAAAGTGGAGAGTGCTAGGAGCCTGGTGCGCCCTCCATAACCTCTCCCCTACCGATCTGACTTCCCCCCAATTGGCTGAGTTTTTCCTCTGGCTCTTCGCCGAACAGCACTTGGCGCCAATCACCATCAGGGGCTACCTTGCTATGATCGCCGACACTTACCGGCACTTGGGCTGAGCGGACCCCGGCAAGTGTAAGACCTCGCTGACCTCATGGACCACTTCGGCATACAGCGACCAGCCCTCCGCTCCCTGATCCCACGTTGGGACCTACCCTGGGTGCTCACCTGGCTGAACACTGAGCGTTTCGAGCCGCTTCCCCTGGCAAGCCTGGCCAACCTCACGCGGAAGACCTGCTTTCTTCTCGCCTTAGCTACAGCCTCCAGAGTGAGTGAGCTGCACGAGCTCTCCGTGCTCCCCGCCTGCCTACAGTTCAGGTCGGATGGATCCGTGCAGCTGTTGACGGACCCGGCCTTCCTGGCCAAGAACCAGTCCCCGTTGACAGCCCTCCAGGTGATCACCATTCGACCGCTGAAGCCGGTCGACCCAAGCAAGGAAGTCAGACAACAGGACCCGGTGAGAGCCTTACGAGTGTACCTGCGCCGAACCAAGCCACTCCACCGGGGACGCACCCGCCTTTTTCTTCCTCTGTCCCCAGGTAGACAAGATATCTCAGCCCAGACGATCTCTTCCTGGCTGAGATGGGTGATACGTTCCGCCTACCAGGACCTCTGCCCCGACGTTGCCAAGCGACTTCACATCCGGGCCCACGAGGTCAGAGCCATGGCTGCAAGCCTCGCCTTCGACCGCAACTGCGCTGTTCGAGACATCGTGGCGGCCGTTGGCTGGCGGACCGAGTCTACCTTCACCCGATTCTACCTCCGTAACCTGGCTGGCCAGCGAGACAACCTGGCCCTGGTGGGGGACATTGCGGCGGCACGACACTCCCTCCCGGCACCCTCGGTGCCGTAGGTAATCCTTTAGCTAAAATTATCGGGAGCGCGCGCCGAGGAGGACGGGTCTTGCTAGCTCGGTTGGTTCCTGGGTTACGTGGTACCCTCCTCCTCTTCGCCATTCTCCATTGCAGTAATGGCATCAGTAATGTTTTTGAGGAAACAAATTAATTTTTCTCTAAAATGTATTTTTTCGAAAAATACTTACCGATGCCATTACTCGGACGACCCTCCCACCTGCCCCGCTAGCCACTCCTCAGTTAAATGAAAGAACTGGTTGGATTGCACGCGCTAGCGCCCACCTGTCAGGGTGGGAAGCGAGGCTACCTGGGTACCAGGCCACGGTACCCTTGGTGGCCTCCCCTGGCTCTAATGGTACACATCGTAAGTTTTTGGGCTAAAATTACGCTAGCTATAGGTTGTTCCATTGCAGTAATGGTATCGGTAAGTATTTTTCAAAAAAATACATTTTAGAGAAAAATTAATTTTTTTTAAATACCACCATAAAATTAACAGATGCATGAAAGGCCACACTTAACAGCACGCACAAAAGGACAACCAGAGCTGCAAGCCTTATTTTGAGGTGCTTGATTAGTCTCCTGCCACTCAAGGTGCCCAGGCAAACTACGACTTGTGGTTAGTTCTTCAGGCTGACATCAGCTTCATAGTTGGCACGGTCACAGCAAGTGAGAAAAAGGTCCTGCGGCTGATGTCAGCCATATGGGACCACATATAGCAGCAAGCACTTGCCCGTTAACCCTGTGACTGTCAGAAGTGCTTTTTGTCGCGATGATTCCCGCAGGAATTGTGACAAAAAAGCGCTACCAACAGCCACAGGGATAGTAAGGCCAATGAAACCCAGAGGATATTTCCCATGATGGAGTTAGATTAACCCCCTTATGCATGCAACCATCAGTACTGTAAACAGTAGCGGTGGATGCAGGCCCAAGTAGATTAACTCATTACCTCCCGAGAATCAAATCATTTTTTTTCAGATACCCTTTGAGGCGTACGTCACAGTTCTGGAGATAGATCAACCATGATAGTTCAAGGGTGGCGTCAAAATAGCTTGGTGCCTACAGGCGCCAAGCTATTTTGACATCACCTTTGAACTATCATGGTCGACCCACATCCTGTCATCGCATGTCAGGGTTTTATGGGTTAGCAACTGACCCTGAGAGACATCAACAGGGGCAGCCGGTAGATGCTTGCTAGGTATCTGAGGACAGCAGCTCTGCACAATGATGTGCGTCAGATTCAAGCTCAGGCGGTTTGCCATCTTCTCCAGCCTGCACAAAAAGGATGGATAAGTGTTACACCCCAAGCAATGGCACACCCCAACCCATACACAGACTGTAAGTGTTACACCCCAAGCAATGGCACACCCCAACCCATACACAGACCCTAAGTGTTACACCCCAAGCAATGGCATGCCCCAACCCATATACAGACCATAAGTGTTACACCCCAAGCAATGGCACGCCCCAACCCATACACAGACCATAAGTTTAACACCCCAAGCAATGGCACGCCCCAACCCATACACAGACCGTCTTCCGGTCTCGAATCCATCACGTGACCAGATGAAATACTTGGGGTGTCACGTTGTGCAGACTTAGGGGCTGATTGCTTATGTGCAAAATATTTTTTAAACATATGGTGCAGATTTGGTAATGGGTTTCAAAGATCAGTTTGTTTGAAATAAGCAAAAAAGTGCCCACGGAATGTTTTGTTATTATGAAGTCATTTCAGACTTTCAGAATGTGTGGCTTTTGCAGATTTTGTTTACTGCTTATCGTTTAATTGAGACAGCTTTCTGTAATTAGTCTGCTTATCGCTTAATTGAGACAGCTTTCTGTAATTAGTCTGCTTATTGCTTAATTGAGACAGCTTTCTGTAATTAAGATCCATTAGGTCATTTAATTTTCAGGATTTAGATCAAGATTTTGTAAATGTTGTAAAGTTGTAAATGGCACCATCCAAAATGATCAACCAATCACCAAGGGGCATGCCGCCATTACGAGGCCAGAAAGGTTCTTGTGTATTGGTTGGGGTGTGTCAACACTTGGGGTGTAAGAATAAGAACTGTTCATGCAGCCACTGTGACTGTCATCAGCTGCCTGCACAATAGATTCATTATTTCACGTCTGTAATGTTCCGTAAACTCCAGTAACATCGGACAATCGACCGACTCATTCTTTGCCTGAAATATCACTCAAACTGAGCGGATGAGAGCCCCTCAACCAATCTTCGTGCTGAGAAAGTGGATTTGAGAAAGTGGCTCAGTCTATTATTAGCTCCTACATGACATCAACAATCAACCCATCGGTAAACTGAACATCACCAATCAACCCATCGGTAAACTGAACAGCAATCACGGGCTTATCTAAACAATGCACTGGTCCATCATTCAGCAACTAATCTGACCAAACCATCAAATTTCATTCATTCCCCTTTCTAAACTAATAGATTAGCTGTTAGTAGTACTTTTTGTCCAAGTGATTCCTAGAGAAACCACCTTGTCAAGAAAAAAAGCTACCAACAGCCAAAAGGTTCATAACGTCTTCACCATCACCCATTTCTCTGCCCAATTAACCCTTTTCATCCTGATGCACCCATTGCTTGAAGTAAATCTGACTGGTAGTTCAAGGGTGGTGCCAGAATAGCTTGGCGCCTCAGGAGCCAAGCTATTCTGGCACCACCCTTGAACTAAAACAGTTGATCCATCTCCTAATGTTTTTGTAGCCTTCATATGACATTAAGCAAATTTTACACAACGCACCTCAAGATGTCAGGGGTTAAATCCCCTGCTGAAAATAATGGTCAAGAAGCGCTTACTTTCCTGGGGGAATTCGCTTGATGAAAATGAGACGTCCCAGAATGTCCACTGGCCCCTCTTGCAGCACAGAAAAGTAGTTCTTTGGAAGAACCAATGTGTCTGCAAAAACATCCGTTGTTACTTAAACCCTTGCGCACAACTCACTGCAGACATTAAAACATTATCAACACATTCTGCCCCAGGACCCAGTCCCCAAATGTTGAAGTTACTCTTTGAAGGACTATTTTGCAGTTCTAGAGCCCCGCCATGAGATGGCCTTAGTTGCCTGCTCGGTGTTAAAGCCAAATAACTAACTAACCAAGTTCTAGAGACAGATCGAGCATGACAGTTCGCAGGTGGTGCCACAATAGCTATGGGCGCCGAGCTACTCTGGCACCACCCGTGAACTATCATGCTGGATCCATGTCACGCTGTGGTGTGTGGGGACTGAGTGGGTTAACACGTGAATAGGAGAAAAACTTCATGTACTGCGCAAAAAGAAACACTTTTCATCAAATATGTATTTTCCTCTAAAATGTATTGTTTCAAAAAATACTTACTGATCGGTAAGGGTTTTTAGGAAACAAATGTATTTTTCTCGAAAATGTATTTTTTAAAAAAATACTTACCGATGACATTACTATTGGGACTAACGTCATGGGTAAGGGTTCTGAGGAAACAAGGGTTAACCTCATTACTGTCAGTAGACGCAGATCATGTTTCCAACATTTGTGTTAATTCAATGCCTTATGAGCCTGACCCAAACAAAGGACCATGGCTACCAAGCGGAGTCAGCAGGAGGCCCGGATCCTCATCAGCCTCCAAAACTGCCAGAGGCTCATGAGGATCTACATCCCTTGCAGCTTGCAAGGAACTCTCTACCAATTGAAATGTGGAATCTGCCCACATTGTCACAGTTCAAAGCTCACTTAAAGACTTTTCTTTTCTGTCGGGCATTTAACACTTAGCTCATCTATTTATTATTATTTTTATTTTGTTGACGTGTTCTTAGCGATGAAGGGGCGAAGACAGAGTAGCAACGTGTCGTACGTACCTGTCACCTTGCTTTCACACTCTGCAACAATGAAGGCCAATTCTTTCACATGCTCGTACATGCTGAGCAGGTAGTTGCGCATCCCGGATGAATCGCTGCGACCCGTCAACCTGAACAGACAGGGTTTAACCCATTTAGCCCCATGACTGAATTTCCTAAAATTTGTCACTTGACGACTAGTAATAGTTGCTGGAGATGGATCGGCAATGATATTTCAAGGGTAGTGCCAGATTAGCTTGGTGCCTTGAAGGCGCCAAGCTAATCTGGCACTACCCTTGAAATATCATGTCCCATCCATCTCCTGCTGTAGGGCATCAGAGCTAAAGGGGTTAAATTGTTTGGCCATCTACCTAGCATCAACGCAAAAATGTGAGTTGTAATTTCATCTCTATAATAATAATATAATAATAATGAATTTTTTTTCTAAAATGTATTTTTTTGAAAAATACTTACCGATGGCATTACTATATGGAATACACTCAATTGCCTGTAGATTTCAGCCCAAAGTTGTGTCCCCTACATAACTGGGGAGGAGACACCGGGGATCCAAGTATAGGCGCCCGGGTGTCCTCCCCTACCAACCTATCCCGCCATGCGTGTGGAGAACTCACCTCAGTTTCACGCTTAGCCAAGGAGGCAAGCGGGGCAGGTGGGAGGGCCATCCGAGTAATGCCATCGGTAAGTATTTTTCCAAAAAATACATTTTAGAAAAAAAATTCATTTGTTTTTTCAAAATACATTACCGATGGCATTACTATATGGAAGAATACCAAAGAGGAGGAGGGTGCCGACACCCAAACCCTAACGTAGAGCCCTCCGCTAGCCCGCAAGGAGCACTCCCGACGATTTCAGCTAAGAAGTGTCTATGGCGCTGTGGTGCACGGAGGGATTGCTGGGCCGTGGAGAGGCCGCCCATCAAGACCAGGGAGTCACGCTGGCCAGATAGGTCGCGGAGGTAGAAGAGGAAGCAAGTGGAACAGCACACCTGCCTACCGCCCGTCTCAAAGTCATAACCGAGCAGAAAGCGGTCGAAGCCGCTTAGGGGCTACTGCTCGTACATCATGCGCCCGGAACTGTAACCGTCTATCCCGAAAAGGGAGAGGTTGGGTAGGCCAACGAGTCACCCACCGAAGCCACGGCGAACTGTCTGGGTCGAGCTACTCGGCCTGCCTGACGAAGGGTAGGAAGAGGCGGGCAGGCAAGACGGTGTGGCCGATGGCAGTGCAGGAACTGCAGTGCCTGGACTAGGTCCTGACGACGCGCCCCATGGGTCGGTCATCCCCTGAACGGGGGTAAGGTCAGCCACTGGGGTGCAGCCAAGAGAGGCTGGCTCAAGACCTGAAGGCTGGGTCGATGAGAAGTTGCGACGAGTGAAGGCTCGGACTGCCAACCTGCGGGGCGGACCGAGAGAGCATGCGGCTCGCACCCGCGGGAGCCGTGGCGAGCGCCAGGATGAACATGTTTCCGGGCAAGGACGGAGAACCGTGCCAAGGCAGGGGTTCGAAGCAGTCTGTAAATAGCCACGTCCGGGTCCAGACGAGGTCCCACTGAGGTAAGAGAGAACCGGAGAGAGGACATCTGAATTCAAGGTCCCAAGGACCCAAAACTCGCCAGGGCCGGATCCTAAAGGCCCCGGCTGAGGGAAGCGAGTACGATTACAGAGCGGTAACCCTTGACGGAAAAAGGAGCTTAACCTTGGTCGTCGAAGAGCCCTAAGGGGAACTCCGCCCGTAAGGATAGTGAGATCGTGGGGCGGAACCGCCGAGAGGCGCGCCCCGACTGGTAGAATCTCCCGTAGCCGTCGCACACAACACTGGTAACAGTCCGCGGGCTGCTGCCATAGCCGTCCCGCCCCCTCCGAGAATCCAAAGCAGGGGGGCCACCAGGAAGAGAACCGTGGAGCAGGAAGAAGATACTGCCGAATCTTCGGCACCACACCGAAAGGGGGTAGGCCACAGGGAACAGACCATCCCAAGAAGAGCAGCGCGTCTGCAGCCCGGGCGAGAGGCAGAGCCCGTGGTTCTCTCAGTGCTTAGCCAGAGGCCAAAGGCCCCATAACCCAACCGGCCCAGGGTAACGGGCAGGACTCTAGGCTGTAACCGTACGCCTGGGAGGGCCGGTAGAGAGTGGCGTAGCCCTAGCCGCGCCTAAGTCCACAGAAGAAGGCAGGTCGAGCTCGCTCAAAGTCGGGTTCGCCTGACTCCCCGAAAAGGAGAGAGGCAGCCGACAGGTATCGAAGTGTCGTCCTTACGAAGGTAACCGTCTCCAGCCTGGTCAAGGAAGTCCCCACAAGCATACTGCCGCGGACTTGTTTGGAGGCGGCAGTGCAGGTCCGCCCTGAAAGAAGACGGGACTCATAGTACCAAAGACAAGCTGCACGTCGACTACAGCGTCCGGTCAGCGCGCTCCACTGAGCACGGTCCCGGAAATCCTGACTGAAGTGCTGCGATCTAGCCCTAGGAGCGTGGTCAGAGCCGTACTCTCGGGTCTGTACCTGCAACCGGCGAAGAAGCTCGCTCTCGTAGCTGACTCTCGCCGACCCACTGTCCCAGGGCAGGAACCACTCGGGAAGGTCCTAAATGGAGCGCTGACCTCCTGCGTAGGGCAAAGAGGGCAAGGCCCCACCTTCTTGGAAGCAGCAACGTAGGGCCCACCAGCTAAGGTGCTGAAACCAGTTCCCGCGTCCAAATCGAGCCGAAGCAGTCGGCAGAACCGGGTAGAGTCCACTAGTCGTGTGGGAGCTGCCCACTGTTTCCTGTAAGAATCCGAGTTGCCGAAGTCGGCGGAACTGGACAGCGTCCAAAGGAGGACTGTGGTAGCAGCCGGAGCAGGAGAACGGGCCCGTGACCGAAGTCGCGGCGTTGACTGTTCTGTCGCCTGCAAGAACCACTAACCGTCAGCGTAACTGTATATTATCCTGTGTCGCCAAGTCGCAGGAAGCCAGCCAGCGCGCTAGCCGGGTCTGAGTTTCGCTGCCGGAGTAAGAACGGACGCGCGACCGAAGTCGCAGCGCCGACTGTGCCAACGCCTGGTAGATCCCCAAACCGGGACTGAGGGGATTACCAGCGTGTTAGACTTGTACTTGAAAGGAGAGTCTGTATCTGAAGCTTGGCTCTATAAGCAGCAGCCGGAAGGGTGCACTAGACGGGTCTGTGTTAGCTGCCGGTGCAGGAAGACGGGCTCGCGGCCTAAGCTGCGGCGTAGACTGTAGTCTCACCAGGTGAAAAACCACTAGTCGGGTCTGAGGGTCTACCAGAGTTGGACCTAGATCCGAGCTGGACTTGTCAGCTGCAACATGGCGAACCAAGGGACCAAGCGCAAGCGCCCCCGCAGGTACACCAGAACAGTGGAACCGCACGAGACGAACACGGCGTATGCTGACACAAGACGCCATACCCCGTCCCAAGAGCGCCGGACAGAAGCCGAGACCGAGATAACCTTGCCAGAATGCAAGGAAAAGGCAAGAAGGAACGTAACAAAAAGTGTAGGCAGGCGCCGTCCCACCAAGATGGTGACGAAACCGATACCCGTCCGGCCAAGGGCTGCGAACGGTGAAGATGGAACAGCACCGCGAGGCAAAGGTAACAACCAGGGCCTACGCAAGTCCACAACTAGCCCAGGCGATGCCAGAGGGCACAAGCCGACAAAGGCATGTCGTAACAGGGCGAAGAACGCACCGGTGAAGTCACGGAAGCCGGCTGGCTGACGGAGGGACTAGCGACGCTAGGCCCACCTCTGCGCGTAGATCCCCGCGGAAGCCTGTCTCTCCATAAATGAAGGAGGACCGAAGAAGAGGGGGAGGAACTACGCCAAAACCCAAGCGAGAAGTTGGCGAGCTGAGCGAAGAGCCGACGTCGTCCGAAGAGGAGACCGACGTGACCGCTAAAGCCGGGGGAAAGAACCAGTCGTCGAGTCTCGAAAGAAGAAGACGACAGCCGAATCCGTAGGAAGACGGCTGAGAATATCCGGTTCGAAGAAGCGAGGCAGTCCATCCCTCGAGGCGCAAGGAGGGGCAAGCGGCTCCCAGAGCGCCGAAACGCCGCGCGAGAGGAAGACGCAACCCGCCCGCGAAGCCCGCAGGCGGCTCGTCATACGGCGGAGGGACCGCGAAAGACGGACGGACAACAGAAAACTGAGATCCAAACGCGGGTGCCGAAGACCGCTCCCCTAGCGGAACCGGTCTAGGGACAAGAGTCCGGGTCCCGCCGGGCCCGCTTGGGGGGGGGGGGGGGGACCCACCGTAGTCGCCCAAGACCGCTCAGCAAGGCAAGGCGGGGAGGGAACAGTCCAAAGTCACGCCAAGACCGCTCAGCGAAGCGAAGTGGTGAAGGGACAGACTAAAGTCACGCCAAGACCGCTCAGCGCCTAGACCGCTCAGCGAAAGGCGAAGCGGGGAGGGTACAGTCTAAAGTCACGCAAAAAAACCCGCTCAACGAAGGCGAAGCGGGGAGGGGACAGTCAAAGTAACGCCAAGCCCGCTCAGCGAAAGTGAAGCGGGGAGGGGACAGTCAAAATCACTCCAAGACCGCTCAGCGAAGAGCGAAGCGGGGGAGGGGACAGTCTTAAAGTCACACCAAGCCCGTTCAGCAAAAAGCGAAGCGGGGAGGGGACAGTCTATAATCACGCCAAGCCTGCTCAGCAAAAGCGAAGCAGGGAGGGGACAGTCTTAAAGTGACGCCAAGCCCGCTCAGCGAACAGCAAAGCGGGGAGGGGACAGTCTGTAGTCACGCCAAGCCCGCTCAGCAAAAAGCGAAGCGGGGAGGGGACAGTCTATAATGATGCCAAGCCTGCTCAGCCAAAGCGACGCAGGGAGGGGACAGTCTTAACGTCACGCCAAGCCCGCTCAGCGAAGAGCGATGCGGGGAGGGGAGATTCTGTAGTCACGCCAAGCCCGCTCAGCAAAAGCAAAGCGGGGAGGAGACAGTCTATAATCACGCCAAGCCTGCTCAGCAAAAGCGAAGCAGGGAGGGGACAGTCTAAAAAGTCACGCCAAGTCCACTCAGCGAAGAGCGAAGCGGGGAGGGGACAGTCAGTAGTCACGCCAAGCCCGCTCAGCAAAAAGCGAAGTGGGGAGGGGACAGTCTAAAAACACGCCAAGCCTGCTCAGCAAAAGCGAAGCAGGGAGGGGACAGTCTAAAAGTCACTCCAAGCCCGCTCAGCGAAGAGCGAAGCGGGGAGGGGACAGTCTGAAGTCACGCCAAGCCCGCTCAGCAGAAAGTGAAGCGGGGAGGGGACAGAAGGGGCGAACGAAACCGCACCTGTGAATAAAAGTCTAAGTCACACCGGGCCCGCCTGGAAACTTCAGGGCGGGGGGGGGGGGGGGGGGGGGGGGGGGAGGGAACAGAAAGGTGTCACGCCAAGCCCGCTCAGGAAAAGTGAAGCGGGGAGGGGACAACTGGTGCGCACGAATCCGCACCTGTGAGTAAAAGTCTGAGTCACACCGGGCCCGCCTGGAAAGTTCGGGGCAGGGGGGTGGACCGAAAGGTGTCACGCCAAGCCCGCTCAGGAAAAGCGAAGCGGGGAGGGGATAAAAGGTGCGCATGAATCCGCACCTGTGAGTAAAAGTCTGAGTCACACCGGGCCCGCCTGGAAAGTTCGGGGCGTGGGGGGTGGACAGAAAGGTGTCACGCCAAGCCCGCTCAGGAAAAGCGAAGCGGGGAGGGGACAAATGGTGCGCACGAATCCGCACCTGAGTAAATATATATGTCCACCCATGTGGGAAGCACAACCCTGATACTCGCCTGCCCTGCTCAGACGACTCGGAGAGGGGAGGGAGTTTCTGCGCGGCTAAGGTAAAAGAAGGGGACTTACCTGCGGGCTGGCAGGCCCGGAAGCCGTAGTGAAGCGGGGCCCGAGAAGCCGACTAGCGACGCCATCCTGCGGAGCAGTCCGGGGGGAACGTTGAGACCAGGAAGAAGGACACGTCTGGAGGATCCCCACCTGAGACCGCCGGTCCTCACTCCCGTCAGCACACACGTCACACATCCTGTCGGAAGAGCAGTAGAGCACGGCCGGCAGGCGACGAGGGTGAACGAGGGCCCCAGAAATTCTCGCACAGGGGGGCAAACTTCAACGGAAGCCGCCATAGTGTTCGTTGTACACTGTTCACAGGAAGGAACACACTCAAGCGCCGAACTCACACCGCGAGGCAAAAGCCACGTGAGAAAGTCACAAGCTGAAACCCCAAGGCTGCAGCCAAGGACGAAGTTCACTGAAAGTCAAACCGGTCGGAACCGGTCGGCGCCAAGTCCACACACAGTAAAAACGTCGAAGTGTAGAACACACTAACGAAGTACACTGAGTCCAAGGAGAAGTCAAACACAAGGCAAAAAGCCAAGTAGTAGAAACCACAGAAGAAACGGTCAAAAAACCATAGCAAGGCAAAAGCCCGACCGTCCCCGGTCGAGCTAAGAGTGAAACTGAGGTGAGTTCTCCACACGCATGGCGGGATAGGTTGGTAAGGGAGGACACCTGGGCGCCTATACTTGGATCCCCGGTGTCTCCTCCCCAGTTGTGTAGGGGACACAACTTTGGGCTGAAATCTACAGGCAATTGAGTGTATTCCATATAGTAATGCCATCGGTAATGTATTTTGAAAAAACAAATGTATATTTTTAAGGCGCCTGTACTTTCGATACAGCAGAGAATGAAATTGGACGAAGAAGATGGGGATGGATTGGTCACAGTCTGAGAAAGCCAGTTTCCAGTATCTCTAGGCAGGCATTGTCATGGAACCCACAGGGAAAGAGGAAAAGAGGCAGGCCGAGAAACACCTGGCGTCGAGACCTCCAAGCAGACATCAAGAGACTGGGAACCACCTGGAGTAAAATCGAAGGAGAAGCACAGGACAAGAGTCGCTGGAGGTCTCTCATTGATGGCCTATACCCTGGGAGGGGTGACAGGCGTAAGTAAGTAAGTAAGTACTTTCGATAGAAAAGCTCTAGGTGCCGTGCAAATGACATACTAACATACGTACACCTTGCATCCTAGAACACACATATATTCCCTAACATACACACTCATGCAACAAGATATACAAGGAAAATAAGCTTAGCAGAGTGAACACACCAACGAGAAATGCTCACACACACCAAAGATATACGTGTACCATAAAATAACGGATGCACTAGGCAGCTGTCACTGACAACGAAAAATTATAACGGTGAATGCACGTTTAAAGGAATAAAGGTGTCTTTAAAGACTGCCAGAAACTATTGGCTGATTCAACATATCTGAGGGACTGTGGGAGTTTACTTACTTACTTACTTACGCCTGTCACCCCTACCCGGGTATAGGCCGTCGACGAGAGACCTCCAGCAACTCCTGTCCTGTGCTTCTCCTTCGATTCTACTCCAGGTGGTTCACAGTCTCTTGATGTCTGCTTGGAGGTCTCGACGCCAGGAGTTTCTCGGCCTACCTCTTTTCCTCTTTCCCTGGGGGTTCCATGACAATGCCTGCCTAGTGATACTGGAAGCTGGCTTTCTCAGACTGTGACCGATCCATCCCCATCTTCTTCGCCCAATTTCATTCTCTGCTGTTATCTGCTCTGTTCTCTCCCAGAGTCTGACGTTGCTGATCTTCTCTGGCCAGTGGATTTTCAAAATTCTTCTAAGGCAACTGTTCATGAAGGTCTGTACTCTGTTGACTGTGGTTTTTGTCAATCTCCATGTCTCTGCTTCATATAGGAGAACTGCTTTTACTTTGGAGTTGAAAATCCGGACTTTGGTGTGTTGTGACAGCTCTCTGGAACTCCACACTTTTTTCAACTGGAGAAAGGCTGCTCTGGCTTTACCGATTCGTGCTCTGACATCTGCATCTGTGCCGCCTTTTTTGTCTATGATGCTCCTGAGATAGGTGAAGGACTCCACCTCCTCCAACGGGGTGCCAGCAAGCAAGACTGGTTCTTCCCTGGTTGCGTTCAGCCTCATTGTCTTTGTTTTCTGTTTGTGAATGGTGAGGCCCACTTGGGACGAGATGTCAGCAAGCCTCGTGGTCTTGTCCTGCATTTGTTGATGAGTGTGGGACAGTAATGCCAAGTCGTCTGCAAAATCGAGGTCGTCAAGCTGTGTCCACAGTGTCCACTGTATTCCACTTCGTCTGTGCTCTGTGGTCATCTTCATGACCCAGTCTATGGCCAGTAGGAAGAGGAACGGAGACAGCAGACACCCCTGCCTGACACCAGTTCTGACCTGGAGCTCTCTGGTGAACTGCCCTTCGTGGATCACGCGACATGTCATGCCATCATAGCTGCTCTTGATCAGGTGGACGAGCTTTGTGGGTACACCGTAGTGTCGTAGGAGTTTCCACAGAGTCTCTCGGTCCACGCTGTCAAATGCTTTCTCATAATCCACAAAGTTGACGTACAGCGGGGAGCTCCACTCCAGAGACTGTTCCACGATGATGCGGAGAGTGGCGATCTGGTCTGTACATGATCGGTTCTTCCTGAATCCTGCTTGCTGGTCTCTCAGCTGGGGGTCAACGGAGCTCTTCATTCTCTCTAGGATGATCCTGTTGAAGACCTTTCCTGGTACCGACAGCAAGGTGATTCCTCTGTAGTTGGAACACTTGCTGAGGTCGCCTTTCTTGGGAAGCTTGATTAGGTACCCCTCCTTCCAGTCAGCTGGCATCACCTCCTCTTCCCAGATCTTTCCAAACAGTGGGTACAGCATCTCAACTGTTGTCTCTAGGTCTGCTTTCAGAGACTCCGCTGGGATGCCATCTGGCCCTGCTGCTTTGCCATTCTTCAAAAATGCCACTGCTTTTCTGATCTCTTCCCGGCTGGGTCTGTCACAGCTGATGGGTAGATCGGTCTCTGCCGGCTGGATGTCGGGGGGGTCGGGTGGGCTAGGTCTGTTCAGTAACTCTTCAAAATACTCGGCCCATCTGTCGAGTTGGTCTGCTCTGTCTGCAATAGGCTTGCCTTCTTTGTCTTTTACTGGTCTTTCTGTATGGCCATACTTACCCGACAATCTTCTGGTAATGTCGTAGAGCTGTTTCATGTTGCCGCTGCCTGCTGCCTTTTCTGCCTCTGCTGCCTGGCTGTCTGTGTAGGCCCTCTTGTCTGCCCTGATACTCCTCTTCACCTCGCGGTTGGCTTCCGAGTATTCCCCCTGTGCCCTTACTTTGGCTGCTCTCGTGCGACTGTTGTTGACCGCTGCTTTCTGCTGCTTCCTCGCTTCTATCTTCTTCAAGGTCTGTGCCGACAGCCAGTCCTTGTGGTGGTGTTTCCTGAACCCTACAGTGTCTTTGCAGGTTGAGTTCAGCGCCTCTCTAACTGCCTTCCACTGCTGCTCTGTGGTGACCGCCTCCTCTTCATTTACTAGCTCCTGTAGCGCTTGAAACCGGTTGGACAGCACCAGTTTGAACTCTTCTCTAACTCCAGTTTCTCTCAGGAGGCCTACATTATAGCGCTGTCTTCTTGTTGTCTCTGTGCGGCTTTTCTTTAGCTTGAGCTTCATTCTTAAGGTAAGCAGATGGTGGTCTGAGGCGACATCTGCTCCCCTCCTCACTCGAACATCTTGAAGGGATCTTCTAAATTTCTTGCTAATGCAGATATGGTCTATTTGGTTCTCTGTTGTATGGTCAGGTGAGACCCAAGTTGCTTTGTGTATTCTTCTGTGTGGGAAGATGCTGCCTCCAATGACAAGTCGGTTTAGAGCACAAAAGTCTACAAACCTCTCCCCGTTCTCACTCATCTCCGAGCCTAGTCCCTGTCTCCCCATCACCTCTTCGTATCCAGTGTTGTCCTCCCCTATTTTGGCATTAAAATCGCCCATGACGATGGTGATGTCTCGCTCCGCACATTTGTCCACGGCACTCTGGAGTCGGTCGTAGAACTCTTGTTTCTCTTCCTCGTCACTGTCATTGGTGGGCGCATAACACTGGATGACGTTCAGCTTGAGCTTTTTACTGTGGGAGTTTATTCCAAAGAAATGGTCCAAAGAAATGGTCTATGTCACTAAGGTCAGCCTATGTTTCATCAAAGCAAGCTCCGCAGCCCGCTAAGCATTCAACGTAGTGAACTGCCGCAGCAAGGCCAACGCCACCCATCTGCAAGAGACACAAACCCTCACGAGCTGTTGCCAGGGGCTCATGAATAAAGTACATCCCTCGTTAGCCCTGTGGTCTTCATGATCCTAGTCATATTGTGTTGATCAATAGAAATACGTCCCTCGTTAGCCCTGTGGTCTTCATGATCCTAGTCATATTGTGTTGATCACGCGAATGTTTGTCTGTGTGTGCAGTGATTTCTGTCCTGAATGTTTAGTCACTGGCAGCGACGGAGTGAAAACGGGCAACCACCATCTTTGACATTTAAGATACTTCCTTGACCCTTTCCATTTTGATACACCCACTGCTTGTAATCAACTTGACTATGATAGTTCAAGGGTGGTGCCAGAATAGCTTGGCGCCTGAGGCACCAAGCTATTCTGGCCCCACCCTTGAACTAAAATACTTGATCTATCTCCTAATCTGTACTGTAGCCTTCAAAGGACAATAAGCAGTTTTATTAAAATCAGCCTCGGGATGGAACAGGTAAAAATGTAACTGGTTGCAAAGGCATAGCACACATTACACATTACTGTTAACACAATCAAGCCATACAAGTTCCAGTCAAAGGCACAGCACACATTACACATTACTGTTAACACAATCAAGCCATACAAGTTCCAGTCAAAGGCATAGCACACATTACACATTACTGTTAACACAATCAAGCCATACAAGTTCCAGTCAAAGGCACAGCACACATTACACATTACTGTTAACACAATCAAGCCATACAAGTTCCAATCCACAAATTCAGCAGACTGCAGACTGCATAACATGTCACACGACGGTCAACCATATTTCAGGCGTGGTTCCAAGCACCAGGCTATTGATTCTAACCCCACCCTTGAAATATGCCCTTGAACTATCATGGTCGGTCCATACCTTGTTGAAGTGTAAGTGTGTGTGTGTGTGTGTGTGTGTGTGTGTGTGTGTGTGTGTGTGTGTGTGTGTGTGTGTGTGTGTGTGTGTGTGTGTGTGTGCGTGTGCACTACATGGAATAACATATTGAAGATAATGTTCCACAGAAAACATTACTGTAAAACGGGAATGCAAATATGCCTCCTTGCTCTCAGGTCTCACCCAGTGAGCAGTAGATGCAGGCCACCGTGAGGAACAAACTTCTCCATGGCCGCTATCAGCTGCTTCATTTTGGTGTGAAGGATTGGTGGCTCAGGTCGGCCATGGATCGCCTCCCTGGATAGCGAACCGGAGCTGCCAAGGGATGACGACCGACTGACAGACGATGAGATTGAAGGTGGCGAGCTTCTGGCAGGAGACTTGGCAAAGTGCTGCTCGTCAATGCTGATAGACTCCTGCACAGGAAATATTTCAATCCTTGTTGAAGTTGACATAAAACAGTGCAGTGCGGTGTAAAGACAAATAAGAACTGAAATCACAGTGGCACAGTTGAACTGATCAGCGTTTAACCCATATCATACTGAGGCTAAAAGTTTCAAATTTGTACACTGCCACATGCAAGCTACATTACAGTACTTACAGA
This sequence comes from Semisulcospira habei, assembly GCA_036245525.1. Lineage (NCBI taxonomy): Eukaryota > Metazoa > Mollusca > Gastropoda > Semisulcospiridae > Semisulcospira > Semisulcospira habei. The sequence goes on from BTPG01000004.1 coordinate 58,460,655, forward strand.
TAAGGATATAGACCGATGGCTTTAGTTCAAGGGTGGTGCCAGAATAGCTTGGCGCCTAGAGGCGCCAAGCTATTCTGGCACTACCCTTCAACTATTTTAGTCCGACTTATTTCACACACTGGTGTGTTCCGAATGACAAGGGTTAACTTATACTCCACAGGCAAAGGTCCTTGGACCCACGTCAGCCCAAATACATTTTGCTACTGGGTTCCCGTCTCCAATACCTTGCCAGTCAGGGCCGTCCATTATCACTCTGGTGCAGCACACATTAAACCCTGAACTAATCACATAACAAGAATGGCAAAGCACTTAGGGCGCAAGTGCATGACTGATCCACATGACCTCTGTGACCTTGACCTTTCAAACAGGTCACTGAAATAAGAAAGTGTTTGAGTGTCCCGACACAAGGGAGGGTTGGTTTTCGTGCCAGCCCACTGTTGCGGCCGTCGTGGGCCTGAGGACCGTTGCTTCCTGGGTCATTCTGAATTATAAGCGCTGGATGAAGGAGCTCAAGATACCAAATGGCAGTTTACCTGTCTGTCAAGGTGGGACGACACAAGCAAGGCTTGGTGGGCATGCTCCAAGGCCTGCTGAATCTCCCGCACCACCCCTTCATATTGCTTGAGTCCCGCGGCTGTGATCGGAGGCGCCACTCTGCGGAAATGCTGCACCAAGCTGTGCTGGGACGACACTGGTACTTGGGCAGATGTGAGCAAGATGACAGGGCCTGCATTGCCAGATGCCACCGTTTTGGGAGGAAGAGATTCTGAGTCTGACCAGCTTGTGGCAGCCCAGTGCTCGGCGTCAGCACGACCCATCTGAAGGAGTCTGTCCAGTTGAGTGAACAGCCCAAAGCAACCTTTGACCCCACTGTTCCCACCAGTGCTGCTGCTGCCTCGCCTTGTTTGGTCAGATGCACTTCTGCTTTTCGGGGCACTGTCAGTGTCATTCCCTGATTTTTGCTGGCCTGCAACATAGAAATAATTGTACAGTTAACAAAGCGTCAAAGCAAGGATGGCCCATCGCATGTGTTAGTAATAATTGTACAGATAACAAAGCATCAAAGCAAGGATGGCCCATCGCATGTGCTCATTCTGCCAACGAAAGTGGTGCGGACCTCTACACATCAAATTGAAAGACAGACAAACGATGTCAAAGTGAATGTTTCAAATAATCCAAACGTGATCCAGAAAATCAAGGAAAGACAAGACTTTCGGCAAGCAGCTGATGATGAAAATGTCGCAGGACCACGCATAGATTCTTCAAGGCTACGAAAGGAAAGGGGAGGGAAATCATGAGCCACTCACCAACTTTCCCCTTCGCTCTGATGATGTCAAAGATGTTGCAGCAGAGTTCCCAGGAGTGGCAGGACGTGCAGGCAAGGTCCATCAGGATCACAGTGCTGGCATCCACCTGCACCACAGACACAACATACAGTTCCTTAGCCCTTTGTGTGTCAGCAGCGTTTTTTGTTGCGATGATTTCTACAGGATGTCAGGGTGTTGTTATTCCTACAGGAATCATTGCGACAAAAAACACTACCGACACCTTTGCATGTTGGCAATGGTTTTAATAATAATAATTAATAATTACGGTATTTATAATGCGCTTATCTTATAATAATTATAACTCTAAGCGCGCACTCACAACTCGCGCACGCATGCGCACGCTTTAGACAATGACTTGCGTACCACAAACAGTGGAATACATTACGACGGTCAGCTTGGGGTGGGGAGTGTGGTGATATAGTGCTAAAACTGTTGAAAGAGGTGAGTTTTGAGGGCGGACTGGAAGGAGGAGAGAGAGTGTTTCTGACAGAGAGAGAGTGGGAGAGTGTTCCATGTGGATGGACCGTAGACGGAGAAGGAGCAGGGGCCGAAAGTGTTAAGTTTGGTGCGAGGGATGTGGAGGCGGAGAGGGTCAGAGGCAGAGCGGAGGGAGCGTGAAGGTGTGTAGGGGTGAAGTAAGTTGGAGAGATAGGCAGGAGCGCAGTTGTTCAGGGATTTGTAGCAGAGAGACAGAATTTTGTATTGGATGCGTTGGGGGATGGGGAGCCAGTGAAGGAGTTTGAGCAGGGGTGTGAAGTGGTCGGATTTTTTCTTTCTGAGGACGAGGCGGGCAGCATTGTTCTGAACGCGTTGGAGAGTGAAAATGGTGGAGTGAGGGAGGCCGGAAAGGAGAGAGTTGCAGTAGTCGATGCGAGATAAGATGAGAGAGACAGCAAGTTTGGTGGCAGCTTCGGTAGTGAGGTATTTTCTGATCTGACTGATGTGGCGGAGGTGGAAATAACATGCCTGGGCCGTGGCGGAAACGAAGCTGGTCATGGACAGAGAGGAATCGAGGATAACGCCGAGGTTCTTGGCCGAGTCAGAGAGGGAGATGGGGGTGCTATCGAGTTGAAGGTGGAGAGAGGGAGGGAGCTGGGAGAGTTTCTGGCGAGTGCCTACCTGCATGGCTTCCGTTTTGTCGTCGTTCAGTTTTAGCTTGTTTGCTGTCATCCAGTTTTAGTTGTGATCATTCACGACAACAACAAAAAAGGCTACCCACACCTTTGCGTGTCAATAGCGGTTTTTGTCGTGATGATTCCTGTAGGAATCATCATGACCAAAAACGATACCGACACCAGCGCGAGACCCAGAGCAAGTTTCTACCCTTGCAAGTGTGCCATATACTGACCCATGCAGCTCCCACATGCTGCAACAACATATGATAGTTCAAGGGTGGAGTTCAAGGGTGATGCCAGAATAGCTTGGTGCCTATAGGCACCAAGCTATTCTGGCACCACCCTTGAACTGTTATGGTTGATCCATCTCATATACTATGACGGGGAAGTGGCGCAGTGGTTAAGGCGTCTGCCTCCAATGCCAAAGGTGCGATGTTCGATACTGGGTTCCGGCGTTGGATTTTTCTCCTCTGGTAAGTGTCACCGTCTGGGCAGTGGGCAGATGTTCACCTCTGCACGGGACATAGACGACCCCGGCCCCCACGAGTCCCCTGCTGCCTTGCAGGCCTGGCCGCTTGGCTGCGGAAAGGCTAAGGGAGGAAACCCCTGACATCAAAGCCCCCGTGTTTCCGGGGAAGGCTTTTGAGCCAGAGACTAAGACAAGGACAGTCTGATATAAAACCTACGACCTGAGGACCTCGATGCCACCGTCCCAGCTTGCTAGGCCATGGCAAACGAACCAAGGGTTTAAAGGGTGGGGCCAGTACTGCGCACACTGCACTCCACCAAAAAGCTCCACCGCGCAGGCTTTAGGAAACGCCCACGGACTATTAAAATGCCTGCAGACGACGTGGGCAAGCCCTATAGAATCTTCGTTCGCGAAGTCAAGCCATGTATGTGTACCATAATGTAGGCTTTCGTTTAGAGGACAAGAATTTGAACTTTATGACTCAATGTGTTGGTGCATGCTTACATCTTTCTGACGTTATGTAATCATGTCTTTCAACCCTTAGGCTGTTGGTACCTGTTTTCATTGCAATGATTTCCTGCAGGAATCATCACGACAAAAAGCGCTACCGACACGCGCTACAAATGTCAATCTGTCTTACTGTCCACTTTCAATCAATGTCTTACTGTTCACTTTCAATCAACGTCTTACTGTTCACTTTCAATCTATGTCATACTGTTCACTTTTAATTTATGTCGTACTGTTCACTTTTAATCTATGTTGTACTGTTCACTTTAAATCCATGTCTCACTGTTCACTTTCAATCCTTGTCTTACTGTTCACTTTCAATCTATGTTTTACTGTTCACTTTCAATCTATGTTGTACTGTTCACTTTCAATCTATGTCTTACTGTTCACTTTCAATCCATGTCGTACTGTTCACGGTTCAATCTATGTTTTACTGTTCACTTCCAGTCTATGTCGTACTGTTCACTTTCAATCTATGTCTTACTGTTTACTTTCAATCTATGTCTTACTGTTCACTTTCAATCTATGTCTTACTGCTCACTTTCAATCTATGTCGTACTGTTCACTTTCAATCCATGTCATACTGTTCACTTTCAATCCATGCCATACTGTTCACTTTCAATCTATGTTTTACTATTCACTTTCAATCTATGTCGTACTGATGTCTTACTGTTCACTTTCAATCCATATGATACTGTTCACTTTCAATCTGTGTCTTACTGTTCACTTTTAATCTATGTCGTACTGTTCACTTTCAATCTATGTCTTACTGTTTACTTTCAATCCATGTCATACTGTTCACTTTCAATCTATGTCGTACTGTTCACTTTCAATCTATGTCGTACTGCTCACTTTCATTCTGTGTCTTACTGTTCACTTTCAATCTATGTCGTACTGTTCACTTTCAATCTGTGTCTTACTGTTCACTTTCAATCTATGTCATACTGTTCACTGTCATTCTGTGTCTTACTGTTCACTTTTAATCTATGTCGTACTGTTCACTTTCAATCTATGTCTTACTGTTTACTTTCAATCCATGTCATACTGTTCACTTTCAATCTATGTCGTACTGTTCACTTTCAATCTATGTCTTACTGTTCACTTTCAGTCTCTGTCTTACTGTTCACTTTAAATCTGTGTCTTACTGCTCACTTTCAATCTATGCCTTACTGTTCACTTTCAATCTATGTCGTACTGTTCACTTTCAATCTGTGTCTTACTGCTCACTTTCAATCTATGTCTTACTGTTCATTTTCAATCTATGTCATACTGTTCACTGTCATTCTGTGTCTTACTGTTCACTTTCAATCTGTCGTACTGTTCACTTTCAGTCTATGTCTTACTGCTCACTTTCAATTTATGTCGTACTGTTCACTTTCAGTCTATGTCTTACTGGTCTGCTCACTTTCAATTTATGTCTTACTGTTCACTTTCAGTCTATGTCTTACTGTTCACTTCAATCTGTGTCTTACTGCTCACTTTCAATCTATGCCTTACTGTTCGCTTTCAATCTATGTCGTACTGTTCACTTTCAATCTGTGTCTTACTGCTCACTTTCAATCTGTCTTACTGTTCACTTTCAATCTATGTCGTACTGTTCACTGTCATTCTGTGTCTTACTGTTCACTTTCAATCTATGTCGTACTGTTCACTTTCAGTCTATGTCTTACTGCTCACTTTCAATTTATGTCGTACTGTTCACTTTCAGTCTATGTCTTACTGCTCACTTTCAATTTATGTCGTACTGTTCACTTTCAATTTCTCATCTGCTACTCCTTTTTTGCAGGGTGGGGAAGCTACCCCCACGCCCAACCCCCTTACTAGGAGGACCAGGGGTTTTCTGTCGGGGTCACCTTCCCTTAGACCATGTTGGTTCACGGCACCTTATTTCATTCGGTGCACCCCTCTCACGAGGGACCCCCTATCCACCACCCAGGGGACGCGCCTCAACGCCGTATGGTCCCAGCGCGAGAGCACGAATCGGTAAAGCCAGAGCAGCCTTTCTCCAGTTGAAAAAAGTGTGGAGCTCCAGAGAGCTGTCACAACACACCAAAGTCCGGATTTTCAACTCCAATGTAAAAGCAGTTCTCCTATATGGAGCAGAGACTTGGAGATTGACAAAAACCACAGTCAACAGAGTACAGACCTTCATGAACAGTTGCCTTAGAAGAATTTTGAAAATCCACTGGCCAGAGAAGATCAGCAACGTCAGACTCTGGGAGAGAACAGAGCAGATAACAGCAAAGAATGAAATTGGGCGAAGAAGATGGGGATGGATCGGTCACAGTCTGAGAAAGCCAGCTTCCAGTATCACTAGGCAGGCATTGTCATGGAACCCCCAGGGAAAGAGGAAAAGAGGTAGGCCGAGAAACTCCTGGCGTCGAGACCTCCAAGCAGACATCAAGAGACTGGGAACCACCTGGAGTAGAATCGAAGGAGAAGCACAGGACAGGAGTTGCTGGAGGTCTCTCGTCGACGGCCTATACCCGGGTAGGGGTGACAGGCGTAAGTAAGTAAGTTCACTTTCAATCTATGTCTTACTGTTCACTTTCAATCTATGTCTTACTGTTTACTTTCAATCCATGTCATACTGTTCACTTTCAATCTATGTCGTACTGTTCACTTTCAATCTATGTCTTACTGTTCACTTTCAGTCTCTGTCTTACTGTTTACTTTCAATCTATGTCTTACTGCTCACTTTCAATCTATGTCGTACTGTTCATTTTCAATCTATGTCGTACTGTTCACTTTCAGTCTATGTCTTACTGCTCACTTTCAATTTATGTCTTACTGTTCACTTTCAATTCAGCCCCAGGATGTAACGGGTTAATGAAGACTGCACAAACACAGTCTGCATCACCTGACCCTGAACGGGTTAAATCCAGCATACATGAAGAAAGTCAGATAAGCAAGATGCCATACGACCTCCGGGTCCAACAGCACCAAGCTGTCCTCCATCTCCTGCACTTTTTAATAGTTTTCTCACCTGAAAGTGTTGCATGAGAGCAGGATCCTGAATCTGCTCTTTGCTTGGCCGCGGCTTGGGCAGAGGTGGAATGGTGGGATTTGCCAGAAGGTCTTCCACGTAATTTGCGAGTGAGCTTGTGGCCACACCAGCGGCCGCAGCATTCTTCAGGGCCTGCATGCTAAACTTCTTGGAGCTGACAGGCCGTGGTTCCCGAGCAGCAAAGGTGAGAGACCCTATTGCTTTGGCTGTCTGGTGGAAGCTTTCAGAGAAGGACACTTCGGCCGTCTCTTGTGTTTTCTCATTCAATTTCATGAGCTGTGAACATTCAAGTTAGATCGGATTAACCGTTTGCATCTCACTCCCATTTTTGTCATGATAATTCCTGAATCATCGCAACAAAAAAATGCTACAAACATGCAAGGGTTTAAATCACAACACATAATATATACCGATGAGCGAAAGAAATGTAACATTTAAGTTGCATTACTTTTGCTCATCAGTACATACAGTGGAGTCCGCTTAACACGAATTTCTGGGGACACGGAAAATCACTTCGTGTTAACCGTATTTCGTGTTAACCAATATGGCCTCAAAATTGATCACGGCCCTCCCGGCAAGGAAAAAGTGTGTAAGAGATGCGTGCATGAATGAGTACGAGGTTAAAAGTGCATATTATTGTACTATATATGCTTACATTACGTTCAGCTCGCTAGGAAATACAAGGATATGTGTACAGCTCACGTAGTTAATGTAAAATCCATTAGGTAAAATCCATAGTAAAGTCAAAGCAACACGGGCAACTGGCATCGGTAAAAGCAACACAGTCAAAGTCATTTAAAAAACAGGCCATGATCGAAGTCGGTCTTGCGTTATTGACAGCCCGTGTAGAGAGACAATCGTGGATCTCATTAATCTTGTTTTTTCACTTCAAGCGTAGTCGACTTCTGTTTTACCTTGGAGGTAGCCGTGATCGGTAGTTAACTGAATTGAGGGAGTGTTGGTACACGAATGATAATAATAATAATAATAATACATAGTTCTTGTATAGCGCTGTTCTCCAGGAAAACACTGGACTCACTGCGCATGCACAACAGCACACCCTTTCTCTCTCAGACACACACGCACAATTATGCACTACTTTAAACCACCCCATCCCTTCCCCACACCTTACATTCACTTCCTCTGGGATCAGAATAGGTGGCAGTCAGTCAACAGTTAGCTAAATATGAGCTAAGTGTTAAATGCCCGACAAAAAAAGAAAAGTCTTTAAGTGAGCCTTGAACTGTGACAATGTGGGCAGATTCCGTATTTCCGTTGGCAGCGAGTTCCACACACTTGGGGCGAAAAAGGTGAAAGAACGCTCCCCGACAGTTTTCATGTTGAGCTTCGGGATTTTTAACAGCTTTTCACTGGAGGAACGGAGGGTGCGTGATGGCTGATAGGCAGACAGCTTGGCAGAGAGGTACGGCGGGAGAGATTCGTCAAAATGCCGATAGGCGAAAATTGCAATTTTGTACTGGCAACGGAATTTGACGGGCAGCCAGTGCAGCTGCTTCAGTAGAGGCGTAACGTGGTCTCTCTTTCGTTTCTTCAAGATGAGACGCGCCGCATTGTTTTGAATAAATTTGCAAGCGTGAAATCTGATCTGCCGGTAAACCTGCCAGTACAGAATTGCAATAATCGAGCCTGGAAGTAATAAATGCATTTACATGATGCATGAATTCAGTTCAGAAACACTAGCCAATGAGAAGACGGATTACAACGACTGAAGGCTATTCAGCCAATCACAGGCTAGAGTTCGTTCATGTGTCGTGTGTACTACAGCACGAGAGCGACACGTGCAGTGCCCCTTTCATGAGTCGGTTTTCGGTGTTTGAGACTGGAATGTGTGTTCGTGTTAAACAGGTGAATAATAGTGAAATTGCTCTGGTCGGGAACCGAAAACAGCTTCGTGTTAAGCAAAATTTCGTGTTAAGCATTTCGTGTTATCAGTGAAATTTTAATACATAATAAGAAGGCCGTCAGCCGGGAATGCAAAAGCGGTTCGTGTTAACCGGAAATTCGTGTTAAGCGAGTTCGTGTTAACTGGACTCCACTGTATGCACATCAGTGGCAGTGGTGAAAATACAGAGAGGCAGGCAGAAATTTATTTCAAACAATAGGCGTATCAGGATGAAAAGGGATAAGCTTTCTGAGATTTAGAAAAAAGATCCATGGGCCTAGTCCCCCACAAACCCCAAGTGCTGGGGAGAATGCATTTCTCTGGCTGATGGAAGACTGACACCAGATAAAAAGACAAGGTTGCGCGTTACCTTGATGACCTGTGCAGCTTGCGCCATGTTGTTTCTCAAGAGGCTCATGGTGAGCAGTGTCTCTGGTGATGACAGCATGCGAGTAACGATGGACTGCTGCACCAGACGACAGTGGCTTCTCACACTAGCCGAGGTCTGAGCGCTCTTTGTGGGTGGCCGCTGATGGGACTTGCTGCCTCTGGTTTCCTTCTCTACACATGCAAACAAACACAGACCTCATACTAAGGGACAGCAATTTGTAAGCCAATCAGTGCGTGCGTGCGTGTGCAAGTCAATCAGTGCGTGCGTAGGAACATGCAGCGCAAGAAAACAGACACTCTCAATTCGATTGAGAAAAATCTAACAGTGGAACACTGTTCACCATGCAAGAGATGCCAAGTTTAACCCATTTAGCCCAAAGTCCCAACAGCAGGAGATGGATTGACCATGTTAAATTCAAGGGTAGTGCCAATTTAGCTTGAAGCCTTCAGGCGCCAAGCTAATCTGGCACTACCCTTGAATTATCATGGTCAATCCATCTCTTGCAACTTGTACAGTCATTAGGCAACACCTCCAAAATCTGAGAAATGGGACCTTGGGGCAAAAAGGGTTAGGCCAAGCATATCAAGAACTAACCTTGAGCAACCAAAAAAATAAAGAACAAAAGCTGCGCAAAAGCCCACCTGAGTTGGCCACACTGGTTCCCCAGGACGACATCCAGTCATCTCGGACGCTCATCACCAGACCATCATCATCCGTCACCACCACCATCTCCTCCAGAACGCGGCCAGCCTGTTTTGGCAACTGTTCGTGGGACACCAGCTGGAAGCGCCACTGGGCTTCGTGCACGTGTTGTGTTAACTGTGCGATGCGTTTGTGCAAGATGTCAGGTGTTACACTAGTGCCAACAGTCTGGGACAAAACTCTTTCCAGCTCCGGGTTGAAGACTGTATCATCTGGCCTGCCCACACTGAGCTGGCTTTCAGGTGATAGTCGGGACTTGGTGGTATCATCTACTTTCGCGCTACTGGTCTGGCGCTGTAGCTGTAGAGGGCCTTGATCGGGAGGTACAGAACCGGGTGGCCTTTCCACAGACATCGGACGACGCGGCACATGCTTGGGACTAAAATCGTCATGACCTTTACCGCCATTCTGTGGACCCTGACCTTGGAGTTTGAACCTGACAGCATTCAGATCAAGCAGAGCCTCCTTCAGCAAGGCTAGCACGTCTCTCACGATGTATTCATTGGCCAGAAAGCCACAGGTGTAGTTGGCTTGTGACAGTCCTTGCAGCAAAGACGATGATCCCAAGTCTGAGAAGCGAGTCTTACCCCTGGAGTTCCGCCGATCACCGTTACTGCTTCTTCTGTCTGGAAAAGGTTCATCGTAGTCCATTCTGACAAAATGTTGTCCCTGCCCACCATGACCAAGAGAACCAAATGCCGAATCAGTCTGTGTCTGGCTTGATGATGATGGCTGCTGAAGGCTGTCAGTCACGCTGGATCCCTCGACACTGGTTAACTCCCTATGGCTGGCAGCCTGTCTCTCGGAGTCGGGATCCTCCTCTGAAATGACAGACATGTTGAGGTTTTCTGTGCTGCTGCGTTTGCTGTCTTCCCCCTCTGCATCGTCCTCACTGTCGCCCTCCACCGACAGCGCTCCATCAACGATGTCATTATGGCGACAGAACAGCAAGGAAAATATGTTCTCTAGAACCTCCACCCTGTAAGTCAGCGGGTACAAGTGCTGCAGATGTTCCCGAGCCTGCTGGATCCGCTGCCACACGCGACGACGGTACACCTCCTGAAAACTAGACGCACCCCCCACGCTGGCTACTGTAGGCTTCTGTCCCAGTCTCTCTCCACATGACTTGCTACCAGGGCTACTGGACTCGTCTCCTTCGCTGGAACTGACAGCGTCGGACGAGAACACCTTAGAGAGCTTGTTGGGTTTCAGCACCACCTTCATGCTGATGGGGTTCATGAGGTCAAGGTTGGAGTTCTCGTAACAGAACAGAATGGCCTCCATGATATTCTTGACGGCACAGTAGCTGCGGTAAATGCAGATGTCATGTTCCTGCTCAGTACTAACGGGCTCTGTAACTTCGTGATGCTGCTTGTCATCTTGAAAACGAACAGTCTTTGGTCTCTTCTCCTTTCCTGCAAAAAAACAAACACAACTACAGGAAAAGATCAGCTGAGTTACCGGGGACCATGGAGAAAAGGGAGAACATGTTTCCTTGGAGTTAACCCCTTCCCTGCCACTGGCAACACACTGTGCTGTCTCTCTTAACACTTTGGCTGTTGGCAGCACGTTTTGTCTTGATCATTCTGACAGGAATCATGGCAACAAGCTACTGACAGCCAAAGGGTTAATTTGACTAAAGAACTTCAATCAAGGAAAATAGAGGTAAAGTGGGGCCAGCAAGAGGTATACCCGTAGATCAACAGGCGCTCATCATGATCTATGCTACTTGCACCTGGTCTCCACACGTCGTGTTCCAGCAGTGACGGGGATAAACACTGTGAGTTTCAGACGAATCATATTGGATACAAAATACAGGGATGCTTCAATGACATGGAACTGACACAATTGTCCTACTCTGCTAAACCCCAGACACCCACCCATCCTGCAACTCGGCCGCAAATTTAGTCTGAGATCAAAACATTAATCACCTGGGAACGAAAAATGTTTTAAGTATGTATCCCCAAAACACTGCAAGAAGATACAAACTGACAATGACAGTTTAAGGGTGGTGATGAACTAGTATGGTGCTTTAACAATGCTGTAGTCTCTCTCAGCGGATAAACTAGTGTGGTGCTTTAACAATGCTGTAGTCTCTCTCAGCGGATAAACTAGTGTGGTGCTTTAACAATGCTGTAGTCTCTCTCAGCGGATGGTTGTCAAATTTGGGAATTTGGATTTAGGGCTCGATACACCAAGACAATTGTAAAACAGGAGCACTTTCCCTTCACACTACCAACCTGCATTACCACGCGCAACATTTTGCAGCAGCTGCAGAACCTCCTGCGAGTCAAGAGCGGCCAAGCGCGTGGATCGGTGAAGCACAAAGAGAACGGAGTGGGTCTCCAACCCATGCAGCAGTCTGGTAGCTCGATCATCATGAGTTGCAGGGGAAGTTGGAAGATCAGAATTTTCCAGCAGTGGTCTGAAATTCAATTGGGTTCAATTCAAAATATTGAATCAACCCGTTGAACACAATCTTCTTTGCTCCCACGCCCAAAAGCCCTCGCTGCACCAGGGACGTGGATTCAGAGCGGTGTCAGCAAGAGGCATAGATCCTCATGAGCCCCCGCAACTGCGGGGGCTCATGAGGATCTATACCTCTTGCAGCTGGCTGGTGTTCACATTTTCTCGGCACTAAATGGGTTAATCCCGAAAGGGACATTGATGCCACCAAGTACATCATACTCCACAATGTTATCAGATTCAAAAGTATGAAGAAACAAGAAAGGCAAAGCCCTTATGGCTCACGTGTATGACCAATCCATACAATAAGTAAAGGGATGGATTCTGCACTAAAAAAAATCCATGTTTTCTCAAAATTTAATCAGTTTTCACACATCTGTGAAGCCCCCATGACCCCTGACCTTTGCGATGAGTCGACTAAATTAGGATACATAGGAAGGTCTTATCAGCAGCTACCTTTGTGCCAAATTTGATTGAGAAGTTTGCAAAAATGTTAAATAATAATACATGGTATTTATATAGTTCATTTCTCATATTTATAATATAGCTCAATGCGGAGGTGAAAATCACACACACACATATACACATCTGCTGGGGGGGGGGGGGGGGGGGGGGGGGGAGTACAAAAATATCATAGAAATTACATGAAAGTCTGCAAGAAAAATTAATTTTTCTCTCAAATGTATTTTTTTCGAAAAATACTTACCAATGACATGACTTTCTGGAAAGAGTCTACTAGCTATCCAATTTTACCCCAAGACCCGTTGGGTCCCCCAGGAGGCACTCGGGGATCCCTAACAGGGATGAGAGTAGCCTCCCATGCCCATCCGGCCACGTGCCACAACCAGTTAGTCTATTGAGCTCACCAGCGGCAAGCGGGGCAGGAGGGAGGGACCTCGGAGTCATGTCATCGGTAAGTATTTTTCGAAAAAACACATTTTAGAGAAAAATTAATTTGTTTCCTCAAAAACATTACCGATGACATGACTTTGTGGAAGAATGACGAAGAGGAGGAGGGTGCCGCAACAAATCCCTCAAGAACCCCCCAAGGGACTTAGCCGGCCCATCGCTCCTGATCGCACACTCCCGACAATTTTAGTGAAGTGCATACCTACGGCGCCACCGGCGTCTGGAGGGAGTGTTGCGCCGCGGCGATGTCGCCCACCAGTGTGAGGTTGTCTCGCTGGCCCGTCAGGTCTTGGAGGTAGAAGCGGGCGAAGGTAGACTCGGCCCGCCAACCCACTGCAGCCACGATGTCCTTGACAGCACAGTTGTGGTCGAAGGCGACACTCGCGGCCATGGCGCAAACTTCGTGCGCGCGGATCCTGAGCGTCTCAGCTCCCTGTGGGGAGAGGTCCCTATAGGCGCACCGTATGACCCAGCGGAGCCATGAAGAGATCGTTTGGGCGGAGATGTCGGTTCTGCCAGCTGTCAGCGGCAAAAAGAGGCGAGTCCTTCGGAAGGGCTTGGAGCGGCGAAGGTAGATTCGCAGGGCGCGCACCGGATCTTGGTCCCGGGGCTCCCGGGGTAAGTCGGCCCCTTTTAGCGGCCGAATGGTGATCACCTGGGCCGCAGTCAAGAGAGACCTAGTTTTGGCGAGAAAGGAAGGATCAGGGAGCAGCTGGACGGAGCCATCCGACCGGAACTGCAGGCAGGTAGGTCGCGCCGAGAGCGTGTGGAGCTCGCTGACTCGGGACGCTGTGGCCAGGGCCACCAGGAAGCAGGTCTTCCGAGTCACATCCACAAGGCGGGCCAGGTGGAGCAGTTCAAAACGGTCCGAATTCAGCGAGGTGAGGACCCAGGGGAAGTCCCAGCGTGGAACCAGCGAGCGTGGGACCGGACGCTGGAGGCCAAAATGCGCCATAAGGTCGGCAAGGTCCTTGCAGGCGCCAGGATCAGGGCGGCCGAGATGTCGGTAGGTGTCGGCAACCATGGATAGGTAGCCCCTGATGGTGATGGGAACCAAGCCTTGGTCCCTAAAGAGCCAGAGGAAGAAGTCCGCGAGCTGAGGGGAAGTCAGTTCGATGGGGGAGAGGCGATGGTCAGAGCACCAGGACCGTAGCACCCGGCACTTTCCTTCATAGATGCGTCTGGTAGAGGGTCTGCGGGCTGTAGCGATCGCGTCTACTGCCGCACTCGAGAAGCCTCTAGCGGCAAGGGCTTGCCGCACAAGCGCCAGGTGTGAAGGAGAAGTCGCTCAGGGCAAGGGTGGAAAAGCGGTTGGCGGGGCTGCTTGAGCATCGTGCACGGGGTGGGAAGCAGCAGGGGGGGGGTCCCGTGGCGAGGCTGAGCAGATCGGTCGTCCAGGGTCTGTTCCAGGAGAACGGGGCCACCAGGAACAGAACTGCGTTGCATCCCCGGAGCTTGAGGAGGACCTTGGGGACCAGGACCGTCGGGGGATACGCGTAAGCGACGAGCCCGTCCCATGGAATGGAAAGCGCGTCAACAGCCCAGGCGAGGGGGTCTGGAATCGGGGAGACGAAGAGGGGAAGCTGGTGGTTCCACCTCGTGGCAAAGAGATCGACGAGGGGAGTCTCCCAATGGCCGCAAATCAGGCGAAAGATGTCCTGTCGCAGGGTCCATTCCATGTGGAGAAGTTGTCCACGCCGCGAAAGGGAATCGGCCAGGACGTTCAGGTGTCCCGGGATGTGTCGTGCCCGGAGGGAGATGCCGTGGTCCTCGCACCAGCGAAGGAGTTGGTAGAGGAGGATGCACAGGTCGGGAGAGCGGGTTCCTCCCTGCTTCTGTAAGTAGGCAACGATTGTGGAGTTGTCGGAGAGGACGAGGAGGTCCTGCGCGCGAAGATCGGGTTCCCACGTGCGGAGCGCCTGCCAAACTGCATTCAGCTCCAGCCAGTTGATGTGCCGGAACGCCAGGACCGGGGACCAGCGGCCGGCCGTCGTGCGAAAACTCGAAAGGAGGTGAGCGCCCCACCCGACGAGACTGGCATTCACGCAGAGGGAGAGTCGGAGTAAAGACGACCGAGCGGTAGGAGATCCGCCGCTGCACTCATCAGGCCGAGGAGCTGGAGCCACACTCTGGTGGGGACTGCCACCTCCTGAGCTACCAAACGGGCTAGGTCAGCTAGTTTCCGGATCCGAGGCTCGGGAAGCCGTACCAGGTTGAGGTCGGTCGCAAATTTAATGCCCAGGTGGACAAAGCGGCGGGAAGGCTTGAGGTCCGACTTGCCTGCGTTGACCAGGAAGCCCAAGCGAGACAACAGTAGGAGTAGAGCATCCCTGTCTGTGAGCAGAGCGGCCACCGACTGATTCCGCAGAAGCAGGTCGTCTAAATAGTTGGAGGTCGGACTGGAGGAAGACCGTCGGGGTCTGGCAACCATGGCGTCCATGATCCGCGTAAAGACCCATGGGCTGAGGTTGAGGCCAAAGGGGAGAGCCCGAAACTGGTAAACTGTCCCGTCGAAGGCAAAGCGCAGGTACCGCCGGGAGGTGGGGTGTATGGGGACGTGCAGATACGCATCAGCCAGGTCCAGACTGATGGCAAAGTCCATGGGCTGTACGGTGGCCCGGAGGGCCCTGGCTGTCTCCATGCGGAAGTATGGGGCGGCAATGAACTGGTTCAAGGCGGAGAGATCGATGACTGGCCTCCACTTGCCTCCGGGCTTGGGCACTACAAAGAGGCGGCTGTAGAAGGCGGGGGAGTCGTGCCGAGAGACGACCTCCGTGGCGGCTTTCCGTAGAAGAGCGGTGACCTCTCCGCGAAGGGCATCGGCTTTGGTCCGGTCGGTCGGGATCTCGGTCCACACGGGGGAGCAGCGAAGCGGAGGCGGGGACCGAAAGGAGATAAGGAGCCCTTCCGTGACAATGGAGAGGATCCAGGGGTCGTCTGGTAGAAGGGAGCGCTAAACGTCGCCGTGCAGGGCGAGCCTCCCGCCGACACGAGACCCCAAAACGGTCGGCGGGGGCGGGGGAGGGAGAGAGTCAGGGGGCCCTCCCGCGCTGAGGGCAGCGGGCGGGCTTGGGCCAGGCCTGGGGCGGACGAAGGTGGGCGCACGAGTGGGAGCGCGGGGCCGGGAGGCGGAGGCTGCCGGGGAGGGTCTGACGAACCGCAGGGCGCGACCCACGGCCTTGCCGGAAAGCAAGGGGGGGACAGAGCTCGAGGAGAAAGAAGAAAATCCACGGCTGAAACCGACGTTCAGCCCCGCCGGGCGAGACGCAGGCAGAGACTGAGGCCTTACCTTTCCATGGCAGAAGCGGCAGAGTGTCGGAAACAGCACAAACCACCGCGTGCGACGGGAGCCCAGAGAAGGCTCCGGGCCCAGCAAACTGCACCAGGTACAGATGAGGCTAGGCAGAGAAGAAGGACGCCAAGCAAGGAAGAGGCACAAGGCAAGGAGTAGGAAGGCCGGCGAGGAACGGTAGCACCGTACACAGTCCAAGGGTCCGTGAGGCTAAAACGCGTGCTTACGCTAACAGCGAAGTAGACAACTGGCTGTGGCACCATGTGGCACGTGGCCGGATGGGCATGGGAGGCTACTCTTGTCCCTGTTTAGGGATCCCCAAATGCCTCCTGGGGGACCCAATGGGTCTTAGGCTAAAATTGGATAGCTAGTAGACTCTTTCCACAAAGTCATGTCATCGGTAATGTTTTTGAGGAAACAAAGTAAGTTTGTAACTTTCCTTTGAACTGTGTAAGGTGGAAAAATTTCTGAGCTCAGTCAGTAAGGAATTCCAAATTAATGGAGCAGTGTATCTGAAAGAGCGTTCACCGGCAGATTTGCCGAGTACAAGATGGCAACTCTGGTATATCGTCACTTTGACGGGTCTCTCCTGGCTTACCTTTCTGCTTCACTCTGCACATACCAACCTTCACGTTCTCTGCGGTCCTCCAGTGAGAAACTTTTGAAGGCTCTGAAATGTAACTTGAAAACTGTTGGCGAACGCTCATTCAGCTTCATTGCACCTTTAGTTTTCCCTACTCTCTCTCAGTTTAAGGCTCAGTTGAAAACTCACTTCTTCCAGCTTGCTTTTCCACAGTCATAGATCCGTGGTCCTGTTGTATTTATTTGTAATGTTTCATATCGTCTATGTCATGTTTTAATGTGTGTGTTAGCGCAATGAGTTTTTGACACAAAAAGATTTTGCACTTTACAAGAACCATTCATTATTATTATTATTATTATTTGAGATGGAACTTTGGGACTTTGACTTTGATAATAACTACAATTATTGGCATTTTATACATATTTGTCGACCTCTTGTGACCCTTGACCTTTTCCGAGGGGTCATCCAAATTAGTATGCATAGATAAGTCTTACCATCAGGATCTCTGTAGAAAGTTTGGGTTTGAAGTTGTGAATAGTAATTGAGAAAAAACATTTATTGTCCAAATATGGCTATTTTTTCACCTATTTCCTGAGCTCTTGTGACCCTTGAACTTTCTGAGGGGTCATCCAAATTAGTATGCATAGATAGGTCTTGCCATCAGGTATCTCTGTAGCAAGTTTGGGTGTGAAATTGTGAATAGTATTTGAGAAAAAGACATCTTTTGTCAAAATATGGATATTTGGGACCTATTTCCTGAGCTCTTGTGACCCTTGACCTTAGCTAGGGATCAACTAAATTAGTGCATATAAAGATCTTATCATCAGGTATCTTTTACCAAGTTTGGGTTTGAAGTTGTATAGTATTGGAGAAAAAATAAATTATGTCCAAAAATAGCTATTTTAAAAATATATTTCCTGATCCCTTGTGACCTTGACCTTTGTGAGAGGTCACTGAAATTGGTATGTTTAGAAAGGTCTTGCCACAAAGTATCCTTGGGCCAAGTTTGAAGACTAGCTTGAATAGTCTCCGAGAATATACGTTCAAGTGTACCATGGACGATGGACAACGGTGGACGGACGGCCCAGAACATACTCACTTTTGCTTCACACGTGAGCCAGCAAAAATGAGTGCGTGTGTGTGTGTTTATCTTTGAATGCTCCGTCACCCAGCACAAAACTAAACTCAAATACGTGCATGTTTACCCTTTGCATGTTGATAGCAGCTTTTGACACAGTGAATCCTTAAAACAAGACTAGCAGCATGAAAAGGATTTCAATGCAGTACTGCAAGACTGTAAGACAAGGACAGTAAGCAGCGTTGTCAAGTAAAGCTGAACTACTATTGTAACCTTTCAAGCTGAACTGGCTGACTGCCGTTCTATGGACTGGAAGTCGTTTATTTCTGAGAGCTACCCCCTACCCTGCCGTTGTACGTACGCTGTGCGCGCATTTTTGTTTCTAAAATCTTGGTTCGTTCAACGACCCAAACCTAACACCATTACATTACAGATTACGAGAGAGATCAACTATGTTAGTTCAAGGCTGGTGCCAGAATAGCTTGGCGCCTATGGCGCCAAGCTATTCTGGCACCACCCTTGAACTATCAGTCAAGTTAAATTTGAAGCAATGGGTGTATCAGGTTGAAAAAGGTTCAATTAGACTCTTGTCCAGCGTTATCACAAGACAAATTAAAAATGTTGATAAAGGGTGGGGATATTGCCGACTGTTCAAGCAGGTCACTTTACAGGACGATAGCCAAAGGGTTTGTCAGAGGCCACCATTAACCCCCTCCCTGCCACTTATTTCTGAAATCTGTGTTCATTCTACGACCAAAAGCCAAAACTGTCCAAAGAAACATCAATACAAATTGGTCTCAGCAAGAGGCATAGATCCTCATGAGCCCCCGTGACTAGCAGCGAAGGGGCTACACTACTTTCATATCCCTTTCGATACTGGATTTACCATGTCTATTTGGATTCTACTGACCTTGCTCGCTCAACACACCACTTGATGAGACTCAGTTGGTACGCCAGTCTATTGCACCCCTCTGCCAGCACCGGATGCGCTAAGGACATCGCCGGGGACCAGAGAGTGTCCAGCAATCTTCGGGCACTACTGGAAGACCTGCAAAAGGTCCAGCCAGACAACAGAACCACAGGCTTCAGCTGTCGCAAATCGGGTGGTTCCAGAAACTTGCCCAGGGTCTCAAATCTCTCAGCCATCACAAGGCTGATGCACGTTTCCTGCACAGAGAGTGTTATTAGTAACAGACCGTTTGTCTTTGGCATAAACAGCGCCGTTTTAGAGGATCTTGTGCACTTTTGGAAAGTGTCTGCATATGCGTGTGCATATTGGAGATGGCAGTGGTGGACAGGTCTGAAAGGCGCACATCTTTATCACTCCCCCTCCTCACCCAAACTTTTTGATTTTCTGGCATCTGACATCATCTGTTATTACTTATTGAGTGAGGCTAACTCACACTGCTTACTACAATTGTTATTATTTACTGAGTGGGTCTAACGCACACTGCTTACTAAAATTATGTCATTGCTTACTAAGTGGGTCTAACTCACACTGCTTACTACAATTATGTTATTACTTACTAAGTATGTCTAACACACACTGGTTACTACAATTATGTTATTACTTACTAAGTGGGTCCAAAGCACACTGCTTACTACAATTATGTTATTACTTACTAAGTATGTCTAACACACACTGGTTACTACAATTATGTTATTACTTACTAAGTGGGTCCAAAGCACACTGCTTACTACAATTATGTTATTACTTACTAAGTATGTCTAACACACACTGGTTACTACAATTATGTTATTACTTACTAAGTATGTCTAACACACACTGGTTACTACAATTATGTTATTACTTACTAAGTGGGTCTAACTCACACTGGTTACTACAATTATGTTATTACTTACTAAGTGGGTCCAAAGCACACTGCTTACTACAATTATGTTATTACTTACTAAGTATGTCTAACACACACTGGTTACTACAATTATGTTATTGCTTACTGAGTGGGTCTAACTCACACTGCTTAAACAATTATGTTATTACTTACTGAAGTGGGCTTTAACTTACATAGCCCTTACATAGCCCCGAGTCCCTCAGAAGGAGATTAATTGACCATGATAATTCAAGAGTAGTGCCAGATTAGCTTGGTGCTTTCTAGTGGGTCCAAAGCACACTGCTTACTACAATTATGTTATTACTTACTAAGTATGTCTAACACACACTGGTTACTACAATTATGTTATTACTTACTAAGTGGGTGCAAAGCACACTGCTTACTACAATTATGTTATTACTTACTAAGTATGTCTAACACACACTGGTTACTACAATTATGTTATTACTTACTAAGTGGGTCCAAAGCACACTGCTTACTACAATTATGTTATTACTTACTAAGTATGTCTAACACACACTGGTTACTACAATTATGTTATTACTTACTAAGTGGGTCCAAAGCACACTGCTTACTACAATTATGTTATTACTTACTAAGTATGTCTAACACACACTGGTTACTACAATTATGTTATTACTTACTAAGTGGGTCTAACTCACACTGGTTACTACAATTATGTTATTACTTACTAAGTATGTCTAACACACACTGGTTACTACAATTATGTTATTACTTACTAAGTGGGTCCAAAGCACACTGCTTACTACAATTATGTTATTACTTACTAAGTATGTCTAACACACACTGGTTACTACAATTATGTTATTACTTACTAAGTGGGTCCAAAGCACACTGCTTACTACAATTATGTTATTACTTACTAAGTATGTCTAACACACACTGGTTCTACAATTATGTTATTACTTACTAAGTGGGTCCAAAGCACACTGCTTACTACAATTATGTTATTGCTTACTGAGTGGGTCTAACTCACACTGCTTAAACAATTATGTTATTACTTACTGAAGTGG
Organism: Semisulcospira habei; assembly: GCA_036245525.1. Classification (NCBI taxonomy): domain Eukaryota; kingdom Metazoa; phylum Mollusca; class Gastropoda; family Semisulcospiridae; genus Semisulcospira; species Semisulcospira habei. The sequence continues at coordinate 58,481,292 of BTPG01000004.1, forward strand.
GCTTTAACTTACATAGCCCCGAGTCCCTCAGAAGGAGATTAATTGACCATGATAATTCAAGAGTAGTGCCAGATTAGCTTGGTGCTTTCAAGCGCCAAGCTAATCTGGCACTACCCTTGAATTATCATGGTCAATCCATCTCCTGCAACTGGTACACAGTTGTTAGGCAACACCTCCAAAAGTTTTAAAATGGGACCTTGGGGCTACAAGGGTTAAGCACAATAAAGCAGTTAGGTATGCATACAGTTAGATATGCATACAGTTAGGTATGCATAAATGAATAATGTACAGTACATGTTTCCTTTATTCACTTATCTGTTTGATTGTCGATGATACAAGTGGAAGCGCTCACCATTATCAACCCAAGAAAATGTTTGTTCCATCGGAGTGAGGCAGAAAAGTAGCGCTGCCAGCAGGCGTCCCTGTCTGGTCCTAGCAGCAGGTGCAGGGTCAGTTTTTGTTCCTCTGAAGAAATGCCCCCTTCCTCTCCCAACCCTGCCACATCCACCTCGTACAACAGCTTGCCAAATTCCTCCAGCAGGTAACCACGGCAACGACCCATCAGTGACTCCATCACTCTCCCCACAGTGAAGCAAGAATTCTCTTTCTTGGACAGCGTGACAAAACGAGAGAAGAGCTGTCGGATTTGAAGATAGTTCCAGTACGGCTCAGGATCGAAGAACGACAGGAGATGAAAGATTCTCTCACAGACTTGAGCTTTGTCGTCACCAGCAGCCTCCAAACCGTCGAGAAGAGAGTTCATGCATGAGAGATACAAGCCTTGCAGGAGCTCACACTCTCGATTATCTGTGGTGCGCTTCTTCGGCATGAGGGCACAGATGAGATGATGACCAATGGCTGGCTTCTCCAGAAGCATTTTCTTGAGAAAGTCCGACATATCATGAGGCAGGGACTCTGCAGTCTGGCGACTGTAGATGTGAACTGGGGTGCCATGGTGCTTCTGGTAATACTGGTACACATTCTGAAATATAACATGAGAGTGTAACAGCAGAAGGAAAGATTCTACCCTCCCCTACATTCAGGGAAAAAACAATACAATATTCAAATTAGTATGCATAGACTGGTTTTACCATCAGGTATCTATGTACTAAGTTTTGGACTGATACTGAAAATAGTATGAGGAAAAGCAATTTGTGTCAAAATGTTTATTTTCAACCCCTTTCTAACCCCCCCCCCCCCTTCCCCCCAATGACCTTAACATTTGAGAGAGGTCACTAAAATTGCTATGTTTACAAAGGTTTTGCCACAAAGTGTCCTTGGGCCTAATTTAAAGTTTGAGCCTTGAATAGTTTCCGAGAAAAGGCCAACATTCAAGTAACCACTGACAACAGCCTCAGCAAGGCCAACTTTCAAGTAACCACAGACAACAGCCTCAGCAAGGCCAACATTCAAGTAACCACAGACAACAGCCGCAGCAAGGCCAACATTCAAGTAACCACAGACAACAGCCACAGCAAGGCCAACATTCAAGTAACCACAGACAACAGCCACAGCAAGGCCAACATTCAAGTAACCACAGACAACAGCCACAGCAAGGCCAACATTCAAGTAACCACAGACAACAGCCGCAGCACAGACGCCAGTTTACTTACTTACTTACGCCTGTCACCCCTACCCGGGTATAGGCCGTCGACGAGAGACCTCCAGCAACTCCTGTCCTGTGCTTCTCCTTCGATTCTACTCCAGGTAGTTCCCAGTCTCTTGATGTCTGCTTGGAGGTCTCGACGCCAGGAGTTTCTCGGCCTACCTCTTTTCCTCTTTCCCTGGGGGTTCCATGACAATGCCTGCCTAGTGATACTGGAAGCTGGCTTTCTCAGACTGTGACCGATCCATCCCCATCTTTTTCGCCCAATTTCATTCTCTGCTGTTATCTGCTCTGTTCTCTCCCAGAGTCTGATGTTGCTGATCTTCTCTGGCCAGTGGATTTTCAAAATTCTTCTAAGGCAACTGTTCATGAAGGTCTGTACTCTGTTGACTGTGGTTTTTGTCAATCTCCAAGTCTCTGCTCCATATAGGAGAACTGCTTTTACATTGGAGTTGAAAATCCGGACTTTGGTGTGTTGTGACAGCTCTCTGGAACTCCACACTTTTTTCAACTGGAGAAAGGCTGCTCTGGCTTTACCGATTCGTGCTCTGACATCTGCATCAGTGCCGCCTTTTTTGTCTATGATGCTCCCGAGATAGGTGAAGGACTCCACCTCCTCCAACGGGGTGCCAGCAAGCAAGACTGGTTCTTCCCTGGTTGCGTTCAGCCTCATTGTCTTTGTTTTCTGTTTGTGAATGGTGAGGCCCATTTGGGACGAGATGTCAGCAAGCCTCATGGTCTTGTCCTGCATTTGTTGATGAGTGTGGGACAGTAATGCCAAGTCGTCTGCAAAATCGAGGTCGTCAAGCTGTGTCCACAGTGTCCACTGTATTCCACTTCGTCTGTGCTCTGTGGTCATCTTCATGACCCAGTCTATGGCCAGTAGGAAGAGGACAGACGCCAGTTTGCCCATGATAAATAGACTCACTTTGGCTATCGCATGTGAGCCAAAAATCACTTGAAATACTGAGAATTTTGCTCAGACCATACGAGGGATGCAGACCTTTGTTTTGTCCAGCAATGACTACCGTGTTCAATGTGCAGATGACAAATATTTTAGCCGATCAGCGGCCCTTTACAAACTAGCGCATGCACGCAATCTGGTTTTTGTTTCCTCCTGCACGGAGAACAGAGAGGTGGCAAATATCCAAAATGTCTAGACCTACATCAGAAGATGTTATCATCGAAGGAGCGAACACATCAGCACTAAAAAGTAATGAAACGATCAACTCAGGTGCCATAGTCATCATAGTACGACGGCCTCATAAATTTACTCAGAGCGATTGCAAAAAGACCCTTTAATTTAAAAAAGTAAAATGACCCTCAGAATTTTAGACAGCCACCTAAGTCAATGGCTACTTAAAAACTGAGCTGAGTGAGAGTGCGACAAAGACTGACAGTTACACCAGTGACAGTTGTACACATACACTGCATGCAGACTTGCTGAACTTTTGTATCAACTACTGTGACGTCACAGCAGCATTTACACACTTTTTATCATAAAAATGTATCTTAATACAGTATTACAATACAGCACATAATAGGAGGGGAAAAAAAAAACTTACGCTTATGACACTGGGAGCTGTGTCATGGCACTCTTGAGCTAGCATCAGTCGGAATTCTACATCTAGCTTCCGAAGGGCGATATCAGCTGTGTCACTGTCCTGCACATGATGGTCAAAGTTATGCGTGATGTTTTAGTCCATTTAGCTCCAACACCCTCCTACAGCGGGAGATGGATTTACCATGATATTTCAAGGGTAGTGCCAGATGAGCTTGGCACCTGAAGGCGCCAAGCTCATCTGGCACTACCCTTGAAATATCATGGCCAATGCATCCCCCTGCAGCTGGCACACAGTTGTTAGGTAACACCTCCGAAATTGTGAAAATCCGGCCGTGAGGTTTAATGGGTTAATCAAACTGGCTCTGTGTTAATTTGTAGCAAATGGCCACCAAGCAAAATAAGATAGCACTGAGAAGAAGACAAGTTCTTGCCCATCTTATTTTAAGAAGAAGAAAAAAAAAAAAGAAAAAAAAAAGTTCCAGAATGGCTATGCAGCACCGCAGTTTGTTTTCTTAACACTGACAATTTGAGAATCACCAATCAAACACGCTCTGACACTAAGTGCTGTATATAATGATAAACATTGAGTGGCACAACCTCAGGCTTAACCTGCTACAGTACTAATTTAACCCATTTAGCCCCAATGCATTATACCAAGAGATGTATTAACCATGATAATTCAAGGGTAGTGCCAGATTAGCTTGGCGACATAGTTTTGTAGGTAACACCTCCCAAATTTGGGAATGAGAGCGGTGGACGTAACCCATATCATACTGAGGCTAAAATCTTCAAATTTGTGCACTGCCATATATTGCAAGCTACATTATAGTAAATTACAGATGATACAGACCAATGGCTTTAGTTCAAGGGTGGTGCCAAAATAGCTTGGCGCCTAGAGGCACCAAGCTATTCTGGCACTACTCTTGAACTATTTTAAATTTTAGTCAAACTTATTAGTTATTTCACACACTGGTGTATTCCGAATGATAAGGGTTGAATGAGTTAACTATACAAAAAAGAATTTGACTAAATTAATTGATACTGAAAGACTTCAGGAAAAAAAAAGGCATACTCGTTGGTCTCCTTTCCGTTGCCGTTCATATTCCTGTAGTGCCAGCCAACACAACTGCTCCAAAGATGAAAAACCCTTTGCATCAAACCTAAAAGTGATACGTAGGTAATAATTAGCACAGAAGGTTCATTTAAATTCACTTTTCAAGGCATTCTATAAAATGTCTAGGTTAAGCAGGTAATTCAAATCACTGGATCAACTGAAACCATCAGGAGTTGCACTCCATATTGTGTGTATGCACACCATGCTTCTGGCAAAACGCATACACTGGATACAGGGCATACACTGGATACAGGGCACAAAAGTCACAGCTTTTCATAGCAGCTTGGACTGTTGCACGCTAAATCGTTCAGAAGTTGAGGTCTTCAATTACTAATGACCTTGTACGCCCCCCCTCCCCTAAGCCACCCCCCACCCCCTCTACACAAACACACACCCTCCCCCCCAAAAAAAAAAACCAAAAAAAAAAAGAGATTTCATCCCAAAGTCTACTGTATTGTTTTGAGTTCCCATGCAATTTTCTCTAGGAACATTCAGAATTGTTGCTATTTTTTAAGCGTATCCTTCTGATTTATCGCTCTCCACCCTAACCCACCATACCACCCCCCCCCTTCCCCCCCCCCCAAGATCTGCACAAACACTGACACACATGGCGCCAGTTATACGTTGTTTGGGCTGGCGTAGCCACAGACCATCTTCCTAATAAAATTGTCGGAAACAGAGAGCATCGCTTCTACTAGGTGTTGAATGGGCTGAGGCCAACCCCATTTCAAAGTCTACTGTATTGAAAATACGGTAGAAAAATAACACAAACAAAACAACCCAACAACAACAAAACACATGTTCCCAGAAATCATCAATCCTTCCCTAGCCTGTGCCTCATTGTCTGCTAGGAATGCTCTAACTAAGGCGCCTTTCACATTATCCAGAAGAAGAGGAAGATTGCGTTGTTGGAAACAAGTGGGCACACAAGGAAACATTACTAACACAGTAACAGTAACACGAAACACTACGTGTAGCAGCAGTGTGCCTTGCTGTCAACATACTGGCGCTCATTGTAAAATCAGTCTAGGAAAAAAAAAAAAAAAAAAAAAAAAAACACCAAAAACAGTCTTGCCTTTGATCATATGGATTCGAGGCAACGTCCAGAAGTGTACGAAGGACGAACTCTCTGTCATGATCTCCGCGATTGTTTTGACACAGAAGGTCGGAGAAAGATTGAGCTAACTCCCACTGTCCCAGGAAGAGATGATTGAGGAAACTTTGGAGTTGGTCTTTCCTGCTCCGTTTTCCTTCTTGATCGAGGAAAGTGGACAAGGTTGCGATGGCCGTGCCGTTAGACTCCATATCAGTAGTTCTTTCTGCACGACGAGTACATCTACTGCTATCACATTGCTACAAACAATCACATTTATCCGTCCAGCAGACTGATTACTCCAGCGTCCATGTACGCGGACATGTTGATATCACATGCCACAACACCCTCAAACTTTGACCTCTGAATTAAACCAATCAACTGAACTGTAACATCAGCAAGTAGACGAATCAGTGCTTCTGTTGCAAATCGCGGCAAGTTCGAAGACGTCTCAACAACATGAGTTTGATTTGTGATTTTCACGAAATTACTGGACTGCAGACAGCAATCTGAGTGTTGACAGGTAAAATAGAAAGCCTTTGCTCTGATGCATTATTTTATTTGGCAATTAAGGTCACCTAAATTATCTTATTTTTGCTCCTTTGCGTGCGATGACTTGTTTGGACACGTCTCTCATGGGGCGATTTGTTTGGCTATGCGTGTACAGCGCACTGCTGACACAAAATACCGCAGCTGTTGATACCTAGTATGTCGCCGATCAACCGAAGTGCTGAGCTGGAGCTTTGTTGACCGCAGGCTAAAGCGTAAACACAAATGCGCTCAGTCATTCGTGCGCAGACATGTAGCAGGGTCACTGCGATTCGATTAGGCTAACTACAGGGTGTCAAATGCCACCCTCATGTGAACTGAAAGTGATTTTGTGATGCCAGCCTATCGACTGGAAATTACCGATTTTCATAGACTTTGACGCTTATGGAGCTGGGAACAGAGTCCAGAATGAACACGCCAGTCATTGGTTCTGAGCCTCTGTGGCGGCTGTCGGGAAAAGCAAATGATGTGTTGGCATTGCATGTTCCAATCCCAGTGCTTCAAACAACTTTGGCAACTCAGCACAGCTTGACATCAGACAACACAGACCCCAGTGTGCAATTGAAGAAGCTGGATATTGACCTGGGAAAGCCAAGTACAGAACAATGTTTGCTGGATAAACTTAGCCATATAAGCTATGAGAGTCCTGGACTTGATGTATACACACATGATACATCAAAGTCAAATGGAGCTGAGAGTCAGATACCATCCACTGCAGGCAGCCCAGGAAAGGTTGTTGGGGATGTGGAATCCCACTACAACTACCAGCAGTACACTAGTCACTTTGTTCATTCTCTGCAGACGTGAGTATCTATTCTGAGCATGCTACAGTATATATTCCAATTACTGTGCACAGCTGGTGTTCATTTATTTTTTTCATAGGCCTGAGGAAAATTGGATTTATCAGTTAACCCTTATCATTGGGAATACACCAGTGTGTGAAATAAGTTTGACTAAAATAGTTCAAGGGTAGTGCCAGAATAGCTTGGCGCCTCTAGGCGCCAAGCTATTCTGGCACCACCCTTGAACTAAAGCCATTGGTCTATATCCTTATCTGTAAGTACTATAATGTAGATGGCAGTGTACACATTTGAAGCTTTTCGCCTCAGTAGGATATGGGTTAACTCTTCTGCTCACAGTCATAAGGCCAAATCAATAAAGCAACCAAGATGACAATTTCATCTCAAAGTCTACGGTCTGTTTTGAGCTCGCAAGCATTTTTGTTTTTCACGTACTGAAAATGTGACAGAGTGGTGGGCAGATGCACTGCACATTGAGTTATAATTATATATATGAGAAATGCGCCATATAAATACTATGTATTATTATTATTATTACTAAAATGTAGTACATCTGCATCAAGGACCCACTATTTTCCGATTATTTAATGCATTACTTCCTTAGGCTGACTTGTAAAAAATTGCTTATTGTCCTATGAAAGCTACATTACAGATTAGGAGATAAATCAACCATTTTAGTTCAGGGATGCTTCAGCTATTCTCACACCACCTTTGAACTGCCACAGTCATATTTGTTCAATAATGTACATGTATGTATCAGGATGAAAAAGTGCATCTGCATCTGCGACCCACTATTTTTCAATTATTTAACGCAATACTTCCTGATGCTGACTTTAGCGACATTACAGATTAGAAGATAAATCAACCATTTTAGTCCAAGGTTGATCAGGCGCCATGCAACATGTTGAGTATTCTGGCACCACCTTTGAACTGCCATAGTCAAATTTATTTCAAGCAACAGTGTACATGTATCAGGATGAAAAGGGTTAAAGAACATGCAACTGAGTCAGTATTACTATTAGTGATCCAATTTTCTGACACTTTAAAGGTTCAGATGGGGTCTACGTATAACTGTATTCTCTAAAATTTACACCTGGAGGTATACAGACCCTTTAAACTGCTGTGAAAAGAGGAGTTCCGATTATATAACAAGGACATAAACAATGAGGTACAAAATAGGTCAAACTAGATCTATTGCTCATGTGGAAGAGACTTTGTGGGCATGGTTCAGCATATCATGTTTTGCATTGAGCGTTAACCCATTTAGCCCAGAGTTTCTACAGCAGGAGACTGATTGACCATGATAATTCAAGGGTAGTGACATATTAGCTTGGTGCCTTCAGGCACCAAGCTAATCTGGCACTACCCTTGAATTATCATGGTCAATCCGCCTCCTGCAGCTGGTACATAGTTGTTCAGTAACACTTCCAAAATGATGGAAAAGCGCCTGTGGGGCTAAAAGGGTTAGCAGTGGTCACTAATTTACCCTAATGAGAGACAAGTTGAGAAGCTAACCGTAACCATGTCCTGGGTTGTGGAGGACCCAGAAGGGTGTTTAATTGCAAATATTTCATTAACTATTGGCAATAGTTCAGTGAAATTTAAAAAATACTCCAAGCTCATAAAAGACTACATTTTGCCAAAATATGTCAATAATTGATGAAAAAACAAACTAATAAACAATGTCTGAATTTTTCCTACACACAAACGATGGTGTGGGTCGTGCAGAACCCATTCTTTTTAAAGAGTGAGTAAGGTGAATATTCCTGTCCGGATGATGTTGGTCCTCAGTTTGTGAAGAGTCAAAGATGACAGAATTGCATCTCACCCAGATTTTCCATTGTTTCTTTGTCTTTATAAAAATAAAAAATAAAAATTATTTTTAATTTGAAGGGTGCCGAAGTCCATGCAAAATCGACCAGTTTCAGTTCAGTTTCTTCAAAATTGTGAAATTTCACCTGTAGTTTTCAGGGGAAACAGAAAAGTTTCAGACCGTTTTCTCTCCGCGATGATGACAAAAAAGTACAAGGATGCTTCCGGTGAATTGTACTATAGTGTAAAAAGTATGGGTCGTGTAGGACCCCCATCATCAGGACAGGGATAACCAGTAAAATCGCTCTTTGAAAAATATATGGGTCCTGTAGGACCCACATCATCGGGACAGAGATAACCAGTGAAATCGCTCTTTGAAAAATATATGGGTCCTGTAGGACCCACATCATCGGGACAGGGATAACCAGTAAAATCGCTCTTTGAAAAATATATGGGTCCTGTAGGACCCAATTATCGGGACAGGGATAACCAGTAAAATACTTACTTACTTACTTACGCCTGTCACCCCTACCCGGGTATAGGCCGTCCACGAGAGACCTCCAGCAACTCCTGTCCTGTGCTTCCTCCAGGAAAGGAATTACTGTTAGTCTTTTCGTCGGCGTTTTTGTAGCTATTTCCTTTTTTTGCAGGGTGGGGAAGCTACCCCCACGCCCAACCCCCTTACTAGGAGGACCAGGGGTTTTCTGTCGGGGTCACCTTCCCTTAGACCATGTTGGTTCACGGCACCTTATTTCATTCGGTGCACCCCTCTCACAAGGGACCCCCTATCCACCACCCAGGGGACGCGCCTCAACGCCATATGGTCCCAGCGCGAGGAACCAGTAAAATAGCTCTTTGAAAAATATATGGGTCCTGTAGGACCCACATCATCGGGACAGAGATAACCAGTTAACCCATATCATACTGAGGTTAAAAGTTTCACATGTGTACACTGCCATGTGCAAGCTACATTATAATGCTTACAGATAACCCATATCATACTGAGGCTAAAAGACTCACATTTGTACACTGCCATGTGCAAGCTACCTTATAGTGCTTACCGATAACCCATATCATACTGAGGCTAAAAGCTTCACATGTGTACACTGCCATGTGCAAGCTACCTTATAGTGCTTACAGATAACCCATATCATACTGAGGCTAAAAGCTTCACATGTGTACACTGCCATGTGCAGGCTACATTATAGTACTTACTTACAGATAACCCATATCATACTAAGGCTAAAGGCTTCACATTTGTACACTGCCATGTGCAGGCTACCTTATAGTGCTTACAGATAACCCATATATCATACTGAGGCTAAAAGCTTCACATTTGTACACTGCCATGTGCAGGCTACCTTATAGTGCTTACAGATAACCCATATCATACTGAGGCAAAAAGCTTCACATGTGTACACTGCCATGTGCAGGCTACATTATAGTACTTACTTACTTACAGATAACCCATATCATACTGAGGCTAAAAGCTTCACATTTGTACACTGCCATGTGCAAGCTACATTATAGTACTTACTTACAGATAACCCATATCATACTGAGGCTAAAAGCTTCACATGTGTACACTGCCATGTGCAGGCTACCTTATAGTGCTTACAGATAACCCATATCATACTGAGGCTAAAAGACTCACCCATGCAAGCTACATTATAGTACTTGCAGATAAGGATCCAATGGCTTTAGTTCAAGGGTGGTGCCAGAATAGCTTGGCGTCTAGAGGCCTACCCTTGAACTATTTTAGTCAAACTTATTTCTCAGACTGGTGTATTCCGAATGAGAACATAAGGACATAGATTTAAGGACATAGACCAATGGCTTTACTTCAAGGGTGGTGCCAAAATAGCTTGGCGCCTAGAGGCGCCAAGCTGTTCTGGCACCACCCTTGAACTATTTTAGTCAAACTTATTTCACACACTGGTGTAATCCGAATGATAAGGGTTAAATGGCTCTTTGAAAAATATGGGTCCTGTAGACCCACACCATCGTTTGTGTGTACAATGTAGTCCAAAGAGTTGCCACATTCCTGCTGCGAATGAAGATAAGTAGCGGCTAATCTCTCTGTTTGTTTGTCTATTTTGACAAAGGGTATTTACCCGAAATATTAATAAATTGTGTTGTACCCGTCTTTTCTAAGCGTGTTTCTTTCTCTGTTGGGTACTTCTTTTTCTTTTAATGTAGTCCAAAGCATGTTCCGGTAAAGGTTAAAGGAATAAGCAATAAATGGTTAAATATTTGGCAACGTATTTCTTTATGAATAAATCCTAGCATGTCTTACAATGCTACATAACTTAACTTTTGTTTAAAATATGAAGTTTGAATGTCATAAATGAAAGACTTTTCTGTTCTGTATTCTTTGCACAGAGGATTTAGGAGTTAGACTTAGAGTTCCCCCCTTGCACACTAGATGCATTAGAAAACTATTATTACGTGTACCCACAAACCAGATAGGTGAGGCTAGCACTGGACATTCAAACATTTAGATCCCCTGCCCCCTCCTATCAGGCACCCAAATGCCAGCCCACAGGAAAATACGCAGGTAAAGAACAAGACGATCCTATACATACAATCTAGTTCTGAGGCGGTTCTTGTATGGGGTGGTCCGTGGCGCAGTGGTTAAGGCGCCTGCCACCAATGCCAAAGGTGCAAGGTTCGAAAACGGGTTCCGGTGTCTGACTTTTCTCCTCTGGTAAGTGTCACCATTAATTTGGGCGGACCGTCGGGGGTTCTTTCTCCGGGTACTCCAGTTCTAACACCCCCCCACCCCCCACACTTTGGTACCAGTTTCAGGCCACTTTACAAATTTCAAATACAAGCGATCAAAAAAATCTCTGTAACTTCAGTAGCTGAACTGGCCCTTCGTCTGTCTTGTACTGTGTTTGTCTTAAATGGCGTAAATGTGTGTTGTCACGTGAGTGTGCGTGTTGGGTTTCAGTTCGCGGCGTTTTGAGTAGATTCGCCCAAAAATTGAGAAAAAGGTAATGGTATTATTATTATGTTCTTTACCTGCTTATCTAACTGTTTGTATGTGCAGCGCTGAGTAATTCCCCTTGGTATGTGTACTATTTATTACGTGTCCCTGCCGACATGTCTTGTAAAGAGAAACTGTGTCTAATTGTACAAGTCTTCGTGTAGCATTGAGAACTCATTGAATCAGCAAATCTTAGCAATCCTGGAGCAGGTCCCTTCAACTTAGTTGATGAGGGTGGTGCTTTGGTTGATGAGGATGGTGCTTTAGCGTCAGCAGATGTTGGAGGTCTCAATTATGGCACCATGAGCGGAGACTAATGCACCTTTGCACTGTGCAGTTGATACCACATGTCTGTTATTAAAAGATTGATACCTGTCTTTGTGCGCCCTTGTAATAGACTAACCCTTCGGTTGTCAGTAGGCTTTTAGATGAAGTGATTCTAGTAGGAATCACCTTGACTAAAACTAGTAAAAGCTCTATAGACAGCCAAAGTGCTGGTTAACCCATTACATCCTGAGGCTCATTTTGTAAAATGTGTTTTTTGATGTATGAAGGCTACGTTACAGATTAGGAGACAGATCAACCTCAGGCGCCAAGCTATTCTGGCACCGCCCTTGAACTATCATAGTCAAGTTAATTTCAAGAAGCGTATCAGGATGAAAAGAGTTAAATTAATACAGGTTTTTATCATCATGCCTCCTTGCCCCATAATGTATTCTGTATTCCAAGGAGTGTCATCTCGCAAGCAGTCTGCAGTAGTTTAGGCATGTTGAAGTGTGGGTAAAATTAATGTGAGCTTGAATGAGGGGCTGATTGTGCCCCTTTATCACCAGTGCAACCTATACCGTCAGTTTGATTTATGACTGCTAATAGGTGGACCAGCAGTTATCAGTGTCAAGGCTGGATAAAATGTCCAGTGCGCAAAAGGTCCTCAGACAAACATCCGCTGCAGTTTGCCCCCCCCCCCCCCTCCCCCCCCCACTTGGCTGTACGCAGGCTGACTGCAGTCAACTCGAGGACCTTTTGCACGCTAGGATATGGCAGTCCCCTTCTGTGCTTTTTTGCCCACCCTGAGAGTAAAAGCATGTTTAGTGAAATGAAATGGTGGTGTCAGCATTACAGGTCTGATGCCCAGCTAGTGCTGTGGTGCTAGTATTTTGTAGTTAGTAAGTTACTAAAGTAAAGAATTTGCTAAATTTGCGTGTGGTCTTTTTTGTTTTGTTTACAGTCCTAAGATGGCATCTACCCTTGATGATTTTGAGGTTGTATCAACCATTGGAACTGGGTCCTATGGAACCTGTAAGAAGATTCGCCGCAAGAAAGACGGAAAGGTATTGTGCACCGTTTTATAAATTTGATATGTACCTCGGCTGTCATTGCAGTACACGTTGATTCAGGTGATGAGAGGGTTCACGCAACAGCAAGTGCAGGTTATTTAATAAAAGGTCACTGGTCAGTTTTCGCAATACACCTTTAACCCATTTAACTCCTTCTACCCCAGACACGCCACAGCAAGATATGGATCGACCATGATAGTTCAAGGGTGATGCCAAAATAGCTTGATGCCTATGGGCGCCAAGCTATTCTGGCATCACCCTTGAACTACCATGGTCGATCTGTGTCCTGCCCTGCAATTCAGTCTTCAGAGGACAACAGCAAAATTTGGGGATTTCAGCCTTGGGGTAGAATGGGTTAACCCCAAGGCTGTATTTTCCTATTTTAAAACATTTTTGAGGCGTCCCCTACCAACGATGCACCAGTTGCAGTAGATGGATCGACCATGATAATTAAAGGGCAGCGCCAGATTTGCTTGGCGCCTGATGGTGTATGGTGTCGTATGGTGTCATATCCGCACAGTGCACGTATCCATGTAGTGTGTGTATGTGTCTTGAAGAGGCAATCGGTTAAAAAATGACAGAACAGGAAGATGCCACGGAACTACCTCTGTATGTACCTCTGATCCTGTAACGTGGGTGGGACTTTTCCGGATACAGCCGGATGTTCCAGTTTTTCACTTAAATTTATTTCAATTTTTTTTTTTTCTCACTTAAAAAGTGCCCCAAGACCCTCGCTGCAGGATTCAACTTTTTTTTTCGGTCCCACCCATGCTGTAAGTTGACACTGTTAAACCATGGTCAGTGCAACAGCACCCTGGCTCGTACTACTGTCAAGGTGACATCACCAAGGACAAAATAGAAGCAGCCTCTGAATGCAGATCAAGATACGAGATACGTTTAGTGAACACACACACACACACTCACAACCGTTCAACAAAAATACATAAGTAAACAATTCAATACCTTAGCACAAAAACGGCTATTTATGAGATCAGATGTATGTACGGCCTAAAATAACTTTAAATCAACGATCAGTGACGATCAGTTGAAGATATTTTGTTAACCATCATTCTCTGAACCAAAAACATGCTCATAGCCACAACAGTGAAAGATCTCTACAAAGACAGGTTCACACTAGGATTTTTCAAATCCAGCCCCTCATCCCCCCATCTTCCACCCCTCCTGTTTCTTTTCCATTTCAGATCAAAACTGGTCCCCCAGGAAATAATTTCCAGTAGACAGGGATTTTTTTTTTTACAGGCAGAATTTTAACAGGTCCAGCCAAAATAAAACCAGTCCCTGGGATCGGCAGCTTCAAAATTTTCAAAGTATTCTCTGTTCACAAACGGTAAAACACCGGTAATTACCAGTTATCGCAAACCCTACAAACAGCAACATTAGACCTTCTTACATTCATGTCCGTCTAATGAACTAACATTGTGATTATGTACTGATCATCAATAACCAATTCATGTCCATCTAATGGACTAACGTTGTGATTATGGACTGATCATCAATAACCAATTCATGTCCGTCTAATGGACTAACGTTGTGATTATGTACTGATCCAAGAACCAAGAAAAAGCTCAAGCTGAACGTCATCCAGTGTTATGCGCCCACCAATGACAGTGACGAGGAAGAGAAACAAGAGTTCTACGACCGACTCCAGAGTGCCTTGGACAAATGTGCGGAGCGAGACATCACCATCGTCATGGGCGATTTTAATGCCAAAATAGGGGAGGACAACACCGGATACGAAGAGGTGATGGGGAGACAGGGACTAGGCTCGGAGATGAGTGAGAACGGGGAGAGGTTTGTAGACTTTTGTGCTCTAAACCGACTTGTCATTGGAGGCAGCATCTTCCCACACAGAAGAATACACAAAGCAACTTGGGTCTCACCTGACCATACAACAGAGAACCAAATAGACCATATCTGCATTAGCAAGAAATTTAGAAGATCCCTTCAAGATGTTCGAGTGAGGAGGGGAGCAGATGTCGCCTCAGACCACCATCTGCTTACCTTAAGAATGAAGCTCAAGCTAAAGAAAAGCCGCACAGAGACAACAAGAAGACAGCGCTATAATGTAGGCCTCCTGAGAGAAACTGGAGTTAGAGAAGAGTTCAAACTGGTGCTGTCCAACCGGTTTCAAGCGCTACAGGAGCTAGTAAATGAAGAGGAGGCGGTCACCACAGAGCAGCAGTGGAAGGCAGTTAGAGAGGCGCTGAACTCAACCTGCAAAGACACTGTAGGGTTCAGGAAACACCACCACAAGGACTGGCTGTCGGCACAGACCTTGAAGAAGATAGAAGCGAGGAAGCAGAAGAAAGCAGCGGTCAACAACAGTCGCACGAGAGCAGCCAAAGTAAGGGCACAGGGGGAATACTCGGAAGCCAACCGCGAGGTGAAGAGGAGTATCAGGGCAGACAAGAGGGCCTACACAGACAGCCTGGCAGCAGAGGCAGAAAAGGCAGCAGGCAGCGGCAACATGAAACAGCTCTACGACATTACCAGAAGATTGTCGGGTAAGTATGGCCATACAGAAAGACCAGTAAAAGACAAAGAAGGCAAGCCTATTGCAGACAGAGCAGACCAACTCGA
>BTPG01000004.1:58496776-58988215 GCA_036245525.1 Semisulcospira habei
CAGATGGGCCGAGTATTTTGAAGAGTTACTGAACAGACCTAGCCCACCCGACCCCCCCGACATCCAGCCGGCAGAGACCGACCTACCCATCAGCTGTGACAGACCCAGCCGGGAAGAGATCAGAAAAGCAGTGGCATTTTTGAAGAATGGCAAAGCAGCAGGGCCAGATGGCATCCCAGCGGAGTCTCTGAAAGCAGACCTAGAGACAACAGTTGAGATGCTGTACCCACTGTTTGGAAAGATCTGGGAAGAGGAGGTGATGCCAGCTGACTGGAAGGAGGGGTACCTAATCAAGCTTCCCAAGAAAGGCGACCTCAGCAAGTGTTCCAACTACAGAGGAATCACCTTGCTGTCAGTACCAGGAAAGGTCTTCAACAGGATCATCCTAGAGAGAATGAAGAGCTCCGTTGACCCCCAGCTGAGAGACCAGCAAGCAGGATTCAGGAAGAACCGATCATGTACAGACCAGATCGCCACTCTCCGCATCATCGTGGAACAGTCTCTGGAGTGGAGCTCCCCGCTGTACGTCAACTTTGTGGATTATGAGAAAGCATTTGACAGCGTGGACCGAGAGACTCTGTGGAAACTCCTACGACACTACGGTGTACCCACAAAGCTCGTCCGCCTGATCAAGAGCAGCTATGATGGCATGACATGTCGCGTGATCCACGAAGGGCAGTTCACCAGAGAGCTCCAGGTCAGAACTGGTGTCAGGCAGGGGTGTCTGCTGTCTCCGTTCCTCTTCCTACTGGCCATAGACTGGGTCATGAAGATGACCACAGAGCACAGACGAAGTGGAATACAGTGGACACTGTGGACACAGCTTGACGACCTCGATTTTGCAGACGACTTGGCATTACTGTCCCACACTCATCAACAAATGCAGGACAAGACCACGAGGCTTGCTGACATCTCGTCCCAAGTGGGCCTCACCATTCACAAACAGAAAACAAAGACAATGAGGCTGAACACAACCAGGGAAGAACCAGTCTTGCTTGCTGGCACCCCGTTGGAGGAGGTGGAGTCCTTCACCTATCTCGGGAGCATCATAGACAAAAAAGGCGACACTGATGCAGATGTCAGAGCACGAATCGGTAAAGCCAGAGCAGCCTTTCTCCAGTTGAAAAAAGTGTGGAGTTCCAGAGAGCTGTCACAACACACCAAAGTCCGGATTTTCAACTCCAATGTAAAAGCAGTTCTCCTATATGGAGCAGAGACATGGAGATTGACAAAAACCACAGTCAACAGAGTACAGACCTTCATGAACAGTTGCCTTAGAAGAATTTTGAAAATCCACTGGCCAGAGAAGATCAGCAACGTCAGACTCTGGGAGAGAACAGAGCAAATAACAGCAGAGAATGAAATTGGGCGAAGAAGATGGGGATGGATCGGTCACAGTCTGAGAAAGCCAGCTTCCAGTATCACTAGGCAGGCATTGTCATGGAACCCCCAGGGAAAGAGGAAAAGAGGTAGGCCGAGAAACTCCTGGCGTCGAGACCTCCAAGCAGACATCAAGAGACTGGGAACCACCTGGAGTAGAATCGAAGGAGAAGCACAGGACAGGAGTTGCTGGAGGTCTCTCGTCGACGGCCTATACCCGGGTAGGGGTGACAGGCGTAAGTAAGTAAGTAAGTATGTACTGATCATCAATAACCAATTCATGTCCGTCTATTGGACTAACGTGATTATGGACTGATCATCAATAACCAATTCATGTCCGGCTATTGGACTAACGTGATTATGGACTGATCATCAATAACCAATTCATGTCCGTCTAATGGACTAACGTGATTATGGACTGATTATCAATAACCAATTCATGTCCATCTAATGGACTAACGTTGTGATTATGGACCGATCATCAATAACCAATTCATGTCCATCTAATGGACTAACATTGTGATTATGGACTGATCATCAATAACCAATTCATGTCCGTCTAATGGACTAACGTTGTGATTATGGACTGATTATCAATAACCAATTCATGTCCGTCTAATGGACTGACATTGTGATTATGTACTGATCATCAATAACCCAAAGGTCTGAATTGTTCCGCCGTTTCGAGGATTTCCTCGGTAATCTCGCCGATTTTCCGCTCCTGAAACTACTATTTACTATACTACTACTACTGTTTCCGTGTATAATTTCTTGCGCCTTTTTAATTTCCGCTTTTTTTTTCAAAGTCAATTCAGACCTTTGATAACCAATTCATGTCCGTCTAATGAACTAACATTGTGATTATGTACTGATCATCAATAACCAATTCATGTCCGTCTAATGGACTAACGTTGTGATTATGTACTGTTCATCAATAACCAATTTATGTCCGTCTAATGGACTAACGTGATTATGGACTGATCATCAATAACCAATTCATGTCCATCTAATGGACTAACGTTGCGATTATGGACTGATCATCAATAACCAATTCATGTTCGTCTAATGGACTAACGTTGTGATTATGGACTGATCATCAATAACCAATTCATGTCCGTCTAATGGACTAACGTTGTGATTATGGACTGATTATCAATAACCAATTCATGTCCGTCTAATGGACTAGCATTGTGATTATGTACTGATCATCAATAACCAATTCATGTCCGTCTAATGAACTAACATTGTGATTATGTACTGATCATCAATAACCAATTCATGTCCGTCTAATGGACTATTCGTTGTGATTATGTACTGTTCATCAATAACCAATTCATGTCCATCTAATGGACTAACGTGATTATGGACTGATCATCAATAACCAATTCATGTCCATCTAATGGACTAACGTTGCGATTATGGACTGATCATCAATAACCAATTCATGTTCGTCTAATGGACTAACGTTGTGATTATGGACTGATCATCAATAACCAATTTCAGTTTTAACACATTCTACCACAGGATCGAAATCCCCAAATTTTCAAGTTGCCCTCTGAAGGACTATTACAATTTATAGAGACAGATCGAGCATGATAGTTCAAGGGTGGTGCCAGAATAGCTTGGCGCCTATGGGCGCCAAGCTATTCTGGCACCACCCTTGAACTATCATGCTCAATCCATGTCTTGCTGTGCTGTGTCGCGGCTGAATGAGTAAATGAATATTTGTATTTTGATTTCTTCAAAATGGCCAGCTGATGGTGTGGAAAGAGATGGATTATGGGGCGATGTCAGAAGCTGAGAAACAGCTCCTGGTGTCAGAAGTGAACTTGCTGCGAGAACTGAAACATCGCCACATCGTGCGGTACTATGACCGCATTATTGACCGTACTCGGGCCGTCATCTACATCCTGATGGAATACTGCCAGGGAGGGGATCTCGCATCGCTCATCGTTCGCTATCGCAAGGAGGGGTAAGATCTCCTGTTCGCAACTGGCAAAGCCAGCACACTATGTATCATGGTGCTTGATTTATTTTTAAAGTTTGTAATTTTTATTAGAATGTTCAGCCCAAAAGTGGAAATTCCCAAACTTGAGAAACTTTGTCTTTTGAAGACTACATGCCTGTTCAGGAGATGCATTGACCATGCTATTTGAAGACTGGTGCCTAGAGGTGCCAAGCTATTATTCCGATATGACCCTCAAGCTGTCTTGGTTTGTTCTTACTTGCTGTAGTGTTATGGTTGATGATGATGATGATGATGTCCACTTGTAATGCGTAGCCACTCCATGCTAGCAGCATGCTCAGGGCGCAAAAAAAAAAGAAGAAAAAAACGGGTTGAATAGATTAGGATACTTCTGAATTCATAAAGTAGAGAATCAGCCAACACTTAACCCTTTTCATTCTGATACACCCGTTGCTTGAAATAAATTTGACTGATAGCTCAAGGGTGGTGCCAGAACAGCTTGGTGCCCGAGTCGCCAAGCTATTCTGGCACCACCCTTGAACTAACACAATTGATCCATCTCCTAATCTGTAATGTAGCCTTCATAGGACAATAAAATTTTATGAAATCAGCCTGAGGCGCCAAGCTATTCTGCCACCACCCTTGAACTAACACAGTTGATCCATCTGCTAATCTGTAATGTAGCCTTCATAGGACAATAATCAAATTTTACGAAATCAGCCTTGGGACGTAATGGGTTAACTG
Source organism: Semisulcospira habei (assembly GCA_036245525.1). Lineage (NCBI taxonomy): Eukaryota > Metazoa > Mollusca > Gastropoda > Semisulcospiridae > Semisulcospira > Semisulcospira habei. The sequence continues at coordinate 58,500,867 of BTPG01000004.1, forward strand.
AAGGAAACAGCCACCACGCAAAAAGGTGCCATTACCGTCCGTTCCCATTTCTTCACCATTACTGTACCATTTGAGATTCACTAACTATCCGTGGGCCACATGCAAACCTAATCTTTGTATAGAGCTGTGATCGCTGTTTTTGAGCATGTATGTATCTAATAATAATAATAATTACAGTATTTATTATGCGCTTATCTTATAATAATTATAACTCTAAGCGCGCACTCACAACTCGCGCACGCTTTTGACAATGACTCACGTACCATGAATACATTACGACAGTCAGCTTGGGGTGGGGAGTGTGGTGTTGTTATAGTGCTAGAACTGTTGAAAAAGGTGAGTTTTGAGGGCGGACTGGAATAAAATGTATTGAATAAACTGTTCAGTGCCAGTCGACTCGGGGCTGTGTTTGAGCGTGTATGCATCTGTACTGAATAAACAGTTCAGAGCCAGTTGAATCGGGGCTTGTTTCTGCAATCTTCGATCGAGGAACACGGGTACAAAGTGGTCTCAGCATGAGGCATAGATCCTCATGAGCCCCGCAACTGCAGGGGCTCATGAGGATCTATGCCTCTTGCAGGTTTGTGGTGTTCAGATTTTTTCGGCTCTGAAGGGGGTTAATGTAGAATATGGTTAGTTCGGGGTTTAACGTCCATGGCACTGAAGTGATAATGAACGGCCCTGATGGGTGGGTTATGGGGGACAGGGAAATCTCTTGCCTATGGAGTGCGACCTGAACACTGATCAATTCAGGCACACTCCAACTGTGCCACTTTGATTTACCAGGACCTTTCAACGGACATGCTATTCAACAAGCCCGTCTTTTTCCCCTGGATTGCGAGTCCAGCTACTGGGGCGGGACGGGGATTCCCTTCGCTCTCCTGCTCCGACGCTTAACCGCCTGAGCTATTTCGGACTCAATGTAGAATTTGATTTGTTTGGATGAAATTTATTTTGGATTTGTACCATGACTGCTCTGAGCACTGATTAGTTATGGTCAAAAATTGATTAGATTAAATTAGTTTTTGATCGAGACTACTCTTGAGCTCATGACAGTAGCAGGACAAAATAATTTTAGTCTGAGCTTGGGCGTAAGTTTGGTCAATTTTTCAGGACACTAGCAGACGAAGAGTTTGTGTGGAAAATCCTGATCCAAACAACGCTGGCGCTGAAGGAGTGTCACAGGCGTAAAAATGGCAAAGCTATCCTTCACCGGGACTTGAAGCCAGCGAACATTTTCCTCGACAGACACCAGAACGTCAAACTGGGCGACTTTGGTCTGGCTCGGGTCTTGCATCATGAGACCAGCTTTGCACAGACCTATGTTGGAACACCTTACTACATGTCACCTGTAAGAGCTCTATTTATTTGTTGGCAGGTTGGTTGTGTGGATTATCAGCCTCGACAAAAGGGGAATCCTCCAACGCAGGTCAAACAGCTCGACAAGCAATTACATCCCTTTTCATGATCTAATTGTTTGTATAGTTTTCCTTCGTTGAGTGATGCCCTTTCGTAACTGTTGAGGATCTAATAGGTGTTGAGGGTTTGGTCTAATAGGTGTTGAGGATCTAACAGGTTTTGAGGGTCTGGTCTAATAGGTGTTGAGGATCTAATAGGTGTTTAGGATCTAATAGGTGTTGAGGATCTTATAGGTGTTGTTCAGCAATCAGAAGTACGTCAAAATTGCACATGCTTCAACAAAAACCATTGTTTTCATTGAAACCCGTGCAATCCTGACCTGCTTCTGATTCAGTGTCGCATGTTTGTCTGGACAAGGATGTGATACTGATTTCCAGAAATTGTCTGTTGTTTACCTGTTTGAGCTGCATTGAGTGATGCTCCTCGATGCATTGACTGTATCATCAAGGCATGCTTACTATGCAGCTTTAACAAAATGGGATTTGTGGCGTGGCTACTGTGGTTACAATATTTTAGAGAACTGTTGTAAGGATAAATTTACAAAGGTACAGGTACATACCTTTTTCCTTAACCTTTAAACCGGAGGCTGATTTGGTAAAATGTGCTTATTGTCCTGTGAAGGCTACATTGCACATTAGGAGGTGGATCAAGTGTTTTAGTTCAAGGGTGGTGCCAGAATAGCTTGGCGCTTCAGGCGCCAAGCTATTCTGGCACCACCCTTGAACTATCGGTCAGATTTATTTCAAGCAAGAAAGGGTTAAAATTTTCTTCTTCTTTTTTTTAAACATTTTTTTTTTTTGCAATCTGTACTCCACAGTAACTAATTATGAATTTCCCTTTTTCAGGAACTGGTCAACAACATGTCTTACAATGAAAAGTCAGACGTCTGGGCGCTGGGCTGCGTGTTATACGAGTTCTGTGCTCTCCGCCCACCATTCACCGCCAGCAATCAGACGGAGCTCAACAGGAAGATCCGCATCGGGGAATTTCCCCGCCTGCCCTACAAATATTCCACCGAACTGGACAAAATCATCCGTAGAATGATTAAAGTTCAGGTGAGTATAAGGTGAGAACTTGGATTATCCAGGTGTTAAGCTACAGGATGGAGCACTATGCTTGAACTATCAGAGATGTGATGGAGGCGAGTTCTGAGGTTGTACAAATCAAATTCTACATTAACCTGCTGAGAGCCGAGAAAATCTGAACACTACCCATTTGCAAGAGGCACAGATCCTCATGAGCCCCCGCGGTCGCAGGGGCTCATGAGGATCTATGCCTCTTGCTGAGACCACTTTGCTCCCGTGTTGCTGGGGCAGCGGGGGTTGTGCAGGTTTAACCATAAAGTTCAAATCTCCAAATTTGGTTGTCATCTGAAACTACATGACAGTTCTGGTAATGTATTGACCGTGATAGTTCAAGGGTGGTGCCAAATTGTGTCACCACCCTTGAACTATCAGTGGTCAGTTTCTGTTGTAATGTGTCAAGATGAAATGTGTCAAGAATCAACGCCAGTCTTTTTTTTTTGTTTTGTTACCTCTCTGCAATGTCGCAGTGTGGTATTGCAAGTTGCAGCATGTATTCGTAATCAAAACTGTATCATGGTTTTATTCCAATAATACAGTGTACTCCCGTAATACCGGACATAATACCGTACACCTTTTGTCAAGTTCATGTTGTGTGCTGTCAGGTGTCACAACGACCCAGCATCGACGAGATCCTCAGGGATCCAATCGTTGCCCGTCGTTATCGGCAACTGGAAGAGAGTCAAGAGAAGCACGGACATTCCTCAGATTCCTGTGAGGGGGGCAGCAGTGGAAATGCTGGCGGCGGTAGTGCAGGCGGCGACAGCAGTGGCAACAAAAACCACAACAACAACGTCAACGTAGTCAGTAGTGAAGAAGACGACCAGACAGTCAAGGCACAACAACTTGAGGAAGAATGTCGACTGAAGTTGCGACAACTGGAACTGAAGGAGAAGGAGCTGGAGAGTAAGTACCTGGCCAGCGTCTTCACCCTTTTCATCCTGATACACCCATTGCTTGACATAAATTTGACTAGGATAGTTCAAGGGTCGTGCCAGAATAGCTTGGCGCCTCATGCAGTCTTGGTTTGTGTGTATGTGTTTGCTGGCAATGGTCATTATTGATGAGGGATTTGCAGTCTTGGTTTGTGTGTATGTGTTCGCTGGCAATGGTCGTCATTGATGAGGGACTTGCAGTCTTGGTTTGTGTGTGTGTTTGCTGGCAATGGTCGTCATTGATGAGGGACTTGCAGTCTTGGTTTGTGTGTGTGTGTTTGCTGGCAATGGTCGTCATTGATGAGGGACTTGCAATCTTGGTTTGTGTGTGTGTGTTTGCTGGCAATGGTCATTGATGAGGGACTTGCAGTCTTGGTTTGTGTGTGTGTTTGCTGGCAATGGTCGTCATTGATGAGGGACTTGCAGTCTTGGTTTATGTGTGTGTGTTTGCTGGCAATGGTCGTCATTGATGAGGGACTTGCAGTCTTGGTTTATGTGTGTGTGTTTGCTGGCAATGGTCGTCATTGATGAGGGACTTTTGCACTCTTGGTTTGTGTGTGTGTGTTCGCAGGCAACTGATATGCTGTTTTGTTTTTCAGGTCGAGAACGCAGTGTCGTTATGAGAGAAAAGATGGCAGAAGAGAAATTGAAAAGGTACAGTATGAAGAACTGATGGTATCATGTCTAATATTTAACCCATTTAGCCCTGGCGCACTACAGGAGATGGGTCAACCATGATAATTCAAGGGTAGTGCCAGATTAGCTTGGCGCCAACAGGCACTGCCCTTGAATTATCATGGTCGATCCATCTCCTGCAACGGGTGCATAGTCGTTAGATGACGCCTCCAAAATTTGGGAAATACGGCCGTCGGGCTGAATGAGTTAACTCTTAAACTCCCTGAACTACATGTAAATGACTTCCATGCGATGGAATGAAAGTCATTTAATTCTGGGTGTTAATATGCAGGCTCCCTGCTAGGATTTAAAATTGGGACAGCGTGACAAGAAAATCCATCCCAGACGCTCTACAGTCTGTTGCATACTTGAAACTCGACAGAGTTAAGTCNTTAAGTCCTTTTTTTCTCAAGTGTTGTCTGTCCCGGTGACGGAGGGCCTCCCGTTTTATCCGTCCCTGCCAAAATTTGTCCGTAAATACGGAGAATTTTCCGTTAATGGCAAGCGTGGTATGGATGTGGCCCATTGCCACCTTAAGAATGCAAGTATTTTCTGTTCCCTATTCCACCCTGAGTCAGGTTGTTGCAGATACTCTTTTAACAGTGCTGATGCAGTCAGAACATGCACAACTCACTCTCTTCGTTTTTGCTCACATGGTTGTCTGTGATATATCGCAGACAACCATGTGTGCAGAAACAAAGAACATGACTTTTATCGTTTGCTGGGAAGCTGCGTCAGGTGATATTGGGTTTGCATGTGACTTTCCAGTTGACGTGACTTTCCAGCTGAGCAGACTCGCACTACTGACCTACAGTTCCCTTTGGGGACAAACAGGGTAGCTCCAACATAGTCATACTGGACTTGCCGTGTTTTGCCTTCAGAGGGCTGTATTGCCATGAACTAATTTTAAAAAATTTTTTTTTTTTTTTTGAAAATGTTTCAAGATTAGTGACATGAACACATATGAATCGCAAACAAGTACAACACAAATACAAAAAGAATAAAAAATCATACATACACAACCTCATAATAAATTTAAATGTTCAAAATAATAATAATAAGTTAATTAAATTATTGTGTGTTTGTGGAGAGAGAGAGAGAGAGACTGTTCCTGGAATAGGTCTTTTTACACGCCTTTTTACATGCCATGAACTAAGTTTGTGAGTCTGTGCGTGTGTCTGGGCGTGCGTATGATGTTAGTGTCAAAACGTACTATTTTATATTTTTGTCTAGTCTGAGATTTAGCCATGTTGTTTGTTTGACGTGTAATTGAGATATTATGTTTTTAACCTTGACCTACGCTCGGCAGGCAAAAACAAATATCCTTTAATGGACAATAACATTTCTTGAATCTTGGGTTGTACAGTTTCCTGACTGTTTCAGGGCATTGGATCTGATGGAGCACTACAGGCGACGGAGTGATAGCGTGAATACTGAACGCCGCTACTCGGATCTTGTCTCACCTCGCAACGCTCCTACCCCTACCTCTGCCCCCATCACAGGTAGGGCACCGGGTGGGAAAGTGTTCGCAGAGCCGACACCTCCCCCTCCTCCCTACCCTGGCTGTCCTGACTTGCGTATCAAGTCCTCTCCTCTGCGCAAGCCTCTTGCAACCATCAACTATTAGCTGCTTGGCTGGTTTTTCTGACTGTGTTGTGTAACACTGCTAACGATCAGTCTCCCAGCGAGCATCGTGCTTTGGGCCCACTGCGGCCGTCGTGGGCCCGAAGACGTTTTACCACTGGGGCTACTCATGCAGAACTTACAGTAGTGTCCCAGTAAGCAAAACGTCCAGGGGCTGACGTCAGGCATAGCTGGCTGTGTGTGGGCCAACTGCAGCTGATGCCATCCCATGGACCTTATGCTGACTGGGGTAGTAGATGCTTGACTAGTTAGCTGACTGACTTTGCTCATGATCTACTGGAAGTTTGACACGTTCGTCCTTACAAGAAGAACAGCAGGCTATGGGTCAACTGTTGAGGGGAAGCAATAGTAAATGATCAGCTTGGCGCCTTGGAAATGCCAAGCTAATCTCTGGCATTACTCTTGAAGTGTGTCGGCTCCAGGTTTTCCTACAACCATAGAAAAGTTGTCGGTGGCAGCTGCTTGGCCATTCTGCCTGGTTACCTGTTGTGTTTTCTTGTAGTCTACTCTTGTGTGCTAACTGCTTGAACTATTGGACGTTTCTTTTCTGGCAGTGTATGTGTGGCTTTGCCTATAACCTGCTCTGGTAAACTTGAATTACTGGTAAATTGTAGCAGGTGTATCGACTGACCTGCTGAAATGATAATGTAAATGTGTGGCTTTCTCAACCCTTTTCATCTTGATACACCCATTGCTTGAAATAAATTAGAGTAGGATAGTTCAAGGGTGCTGTCAGAATAGCTTGGCGCCTGAGGCACCAAGCTATTCTGGCACCACCCATGAACTAAGATGCTTGATCTATCTCCTAATCTGTAATGTAGCCTTCATAGGACAATCAGCAATTTTTTAAAAAAAATCAGCCTCAGGATGTAATGGGTTAACACCCGTGCTTGTGCAGCCATCGTTAGTGTGAATGGCACCTGCATGCACAAGGGAGTTCACGCTTTTGAGACATGACGTGTGTGGATATGCGGATACGGATATCCATATGCAGCATGTGCAGTGTATCTTCTTCTTCCTCGAACACTCTTATATGGAGAGTGCAGTGTATTAATCATGCTGTCTGCTCTCAAGTAGTCCCACCTGTCGCTGCCCAGATATCTTTACTGACCAGGCTTTCCACTAAGATTTCAAATTGTCTGGGGACGGGCAGTATCACAAAAAATCTGTCCCAGGCGCTCTACAGTCCGTCGCTTACTGGAAACACAGCAGGGATAAGTTCATTTTTTTCTCAAGATTTGTCCGTCCATCTTTTCCATCCCACTCAAAATTTGTCCATCAAATACGGAGAATTTTCCGTTAACAGAAAGCCGGACTGACTGGTGTAATCTTCTCAGCACCGTTTGAGTTTCTCTTTCATAGAAAACTGACTCACAATGGTCACAATTATTAAGTTGGGAGGGGGGGGGGGGGGGGGGGGGGGGGTAAATTGTGCATTTTTGATAGACCTTACACATTTTGTGTGGTGTCTACATACACACACACATCTTTAAGATTATTCCCTACACACCACTCAGTGCGGTGAACCAGCCTGTAACTGTTCCCACAGTAAATAAGAGACTAGAAGTGAATTGAAAGCAGTGGTGTCATTGAAACGTCATGTAGCGTTGGCGACCTTTTTAACCCATTAGCCCCAACGCCCTACAGCAGGAGATGGATCGACCGTGATAAATCAAGGGTAGTGCCCGATGAGCTTGGCGCCTGAAGGTGCCAAGCTCATCAGGCACTACCCTTAACTCACCCTACCCCAGACACCCCACAGCAAGATATGGATACCATGATAGTTCAAAGGAGCTGCCAGAATAGCTTGGCGCCTATGGGCTGACTGACTGACTGACTGACTATGGGTGCCAAGCTAGTCTGGCATCACCCTTTAACTATCATGGTCGATCTGTGTCCTGCACTAGAGTGCAGTCTTCAGAGGACGACGGCAAACTTTGGGGATTTCGGTGTCGGGGTAGAATGAGTTAAATTATCATAGTCGATCCATCTCCTGCAACTGGTAAATAGATGTTAGGTGACATTCCCAATATTTTGGGAAATGTGTCCATGGGGTTAAATGGGTTAAATCAGAAAAGAAAAGAGTCTTTGGGGGGGGAGGGGGGAAAGGCCTAGTGGACCAGAAAGTGTCGTTCATTTTTTCGTATCGCTCGCGTTTTTACCTCCTTAAAACTGAAAACACAAACACGACCCCTGGACTCGCATTTCAGAGTTATTTGCTAAGCACTGCATGATAGCTCCATTGCAGTGCCTTGTCAAAGCATCAAGGTAACCAGCTGTTGCGCTTGAGCTGTCCCTTTGACTTGTGATCCGTCTCTTGCAGTTGCTGCTGGTTGTGAAAGAGTCGGCTTACAGTTTCGTGTGTTGTGTGGTGTTGTGTGATAGTATGCGTCGGCCTCAGCATATTGCAGTACCTAGGAGCCACAAAGTCGTACCGTGTTATTTGCTACCTTGTTAACTCTTTTAGCTCCGGGCCCCTGCAGCAGGAGATGGATTGATCATAATTCAAGGGTAGTGCCAGATGAGCTTGGCGCCTTCAGGCGCCAAGCTCATCTGGCACTACCCTTGAATTATCATGGTCAATCCATCGCCTACAACTGGTACATAGTCGTTAGGCAACACCTCCAAAATGTGAGAAATGGGACCTTGGGGCTACAAGGATTAATGAAGTGGTGAGTTGACACAGTCTTGTGACGAGAAACCACTTGGTAAAGCAAAAGGTCCTGCAGCTAACGTCGGCCTTATCTGGCCTGCACACAGCTCTGCACTGGCCAGTTGAGGACGTTGTGGGACTGTGGACCTCTTGCTGAGCGGGTATCCACTTGGGAAGCAGCAGACCTGCGCGCGTTTTGTCCGATACTGTGGTCTGCGGGATGGAGTGCATAATACTGAGGCTGACCTGTACTCTGTGAGTGTAGACGGTGTACCTGCATTGTCCGTGGACAATACTGCCTGCTGTCATTGGGTATGTTTGTAGTGGCTTCCCAGCCCTGTACTCTGTGAGTGTAGGCGGTGTACCTGCGTTGTCCGTGGACAATGCTGCCTGCTGTCTTTGGGTATGTTTGTAGTGGCTTCCCAGCCCTGTACTCTGTGAGTGTAGGCGGTGTACCTGCGTTGTCCGTGGACAATACTGCCTGCTGTCATTGGGTATGTTTGTAGTGGCTTCCCAGCTTTAGCTGTTCACCCTTTGCATGTCGATAGTGGTTTTAGTCATGATGATTCATTAACCCCTTGCGTGTCGTAGCGGTTTTATTTGTGATAATTCCTTTAGGAATCATCGTGACTAAAACCGTTACCGACACACAAAAGCTTAATCCATTCAGCCATTGCACACTACAACATACGGATCCGCTGTGATAGTGCCAGATTAGCTTAGCACATAGCGCCAGATTTGATATAGCACCAAGTTTAGGAATTTTATAATAATAATACATGGTATTTATATGGCGCATTTCTCATATTTATAATATAACTCAATGTGCAGGACATTTTTTACATGAGGGACTAACGCGTTAACTCTCTGGCTGCTGGTAATGCTTGTAGTTGAGATGATTCCAGCAGCAATTGCTGCAAAAAAAGCGTGAATGACGGCTAAAGGGTCAACACATTAGCCCCTTTGGAAAGAGATAAAAAAATTTAAAAATAAAAATAAAAACTTTCAAAACATAAGGAAGATTACAAAGTAAAGTAGGTAAAAAACACTGTCAGGGGAGAGAAGTGATCATAGATCTACTTGGTCAAAGCACACACAAAAAAGATAGGAAAGAGGGGATGCGCTAAGAAAGTGACTGAAAGCAATGCATATGGAAGCCCCCCCGAAGGGGGACGTATCACATATCCCACTGTTCCAGCCCCTCGGTGCATGGAAATTTAAATCTAGGTCCCCCAAGGGGGGTCCAGATATTTAGCTGGTGTGGACAGCTGTGGACTGGTCGATCATGCACACTTCTCTCCCCTGACGGTGCTTTTACCTCCTTTACTTTGTAATCTTCCTAAAATATCACTGGCAGTCTCCCCTTTTCTTTTCAAAACAAGTTTTGCAAACATTTGCTGTGACCATGTTTTGACGTTTGTTTCCCTTGTCCTTTTGCGAAACAGTTGTGTCTAGGTGTGCAGATGTGCCTGCCTTTGTGATTGTCATAACCCTATAGCAGCTTGAATAATATGTACTAATAGCATTATGTACGTAAGACCTGTTCATGTGTGTGCAATGGGGATGGGTTGGTGACATGTCACTAAGAAAACTTGATCATCTATGTTCAGTGTACCTTTTTGTTCCAAAGTGAAAAAAAAAAGATAACAACTGCAAGTGCGTGATTTGTGACTGTTACAGTCAAACCTATGAAGTCGACCACCTGTTTAACTCATTCAGCCCCGACACACCACAGCAAGACATGGATTGAGCGTGATAGTTCAAGGGTGGTGCCAGAATAGCTTGGCGCCTATGGGCGCCAAGCTATTCTGGCACCAACTCCACCAGGGAGGCCCCTTTGGGGGCTTAACTGCCTGTCCCAAGTCAGGATAAAGGAGGAGGGTTAGGCGTGGGGCTAGCGACTCCACCCTGTAAAAAGAAACTTGCTACGGAAACGACAACAAGGGAAAAAGCGACAACCGGCGCTGGGAGCGAAGCAGACCAGGAAACTGGACTTATGACGGATGGGGACCAAAGCCGCAAGGACGTCTCCACCCCGATAGCGGAACTCCTGACGCCAAAACGATGGATCAGAATTGGATGCTGGAACGTGCGAACGCTCTACCAGACCGGAAAGCTTGCGCAAGCAGTAAGTGAACTGAACCGCTACAAACTAACCCTCATGGGAGTAACAGAAGCAAGATGGACTGGTGCTGGCAGACAGAGGTTGAGCTCCGGAGAAGTCATCATCTGGTCTGGAAGAACAGACAACGAACACCGAGAAGGAGTTGCTGTCATCATCAATAAGAGCAAGGCCAACACCGTTCTACAGTGGAAACCTGTGAACGAGCGCCTGCTGTACGTCAGGATGAATTCCAAATACGCAAAGCTGTCTATTGTAGTGGGCTACGCACCGATAGACGACGCGGAAGAAGAGGATAAGGATGCATTCTACGACGCTCTCCAAGCTGTTTTGGAAGACATCCCTCGACATGACGTGCTGATGCTGATCGGTGACTTCAACGCTAAGGTCGGCTGCGACAATGAAGACAGAGAGAGGACCATGGGACGACATGGAGCGGGTGTGATCAACGACAACGGGGAGAGGCTGGTCAATTTCTGCGAGGAGAATGACTTAGTCATAGGAGGGACCCTGTTTGCGCATAGGGAGATCCACAAACTCACATGGAAATCACCAGACGGCAAGACCCAGAACCAGATCGACCACATCATCATTAATGGTCGCTGGAGGCACTCTCTGCAGGATGTGCGAGTGATGCGACATGCTGACATTGGCAGCGACCATAGTCTTCTGGTGGGGAAGGTGACATTAAAGCTTAGGAAAGTAAAGATAGGAGACACCAGAAATCAGCGCTACGACGTGGCCAAGTTGAAAGACCCAAAAGTGAAAGAAGAGTTTAGGTTGGCCCTCAGGAATAGATTTAGTGTTTTGGAAGATGAGACAGCGCTGACTATTGAAGATTTCAACAGAGCCATGAAGGAAACAGGAGGGGAAGTTTTAGGATACAGAAAGAGCAGGAAGACAGAGTGGATCTCAGAAGACACGTGGGCTCGCATAGAAGAGAGAAGACAGATCAAGAAGAAACTTTTGGACACCAAATCACCAAGACTGAAGGAAAGAATATCAAGAGAATACAGAGAGAAAGATCAAGCGGTGAAGACATCAGCGAGAAGAGACAAGAGAATGCATACAGAAAGGCTGGCAGAAGAAGCGGAGGCAGCTGCAAAACAGAGAGACATGAAGACAGTGTACCAGAACACCAAGAAGCTGAAGGGCGACTACGGGCAGCACCACGACCTTCCAGTGAGAGCTGAAGATGGAACTCATGTCACAGTAGAGGAAGAGAAGCTGAAGAGATGGAAGCAACACTTCGAGTCCATCCTGAACCGCTCAGACCCACCAACCCTCACTGACATTCCTGAAGCGGAGGAGGACCTGGACATTAACCTCGGCAACATTACTATTGCGGAAGTCAAGCAGGCCATTCAAAAGCTGAAGAACGGGAAGGCACCTGGCGATGACGGAGTGTGTCCCGAGATGCTGAAAGTAGAAGATACGGTAACGCCGCAGCTTCTTTGTCAGATTTTTCAAAAGATCTGGGACACTGAGGAAGCGCCGAGCGATTGGAAGACCGGCACCATCGTCAAACTTCCGAAGAAAGGAGACCTGGGGAACTGTAACAACTGGCGAGGCATCACCTTATTATCCCTCACCAGCAAGATCTTCAGCCGCATTCTCCTTGAACGCATTACGACAGCAGTGGATGGCATCCTTCGCCAGGAGCAGGCAGGTTTTAGGAAAGGCAAGTCCTGCATTGACCATATTTTCGTCCTGAGACAGATCCTTGAACAGTCTAACGAATGGAATGGATCCCTCTATGTGGTCTTTGTAGACTTTGAGAAGGCCTTCGACAGTCTGCATCGAGACTCCCTTTGGAAAATCCTGCGATACTATGGAATCCCCCAGAAACTTGTCAACATCATCAGGTCCCTGTACAAGAATTTTGAGTGCAGAGTCGTCCACAACAACCAGCTCACCGAACCGTTTAAGGTGGAAACCGGAGTGAAACAAGGATGTATTCTTTCGCCGATCCTCTTCTCAATGGCAATTGATTGGATCATGCGCCGCACCACAGAGGGAAGGAGGCAGGGAATTCAGTGGACGCTGACCTCAATGCTGGATGACCTCGACTACGCCGATGATATCGGGCTGCTGGCAAGCAGAAACCAGGACATGCAACAGAAGACACAACAGTTGACACAGTCAGCAAGCTCCATAGGTCTCGGGGTCAACATTAGGAAGACTCAAGTCATGAGGAAGAACACCATAGTGGGCGACCCAATCACCATCAATGACCAACCTCTGCAAGAGGTGGACGAGTTCACGTACCTGGGCAGCAAGGTTACCACAGATGGAGACTGCACAAGGGAGATCACCACAAGAATCAGCAAAGCCAACCAAGCCTTCGCAATGCTGAAACCCATCTGGAGGACCACAAGCCTGAGCATCCACACCAAGCTCCGTATTTTTAAGAGCAACGTGCTGAGTGTCCTTCTATATGGGTCAGAGTGCTGGAAATCCACTACCGCTACGGAACGCAAGCTGGAAGTCTTCCAGAACAAGTGCCTGCGACGGATCATGAAGGTCTTCTGGCCAAACATGATTACAAACGAGGAACTACGGAAGAGAGCAGGCGCAGACAGCATCGCTGAAACCATCGCCACACGGAGATGGAGATGGCTAGGCCACGTTTGCAGAATGTCACTCGACTCATTACCAAGGGTGGCACTGAGATGGACACCACAGGGGAAGAGAAACCGTGGGCGACCAAAGGAGACGTGGCGCCGAACCGTGGAGCGAGAGCTCAAGAACAGAGGCCTTACTCTGCAAACAGCACCCAAAATAGCAGCTGACAGACAAAAGTGGCGCTCCCTTGCCGTCGCCTCAAGCACCAGACGGCGCAGAGAGGACTGAACTGAACTGAACTATTCTGGCACCACCCTTGAACTATCATGCTTGATCTGTTTCTAGAACTGTAGTGCAGTCTTTTAGAGGGCAACTTCAAAATTTGGGGATTTCGGTCCTCAGGTAGAATGTGTTAAGCAGACAGCCCCCCCCCCCCCTCCCCCCCCCCCCCCCCCCCCCCCCCCGTTTGTCCGTTGCTTAGGTGACCCTGTGTCCACTTGCTGATAGTCCTTCGGGCGGTCAGTCCACAGAGGTTTGACTGTATTGTAGATGGATGCTGATAAATGCAGAATGAATTGTGTTGACATCACTAAGCAACGCAAATGTATCATAAAGGAAGACCGGCAGATTTTGTGATGACGCTCTAAATCAGTATTAACGGGTGCTCTTTCAAACCCATGACAGTTGAAGTATTATTGCAGTGCTATGTCATGTATTAACTCATTCGAGATGAATGGCATCCGGATGCACAGCTTAAGCCGCGTATCCGGATGCCATTCATATCAAATGAGTTAATTGTTTTTCTTACAGTACTGTGCTACAAGCTTTAAATCATAACTCTCAGTTATTATTTTTATCATGATTATTATTATGTAAGATTATGTTTTAGAACTACAAACTGTAACTCATAACTTATGATTATTATTAATATTATTATGTAAGATGAAGTTTGAGAGCATAGTTTGTGAAAAAGCCAAGTTATGTGTTCTTCAGATCTGGATGGTGAGGACTCACCTCAGTCTTGCCTGTCAAAAGGCCCCAAGGACCCAGAGTCGCCAAAGAAAAGAGTCACATTTGACTTCTACGGAAAAGAAAATCTTCGCCAGAAGTCAAAGCTTACCGACTTCAGGGCTGACGGCTTGGCCCAGTTTGACATTTACACCCAGCACTTCGCCAAAAGGCCCGACCTCAAGGACAGATTGCTGTCTGGCAAGGACAAACCTTTGGATCTGCATCGGATAGGCATGGATGCCAAATATAATGGAAGAAACCTGCTGTTCTTTCGGTGATGAGGTGCAGTTGTTACAAAGAGAAATACTTGCAGAATCTGTTTTAGGGCTATCGCAAGCTTTAGACCCCATCACGGAGTCGGAATTTGCAGGACGAGATCAAAAGCTTGTTACAGCCCTGCAATAGACTGCATCTCCTGGACAGTGTTAACTCATTTGAGATGTGCTGCCTCCGGATACGCGGCTTATGGAGGCAGCACGTCTCGCACAAGTTAAAAGATGGTGGCAGAGGTACAACAGATTCTATCTTGCTTAGATTAATATGCAGTGGCAGTATGCTGACCTGAATTATTTCCACAAACTAACCAAATGCGCAAAAGGCCATCGGCCTTTTGGACATTGGGAATTTTGTTCAGGCGTTTTTCTCGTGTTTGGAATTTTTACAGCATCATTGATGCTTTAAAGTGCCTTTTAACTGTAATTGTTGATTATCATGTTTTGGTCACTTGGATAGCACATCAATGACGTCCACATTCGGATGAAAGTCTGGTAAAATTGATTTACATTTGTATCTGTACACTTTTCATGTTCAAATACTAATGTCAAGTTGGTCAGCGGAAGGATACAAACAAAATCAGTGGCGGATCCTGGGGGAGGGAGGGCCTAGGGTACCTGGGCGCCCCCTCAGTCCTGACCCCCCCAATTTTTTTTGATAGTTATTTGTGTTTCACTATTCGATGGTTCTTCTTCTTTTCTTGTACAGTGTATTTCACAATTATCTCACAGGATCGGTGGGTGGGCCTAGTGTGTTCATGGACCTGTAGTCAAATATCCTCACTTGACACTGCTGACCTGCACGTCACAGTACTTCACCCAGACATAGAGTGCCATGTGCCCCGCACTCACAAGAGCTCATGTAAATCAGTGCCTCTTCTGTGCGATACAATTCTCATTGCATCTTCAGACTGAGGCAGCCATCTGTCAATAAGTCGCTGACAACTGGTCAACCCCATCATGGGAAAGTGTCCAATCATTGCAGCCCTGAAAGTCTAAAATTTTGCCCACCAGCCTTTGGCTAGTGACTTCCAAGTTTTACTAGCCAAACTGAAAATGTTACTAGCCAAAACTGAAAATTTTACTACTGAAAATAGCCCCCCAACTCAACAATATAATGTACCACAAGTGTTTGACGCCCAATGTTAGAGAGTGTTTTCTGCCCAGAGGCATTGAAAACAAATATTTGAACAGACAATCATAACCAAGTTAATGTTTATGTCCTGACTTTAGGCTTTTGATAGTATCAAGTGGAGAAATAACTGACAAAGTCCCCATGTGAACTGTGGTGGGATTTTTTCTTTATTTATTTTTTGTAAGTAGAGCTGGGCTTCTGTTTGCACAACAGGTTAAAGGGTCTTTAGACCCCCAGGTATAAATTTTAGAGGGTACACAGACCCCCATCCTAGCATTATAGAGGGTCCGCAGATTTATTTAAGAAAAACTGCATCATCTGTATGTTCCTTAAAATAAATTATCCCCACCCGGGTCTGCCCTGGGGGACTTGGGTGGAGTTAACTACTTTTTAGTTCCCAGGGTCACCCTGGTCAGCCCGACAGGGTGGTTTTTTTCCTATATTCTGGGGCATGTGTTTCTGTCTACCTTTGGTCCATTCACCTGTATTTGTCTTTTTAAAACCCTCCCAACTGTCTGCACTGCCTGTAGCTCTTGATATTGGATGTGTGTTGCTAAATGGTTTTAGCTTTATTTAGGCCCCATGGCGTAGGCTTATTGAACGTATTGGGCCGGCTGGCGACATTCAATATTCTGTTTCTTTTTTTTTTCACAAGCAGTGCAGGCACATCCTGAGAAAGCCTTGTTGCTGTCAGGATGATAAGCAATGTACAATCAATGATTAAAATAAATTATCTCATTTCGCTCTCTCCTCTTTAAATGTGTTGTGACAGTGTGTGTGTGTCCTTTCCATGATACTGATTCTTTAACTGGTGAGCTATCGCGCAAAAGCCTGTCTCCCTCGCTCTCTCACACACAGAAAAACATATATCTATTTATTTATTTGTATGATCGTTTGATAATGTATTGTAAAAGAGAATATAGCGTTTTCTGCTGAACGCGGCAGATTGACAACCAAAGTGTGATTTGTCTAAACTCTGTGTGTGCCGGTGTAAACTGATGTACTTAAAAGTTTGTTTCAACCCGTTTAACCACTCAGAAAGACGTGTTTCTCCAATTTTTGCCTAATAACTGTGTACCAGAAGATGGATCGACCATGATTAAAAAAAACTGACAAACTTATTTCTGTTCAAATTTCTGGACTTGCTTTTTGAGTTTGCCTCAGTGCTCATGCCATTCGAGTGCCGTCGTGCTTTAGCCATGGAAATACACTCAGCACAGCCATGAACTCTGAAAACTGTGTCGTAACGGCGGTGCCACACACGGCCCAAAGGTAGGATTTCTGGTACTGTCGATTGTCGATGGAGATGTCGAAGTGCAACTTTCTTCTTAGCGATTATCAAGATCAGACGGTGCCGGATTGAAGAATCCGAAGCATTCCAGCTCTTCCTTTGCTTTTTCTCCGCCATGTACAACTTCGTTCACGATCGAAAGCGAAACGCACGATGCCGTATCCCATAATAATATGTATGGTGACGTCACAGCAAGTAACGCGTTCAACATGTAGCGCGCACTTTGTAATAACATGCTGACACCACACATTAACTAACAGTTTGCCCGCCCTGTTACACTCGCACGGACCCCGGCGTCGGGTCGATTCTGAACGCAGCCGCGGCTAAACGAACCAATCAGTTTATAACTAAAAATAGAACGACTGTCACAGACCTCTGTTATGGTACGCACTGTTCGAGTGACGTGTTCGGCTACTGCCGCAAAGTGTTTAGAGGCGGCTCGCGGTGGCAGGTCACGCGCCGGCGTACCTGATGTTCGGCTGGCGGTTAGCCGTTGAATTGGAAAACGCACGAGCGCACTCGCATTTGGCGAGTGGGTATTTTTTTTTTACTCGCCAAAATTTTTTTTCACTCGCCATGGCGAGTAAATTACTCGCCATTTTCAGGGCTGCATTGCTGATCTGGGGCCCAACTCAATCCCTCAGCAAGCCATAGAGTTTCATGTGCCCCTTCAGTTACAGGGGCTCATGGGAAGCATTACCTCTTTCTGTGCGATACCATTCTCATTTCATCCTCATACGTGGCAGTCATCTAGGTTTAAGTCTACGACTGTGGACACACCAACTGTGATCAGAAATCAAGAAATCAACTGTGCTGTGTCTCCCCCGGGGTGAGCAGCCGACTGGCCTGGGTGTCACAGCTGATTGCTAATCCCCTAATCCCGTCACACATCACTCTCTGAGCACAATGGGTCTCCAGTCTCACTCAGATTTCGTAGCTTTGCCTTTTGAGGTAGTGTCCGTGGACATGCAGCAGTGTGCATCAGAGTAGCTATGTAGTCATTGATGCATCAGAGTAGCTATGTAGTCATTGATGCATGTCAGCAGAGGGCCTAGGGGAGGTGTGAAATGTCATGATTTTGATCACAAACTAACCTTTAAGTAATTGTCAGCCAGTGTAAGAGGTATACATCATAGGTGATTATGGCTATTTCTGTGATATGATCCTGTGTTCTTCATATAGAGGCGCCCCCACCCGGGTCTGCCCTGGGGGACTTGGGTGGGGTTAGGTACTTTTTAGTTCCCAGGGTCACCCTGGTCAGCCCCACAGGGTGAGTTTTTCTCTCTATTCTGGGGCATGTGTTTCTGTCTACCCGAGGTCCATTCACCTGTATTTGCCTTTTTAAAACTCTCCCTTCTGTCTGCACTGCCTGTAGCTCTTGATATTGGATGTGTGTTGCTAAATGGTCTTAGCTTTATTTAGGCCCCATGTGTTAGGTTTATTTAACGTATTTGACCGGCTGGCGACATACATTCAATGTTCTGTTTAGTTGGTTTTTTTTTCACAAGCAGTGCAGGCACGTCCTGAGAAAGCCTTGTTGCTGTCGGGACGTTAAGCAATGTACAATCAATCAATTCATATAATAATAATAATAATAATAATAATAATAATAAATTTATTTCAGTTTTTGCAGGCCATCAGGCCCATATGAACACAAAATACACTTTACAACCAGAAAATACAGGAAGGTGGTTGTAAAACACACTCATATAGCATTACATCAGCGTACATAAATAAACAAAAACAAGAAAGTTCAAAGCAAATCCCTCTAATTCCTTAATTTAAGGCAACCTGAAATATACATAGCAACTTTAAAGACCAGTTTATCATGTAGGTTTCCACACAGCAGCTGAACTTTAAGATCGGAAATCAATTCATATAGAGGCGGTTTGTGTGTATAGAGCAGTATCACAATTTTCATAAGTGGCTGTGTTGTTCCTCAGACGGAGGAGTAATTGGTAGTGTAGTGTTGTTGTCAAACACAAGGTGATTGCTCCTGCAGAAACTCCAGGTAGAACATTCTTTTCAATAAGAAAATTAACATATAAGAATTGGAAGTGCCCGATTAATCTTGTTTTGTTAGGAAATGGGGTGGAGGTGGGGAGGAGGACAAGTGCATGTAGATATGATCAGCCCTTCCTTTTATAAAGTGCCAAAAGCGGTGCTGTGTCCCGAGATAAAAGAAGAAAGGTTTAACAAATAAAAATCTTAATCTCTGAGAACTCAAGGTGTGTCTAAGAAACCCCAAGAAAAAAGACAAAAAAGAATCACATGTACTAGTAGAGAGAACGGTTACAACATGATAGTACAATTTTAAAGAAAATCCTCAAAAGAAAAGCACCAAGAAAGAATAATTTCAACACAACTTATTTGTAATTGTTCTTTTTAAACGTGTTTGTTTCTTTGTTATGATTTTATGCTCGCCTGATAGTCACTGTTTTGGTCTGGATTTCTTTTGTACGACAGTGGAAAACAGGGCGGGGAGAAGAAGACACCCTTTGGATCCGCCCCTGAAAGTGATGGAAATGTACTCATCCCTCTGAGCTCAAGTGTAGTACCTGACTGACTCGTGGTGATGCTGAGATAGAACCTGGTCAGCTTGGCATCTCTACACACCACTCATTTTGTTCACTTAAACTCATTTTGTCAGATTATTTGCATCAGTTTTTTGTTGTCAGAATACACATACATGTATTTCACTGAGTTTTACTGGCAAAGTGGTGAAGGAAAGCTCAAATGGCCATACAGTACCATTTTGTCTACACGTTTACACGCGTTTCCTTTTTGGCCGACGTGCGGTAACAAAAGGGAGTCAAAGTATGGGACCTTTATTGTCTGATAAATGATATGGATCAGTCATGCCCATTAGCCATGAGGGATTTGCCTTTCTTGTATCTTCAGTGTTTTCATCTGCAAGCGCATGACATTTTGTTGCAAAATCATGTTTTGATGTGGTTGTCTCCTTTGATTGGTTTCCCATATTCTGACGAATCTGGAATCCGTGGCTCAGCAGGCAGTGCTCATAACAGTCTTGTGAAAAAAGCCTCAAGTGTCATCCTGACCAAAATGTGAACAGTTAAAATTGTTATAAAATTATGGTTGTTGTAAAATTGTTAGTTACGAATTTGTATGTGAACTCCATGTTTGTACAAAGTGTTCAGTTTTTTCATGCATTTGGCAGTTTTCATAACTTTTTATGCTTTATATTTTTGTCACTTCATAAGTTATATTGACAATCTGTCTCGTCGATCCGTCCAGAACGCACGCACTTCCTTACACTGGTTGCCTCCCTTGATCCACTATGCAATTGCAGTAGCGCATCAAGGGAAGTAACCAGTCTGACCCAACCCCTTTGGGTTCTCTCCCACTGTACACTGGTTGTCTGCGTCAGTTTGCTGTGCTGCGAATTGATGGAGACAACAAGTGTTCTCCCATTTATAAGGGTCTTGAAATGTCTTAAATATGTGATGTTTCTTTGACAGTTCTGGTCAAGAGTAAATGCCAGTTTTAATCCTGTGGTTGTCAGTAGCCAAAGGGTTTTAACTAATAATAATAATAATAAAGGAGATTTGTTAAGCGCTTATACTAATGATACTTATACTATACTCGAGTACTTACACACTGAGGACAAAATTATCACATTTTTGTAGATATCCTCTGAGATCTATATCACAGTTCTGAAGACAGAAGCAGATTGAACATGATATTTCAAGGTTGGTGCCAGAATAGCTTGGCGCCTCGAAGAGCCAAGCTATTCTGACACCAACCTTAAAATATCATGGTCGGTCCACATCCTGTCATCCTAGTTGCCTGCTCGGCATTAAACCCAAATAACTAACTAACGAACATCCTGTCAAAGTCTTTCAGGGCTTTACGGGTTAACAAATATTTTAACCTGAAATTTGCCATCGACCAGGACAGACACATTATATTTGTTTACAAGTCATATCATCTGAGAGTAGCTTCCCGTCCCAGTCCATCTGGGCACCCACTACGTGGCCCAATCACAAATCAGTCGTGATACTTAGCTTACCAGCGGCAAGCGGGGCAGGTGGGAGGGTCCTTCGAGTAATGTCATCGGTAAGTATTTTTCGAAAAAATATATTTTAGAGAAAAATGAATTTGTTTCCTCAAAAACATTACCGATGACATTACTGTCTGGAAGAATGTCGAAAAGGTGGAGGGTGCCGCGCCCAAGTTACCACCAAAAAGGGCATACGACAGAGCCACACACCAATTCGCCAAACTCCCGACAATTTTAGCTAAGTGCACACTACGGTGCTTCCGGCACCGGGAGGGAGTTTTGCGCTGTGGCGATGTCCCCCACCAGAGCGAGATTGTCTCGCTGGCCCGACAGATCCCTGAGGTAGAAGCGGGCGAATGTTGATTCGGCCCGCCAGCCCACCGCTGCCACGACGTCTCGAACAGCACAGTTGCTAGCGAAGGTGACGCATGCGGCCATGGCGCGAACTGCATGTGCGCGGATTTTGAACCTCTTCACACCATCTTTCTGAAAAAGTGACCACTCTCTGTCCGTGTTAGCCTGGGGAAGTCAATCACCCGCAGACTTACGGCCAGTCATCGTCATCGTGCTCTATATGTCCGGTTCCCGCGGACGTGGAGCTTGCATTTCGATTGCCCAGAGCGCATCATTAATCACATCGTATAATGACCGTAGCCCAAACCAAACTTAGTTCAGATTGTTTGCCATGACAGGCTGGATATTTAGGCAGAATTCCGACCCATTTGGGAAAGGACCTGGTAGGCGAACCGTATGACCCAACGTAGCCAGGAAGATATCGTCCGAGCTGTGAGGTCAGTGCTGCCGGGGGCCAAAGGCAGAAAGAGGTGTGACAGTCTGCGACGGACGGGCTTGAATCTGCGTATGTAAACGCGAAAGACGCGCACAGGATCTTGATGCCGGGTCTCCCGAGAAAATTCGCGGGTTTCAACGGCCGAATAGTGATGATTGGGGGGAGTGTGGTCAAGGAAGACCTATGCGTGGCTAGGAAGGCATGGTCTGTGAGCAATCGCACAGAGCCATCCGCACGGAACTGGAGGCAGGTAGAACTCGCCGACAGAGCGTGGAGCTCGCCGACTGTGGCCGCCGTGGCCAGGGCCAAAAGGAAGCATGTCTTCCGCGACACATCAGCAAAATGAGACAGGGCAAGGGGTTCGAACCTGTCCAAATTAAGCTACGTCAGGACCCAGGGAAGGTCTCAGCGAGGAATCAGCGGGGAACCGGGCGATGCAGGCCAAAATGTGCCATCAGGTCTGTGAGAGCTTTACATGTGCCAGGGTCGGGGTGGCCGATATGACGGTAGTTGTCAGCAATCATGGACAGGTAACCTCGGAGCCCGAGATAAGGAGTTCGCCAACCCGTTCAGGTGACCCTGAAGGTGTGTCGAGCTCGGAGGGATAGGCGGCAGTCCACGCCCCAGCGCATCAATCTATAGAGGAGAATGCACTGCTCAGGAGAGTGCGTACCACCCAGCTTCTGAATGGAAGATACCACAGTGGCGTTGTCCGAAATGACTAGGAGCTCCTGGTGACGAAGGTGCGATTCCCATGTGATGAGGGCTTGCCAAACCGCTGGTAGCTCGCGCCAGTTGATGTGTCTGTCTACTATTTCCGGAGACCAAAGGCCGGACGTCAAGAGGAAACTCGGGGAGACTTGTGTCCACGCCTAGCGGGAGAGATGAGGAGGCGGAGAGTCTAGAGGAACTCCTAATGCGAGCCGTGAGGTGTCCGTCCAATGCTGTCGATATGAGCGAAGTAATAGAGGCACAGGTACCGGTGCGTCTAAGTCGCCGGAGGACGGACGCCAATGAAGCAGAAGGGGCAGTTGAAGAGGCCGGGAGTAAAGACGACCGAGGGGAAGGAGATCCGCCACTGCATTCATCAAGCCGAGGAGCTGAAGCCAAACTCTGGCGGGGACTGATACCGCCTGTGCTACCTGGGTGGCCCAGGAGGCGAATTTGTGGATCCGAGGCTCCGGCAAACTCACTATGTTGAGGGTGGTCGTAAATGTCATGTCTAGATGAGTAACCGGCGAGATAGGGAGATGTCTGGTAGATCGATAACGGGACGCCACCTGTCGCCCGGCTAGGAACCACATAAACAGACGGCTGTAAAATGCTGGTGAGTCGGAATGAGACACTACCTCTGTGGCGGCCGTCGGTAGAAGCCAGACGACCTCTCCGCGCAGTGTGAAGGCTTTCAGACCGTCCGACGGAATATCTGTCCAATAGGGTGAGCTTCTCAGCGGCGGGGGAGAACGAAAAGAAAACGAGAGTCCCACGGGAAACGAGTCAGGGGGCCCACCGGTCACGGGCAGACCTGGGTCAGGCGGGGACAGAGGTCCTAACGAGTCTAGCGCGGTCGAAGGCTGGGACCCGCCGGGGAGCCTTGGCGGGAGCGGGAGTGAAGGATGAAGCGGGTCTGGAGGTCCTCAGGGCGCAAGCCAAGGTATTCTGTAAAAGCGACGCCGTCATCCCCCAACCATGGTTCAGCTGATTGGGACCACCAAGCCGGGAAATCGATTGAGGGTCCAACGATGGAAGCTGACAGCTACAGGACGGGGAATGTCCCGCATACCAGGAATGGCGGAAGGAGATGTCTAGGGCCTCTAGCGATCCGCGAAGAAAGGATACTCCGGGAAATCAGCCAGGAGTAAAGATGAAAAGGAATCCCTCCGATCCTTAAAGCCCGAGAGCGGAGGTAAAGACCTGCGGACACCTTCCTCTGGAGTGGGGGGGGGGGGGGGGGGGGAACACGCATCCTTGGGTAGTGCAGCCACGATGAGCCGATCTGCAGCATCAAAGTCGAGAAGCGTGTCCGCGCGTGATGCATCCTAGGCGATGCAATATCATCCAACACGGCAGAGCGAGACGAGGGACTGTCCACACCAAGTAGGGCCGGAACCGAAACCTCCGGGAAAAGACGAAGAGTGTCATCAACCCGCGTAGAGAGCAAAGACTGGTGAGGTGTGCCATTGGCGGAGATCGTTCGAGCCATGTCCCGACGAGGGAAGATAGCAGCCAGCGGGCGTCATGTCCGATGGTGCGGATGTGTAGTCGTCGGCGATTGTCGCGCCTACTGGTGCGGGTGAGGCGGGGGTTGCGAATGAGGACAGCAGTCCTATCAACACCTCAAGGAACTCAAGCAAAGGCAGCAAGGCGCCCATCCGCCTGAAAAGCTGCAACAGTATCCAGCAAAGGCAAAGGGCACTAAAACGCCTGAGAGTGGCCTGCATACCAGCTCTGGCGAAAATGTATATCGATGCCCACCGGCCACTTGGCATCAGAAAAGAAAACCGACTCCTTCGAAGTGGCGAGAGGTAACTGGGCCGAAAAGGCGTCGGAGAGATTGCAAAAAGCAGGTGGTTGTGGGAGAGATCTAATTCGCTTGGTGGGAAGGAGAGCATCCACAGAAGCGGAAGCGTTGTGCTGGAGTGGAGGAGCGGAAGGACAAACATCCGGGGAAAAGAAAAACGGAGAATAAGTTCCGAGGCTGCCTCAATCGACCACCTGGTCGCGATACCCGGAGCGACGCGGGAGGAAGAGTCCGAATCATCGCAAGGAGAGTCCGCTGAGAGGGAAAGCAGGGACACGGGATGGTCACCCCAAACTGTAAAAGTGGAGGTCGAAACACCAGGGTGGAGACTGAGGACGTCGATGGCAATAGACTCCGGGACATGTAGAGGAGAACGCTGAATATCCCGGGAGGAAGGTGAATGCAGCAAACTAGAGAGGCAAGAGCAGCGCCGAGAGGACTGCTCGCCTGAACGATGTACGCACGGTGACCGGATACTAGCCGGGGCGCTAGGGGACACCGTAATAACCGCCGCGCCGAGCAAAGGGTCAAAAAGTGACGAGCTATGGAGACGCTTAGGCGGAAGAGTGTCTGAACGGCGTATGCGCGGTGACCGGCTACCCGCCGGGGCGCTATGGGACACCGCAAGTCCCACCGTGCCGAGCAAAGGGTCATGAAGTGACGCGCGAAGGCGACGCTTAGGCGGAAAAGTTTATGAACGTTATATGCGCGGTGACCGGCTACGAGCCAGGGCGCTGCGCCGTGACCGGTTACAAACCAGGGCGCTAGGGAACACTGGGAGCCTTGGCGCGCCGTGTAAAGTGTCATGAAGTGACGATCTATAGCGACGCTTAGGCGGAGAAGTATCTGATCGGTGTATGCGCGGGGACCGGTTAATAGCCAGGGCGCTAGTGGACATGGATGTCGAGTGAGAAAGTTGCATCAAACCGATGACGCCAGGACCTGGATCGCTCGCCTGCCTCCGTAAGGCGGGCACGTTGCCGCATAAGCGTCTCTCCGTAAGAGTACGCAGGCTTTTGCAAATGAGATCTCTTATTATTTTCGGACAATTTACTGCGCGAAGTATGTCGCGGTATGCGTGCCCCCGTAAGGCAAACGCTACGCCCTAAGGCGGACTCCCCGTAAGAGTCAGCAGGCGGTGTCCGTTGAGAAATCTTGGGGGATGAGCAATCTCAAGCGGCCGACAGCTCAGTTGATCCCGACGGTCCATGCTAACTCGACTAGTTTCGGACAACTTACTGCGCGAAGTATGTCTCGGCATGCGTGCCGCCGTAAGGCAACCGCTAAGCCCTAAAGCGGACTCCCCGTAAGAGTCAGCAGGCTGTGTCCGGTGAGAAATTTTGGAGGATATGGAAATCTCAAGCGGCCGACGGCTCAGTTGATCCTCACGGTGAACACCAATTCGATTATGTTTGGACAACTTACTGCGCGAAGTATGTCGCGGTATGCGTGCCCCCGGAAGGCAAACGCTAAGCCCTAAGGCGGACTCCCCGTAAGAGTCAGCAGGCTGTGTCCGGTTAGAAATTGTGGAGGAAATGGAAATCTCAAGCGGCCGACGGCTCAGTCGATCCTCACGGTTAACACCAATTCGATTATGTTTGGACAACTTACTGCGCGAAGTATGTTGTGGTATGCGTGCCCCCGTAAGGCAAACGCTGTGCCCTAAGGCGGACTCCCCGTAAGAGTCAGCAGGCGGTGTCCGATTAGAAGTGAGGGAGGATGAGTGAAGCTCAAGCGGCCGACGGCTCAGTGGATCCTCACGGTCCGCGTCCACCCGGCTGGGAACAGTGCCAAGTACTGATGTGGGCTTCAGGAAGGAAACCTTGTCACTAGGCGTATGTGGACGCTCGCACCCGTAAAAACTCCAAAGCTGCGACCATTGCTGCTCGGGCCAGGCGGCGCAGACGGTGCAAGTATGGTCCGAGTTGCAGCCCGTACAAGGAAGGCATAAATCATGGTCATCACACGGCCACTGGAAAGATCCACACTTTTGGCAGGACGCACAGGGGTACTGCAACATAAAAAACAGAAAGAGTAGGCGACCGGGCGCAAGCACTCTGAGGTTGCGAAAACGAGAACGAAGGCTCTGTGTGATCCGACGAAACAAATCAACCAAAACAGGCACCCGGGCTGGGGCCGTCTGAGGGAGGAGCCGAGACCTTACCTCTCCTGTGACGTGGCGACGGGTGGAGGAAGCTCCATAGGAGTAACAGTAAACACCACTGAGAGGAATCTCTTTTTTTTTATTTTTATTTTTTTTTTTCCCCCCCCCCCCCCCCCCCCCCCCGTGTTCACCAGAACGAAGAAAAACACAGTTCACCCGAAGCACAATCCTTGAAAAACACACACAGGCACATAAATCCAAGCACACAAGACTGAAGAAACGCAGTAATCCACAAAAAGTAGTCCAGTGAAAAACCGTTAGCAACGGTCTGTGGAACGATAGGCTAACACGTCTGAACTTTAGAGCTAAGTAGAAACGACTGATTTGTGATTGGGCCACGTAGTGGGTGCCCAGATGGACTGGGACGGGAGGCTACTCTCGGCCCTAATGAGGGTTCCCCGAGTGCCTCCCGGGTTGTGAAGGAACACAACAAGTTCTTAGGCTAAAATTGGGTAAGTAGTTGACACTTCCAGACAGTAATGTCATCGGTAATGTTTTTGAGGAAACAAAAGCCTTTGCAAAGCAGGTCCATTGCATTTTTATTTTTTTTTCTGTGTATACAGCCCATGGAAAAAGGCAGCCATGACTCAGTTGTGTTTAGTCCCTGAGATCACGAGATATACATGTAGTTGTCATGAGCGTTTCTTAACGTAGTTTATTTATTTTAAGGAACGGTGCTCAGATGTTGAACACAACTGCATATGAACGAAGCACATGCACATTGATAATATCATCATCTTGTTTACTGTAATGTGCCTTTTTTCCCTTGGCATAATCAATGATTATGTTAAATCAGGCTTATCAATTTTTGTTTTCATCACTTCTGTTTTTGTCTTGGAAGTGAGCACATATTCATTTTTTTCAGAGCATTTTTAACATGCATTTTTCAGTCGTTGCTGTACCACAGCTGTCACACAATTTCCCAGTTCCCTCAACATGTGCAGCTGTGTGTCAATGTATCCGGCTTTCCTCTAGGATTTAAACTGTCTGTCATCGGGATGCACAGCATGAAATAAATCCGCCATTGAGAGTTGCATGGCAGAAACACAAACTCGGACTGGTCACCAACTTGCAGTGCTCTTAGCTTGGAGAGGACAACGCTAAGGAACATCCAATTTTGTGTTGGCTTAACTCCTTGTACCCCAGACGACCCCACCCGGGTCTGCCCTGGGGGACTTGGGTGGGGTTAGGTATTTTTTAGTTCCCAGGGTCACCCTGGTCAGCCCCACAGGGTGGGTTTTTCTCTCTATTCTGGGGCATGTGTTTCTGTCTACCCTTTGTCCATTCACCTGTATTTGCCTTTTTAAAATTCTCCCTACTGTCTGCACTGCCTGTAGCTCTTGATATTGGATGTGTGTTGCTAAATGGTCTTAGCTTTATTTAGGCCCCATGTGTTAGGTTTATTTAATGTATTTGACCGGCTGGCGACATACATTCAATGTTCTGTTTCCTTTTTTTTTCACAAGCAGTGCAGGCACGTCCTGAGAAAGCCTTGTTGCTGTCGGGACGTTAAGCAATGTACAATCAATGTACAATCAATTGTACCCCAGACGCACCACAGCAAGATGTGGATCAACCATGATAGTTCAAGGGTGATGCCAGAATAGCTTGGCGCCTATGGGCTGACTGACTGCCTATGGGCGCCAAGCTGTTCTGGCATCACCCTTGAACTATCATGGTCGATCTGTGTCCTGCAAAGCAGTCTTCAGAGGACAACGGCAACATTTGGGGATTTCGGTCTTGGGGTACAATGAGTTAACTCCTTGAGTGCCAGTAGCGGCTTTTGTCCTTTTGGAATCATCACGACTAAAACCACTACCGATACACAAAGGGTTAAAAACAGGTAACATTTGCAAATGTAATTATGTTGGTTTTGGGGTACAAGGTATTGCCACACAATTGGATTCTAAGGACTTTTAGAACACTCCTTGTATGATCAGTGTACCTGTACTTGGCAATGTACAGATGGAGAAGTGGGTGGAGTGGGCTTTCTGTTCAACTGGATCCAGGATCTTTTTTCTCCAAATTTTGTCCATCCTGCTGACAGAAGGCATTCCATATTTTTCTGTTCCTGCCAACATTTATCGGTCAAGGCGAGATTTTTCTCCCCCCCCCCCCCCCCCCCCCCCCCCTCGCATGTTGGCTCAATGATCTTTTGATTACTAAATAGGCATGATCATGTGTAGCAAATTGGGGGAGGTAATCAGTGTGCACCATGATCTTTGGGCAGATTTGTTGAAGTATGATGGCTTGCACCTGCAAGTTTTTGATACGACACATTATGTGAATTTAATAACAATGCCATAGCGCAAGTTTCTCATCGATTCTGTTTTTTTTAGGTAAAATGCATTTGTTTATATTATAGCGCAGTTTTACCGATATGCGACACTAAAATGTTGGCCCGTTTGTTTGCATACTCTACATATCACTTTTTGGGTTGTTGCTTGCTTCAGGTTTTCCTGCGTTGGTGTGTGGTAGTTTGTATGATGTATGTCATTACATTCCCGGTTTCCAATTTAAGTCTGAATGTTTACGATGGCTATGCCTACAGTAAAGAAATTCGCTGGATTTCTGAGTTCATGCATGTTGTATGAATAATAGATTCTTAACATTCAGCATAACATTGCTGCAGTGTTTTTGTTTATTAAACAGTAACAGGCAAGACAGTTTTCAGCCCCCCCCCCCCCCATGCTGCATGTAGAAGAACACAAGTTTCAAGCGTATACGTGTATCCCAATGCGCAAAATGACATCAAGCCGATGGCGTCCATCGTTGGCCCGCGCACAGTTGTGCGCAGGCCAACGGCGGCCCGATGGCCTTTGTGCACTGGGATGTTCATTATACTTTTCTCACCACCAACATGAAAATGTTTAAATTTTACATTTATTTGAGCACTGCGCGTCACGGAAGATGGCTTGATCATGCTGGCTCAGACCAGTCAGCATGGCAGATTAGCTTTGCAGTTCCACAGACTCAACATGAGATATCATGGTCAAACCATCTTCCATAATTGGTGCTGAAAGCAAAAACAAAACAGATGGTAAAGCCCTCAATGGCTCACGTGCATAACCGATCCACATGATTTATCTTACCTTTGTGACCCTTGACCTTGCCAGAGGGTCACAACAATGAGACAATGTTCATGTGTCTTCAAATAAGTAGAGTTGGTTGGCTTTTTTGTACCATGAAATCCATGGGAAGGTCTCATCGCTACCTTTATGCCAAATGTACACAGTTTGCAAACACGCTGACAAAAAGTCAAATTGTATCCAAAGTGTTCACATGTTTGCCACACTATTGTGACCCTTGTCCTTTCCGAATGGTCGCCAAATTCGAATGCATAGGAAGATCGTACAGTCAGGTATCTAGGCTGTACCAAGTTTGGATCTGAAGTTGAAAATAGTAATTGACAAGGAAACAGGATCAACATCTTTGTGCGAGATAATGCCAACTCTAAAGTTCATTATGGACGACGCAGACCAACAGACTCAATTGTGCTATCGCATGCAGGCCAAAATTTCAATCACGCAAACAGTAAGACAGTACACTGGCACTCTCATGCACAATCCCACAAATGTACACTAGCACTCTCATGCACAATCCCACAAACAGTACACTGGCACTCTCATGCACAATCCCACAAACAGTACACTGGCACTCGTACAATCCCACAAACAGTACACTGGCACTCTCATGCACAATCCCACAAACAGTACACTGGCACTCATGTACAATTTGGTTAGTTATTTGGGTTTAACGCCGAGCAAGCAACTAAGGCCATCTCACGGCGGGAAGGGTAAAAATCTGGTCAGCCAGACTAAAAGAAAGGTCTTAAGACATGATGTAAATATACCTTAAAAATATGTCAGGCTAAAATGTCGCACAGGTCTTTAAAGAAAATGTCGGAAGACTCTCAAAAAGGTCAAAATAATAGAAACATCATAATCTATAAACGCTCAAATCTTATTAAAAATATGGCACTCTCTCAGAAAACTGAAGATCTTGTCCGGGGGCACATCCCGGAACAAAACCTTCAAGGAGTCTGCCGTGAAATGTTTATACCTTGTGTCGATTAGATCAGCACAAGACAACAAAAAGTGTTGAACAGAGTACTGCTCGTCGCAGGCATAACACCATGGACGCTCCTCCTGTTTAAGTAAATAAGAGTGCGTAACATACGTGTGGCCGATGTGGAGCCGAGCCAGGACAGTCTCCTCACGGCGGCTGCCGCAGCGATAAGGTAGACCGTCGGACAACTTAGGAAGGGCTTCATGCAGCTTGTTAGCTTCCTCTTTGTCCCACTCGGACTGCCACTCACGGGCTATGTACGCACTAGCCACATGTCTAAAATCACTATAAACAGTCTGTGTGTCAGGGACAGGGTCATTGCGGGCATCGTTGGCAGCAGAATCTGCGATCCTGTTGCCTTCGATGCCAACATGCCCTGGCACCCAAATAAAAATGATATCATAATATTCCTTCATCAAGTCCGTGTGGAGCTCTCTGATTTGAACCAGCAGTGGATGGTCATTTCCCGTGCCCTGAAGGGCCTGCAGGGCAGAAAGAGAGTCAGACAGAATCAGGAAGTTCCTTTCTCTAGATCGATAAGCATGCTTGAGTGCCAGCAGAACCGCCTGCAGTTCCGCACTAAATACAGATGAGTGGTCTGGGAGGCGGTGCTTAAATGGGCGTCTAGGATGGCGAGAGGACACTGCGGCCGCAGCCACTCTCCCATCCTCAGACTTTGACCCATCGGTATAGATGCGACAATAGCCAGGAAAAATTGAAAGCAGTTCATTGAGGCTCTGTTGGTATATGGCTGGTGGAGTAGAGTCTTTCTTGTGGGCAGTCAAGTCCAGCAAGATGTCAGGAACTGGTAAGAGCCAAGGTGGAGTGATGTGTTGCAGGGATTCCGAAACTCTGTCCAGGTCCAATCCGGCCGCCTACAGATGAGGTCGGACACGGAAAGAAAGTGGACGGACAGCTCCCGGATGGGTATCGTAAATCTCTGCAAACGATGGTTTAAAAACACAATCATAGGCAGGATTGTCTGGATGGGCCTTCAGTTTCAGAACGTAGCTGAGCATGAGGCGGATGCGGCGGAGCTTGAGAGAAGGCTCCCCTGCCTCGGCATACAGACTAGGAACTGGAGACGTCCTGAAGGCCCCAAGACATATCCGCAGACCCTGATGGTGAATTGTGTTCAGACGCTGTAGCACAGACTTGGAAGCTGAGCCATACACCACAGAGCCGTAATCCAGTTTGGACCGAACAAGGGCCCGGTACAGACGAAGTAAGACAGTACGGTCCGCACCCCAGTCAGTACGACCAACGACACGAAGAATGTCGAGAGCCTTCTGACAAGATTGATTGATTGTACATTGCTTAACGTCCCGACACAACAAGGCTTTCTCAGGACGTGCCTGCACTGCTTGTGAAAAAAAATAAACAGAACATTGAATGTATGTCGCCAGCCGGTCAAATACATTAAATAAACCTAACAGATGGGGCCTAAATGAAGCTAAGACCATTTAGCAACACACATCCAATATCAAGAGCTACAGGCAGTGCAGACAGTAGGGAGAGTTTGAAAAAGGCAAATACAGGTGAATGGACAAAGGGTAGACAGAAACACATGCCCCAGAATAGAGAGAAAAACCCACCCTGTGGGGGTGACCCTGGGAACTAAAAAATACCTAACCCCACCCAAGTCCCCCAGGGCAGACCCGGGTGGGGAACCTTCTGACAAGAGGTTCTAAGGTAATTAATATGGTTGCGGAAGGTAAGTCTTTTGTCAAAAATGACCCCCAGAAACTTTGCCTCCTTGGCCACCTTAATTGGCACTCCAGCAATGCTCAGGCTAGGTTCTGGAAAAAATTTCATCTGGTTAGTAAAATGCACACAAACAGTCTTGGAGGGCGAGAACTTGAATCCATTGAGAGACACCCACCGCTGGATGCGATCAACGCACAGCTGCAAGCGCCTCTCAAGGGACGCAAGTCCTCGACCACGTGCGCACAAAGCAAAGTCGTCAACAAACAAAGAGCATTCAGAATCATCCTTGACGGCCTTTACAATGTTATTAATTTTAATACTAAATAAAACAGGAGATAGAATGCTGCCCTGTGGGACACCCATCTCCTGTTCAAAGGAGTCGGAGAGGGTGGAGCCCACACGGACATGGAACGACCGGTTAGTCAAAAAATTGTGAATAAAAACGGGCAGATGCCCTTTAAAACCCATGTCCAACAAGTCAGACATTATGCCATACTTCCAGGTAGTGTCATACGCCTTCTCAAGATCGAAAAAAATTGCATAGACATGCTGCTTGTTGACAAAAGAATCTCGAATAAATGATTCAAAGCGGACTAAATGGTCAGTTGTACTACGGAAGCGCCGGAAACCGCACTGGAGGTCTGTGAGGAGACCCTGTGACTCAAGATGCCACACCAGGCGGGCGTTGACCAGGCGCTCCATAGTTTTACATAAACATGATGTCAAAGCGATAGGCCGGTAGTTGCCCGGGTCGGAAGGATCCTTACCCGGCTTGGGGATCGGTACAACCACAGCCTGGCGCCAAGACGGCGGAAAATGACCAGTTTTCCAGATATGGTTAAAGGCCTTGAGAAGTACAAGGAGTGACCTCTCAGGCAGATGCGTTAGGAATTGATAGTGGACGGTATCTAGGCCAGCAGCAGAGTCATTACATTTCTGCAAAGCTTGCTGCAATTCTGATAATGTAAACGGGACATTATAGTCTTCTGAGTTATCGGACTCAAAATCACAAATACGAGACTCTCGTTTCTCCTTCTCTCTCTGGAAGAAAGGTGAATAATGCTCCGTTGAAGAATTATGGGCAATGGTGGAGGCAAGCAAATTGGCCACAGCTTTTTTATCTGTAACCAAACTGACACCATCTCTAAGATGGCCAACAGAAGCCGAGCCACCTCTGCCCCTAATTCTCCGAACAGCCTTCCATACTTTCTGGGACGGAGTCCGAGAAGTTAAAGATGAGACGAAGCGTCTCCAGGAAGCACGGCGTTCACGTTTAAAAATGTAACGGGCTTTCGCCCTCTGTCTTTTAAAGGTGAAAATATTTACTTGCGACGGATTACGGAAAGCACGTCGCTGAGCAGATTTGCGCGCTATTTGGGCCTTGCGGCACTCTTCGTTGAACCATGGTACTCTCGGCTTTCGAGGGACTGATGCGGAAGTTTTAGGGATGGTTTCACTCGCTACGTCCAACAAAATAGTAGTAAAAGAAGAAATAGGTTCTTCAGATGACATGACCACCTCCTCTGTAATACGAGACTGACAGAGGGAGGCGAACAGAGGCCAGTTAGCTTTCTTAAGATTCCAGCGCCCCACCGGCGGATCCTCCCCACAGCTGACCGATGACAGGACTACTGGGAAGTGGTCACTACCACACATGTCATCGTGAACCTTCCAGTCAAAGTCCAGCATGAGAGAAGGATCACACACAGTGAGGTCTAGAACAGAACTAGATCCTGAACCTGGGTTAGAGTATGTAGGTGAACCATCGTTAAAGACACATAGATTAAGTTGAGAAAAAACATCTTCTAACATCTGACCTCTGCCATCATAGTGGTCACTACCCCAAAGGTGAGCGTGACCGTTAAAATCCCCCATGAGAATAAAGGGAGGGGGCAGTTGATCAACTAAATTAAAAAAAATCATTACTACAGACCCGCAGGGATGGTGGCAGGTAAATACTGCATATAGTTATGGTCTTTCTTCAAGGTAACCCGAGCTGCGACCGACGCCTGAAGACAGGTGTTGATGCTAACGGGGCTACATAAAATTTGGCTACTAATGAGAAGAGCCACTCCACCCGAGCGCCTCTCCGAATCAGAGCCTTTATGTATAGCGTTAAAACCATTAAAGGACACAGGGTCAGAAGTCTTCAGGTAAGTCTCCTGAAGAGATATTACTGAGGGGTTATAGCACTTGACTAAAAGACGTAATTCCTCAAAGTTAGCTTGAAAACCACGACAATTCCACTGAAGCAGAGAGTCCATGATTATGTCTTATCTGGGGGTGCGGAGTTTTTCCCCCCTTTGTCCTTTGCCTTGGAAGGAGTCGGAGAAACAGAGGGGGGCCGGCTCCCGGGCCTCCTCTGGTTCTTAGGAGATGAAGGGGGTGGAGCTGCCGCAGCATCGACAACTTCCACTCCCTCCATCTGCTCCTCCAATGCAGCATATTTGTTTTGAAGGGGGACATCAGTGTTCCCCTTCTGGGCCCGTGCGCACGGCGGTCCCATAGATTTCTTTGACTTCTGGTCCTGGGCAGCGTTCCTGCCGCTAGAGTTAGCGGCCTTAGAAGGCTGACCAGAGCCAGAAACCTTTGGTGTTGACAAACTAGCAGGTTTGGGTGGGGGCTGAGGCTTAGGGGCAGCAGAAGGCGGTGCCACCGGACCGGTAGCGTCCGCCCTCTGCGTTCCCTGGCTCCTCGTCACCACCGGAGGAGGATTACTCTCCAGGGGTGAGAGGATCCGAGGCTCCGCCCCCAACCAAGAAGTTGGGGTTTGACAAGAGAAGTCTTTGGTGGGGCGCTTGCCTGCCACCGCAGCACTGAAAGTATACACAAAGTTGTTATTTGAGTTTGGCGCCGCCTCAGCTGCACCAGGACCGTCAACCAGTTTTTTTGCGTCCGCAAAGGACAGCCCCTTCTCCACACGCACCTGCTGAATCCTGCACTCGGAGATCCAACGAGGGCACTTCTTGTCCGAAGCCATATGCGCCCCCTGGCAATTCACACACAGGGGGATGGCTGTGCAGGACTCAGCAGAGTGTCCGGGCTTAGTGCAACGGGCCTCTGCCTGGCGGCATGTCTTCTGCCCATGGCCATACTTTTGGCACTTAAAGCACCGAAGGGGGAGAGGGACATACTTTTTCACTTTTAGGGAGTAGTAACCTCCCCAGATGGTAGTAGGAGCTGTCGGGGTGCCAAACGTCAGGATGATGGTAGGGAGACGGATCTCCCTACCACCTCGTTTGGAAATGAAGCGCCTGACGTAGGTCACCCCCTGTGACTTAAGGTTCCGTACAAGTTCATCTTCAGACAGTTCGGCCAATGCTTGATCTTTAATCACTCCTCTAGAGGAATTCATTGTTTTGTGGGGAGTGACCTCCACTGGAGTGTCTCCGATGGAGGAGAGCCTCAGTAGCCCATTGGAGTGTGCCCGGGTACGGCACTCTACCAACAAGTCACCAGACCTGAGGCGCTGGGCCTCAGGCCTGCCAACACGGCTCCTGAGGGTCTCCCCCACCAGGAAAGGGTGCAGCTTGGAAACAGGCTTCTCTTTAACTTTGCTGTGGATAATGAGAAAGCGAGGCCAGACGGCCGAAACCTGAGGCGTCGCTTCCCCACAATCAGAGTCGCTATCATTTTCAAGGTCAATGTCAGTGGCCATGTGCTGCTTTGGTGCCAGTTTTGGTTTTTTGATATTTTCCATATTATAGTATGATAGATATTCATCCCCCGGGGGTCCCCGCCCGCCACCGAGCCCAACAAGGGAAAGTGCAATTGTCGGCGGGTCTCCAGCCGACGCACAATGGAGACTGCCCGAAAGATATACTCAAGGGGGTAAGCCCGATTGAACCGTTTGAGCCACCGCCTTCTATCACACTGTTGAATACAGGGGAATACTGGCGTAAAGCACCCAATCAGCATCAGAGGCTATAGCATGGTGCTCCGTATAACAACCCGCATGTCAACAGGGGGATAGGGCTCGACGTGACAAGAGCCGATTGACTAGGCCGGTACGACTAGCCTCCCGTTTAGGCAGAAGTCAAGGCCAAAGTGGAGTGTTTCAGCCACCAGGATCCTCTTCTCCCCCGACACGGGTCTCCAAGCACGGCAAACACTTGGGATCCAAAGGACCAAAAGCTCACGCGTATTTTTAAGGA
Source organism: Semisulcospira habei (assembly GCA_036245525.1). NCBI lineage: Eukaryota > Metazoa > Mollusca > Gastropoda > Semisulcospiridae > Semisulcospira > Semisulcospira habei. Next base: position 58,537,099 of record BTPG01000004.1, read on the forward strand.
CCAATCCAACATGGTAAGACCTGGGTAAGCACAGCTCCTTAAAAACCGGACCAGTGAAAAAGACTGAACAACATATCTGCTGACATCAAGTCCTAATCCTGGACAAAGATGGCACCCGTCTGCTAGCCCACTCAGTCAGGGACCGAGTGGACTACCCACCCACGCCACGTGGAGGCCGGTGCCGGGTAGGCCACTCATGTACAATCCCACAAACAGTACACTGGCACTCTCATGCACAATCCCACAAACAGTACACTAGCACTCATGCACAATCCCACAAACAGTACACTGGCACTCATGCACAATCCCACAAACAGTACACTAGCACTCTCATGCTGGTCAAGGAGTACAACACTTTTCCTTCAGTTTTCAGCATTTTATTGTACTCCAGAACACTAGTGAAATGTCAATCGTTTGTCAAGACATTTGCCAGGAAACTCATTTTGTTCTATCTTGCCCAAACATTTACATCCACCTGCAATAGGCCTGGACCGTCACGAGCCCCTGCAAGTGCAAGGACCGATGTCAATCTACGACTCTTCCTGTCAGAGGCAGACTGCATACACATCATCTACCCTGACCAGAATAAACAAAGCCTGCAACTGCATGAAACATTTTGGACAGATAGTTCACTGCTGTGCTTGACAGATAGCTCACTGCTGTGCTTCTGTCAATAACATGCAATGTTCTGAAACTGACATTTTTATCGAAACATTTTCACAGAAATTCCTACGAGAACTTCCACACCTGTGGGCTTAACCCCTATCCTACCGAGGCCAAAAGCTTCAAATGTGTCCACTGCCATATGCAAGCTACATTATAGTGCTTACAGATAAGGATCTAGACCAATGGCTTTAGTTCAAGGGTGGTGCCAGAATAGCGCCAAGCTATTCTGGCACCACCCTTGAGCTATTTTAGTCAAACTTATTTCACACACTGGTCTATTTTGAATGATAAGGGCTAATAACAGTTATCAATCTTTAGCCGCCTTGTGTCTGCCGCCACCAGCACTGTAAACAGTAATGGTGACTGCATGCACAAAGCGGCTATTCCAAAGGAAACGCTACAAAGCAACAGCCGCACATTCTTACGCTCTAGCACTCAAAATGTATAAAATGTGCCATGAACTACCAGACACTCTCTTTTCGTCCACCGAACAACTGGCTTTTGTTTCGGAATCTTGTCAAGTCTTGGTCATGCTGGGCCTGTAGTTTGCGGCCTGCCCAGAACGCTAACAGTGGGATCACAATGCTGGATGCCAAGCCCGTCCAGTACTCCCTTTTCATCACGAATCTTGGCATCTTATGTAATTTGGCTGTATAAAAATGGAAAGAAAAGTTAGAATGTAACCGTAAATGCTGTAACAGTTTCTTTAAAACTTTCATCAAAATAATATGTACATTGTAATCATTATCATACCATACGTAATGTGTGCATATGCCTCTATAACACACTTGCATACCTTCCACAGTATTAATATAAAGTACCACGACACAGGAAAGTATTGGCTTCTTTTTTTTAAAGTGCAAATTTTACGATATTTCAGCTCTGTTCAAATATTTAGGGCACTGGAGCCAGCATGACTGACCAGGCCTAAATGAATTAGTCATCGATTACGCTGTAAATAAGAAAGCAAGCTTACTAAGATGCCTTAGTCACCTATGTTATAGCACCAGTGCCTCCTAGAATTATGCAAACAGCAGTTCAGATTTCAATTTTAAAAAGACCGACCAAATATGTCGACCAGTATTGACCCGGAGTGGGCAACCAATGAATAAGTTCAGTCGGTCGAGAAACCACCGAGTGCTGGGACACTGAATGTGACAAATCGGCCTTTTGATCAGAGATCAGACACAATGGCACCATGACACCTTGGCATCCGCAATGCCGCCTTGAGTCACCGACTGATTAGTCGCTGACACAAGCACGCATGTACCAGGTACACACCACAGAACTTATTTATCGCAAGGAATAATGGACAGCTGTTGTGTTTGTGACTGGCAGTCATAGCCCCACCCTCTAACTAGCCAATTAGCCAATCAACGGCTGCCAAATCTACACAGTGTACAGCCAGTGAATGACGTTGTCTTACCGTAGATACGTTTTTCAATGTGATGATGTAAAGTGGAACTGAGGCCAACATGTTTAAGTGCTTGCTGAGGTTCATGTGAATCTATGTCCTTTGCGAAAGGCAGGGTGAGGCATGATGTAAAGTGGGACCGAGGCCAACACATGTTTAATTGCTTGGAGAGGTTCATGTCAATCTATGTCTCGTGAAATTCATTTTTCTCTAAAAGTGATTTTTTCGAAAAATACTTACCGATGACATGACTAATAGAAAGTGTCTACTTACTCACACAATTTTAGCCTAAGAACCCATTGTGCCCCTGCACAACCTGGGAGGCACTTGGGGAACCCCCAGAGGGGCCGAGAGTTATCTCCCGTGCCTGCCCATCCGGTTCCAAGTCATACGATGATTCCTCACAGTCAGGATACTTAGCTCACCATTGGCAAGCGGGACCTATTGAAGAGACAGCTCATTTATCTTTTGAATTTTGACTCCTGCAGGTCTGAGGGTGCATATGTATAAAGAATGCTCTTGAAAGTGGAAAGAGCAGAGGACTCCTTTTGTTCCTAATACATATTTCTTTTTTCTTTTTTTTTTTAATTGCGGAGGTTAAACATCGACATCGTTGCGCTCAGCGAAGTACGCCTCCCGGATAAAGGCAGTCTCCAAGAACTTGGCGCTGGCTACACCCTCTACTGGTCTGGCAAGTTTGCATCAGAAAGACGGCTCTCAGGCGTGGGCTTCATGGTCAAGACCTCCATTGCGACTAAGCTGGAAAACCTACCAACCGGTCACTCAGACCGCATCATGTCCATGCGCCTCCCACTGAGACACCAGCAACACGTCACCCTTCTCAGTGTGCACTCCCCAACCCTCCTGGCAGAGCCTGCAGAAAAGGACAAGTTCTACGCTGACCTGCGCAGCCTCCTACAGAGCACCCCTGCAGTCGAAAGACCACCTGGATGCATCCTCGCTCCAAACATTGGCACCTTATCGACTATGTCCTAGTGCGTCAGAGGGACCGCAGTGATGTCCTCCTCACCAGAGTGATGCCCAGCGCAGAGTGCCACACTGACCACCGCCTTGTCCGCTGGAAACTCAGGCTCCACTTCAAGCCAAAACCCAAGAAAGGGGGGCCCCCTAAGAAAAAGCTTGATGTTGCCAGCCTTCAGCGTGATGACGTAAAAGCTGCCTTTCAGACAGATTTACAGCGCAGGCTCACAGACACAGCTGACCCAGCAGACTCCTCCCCTGAAACACTCTGGGAACAGCTGAAAACTGCTGTCGCAAAATCCTCTGCAGAAGTCTTGGATTTCACTAGAAAGAAGAACAAAGACTGGTTTGACGAAAACAACGTAGAGATCCAGGAACTCCTAGCAAAAAAAAGAGTCGCCCATCAGGCCCACCTAGCCCAGCCTTCCTGCCCTGTGAAAAAGTCTGCCTTCCGCCTCGTCTGCAGCAGTCTCCAGCGCAAGCTCAGAGATCTCCAGAACGAGTGGTGGACCAGACTTGCACAGAGGACCCAGCTTTGTGCTGACAACGGTGATTACAAGGGCTTCTACGAAGCACTGAAAGCAGTGTATGGCCCCAGGCACCTGATACAAAGTCCCCTGCGAAGCGCTGATGGACAGGCACTGCTCACAGATAATAACTCCATCTTGAACCGCTGGTCGGAATAATTTCAGGACCTCTTCAGCGCTGAGCGCACTGTTCAAGAAGCAGTCATCCTCCAAATCCCACACCTCCCAGTAAAGGTTGAATTGGACGAACCGCCCACTGCTGAAGAAACCCTCACAGCCATCCACCAGCTCAAGAGTGGCAAAGCAGCAGGCATTGATGGAATCCCACCAGAGATCTGGAAACATGGAGGCCCATCACTGCACAACAAGCTCCATGACTTCTTTCTCTGCTGCTGGGAGGAAGGAACGCTACAAAAGGATCTCCGTGATGCAGTCATCATTACCCTGTACAAGAACAAAGGAGAGAAGTCTGCCTGCTCCAACTACCGTGGAATTACCCTGCTGTCCATTGCCGGGAAAATACTCGCAAGGCTGCTCCTGAATCGGCTGGTACCTGCCATTGCAGATGACCACCTCCCAGAGGGCCAGTGTGGCTTCAGAGCAAACAGGAGCACCACCGACATGGTCTTTGTGCTGAGACAGCTTCAGGAGAAGTGCCGTGAGCAGAACAAAGGGCTGTACGTAACGTTTGTCGACCTAACAAAGCGTTCGACACTGTGAGCAGGCAAGGCATGTGGCAAATCCTGGAGCGACTTGGCTGTCCCCCAAAGTTCCTCAGCATGATCGTCCAGCTACACGAGGACCAGCAAGGCCAGGTCAGACTCAACAATGACCTCTCAGAACCATTCCCTATTCTCAATGGTGTGAAGCAGGGCTGAGTGCTGGCACCGACCCTCTTCACCATCTTTTTTAGCATGATGTTGAAGCAGGCCACAGTGGACCTCGACGATGACGATGCAGTGTACATCAGGTATCGTCTCGATGGCAGCCTGTTCAACCTCAGACCCACACCAAAACCCTAGACCAACTGAATCGTGAGCTGCTCTTTGCTGACGACGCTGCCCTCGTTGCACACACAGAGAGAGCCTTGCAGCGCATCACGTCCTGCTTCGCAGACGCTGCCCAGCTCTTTGGACTTGAGGTCAGTCTGAAAAAGACAGAGGTTCTCCATCAGCCGGCACCCAAGGTAGAGCATCGCCTTCCCCACATCACCATCGGCGAGTCTGAACTGAAGTCAGTGCACCAGTTTAACTACCTTGGCTGCATCATCACGTCAGACGCCAAGCTAGACAAGGAGCTGGACAGCAGGCTGGCAAAAGCAAACAGCGCTTTCGGGCGTCTATACAAGCGGGTGTGGCATAATCAACAGCTGAAAACAGGCACTAAGATCAGCGTGTACAGAGCTGTTGTCCTCACCACCCTGTTGTATGGTTCCGAGTCCTGGGCCCTCTACCGCAGCCAACTACGACTCCTCGAACGCTTCCACCAGCGCTGCCTGCGTACAATCCTTGGCATTCACTGGAGTAACTATGTCACAAACGTTGAGGTCCTTGAACAGGCAGAAACTGTGAGCATTGAGGCTTTGCTGCTGTGGACACAGCTCCGCTGGGCTGGGCACATCTCCAGGATGGAGGATCATCGATTGCACAAGATCACCCTGTTCGGCGAGCTCGCCACTGGGCACAGAGACAGAGGGGCACCAAAGAAGAGATACAAAGACTGTGTCAAGAAGTCACTTAGTGCCTGCCAAATCGAAACCGCCAGTGGTCTTCACTTGCTGCGGACAGTGACACCTGGCGCTCCACTATTTACAAGGCAGCTGTCTCCTTTGAGGACTCTCGCAGTGCTGGTCTTAAAGACAAGCGGCTCAGGAGAAAAAAACAGAGATGCCGCAACTCAGAACCCTGGCCAGACCTCCCTCTGCAGCCACTGCGGTCGAACCTGCCTGTCCCGGATTGGCCTCCGCAGTCACGAGCATGCCTGCAGACGTCGTGGACAACCACTATAGAATCTTCGTTCGCGAAGTCAAGCCAAGAGAAGAGCAGGGCAGGTGGGAGGGTCCTCCGAGTCATGTCATTGGTAAGTATTTTTCGAAAAAATACCTTTTAGAGAAAAATGAATTTATTTCCTCAAAAACATTACCGATGACATGACTAATAATAAAAATAGCGAGAAGGAGGAGGGTACCGCTACCCCAACCACCCCCACGGGGCCAATGCAGAGCCATCCTCCCTGTCGCACACTCCCAACAATTTTAGCTAAGTGCAAACCTGCGGCGCCCGAGGCGCCGGGAGGGAGTGTTGCGCCGCAGTGATGTCCCCCGCCAGAGCGAGGTTGTCTTGCTGGCCTGCCAGATCCCGGAGGTAGAAGCAGGCGAGGGTCGATTCATCTCGCCAGCCCACGGCTGCCACGATGTCCTCGACAGCGCAGTTCTGTTCGAATGTGAGGCTTGTGGCCACGGCTCGTACTTCGTGTGCACGCATCTTGAGCCTCTTCGCTCCCTGTGGGGAGAGGTCCAGGTAGTGTAGCCAGGAAGATATCGTCTGGGCCGCTATGTCAGTTCTGCCGGGTTTAGAGGCAGGAAGAGGCCTCTGGATGGCTTTGGTTCAGTGTAGGTAAACGCGCAGGGTGCGCACGGGATCTTGTTGCCTGGTCTCCTGGGGAAGTTCATCCCACGCAGCGGCCGTAGGGTGATCACCTGTGGCACGGTCAATGGAGACCTGGTCTTGGCAAGGAAGCAGGGTCCGTGAGAAGCTGCACGGAGCCATCCGCTCGAACTGTAGGCAGGCAGGGCGCGGTCCGCAGTGGCAAGGGCCAACAGGAAGCATGTCTTATGAGACAAGGCCGCGAAGCGGGCCAATGGCAGCGGTTCAATCTGGCGGAGTTTAGCCACGTCAGTACCCAGGGGAGGTCCCAGCGAGGAATGAACGAGCGGGGCACTGGACGCTGCAGGCCGAAGTGAGTCATAAGATTAGCGAAGTCTTTACCGGAGCCGGGGTCAGGGTGGCCGAGGTGCCGGTAGGTGTCGGCAATCATGGACCGGTAGCCCCTGACGGTGACGGGGGCTAAGCCTTGGTCTCCGAAGAGCCAACGGAAGAAGTCCGCGAGCGGGGGATTTGACAACCGGTGGGGGAGAGGTGTTGGTCCTCGCACCAGGAGCACAGCACTCGCCAATTTTCCCTTGTAGACGCGCCGCGTCAAGGGTCTGCGGGCTAAAGCGATCGCTTCCACTGCTGCCTTCGAGAAGCCTCTAGCGGTGAGGGCGTGCCACACAATCTCCAGGCGTGAAGGAGACGCTCTGGGCATGGGTGGAACAGCGATTGGCGAGGTTGCTTGAGCATCGTCGTCCCCGGCGTGGGTAGCCGCAGGGGTAGGGGGGGGGGGGTGTATCTGTGGAAAGGCTGAGGAGGTCGGTGGTCCAAGACCGGTTTCAGGAGAACGGGGCGACCAGCCAGATGACCGCATTACATCCACGAAGCTTGAGGAGGACTTTGGGGACGAGAACTGTGGGTAAGCGCAAGCGATAAGTCCGTCCAAGGGGCTGCCCAGGCCAGGGGGACCGGGATCGGGGAGACGAAGAGGGGAAGCTGGTGGTTCCGCCTCGTGGCGAACAAGTCGCTGATAAGGGTCTCCCAGTATGCACAGATCATCTGGAAGATGTCCCGTCGAAGAGTTCACCCCGCGTGTGGCCGTTGGCCGCGACGAGAGAGAGAGTCGGTCAAGCTGATCAGGTGACCGGGGATGTCGCGCCCAGAGGGAAATGCCGCGGTCCTGGCACCAGAGCATCGGATGGTAGAAGAGCATGTACAGGTCGGGGGGGGGGGGGGGGGGGGGGGAACCACGCCTTGCTTCTGGATGTACGCGACCACCGTCGCGAAGTCAGAGAGGACCAGCAGTTCCTGGTGGCCAAGTCGTGTCTCCCCAGCGATGAGGGCTTGCCAAACTGCTTGCAGCTCCAAACAGTAGATATGCCTGACAACCAGCTCTAGAGGCCAGGAACCGAACGTCGTGCTGAAGTCCGGTAGCAGGAGGGCACCCCACTTGGAGAGACGTGCGTCGACCCACCGGGAGGAGACGTCAGTGGAACTCCAGTAGCCAGCCACGCAGGATCCATCCAACACTGCAGGTGGGGGGCGAAGCATCGGAGTTACCGGTGCCAGGGCTGTCAAGTCGGCGGAGGACGGGCACCAGTGAAGCAGGAGATGCCACTAAATTGGCTGGGAGTGGAGACGACCGAGTGGGAGGAGATCCGCGACCGCATTCATCACGCCGAGGAGTTCAAGCCAGACTCCGGCGGGGCTGTGTCCTGCCGGTCTAATTGCTGGGCAAGGCGGCTAACCTCTGAAGCCGCTGCTCTGGCAACGTGCTCTGTTGAGATCGGTGGCGAACTCTGTGCCGAGGTGGACGAACCGGCGAGAGGGCATGAGGTCCGACTTGCCCGCGTTGGTCAGAAAACCGAACTGAGCCATAAGCCACATCAGTGCATCCCTGCCGGCTGCTAAGACGGCCACCGATTGGTTGCGTAAGAGGAGGTCATCGCGGTAGTTGGACGTCGGACTGGAAGACGACTGCCAAGCCTCGGCCATGAGGCGGGTAAACCCCCGGGGCTGAGGTCAAGACCGAACGGCAGGGCCCGGAACTGGAAGACTACCCCGTCACGGGCGAAGCGGAGGTACCTCCTCGAGATGGGGTGAGTGGGGACTTGCAAAGGAGTGTCGGATAGATCCAGGCTTACCATGAAGCTGAAGGCTGGACGGCGGCCCTGAGGGCTCTGGCAGTCTCCATGCGGAAGGACGGTTCCACAATAAAGGCGTTCAGTGCCGACAGGTTGACGACCGGTCGCCACTTGCCACCCGGCTTGGGCACAAGAAAGAGGCGGCTGTAGAAGGCAGGAGAGTTGGGGCGCACAACCACCTCTGTGGCGGCCTTCTGTAGGAGGGCAGCGACTTCTCCGCGCAGAGAGCTGGCCTTCAGCGTGCCGGTGGGTGACGGGCAGGATGGGGCCGGATGGGGATGAAGGAGCTAACCAGGCCCTGGTGGCCGAAGGCGGGGGGGGGTGGGGGGGGGGGGGATGGGGGGGGGGGGGGGGCGGCTGAAGGCGGGGCGGCGGGGGGCGCCCGAAGGCACGGAGCAGAGGATGCAGGGGGTCTGAAGATCTGCAGGGTGCCACCCGGAGTCTTGCGGGCCAGTCGAAGTGAGGGGGAGGGGTGGGGTTGTCTTGCCAGGCCAACGGTCCGCATCTGCCATCATCGAGTTCCAGGTGTCACCAAAGAGGAGGGGTCCACCCAGGGGAGCACGCCGAAGCTGGTCATGCAGGTCCGGAGGCATACCACGACTGGCCAGCAGAACGGCATCCCAACGCATGAGGTCACAATTGGAGAAAGCCGCCATGGCATTGACCAACGAGGGGAAGGCTGCCCGGTTGGCCACTTCTGCGAGAGCGAGAAGATCTCCCATGAGGGGCGTCAAGGGGGGATGCCAGGCATCTTCGATCCGGCAATGAAGGCTTGGGTGAGCAGCTCAAGGAAGCCCGAGTAGGCGAGGGTGTTGTGAACGAGTGTAGCCGTACTATCTAGACCACGGGGAATCGCATGCTTCAGGAGGGTGAGGCCGCCAGCCTGAATGATGGCCGCCGGGTCCACTGTGGGAAGGGGGCAGACGAAGGCCTGGGAGTGTCCGGAAAACCATCCCTGTTGAACGGCGATGCCCAGGCCGGGGGCCACCTACGGACGGAGAGGAACGGACTTCCGAGGGGCGGCGAGCAGAAGAGCGGAGAAGGAGTCCCGCATGTCGCGAAATCCGGGAGGTTGAGGGAGCGACTTGAACTTCTTGGCCTGTCTGCCAGTGTCCTCTTAAGCGGGAGCGACGGAAGGCAAGCGTCCACGGGGAGGGTGGCCGAGATGAGGCGGGCCACCTCATCTAGGGTGAGGACGGTGTCCGAGCGAGAGGTCGCAGCCAGCGGCGAAGGGTCTGAGACATCCGAAACAGCAGAGCGAGAAGCGGTGGAACGGCCAGGAGCGCCAAGCACGCGGAGACGTAGTCCTCAGCGAGAAGACTCAGGGGGGGGGGGGGGGGGGGGGAGGCGGCGGGGAAGAGGGACGCTACAGGAGGACAAAACACGCAGAGAGGCCGAACGGGGGGGCTGCAGCGTGTCCGGGGCAGAGACCAGGGGGAGTCATGCCGGGAGGCGCGAGGGGAGCGGCTGCGAAGACGGGAGCGATGTCCATGATCCCGACGACGAGGGCTCCTGCCTGAGCGGTGCCGAGGGAAGGCAGAAGGGCGACGCGAGGAGCGCGGCGGCGAGGAACGAAGAACGAAAAGGGGGGGGGGGGCGGCTGCCGGTCATCCGGTGCGCACGGCGGGCCTTCCGACGAGCGTCCACAGGAGAGCGGAATCGCCAGGAGTAGGAGGAAACTGGAGAGGGTTCCAAAGGGTCCTCGGTCCTCGGTACTTCGTCCCTGAGAGCCGGGCTCAGTGAGGCGGGCTCCCTGCCAGCATATGGACTCCCCGGAAGAGTCCGCGAGCGTGAGAGACGAGCGACAACTGATAGCGGACAAGGGGTGGCGCGATGCGCGTCCCCGTAGGCCGGGCTCCGTGAGGCGGGCACTGTGTGTCCGCGTATTAACTTTAGTTCTCCAAGCAGTGCTGGGTGCACGCGTTATGCGCTGTGTCTGTTTCACAGGGTCGGCACGGCCGTGTTTGGTCACTGCTCCGGGCACAGTGAGGGGTGCCTGGACGGGAGGGTCACTCACAGGGGCCGGCTGGTCCCGCCTGTAGAAGCTCCATAACTGAGACCACCTCAGTTCAGGCCAGGCGGAGCAGATGTCACAGGCGCGGTCTGAGGCACCACCAGAGCAGGGAAGGCAGACCTTGTGATTGTCCGTTGGCCACCGGAAATCGCCGCACAGTGTGCAGGTCCGCACCTGGCAACTGCAACACATAATACACATGCAAGCGTACGAGCGAGAGCACGTGGCTCTGCCCAGCTAAAGCGAACATTCGAGGCCAAGGTTACAATAGCAAACCAACGTATATGGGGTAGGCCCTACAATGTTCACCCTAAAGTGCGAAGGCGCGGGAGCGAGGGGTCCCGCCAAGCTAAGCGTAGCCTACGACGCCAAAGGAACAAAACAAAACGCAGTAAGCGCCCAGCCACACCACACTCGAACCACCAGCGAAGAGCACGGGCGCTGGCCCCAGGGGCCACGACAAGATAAGACGAAGTCCGGCGCAAATGGTAGTCAAACATAACACGTGAAGCCGAGGGCTCTAACGAACCGGCGTCCCGCCCGGAGGCCGGCCAAAGGCTAGAACAGCTACTTTACCTCTCCGCAGCAGCGGGAACGGGGGAAGAAACCTCCATACCACCATCAGCGCGGGAAGGCAGGAAGAAGTGCCGAGAGGCTACAGCCGGGCAGCAGAGCAACAGAAGCTCCCTTGGAAGTGAAGCACAAGGCAAGGAGGGCACCGCAGGAGAAGCAGGCCCAACAACAGTCCAGCACGGGTTCCAAACCGGTCGCGTGAAGGCAAGTCCGGAGGCTAAGCTCACACGTCAGAACGGTGCGAGCTAAGTAGACTGACTGAGGAATCATCGTATGACTTGGAACCAGATGGGCAGGCACGGGAGACAACTCTCGGCCCCTCTGGGGGTTCCCCGAGTGCCTCCCGGGTTGTGCAGGGGCACAACGGGGTTCTTAGGCTAAAATTGTGTGAGTAAGTAGACACTTCCTATTAGTCATGTCATCGGTAATGTTTTTGAGGAAATAAAGGGTGAGGCATGATTGAGCTGCCGCTGCTATCATTAAACCAGTAATCTCTCTTGCAACAGGCATAGAATCTCAAGCACTGCTGCACTGGTAATACATCATGACAATGTACACCGGCCCTTGGCAACATTTAAATCTATGAATAAGCTGTGCCGCAGTAAAGGTCTGAGCACTGTGCTTCGCAGTGCTCGCGCAGTGTGAATGCAAGGATTTGTTGATGGGCTTGTCTTACTGTTATTGTTCTGAAATCAGACTTCAAGAGCGGAGATTTTAACACTTTTTTTAAGGGTGTTTGACGGATATTTTAGGTGCAATTTTGGTGGTTGAATATTTGAGGACATGGCATTTTCAGGTGGTGGTCAAATATTTGAGGACATGACATTTTTGGGTGGTGGTCAAATATTTTGAAGTTTTCTTGAGGGTGAAAATTTTTGAAAAATGGGCTGTGGTGGAATATTTGAAGCAGTTGAATATTTAGGGTAATTACTGTAAACACACAAAAACATTTTTTTAATCCTTACTGCAATCAGGACAGAGTGCAGGGGAAAAAACATTGCTCATGCATTTAACCCTTTGACTCCCTGCACTGTCTGTACTTCCAAAGTTTCAGTTCAGTCAAAGGGTTATCAAACACTGTCTGTACTTCCATTCACTTAGTTTTGGAGTCAAAGGGTTATCAAACTGAAGGCAAACATAATCAATGAATACCTGGAAGATGTATCCTCAAGCTTATGTTGTGCCTCAAGTTCTGCTTGCTGTTTCTTGAATCGCCGTGTTCTGTTCAAGTCCAAAAGGATTGCTGTCGTGACAACTACAGGAAAGGCAACAGACACAAAGTTTGTTCTGACCACTCGCCGGAATTTCCGCCAGGCACTCACTTTTCGGCGAGGCCCTTCCATTCACTGAAACATAGACACAGTAAACAAGTTGCAATACTGCATTACATTACTACCAAAAGACACATGAATCGGATTTTTTAAAATCATAGAGACGAAGTCACAATCACAAATCTTACTAAAAATAATGACATACACTGCATCAATATAAACCAAAAATAGCACTATGGTGAAAAATAGCGGTGAAAACTGTTGTAACAAGCAACGATATATGTCATCAATAATCAGTTGCAACTACAGAGGAATCACTTGCTGTCAGTACCAGGAAAGGTCTTCAACAGGATCATCCTAGAGAGAATGAAGAGCTCCGTTGACCCCCAGCTGAGAGACCAGCAAGTAGGATTCAGGAAGAACCGATCATGTACAGACCAGATCGCCACTCACCGCATCATTGTGGAACAGTCTCTGGAGTGGAGCTCCCCGCTGTACGTCAACTTTGTGGATTATGAGAAAGCATTTGACAGCGTGGACCAAGAGACTCTGTGGAAACTCCTACGACACTACGGTGTACCCACAAAGCTCGTCCGCCTGATCAAGAGCAGCTATGATGGCATGACATGTCGCGTGATCCACGAAGGGCAGTTCACCAGAGAGCTCCAGGTCAGAACTGGTGTCAGGCAGGGGTGTCTGCTGTCTCCGTTCCTCTTCCTACTGGCCATAGACTGGGTCATGAAGATGACCACAGAGCACAGACGAAGTGGAATACAGTGGACACTGTGGACACAGCTTGACGACCTCGATTTTGCAGACGACTTGGCATTACTGTCCCACACTCATCAACAAATGCAGGACAAGACCACGAGGCTTGCTGACATCTCGTCCCAAGTGGGCCTCACCATTCACAAACAGAAAACAAAGACAATGAGGCTGAACGCAACCAGGGAAGAACCAGTCTTGCTTGCTGGCACCCCGTTGGAGGAGGTGGAGTCCTTCACCTATCTCGGGAGCATCATAGACAAAAAGGGCGGCACTGATGCAGATGTCAGAGCACGAATCGGTAAAGCCAGAGCAGCCTTTCTCCAGTTGAAAAAAGTGTGGAGTTCCAGAGAGCTGTCACAACACACCAAAGTCCGGATTTTCAACTCCAATGTAAAAGCAGTTCTCCTATATGGAGCAGAGACATGGAGATTGACAAAAACCACAGTCAACAGAGTACAGACCTTCATGAACAGTTGCCTTAGAAGAATTTTGAAAATCCACTGGCCAGAGAATATCAGCAACGTCAGACTCTGGGAGAGAACAGAGCAGATAACAGCAGAGAATGAAATTGGGCGAAGAAGATGGGGATGGATCGGTCACAGTCTGAGAAAGCCAGCTTCCAGTATCACTAGGCAGGCATTGTCATGGAACCCCCAGGGAAAGAGGAAAAGAGGTAGGCCGAGAAACTCCTGGCGTCGAGACCTCCAAGCAGACATCAAGAGACTGGGAACCACCTGGAGTAGAATCGAATGAGAAGCACAGGACAGGAGTTGCTGGAGGTCTCTCGTCGACGGCCTATTCCCGGGTAGGGGTGACAGGCGTAAGTAAGTAAGTAATCAGTTGCAAACTATTTCCTTGCCCTCCATGTCAACCTGAAATGGAATGATTGACATTCCAAAGTAAATCCACGTGTTTCTTGCGTATGCAGCAATTTCTAATCGTCGTATATTTAAGCGAAAGTTAGGAAGTTGTGTTGGAAATGTTTCTAAATACAATATTCGGTTGGCACGAAATGTTCATCAAACGAAAACCAAAACGTCAAAATCACCTGCACACTGCCAGAATGAGAAGGTCAAAGATGAAGCAACCTTCACTTCCGGTTGCTACCTTAGACTAATCTCCCTTGAACAAACATTCCCACAGAACTTTGACTACAAAATCTTATAATTAATTCATATTTATTAGGCGTTACTCTTTCGCAAAAGGTGAGGAAAGCACAATATCTTACTTGATAGATGATATTTACTTACGGTGTTTTGGTGTTTCGTAAAACAAACGGTTCTGTGTAGATGAACGAGAGAGCATGCGTCTGTGCAGAACAAGCCAGAGAGTGATGTAAACTGTTGGTTGTGTTTTTTGCCAGCAGACAAAATTAATTTCATTGGTCAAATCTGCTTGTGGGTGCAGAAGTGCCACGGAATTAATAGAAACAACAGCAACAAAATATATATATATTTTTATACATTAATAGATCAAAAATATTTAACCCTTTTCAACCTGATATTGTACTGATAAACTTGTTTGAGAATTAAATTTGATTATATGATATTTTAAGGGTGGTGCAAAAATAGCTTGGAGCCTCAGGCGCCAAGCTATTCTCACACCACCCTTGAACTAAAATGGTTGATCTGTCTCATAATCTGTAATGTAGTCTTTATTGGATAATAAGCAAAATTTGATCAGGATGTTATGGGTTAAAATACTTGCATTACAGATTGTGGATACATATATAATGTATATAACTTCAGATAATAAGAAATGCTTTCATACTCCGTGACAGCAAGTACCTTATGTAATAACTTTTGTTTCACATTAAAGATACAGGAAATGAGATTTCAAGCCCAGCCTCCCAATTATCCCAGGATCGATGTGTAAAATCTTGTATTTTTTGGCAACATCATCCCCACAACTCTTACCAAAAAAAACCCTACCTTCTCAGTGCTTTCAGTACATTTTCAAATCCCTGAAGAATAGGTCCATTTGCATACTTCAATGACGCTGTTACATAAAAGTTATTTTTTCGCAATGCTTGTGCCCGCGAGACTGGATGGCGATGCTCAATTGAAAGCCCCCATATTAGGGGGACAGGGTCATGAAAGAAGGTTTTCAGAAGCGTGCAGCACTAATGTAAATACACTTATGAAAAGGCATTGCCCTGTCCCTAAAGAACTCTGGCTGTTCGATCAATATCATTGCCCTGTCCCTAAAGAACTCCGGCTGTTCGATTAATATCATTGCCCTGTGCCTCAAGAACTCCGGCTGTTAGATCAATATCATTGTCCTGTGCCTCAAGAACTCTGGCTGTTAGATCAATATAATTGCCCTGTCCCTAAAGAACTCCGGCTGTTCGATTAATATCATTGCCCTGTCCCTAAAGAACTCGGCTGTTCGATTAATATTATTGCCCTGTCCCTAAAGAACTCCAGCTGTTAGATCAATATCATTGCCCTGTCCCTAAAGAACTCCAGCTGTTAGATCAATATCATTGCCCTGTCCCTAAAGAACTCCAGCTGTTAGATCAATATCATTGCCCTGTCCCTAAAGAACTCCAGCTGTTAGATCAATATCATTGCACTGTCCCTAAAGAACTCCAGCTGTTAGGTCAATATCATTGCCCTGTCCCTAAAGAACTCCAGCTGTTAGATCAATATCATTGCCCTGTCCCTAAAGAACTCCAGCTGTTAGATTAATATCATTGCCCTGTCCCTAAAGACACAACAGTTGACACAGTCAGCAAGCTCCATAGGTCTCGGGGTCAACATTAGGAAGACTCAAGTCATGAGGAAGAACACCATAGTGGGCGACCCAATCACCATCAATGACCAACCTCTGCAAGAGGTGGACGAGTTCACGTACCTGGGCAGCAAGGTTACCACAGATGGAGACTGCACAAGGGAGATCACCACAAGAATCAGCAAAGCCAACCAAGCCTTCGCAATGCTGAAACCCATCTGGAGGACCACAAGCCTGAGCATCCACACCAAGCTCCGTATTTTTAAGAGCAACGTGCTGAGTGTCCTTCTATATGGGTCAGAATGCTGGAAATCCAC
Source organism: Semisulcospira habei (assembly GCA_036245525.1). Classification (NCBI taxonomy): domain Eukaryota; kingdom Metazoa; phylum Mollusca; class Gastropoda; family Semisulcospiridae; genus Semisulcospira; species Semisulcospira habei. The sequence continues at coordinate 58,553,098 of BTPG01000004.1, forward strand.
TACCGCTACGGAACGCAAGCTGGATGTCTTCCAGAACAAGTGCCTGCGACGGATCATGAAGGTCTCCTGGCCAAACATGATTACAAACGAGGAACTACGGAAGAGAGCAGGCGCAGACAGCATCGCTGAAACCATCGCCACACGGAGATGGAGATGGCTAGGCCACGTTTGCAGAATGTCACCTGACTCATTACCAAGGGTGGCACTGAGATGGACACCACAGGGGAAGAGAAACCGTGGGCGACCAAAGGAGACGTGGCGCCGAACCGTGGAGCGAGAGCTCAAGAACAGAGGCCTTACTCTGCAAACAGCACCCAAAATAGCAGCTGACAGACAAAAGTGGCGCTCCCTTGCCGTCGCCTCAAGCACCAGACGGCGCAGAGAGGACTGAATGAATGAATGTCCCTAAAGAACTCCGGCTGTTCGATCAATATCATTGCCCTGTCCCTAAAGAACTCCGGCTGTTCGATTAATATCATTGCCCTGTCCCTAAAGAACTCCAGATGTTAGATCAATATCATTGCCCTGTCCCTAAAGAACTCCAGCTGTTAGATCAATATCATTGCCCTGTCCCTCAAGAACTCCGGCTGTTAGATCAATATCACACTAATGGAAATACACGTAAGTTTTGAAAGTCAACCAGGCTGCACGCATTTGAAAACCTAACAAAAACACCGTTCTTTCACAACCCCATCCCCCACTAGAATAGGTTTTTGAGAACACTGATTATGCGTGGCCACTTAATATAGGGACCCCACCCGAGTCTGCCCTGGGGGACTTGGGTGGGGTTAACTACTTTTTAGTTCCCAGGGTCACCCTGGTCAGCCCCACAGGGTGGGTTTTCTCCTCTATTCTGGGGCATGTGTTTCTATCTACCCTTGGTCCATTCACCTGTATTTGCCTTTTTAAAACTCTCCCTACTGTCTGCGCTGCCTGTAGCTCTTGATATTGGATGTGTGTTGCTGAATGGTCTTAGGTTTATTTGGGCCCCATGTCGTAGGTTTATTTAAAGTATTGAACCGGCTGGCGACATACATTCAATGTTCTGTTTAGGTTTTTTTTTCACAAGCAGTGCAGGCACATCCTGAGAAAGTCTTGTTGCTGTCGGGACGTTAAGCAATGTACAATTAATATTTCAATTAATATAGGGGCTTTCAATTGCGTATCGCCCGCCAGTCTCGCGGACACAAGCATTGCTAAAAAATAACTTTTATCTAACGGCGTCATTGAAATATCCAAATGGACCTTTTTAGGGAGAGGAGATATTGAATGGCTGGTGTATTTGCCCCTGGGTTGACAGTGGATCGAATAAACGCTTCTTCAGTGATTTGAAAATGTACTGAGTCCGCTGAGAAGGTAGTTTTTTGTTTTTTTTGGTAAGAGTTGTGGGGGTGATGTTGCCAAAAATACAAGATTTTATACATCGATGCTGGGATAATTTGGGGGCTGGGCTTAAGATCTCATTTCCTGTATCTCTCACATTTAGTTTGTAACACAAGGTGTGGGAACAAAATTGTGACTTGCAGCAAGCCTATAGCTTACCTCTGCAAGTGAAATAGATTAGAAACCCTTCTGCCATGGGGCTTCACTGTAATCAAATTGATGCCTTTCGCTGGTAGTTTGGGACTGTCACTGCATGGCCATTTTTGTTCACATGCACCGCACTCCGCAAGCAGAACTATGGTTTAACCCCTTTACTTTCATAAGGGTTTCAGTCCATTTTGTCAAAATTCCAAACACAGACAATCCTCAGTAGCTTGCTTGAGCTTTCTATTAACCCATTTCGCCCCGATGCCCTGCAGCAGGAGATGGATTGACCATGATAATTCAAGGCTAGTGCCAGATTGGCTTGGCGCCTTCAGGCGCCAAGCCAATCTGGCACTACCCTTGAATTATCATGGTCAGTCATCTCCTGGAACTGGCACATTGTCTTTAGGTAACACCTCCCAAATTTTATATAAAAAGGCTGCTGTGGGGCTAAATGGGTTAAATTAATTAACACCATGTGAGTGTATGTTTGTGTTTAGTTAATTAACACCATGTGAGTGTATGTTTGTGTTTAGTGTGTTTTTGTAAATGCATGTGTTTCAAGTACATGTGCTTGTTGGGTTTAGCTAGCTCCTGCCAGGCGTGCTCTGAGCCAGCTTGTATTTGGGGTACAGAGCTAACAGAATGCACTGTATTATTATCATCGGGACTGCACATCTATTTTGTTGTACGGTATCGTCGGTCAGTAGCAGTCGAGGGATCAAGCATGTCACTTTCTGACACGTCTCCTTTGCACTTTTAAGTGGAAAAGTCATATCACACAGTGTGTGATATATAGCTTACTATTATTATAGCTTGAATATATTACATGTCGTATGATACAAATAATAATAATACATTTTAGGAAGGTTACAAAGTAAAGTAGGTTATAGCACTGTCAGGGGAAAGAAATGTGCATGATCGACCAGTGATCATAGATCTACTGTGGCCAAACTTACTTACTTACGCCTGTCACCCCTACCCGGGTATAGGCCGTCGACGAGAGACCTCCAGCAACTCCTGTCCTGTGCTTCTCCTTCGATTCTACTCCAGGTGGTTCCCAGTCTCTTGATGTCTGCTTGGAGGTCTCGACGCCAGGAGTTTCTCGGCCTACCTCTTTTCCTCTTTCCCTGGGGGTTCCATGACAATGCCTGCCTAGTGATACTGGAAGCTGGCTTTCTCAGACTGTGACCGATCCATCCCCATCTTCTTCGCCCAATTTCATTCTCTGCTGTTATCTGCTCTGTTCTCTCCCAGAGTCTGACGTTGCTGATCTTCTCTGGCCAGTGGATTTTCAAAATTCTTCTAAGGCAACTGTTCATGAAGGTCTGTACTCTGTTGACTGTGGTTTTTGTCAATCTCCATGTCTCTGCTCCATATAGGAGAACTGCTTTTACATTGGAGTTGAAAATCCGGACTTTGGTGTGTTGTGACAGCTCTCTGGAATTCCACACTTTTTTCAACTGGAGAAAGGCTGCTCTGGCTTTACCGATTCGTGCTCTGACATCTGCATCAGTGCCGCCTTTTTTGTCTATGATGCTCCCGAGATAGGTGAAGGACTCCACCTCCTCCAACGGGGTGCCAGCAAGCAAGACTGGTTCTTCCCTGGTTGCGTTCAGCCTCATTGTCTTTGTTTTCTGTTTGTGAATGGTGAGGCCCACTTGGGACGAGATGTCAGCAAGCCTCGTGGTCTTGTCCTGCATTTGTTGATGAGTGTGGGACAGTAATGCCAAGTCGTCTGCAAAATCGAGGTCGTCAAGCTGTGTCCACAGTGTCCACTGTATTCCACTTCGTCTGTGCTCTGTGGTCATCTTCATGACCCAGTCTATGGCCAGTAGGAAGAGGAACGGAGACAGCAGACACCCCTGCCTGACACCAGTTCTGACCTGGAGCTCTCTGGTGAACTGCCCTTCGTGGATCACGCGACATGTCATGCCATCATAGCTGCTCTTGATCAGGCGGACGAGCTTTGTGGGTACACCGTAGTGTCGTAGGAGTTTCCACAGAGTCTCTCGGTCCACGCTGTCAAATGCTTTCTCATAATCCACAAAGTTGACGTACAGCGGGGAGCTCCACTCCAGAGACTGTTCCACGATGATGCGGAGAGTGGCGATCTGGTCTGTACATGATCGGTTCTTCCTGAATCCTGCTTGCTGGTCTCTCAGCTGGGGGTCAACGGAGCTCTTCATTCTCTCTAGGATGATCCTGTTGAAGACCTTTCCTGGTACTGACAGCAAGGTGATTCCTCTGTAGTTGGAACTGTGGCCAAAGCACCAAAAAAAAAAGAGATAGGAAAGAGAGGGGGCGCTAAGAGAGTGACTGAAAGCAATGCATATGGAAGCCCCCCTGAAGGGGGGCGTATCACATATCCACTGTTCCAGCCACTCAGTGCATGGAAATTTAAATCTAGGTCCCCCAAGGGGGGTCCAGATATTTAGCCAGTGTGGACAGCTGTTTCGGTCTTGGCGACCTCTTCAGCACACCATCGGCAATACTGGAGGAGGCAGGAATTCTGCCTACCTGCAATGACAACCACATTTTACTGTGGTGTCTGCAGGGGCATACATTCCATGCCCCCTCTCTTTTCTATCTCTTTTGTTTTGGTGCTTTGGCCACAGTAGATCGATGATCACTGGTCGATCATGCACATTTCTCTCCCCTGACAGTGCTATAACCTACTTTACTTTGTAACCTTCCTAAAATATTAGCACTGGCAGTCTCCCCTTTTCTTTTCAATAATAATACATAGTATTTATATGGCACATTTCTCATATTTATAATATAACTCAATGCGCAGGACATGGCCGCGAACTGAACCCAACAAGCATTCTCACGTGAATCACGCAGATTCACTCACACACTGTACATAAGCACAGAACATTCACGTGGTGCCAAGGGCAAGCTCAAGCGAGCTACTGAAATTTTGCAAATTTAAATCGGTTTTTTTATAAATATTTTTGACATTTGATTAAGTGGACTGAAATTAATACTGAATTCCTTTGGGAGGAAAGATCTGAAAGCAGACCTAGAGACAACAGTGGAGATGCTGTACCCACTGTTTGGAAAGATCTGGGAAGAGGAGGTGATGCCGGCTGACTGGAAGGAGGGGTACCTAATCAAGCTTCCCAAGAAAGGTGACCTCAGCAAGTGTTCCAACTACAGAGGAATCACCTTGCTGTCAGTACCAGGAAAGGTCTTCAACAGGATCATCCTGGAGAGAATGAAGAGCTCCGTTGACCCCCAGCTGAGAGACCAGCAAGCAGGATTCAGGAAGAACCGATCATGTACAGACCAGATCGCCACTCTCCGCATCATCGTGGAACAGTCTCTGGAGTGGAGCTCCCCGCTGTACGTCAACTTTGTGGATTATGAGAAAGCATTTGACAGTGTGGACCGAGAGACTCTGTGGAAACTCCTACGACACTACGGTGTACCCACAAAGCTCGTCCGCCTGATCAAGAGCAGCTACGATGGCATGACATGTCGCGTGATCCACGAAGGGCAGTTCACCAGGGAGCTCCAGGTCAGAACCGGTGTCAGGCAGGGGTGTCTGCTGTCTCCGTTCCTCTTCCTACTGGCCATAGACTGGGTCATGAAGATGACCACAGAGCACAGACGAAGTGGAATACAGTGGACACTGTGGACACAGCTTGACGACCTCGATTTTGCAGACGACTTGGCATTACTGTCCCACACTCATCAACAAATGCAGGACAAGACCACGAGGCTTGCTGACATCTCGTCCCAAGTGGGCCTCACCATTCACAAACAGAAAACAAAGACAATGAGGCTGAACGCAACCAGGGAAGAACCAGTCTTGCTTGCTGGCACCCCGTTGGAGGAGGTGGAGTCCTTCACCTATCTCGGGAGCATCATAGACAAAAAGGGCGGCACTGATGCAGATATCAGAGCACGAATCGGTAAAGCCAGAGCAGCCTTTCTCCAGTTGAAAAAAGTGTGGAGCTCCAGAGAGCTGTCACAACACACCAAAGTCCGGATTTTCAACTCCAATGTAAAAGCAGTTCTCTTATATGGAGCAGAGACTTGGAGATTGACAAAAACCACAGTCAACAGAGTACAGACCTTCATGAACAGTTGCCTTAGAAGAATTTTGAAAATCCACTGGCCAGAGAAGATCAGCAATGTCAGACTCTGGGTGAGAACAGAGCAGATAACGGCAGAGAATGAAATTGGGCGAAGAAGATGGGGATGGATCGGTCACAGTCTGAGAAAGCCAGCTTCCAGTATCACTAGGCAGGCATTGTCATGGAACCCCCAGGGAAAGAGGAAAAGAGGTAGGCTGAGAAACTCCTGGCGTCGAGACCTCCAAGCAGACATCAAGAGACAGAGATAGTAAAGTGGACAGTTGATAGGCACCCCTCCCCCAATCAATACATTTATTCTAATCAACTAGCCATTTAGACAAACCCACTCCAACCAATACACCCAATACCTTTATTACCTAGCCATTTTAGTTCCACTCCAGAAATCATTCAAGCTACGTTTTTTGATCAGCTACCAACCCGCGAGTATTAAGCCAGATCCCCCACCTAAATAATTAATGCTGTCATTGACTTCTTTAAACAAAATTATTATATTACGTTTTAAAATGAACCAAGACGAATTACTTCTTCTAAGCGATATCTGTGCTGTAGAAAACAAAGACTTAGACTCTAAAAAACAGCGTCTTTTGTCTGTGATTGTTTCAGGGAAGTCCAAAACTTATCTCGGAAAACAATACATGACAGAGGATATTGAATCTTTAACCTCTGATGAGCTAATCAAGCTTCATTCTAAATATGAAAATCACATTGCTTCACTAATAACCCGTGATTTGAGTCGATCTCTTGTCTGCCTATATACAAAAGCTGTAAGTCACTTCCTACCTGTTGACAGTGACAGTCTATCACAGGACCTTGAAAGCAACCCCATAGTTTCAAGTTCAATAGGTAAATTATCATGCCTTATGTTTTACAAGTTTGGGAATTACCTTGCTCCAGTGGTAACCTTGCTGGTAACTGGGAGTCATATTGATTTTTCTAAAATAAATTTTAAATTAGAAGAAAATGGACGAGACGACTCCACAACAGAGCCATGTCTTGACACAGGTTCAAACAGTGACTAAGACTAAAAGTCCAGGTCGAATAGAGGCTGGGAAAAGATTAGCTGAATATAACAGACAAAAGAAATTACAGCTTCAAGCATTAACAGAAAAGACTGACGTAACATCATCAGTGACACTACCATTAGAACCAACACATACCCCACAAAGTGATAAAAAAACAACTAAACCTGAAACAACAAAATATATAGTTGCTGGATTTGTTGTCGGATTTGGTTACGTAGGTTACCAATTATATAAAAAATACAAACCACAGACTCAAACAGTGTACAAAAAATCAAACACTCCAAAAATAAAAGAAGAAGTCTCCACATTACCAGCAACACCCAAAGCCGTGGACCCATTTTACATGCAGTAAATAAATTTATTATTTTAATTTTTATGGTATAAGAAAATGAGCGACACAAAGAACTTAATGAACCTTGTCTATCACTCTGCTGTAATAAGTGGACTAGCAGTAGCTTATTCTATGCTGGGAAAAAGTCTTCTCAAAATGAAATCAGCAGACCTTAGTAAATTAGACTTTGAAGACAGTGCTAAACTAGTAGTTGTTATAACAGCATCGATTGCAACAAAAGATTTTCTAGTCAAGCAAGGAATTATTCCAGAAAATATTTCTATGTAAATAAAAATATGGCAACTATAGCTGTCATGATTGGTGGTGCAGTTATTAACGCATTAGCTTTTAGTGGATCAAACTATTTCTTTTCAAAAGTTAGTAAAGAAGAATCAGCAGAAGAAATGAAGCGACACAATGAGGCATCTGAAAAACTAGCTCAAGCTCAACAAGATTATGAAAAGCAAAGAATTGAGAAACTTGATTTTATTAATGAAAAACTAAAACTTGAGGGTCACGCACAGCATACATTTTCAAATGTTGATGACGCGATCAAAGAATACTATCTTGTAACTGGTGAAGACATGTCTATTCCACAACCAAAACTTAGTGACTACTACCAACCAAGCCCAGAACAAAGAAATGGAGAAATAATATTTGTTCTAGTAGGAATGACATTAGTATATTTTACAGGAGTTTATATTGCTAGAAAAAATGGCAGACGCTAAACTATCAAAAATATATTACTCCCCAATTGGCTACTGGAAAGGGAATACTGCAATAAAAAAATTACATGCTGCTGTGGGTGGAGATGTTAACCAAATAAAACAGTGGCTTAAAAAACAGGCAATTTGGCAAATATATCTTCCTGCTCCAAGAAAAATAACAAGGCCTCATTTTGAAAACACATCACCTAATGACACACACCAAATGGACCTCCTGTTTCTTCCGCATGACACAATAAGAAAGAAACGATACAAGTATGCATTAACTGTTGTTGACATAGCTTCAAGGTATAAGGATGCAGAACCCATAACTGACAAAAAAGCTGTAATAGTGGCCACTGCATTATCAAAAATATATAGTCGAGGTCCTTTAAAATACCCTAGGCTTGTGCAGGTTGATGATGGGAGTGAATTTAAAGGGGCTGTTAATCAATTATTTGCAAAGCATGGCGTACTGGTTAGACGCGGTATTCCAGGCTTGCATAGATCACAGGCAATTGTTGAAAACTTTAACAAGCAATTATCGGAGAGACTTTTTAGCTATCAGTATTCTAAGGAACTCATGCATGACGCACGTAACACTGAGTGGGTTAAAAGATTACCTTCTGTGATAAAAGCAATGAATAATGATGGTCACCCTAAACCTGTTGATTCTATTAAATTGAAAACAATACCGTCAGAAATAAAAGCAATAACACCTCCAGACACTAACTTATTTACAAAACAGGTGAGATATTTGTATCAACCTGGTGAGGCTGAAAATGACGTTAGACGTAGGGCAACTGATCCAATTTGGTCTACATCTGTTCATAATATAAAAAAAATAGTTCCTTCAGCTAATGCAACAATATATTATCTGTATGAGCCTGCACCAAAGAGGGCATTTGTCAGAGAAGAATTACAGATTATTCCCCCAGACACCGTTACTCATTTCAGTAACTAACTCATCAATTAATTCATCAACCAGTTCGTCAGCTATTTCTTCAGATAACTTGAGTCTGTAATGACCAGGTGCATAAGCTTTTTCCTTACTATGAAACACTCGTTTTGTGTCTCCAACTGCCAGAGACTTCTTATGTGTTTGGATCATTTCAAGATTATGTTTGTTTGATCTCAGTGACTTGTTTGGATAATCAGGCATTAATGCACCATCTAACACTTGCTTGTAATGTTCATGACGAATGTCTTTATTTTTTATCGCTGTTTTCTTGATACCTTTGGCTTTTGACTGACTACCCTTCTGGTGCAGTATAGAATACATTTTTGATCTCAGTCCAACGTACTCAACTATAGGCACACCATTTAGTTCATCCTTAAACTTACCAGGCACTTTTTTGTTTTGTGTGCTAAACAGTGGATGGTCTTTAGGGTAGTCAGACGTGTCATACATGTGTAACTCTGTTTTCATGTCTTCATAAAAGTCTTCAGTACACACATCAATGATCATAGAGTCAGTGTCAGTGTATAACAGACGGCAGTCAGGATACTTTGGTTTGAAGTAATCATAATAAAATTCAAGCATTAATAATTTTGACAACTCCAGAATAGCCATACCTATAAATACTGGCTTGTCCAGTTTAACAATCTTTTTTTTGAGTGACACTGCATATAATGATGAATGAAATTCTTTATACCCTGTGTACTGAGGCTTACTTGTAAGTTTAATTGCACCCGATTCAGTTGTGACCAGTCTCACATCTTTGCGGTGATGAGGATTTTCCATTGTCTTGCCAAAACAGGCATTATTCATAAGCTTAAAGAAGTCTTTGTCAAATGCAGTGTTACCTTCTCTCGCACGAAGGGTTGTGTTCTTCATTATGTAATCTTTCATGAAAGCACTCTGATCAAATTGAATGCCTCTGTGAACTTTTTTTTAGTACTAACCCATGCCTGATGTAAAACTGCAGCAATCGATAGTGGCAAACGTAATTGAATTTGTCATTCAAATTTGGTACAAGTTTGGTGTCTTCTTTTTTCCCAGTCAAACTCAGTTTCTCAACTGCTAATGGATAATCATTATGATAATCATGTAAATGGTGTGGATACTCCAAGTCTACTTCAAAGATCCAACCCTTTTCATCATTTTGACCTCGATCCATAATATATTTTGTTAATTTTTTTATGCCATACTGTGACAAATCATACAAACAAAAGTTTTTTAATGGCAACAATTCACACATTGCAAATCCATACAAATTATTAGCATCCAAGTACGTAATAAATGACCTTGACATTGAGGGGTCAAAGTCGTCAAGATATTTATTATTTGCCTTGGCATAATTATTTGCTGCAATACTAATGCCACCCCTCAATCCACGTTCCACCATTTCACCCATCGTACGATCATACAACTTACTTACTTACTTACGCCTGTCACCCCTACCCGGGTATAGGCCGTCGACGAGAGACCTCCAGCAACTCCTGTCCTGTGCTTCTCCTTCGATTCTACTCCAGGTGGTTCCCAGTCTCTTGATGTCTGCTTGGAGGTCTCGACGCCAGGAGTTTCTCGGCCTACCTCTTTTCCTCTTTCCCTGGGGGTTCCATGACAATGCCTGCCTAGTGATACTGGAAGCTGGCTTTCTCAGACTGTGACCAATCCATCCCCATCTTCTTCGCCCAATTTCATTCTCTGCTGTTATCTGCTCTGTTCTCTCCCAGAGTCTGACGTTGCTGATCTTCTCTGGCCAGTGGATTTTCAAAATTCTTCTAAGGCAACTGTTCATGAAGGACGATCATACAACAGGTCTATACATATCTTACTGGATTTCAAAAATGCATCCCATGTCATGCCAGGACTAGTTATGTAGCAAGCAGGGTCAAGACTGTAGTGCAACAAACCCTTTTCACGATAACTTTCAAATACATCTGCTAGCAAGCAAACGTCAGCTTTCAAGTACTGATCGTGGTAATCACCAATTGTCTGACACCCTAATTTATCCAACGCATCAAGTGCGTGTTGATATTCAGAGTCAGAAATACCTTTACCAGTTAGTGTAGAATAAAATTTCTCTTTTGGAGGCAGTCTTGTTTCCTCAAACACAACCCAGTGATCAATGTACTCATACGGATAAACTCCTTTCTTAATCAAGTCTGGTTCAAAATATTTACTTGTTATTGGATACTCAGTCAGTCCTTCTGCCAGACTAGCAAGACCTAAAGACAAATGTTGCATGGAGTCATAAAATGCTAATTTATCTAACCTAAAAGTCAAGTACTTCTCAGTTGTCTGGGCAATGCAACTAATTTTTCTGTAAGACTCATCAACAGCCTGCATGATGATGTGTGAATCATATCCCTTCAGATTGTGAAAAAAGATTGGTAACTTATATGTCTTAGGATCTGTTTTTAATAATAAGTTACAATTGTTATGTGCAGCACCTCTGTAACGCCCAGTTATGTGATCGTGGTCACGAACTTTATCACCTCCCAGAGGCTGTTCACAAATCCAACAGGTCTCTGCTGTATCAAATTTTAGTTTGTCTTCTTCTGTCATCACCAAAGGCATCTGACATGTTACCCCACCCGGGTCTGCCCTGGGGGACTTGGGTGGGGTTAGGTATTTTTTAGTTCCCAGGGTCACCCTGGTCAGCCCCACAGGGTGGGGTTTTCTCTCTATTCTGGGGCATGTGTTTCTGTCTACCCGAGGTCCATTCACCTGTATTTGCCTTTTTTAAACTCTCCCTACTGTCTGCACTGCCTGTAGCTCTTGATATTGGATGTGTGTTGCTAAATGGTCTTAGCTTTATTTAGGCCCCATGTGTTATGTTTATTTAATGTGTTTGACCGGCTGGCGACATACATTCAATGTTCTGTTTAGTTGGTTGTTTTTTTTCACAAGCAGTGCAGGCACGTCCTGAGAAAGCCTTGTTGCTGTCGGGACGTTAAGCAATGTACAATCAATCAATCAATCAAGCATCTGACATGTTGTGAGATATTGTACTACCTGACTATACAGTTGTCTCATTTCTGTTAAAAACAGGCATGCTGCATTTTCACCCCTGTAGATAACAGGTTCTGAATGAAGACCGTCTGACCTAACAAGAATGTATCCAAAAGAACACACCACTTGGTCACTCAATTTTATAGTCTTTGGTAATGACTCTGGAACAGGACCCTCATATGGAACAACGAGTGATTCAAAATCTGCATACACTACAAACGGCAGCTTTTGCTGATTCCCATAGTTCTTAAAATACACTTGACTACCAGGATCTGGATACCTCAGTATTGTTTGAATGTCATCAGCCGACCTGCAGTGCTGCACATGTTTGTGTGCTACTTTAATAGAGGAAAACCTCTGTAAACATTTTTTACAAAATTCCTGTTTACCGTCATGTTTTGTTGTATGATGAATTAGTCTTGACATACTTCTGATAATTGTGTAGTGAAAGTTATCACCAGATCTTATTAGCAATATGTCAACATGTTTATCTTCTGGCTGCCCATAGGTTGGGGCAATTGGAGATACTCTAATTGGCTGTAACTTATTCTCAGATTCATTTTCCCACACAAACACATTCACAGATATACCAGGATTTAGTTTTTCAAACAAGTCTATATCCTCTATTTTAACAGGGAACTCAATGCCACTGAAGTTGAGTTCATTTACAAATTTGGTATAGTTAGATACACGATCAGGTTTTGCTTTTACAAAATGAAGTTTAGCAAGCACACACCACATGAAACAATAGTTGTCATTGTTTTGAATATTGACTACAGCCTTTTTGTTTGCAACCTCAGTTGGAAGTGGTATCCATGATTTACCTAGTATAGGATGATATCTTGACTGCTTCAGTTGTAGTTCATGTACAAGGCCTTCATGCCAGCCAGACCCTTGCATTTCTGCTCTGTCAATTGCTTCATGGAAGTCTGGTAACAATCTTTCTCTAAACACTTTCTCTAGTTCTCTTCTCGAATTAACTGTGTGCTGCCTTGTCGAGATATACGTTACAATAACTTCACCAACATCTCTGGCAAATTCTATTTTTGCAACAATCTGAATCTTTACACTATCAGAAAGAAGGTTATTTTGTATGACTAAAAAAGATCTTTCTATTGATTCATAGACATTGTAAATATTAGATATAGGTAAGTCAGTTGTGTGAAACACGTTTCTTAATCTTTGATGGTTGTCCATCTTTTTTATTTGTCTGACAAAAAAATAAATAGAAAATTATATAATGAAAATGGCACTTTATTGACTGTAACTCCTACAAAACAGATTTGTTTACACACTGACTCAATCATCATTATTGGTTTTGTATGTGCAATACCATTTTATTAAATGTAACAACGTTAAAATATAAATTTATTTTATATAGTTCTTTTGCTAAATCACTACACACTTTGCCAAACCAATCACTGTAATAATCATTAACAGTAAATGATTGTGTATTAATATCAACAGTTATTTTTTTAATAAATGGATTATCAACACATAAAGTTATATTACCAGACATATACAGTGTTGTTGGTAACATAAATAAATTACCAGGTGACTCTTTATTATAAAGCTGGCTTACATATTTAATATTTTTAAAGCAATATGTAATATCTATTATTTCACTAATAGGCCAATTTTGTCTGTCTGTCATTTTTATAGACAAACCCAAAAGATAAATTAATTTACTAATCCATACCCAGTGGGCTGATCTGTTTTTAAAATAAGCTTTAGGTGCTTAGTCGATTTCAGTTTATTTTTTACACAGTTTCGTTCATGTTTATTGGGAATTACATCGTTTTCTCTGAGACAGTCTTCGAAGCTGTCACGATCCTTACAGTAAAACAGACATATAAACTTTAGTTGTTCACGAAAATCTTTCAGTACAGCATTATATTTCTGAGTGAGAATCCATACACTTATGTTTGCATGTCTGTCACTAAAGGCAAGTTCTGCCAGTGTGTTTCTTTTCTTAACAATGTCTTTCTCTGCAGAACAGTCATCGACTATGAACAACGTTGGCTGTCCTTCAAATTGTTTGTAAAAATACAGCAGGTAGTCATTCAGTTTTTTCTCAGGGTCGACTAAGTATATGTTGCTGTCAGTCCAAATGAATAAACGGTTGTGATAAGCTTTGTTGTGTTTTATCGTAGGACAAAATATTACAATGTTTTCGAAATGGTATATGTATCTTGTTTGTAACAGATTAAGAACAAATTCAGTTTTTCCACAGCCTGTGGCACCACAAAATAAACCACAGTGTGGATCGAGTGTCATTAAGCTCCGGTTCATTTTAATACACAATATAATTTTAATATATGTGTCCACTCAGTCTGCTTTCTGCAATATTGAGTTGTGCGTCATATATCAGGTACAAATATATATTTATGGCTGCAGCAGTTTCAACCTTCTTTTGTATCTGAATTGTAATCCCATCACTACCATTCTCAACAGTTCGTCCTGACCCATGAAGATAGTCGTCATCTGTACTACGAAGGTCTAGCCACAGTGCATACTTATTTGTAAGGTATTGACCAATCCTAACGTCATACAGATGTAGATCTTTGCACGCAATGTTTGCTGGTTTATCTCTAATCCTTCCTCCTGCAAAATACTTTGTGATCTCATCGTAGTGTTGATAAGGTAACATTCCAGATGCGTACACTTGATTAGGACGGCCTTCGATTGTGCAGGACAAATGTGTAATCTTAGGATTGTAGAATTTTTCTGAATCCCGTTTGTATGGAGCCGCTGGTTCAATAAACAACATAAAAATACCTTTCAGTGACCTAGCAGGCGTGTTTAAGTTTATGTTCCACGTTGGGTCGCTTTTGTCTTTTTGCATTAAACTATGTCTAATCACCCTGTCATAATAAATTGGCAGTCTTGACTGATACTGATTTTGAATGAGTCTGGCTAGATCAGTGTGTGTGACAATTTCATATTCCAAGGAAATGTTAGAGATCTTGTATGTTGCATCTGTGGCAGATGATTTAATAACTTTGGAGTAGTCATTGAAGGTTAGTTCAAAACTCAGACGGTCATTCAGTGCTCCTTGATAATAAGGCAGATGAGCTGTTAGGATTTCAAACTCAAGTGGAATGTAGAATCTGGATCCATATGTTTCGGCCATTATAACATCCATGGCTGTATTAGTTACTTTATCTCCGGCGTCGATTCGAAGTTTACCAACATTATCTGGCTGTATGCCTTGGTAAATACGGTCTTCTCGTTCTTCTCTTGTTAGCCAAAGGTCTTTGTAACAGTAAAATACATCTGAGTCATCAAGACTAAACACTTCCTGTCCTTCAAGTTTTACTTTAATAGTTCTAACAATTGCTCTGCCAAGATTGTCAACTAGTGTTCTGTTCACGTCTGCGTCTGATGATAGTTCAATATTAAAAGCAAGGCGTGCAGTGCCAGGAACAATAACGTCACTGGGTCCTAGGTTTGGAAACTTGACTGTAAGTGTTTGGTTCTGGTCTATGGTACTTGGATTGTTTGTGATGACTATTGTTTGTCGAATGCCCTTAACACCCAGGGGCTCACGTAGTTTTCTGTATGGGTCTAACTTTGATCCGTAAGACTGTGTCATTTTTATTATGCACAATAAAAAATAATAAATTAATAAAACAATGGCAGCGGGAGGATTTAATCATGAAGATTTTGAAATGGATGACATGAATGACTATGATACTGGTGCAACAGATATGACTGGAATGGTAACTAGTTCTAGTATGTATCACGAACTATTAAAAGACAAAGTAAACTCATTTTATGACAGTGTTGGTGTCCACCCAGATGTAATAGATCCTAATCAGTTTGAATATGATAAAGGACACTTATTTGTAAATACAGACAGAGGGAAAATAAATCTAACACATAAAAATAATCCTTCTAAGTTTAGAGCTTTAAGTACAATTAAAGGTGAAGTCGGTGGTAACTCTGGGTTGGCAAGATACCTTGGTATTGGAGGGTCTCCTGTCACGCCAAGACTTGTTAGTGTGCTTCACGACACGCAAACAAAGTTGCCAATGGGGCAAGAGATTGAAATGGCACCAATAACAAGCCTACCAGAAATAGCAAACACAGTGATACAAGAAACTTCATTTACTGAAGGACAAATAAATGATGTTATGAAAACAATAGATGACCCGCCTTTGTCAATGAGGGAGATTATGGGTTTGGATAAATCACTGCAGACAATAAGAGGTGAGATGGTAAATAATTTAGCCAAACTAGGAGAGCTTGATAAACACATAGAACGTGAAAAAGAGAAACTGGCTACCGCAGACACAGAAATGAAAGAAAGAATTCAACACAGATTAAATGATTTGCAGATAGAAAGATCAGGAAGGTTAGAAGCGATTAGTATTGGGAGACAAAAACTGAAAACACAAGTCAACAGGATTAGAGAAACTATTCAAAAAATACTTCACGAAGACACTACTCTGGCTGAGAGACTTAAAACACTTTTCAGAGAACAGGGTATCACAATTGCCAGTTTAATTACAGCTCTGGGGTTTATTATCAGTACAGTTGTGTTGGCTGTCTCCGGGGGTGGTTCTCCACCTCCAGCACCACCAACCCCAGTCCCCACAGATCCAAAAGACTTACAGTCGTGGGTAAAGAAGCAACTGTCTCACATATCAGACTTGCTTAAGAAATTGGCTCTGAAAGCAGTAGACGCTTTGCCTGGCATAATTGGCACTGTTGTCAGTTGGCTGATTACTACTACAGCAAAGGTAGTTGGGTTTATGGCAGAGCATGTGTGGATCTTTCTGGTTACAGTAGGAGGGTTAATGGTGGGTTATTTAATGAAACAGGTAAAGAAGTAATACCCCTAATCCAGTGAGACCTATTACCAATGCAGTTCTCTCTGACTCATGTGTGTTTGATGACGGTGCTGGTGCTGGTGATGGTGATGGTGCCAGTACAGGTGTGGGTGCCGGGGCTGGGGCTGTTATTGACATTACTGGTGTTACCAGGGCTGCCTGTACGGGTGGTGATGTTACTGGTGCTGGCATTATTATTGACTGTAAATGTGTGTTTACTGATTGGTTGAGTCCTAATTTCTGATCACGACCAGCGACAATGATTTCATTATTATAATTTGTTATTGTACCCATTTGTAATTGAAGGTCAGATGGTAGCATGTATAACCCAATGCCAACTACAAAGTCAACTTTTGATCTAGCATATCTGAGAACGTCTTGGTAACGTTGTATGCTTGATGGTAGATCGACTGTTGAGTTGATTGAATCTTCTAGATTAGCAAGAAACTGTTTTTGTGCTTCAAATTTACCACTCCCGTTTAAAATATTCGATTTTGTTAGTGATTGTGCTCCTAGTAAACACCAGACATATGTTCTGATTGACTCATTTACGCGCTCGACTCCTGCTTGAGTAAACCCGTCAGATTTATCTAAAATAAATGTGGTCCAGGCATTAGACTGTTTCTGTTCTATTGAGCCTAACCACACTTCAGATTTTGATGAGAATGAAGAGTAGGGAGGCCAGTAATCTTGAGGGTATTGTCTGTGACTCATAGCATAATACAATGTTCCCATGCCTTTGTGATCATCAAGTTTTTGTGTAAAGTCATACTTTGTACTGATGTTAAATTCATTACAGATCCGTTCAAATGCTTTCAAATCCATGGGATTGTTAAACCTGTTGAAACTGGATTCAGTGGGTAATGGTGTATGCAGTTCTGACAGTATTCTTCTAAGCTGGTAATAAACATGAAAACGATAGACTTAATCAGTTTGTTTGGGTGATTCAAATGGTCTGTAAAAGAAACGCCACAGCCTGTAGTTGAGCATAGCATAGCAAAGTTAAGTTGGTTTTGAAACATCTGTAGTGGGCTTGAAGACCACTTTCTTGCAGTTGAGTCATCTGTAATTGGAGGGTTTAGGTAATGCTCATAAGGATTTGGCACTTTCACTTGAAATAAATCTCCTTCAGACAAAGCTATATCAAGCTGATTTAGTTGAATTATTTTCTGGTCATAAGTTGGTGCAACATTATACTTGGCATCCACGTTAAATTGAAACGCGTTTACAATGGCAATTGTTGGTGATTTAAATTCCATTGTGCTTTTTTTATGTGATAATAAAAATGTTTATAATCTTAACAAATCTTGACACGAGCAAACCAGTGTGGCTAACTAATGGAATCGATAATCGAGATGGTAACAAGGCTGTGGCTATCCATGAAATGTTTTATACAGTAAAGTGGTTTAATGTAACGGATGATGAAAATTATTCTGTAAGTGGAACTCTTGATGGTATTGAGAAGGGTGATACTTTACGAGCTGGGTATTATGACTTTTGTACTTTAGCTGAATGGCTTCAAAATGAATTTAAAATTAAAGCAACTTTAAACCCAGCTAATTTACTTGTTACAATTGAATTTCCGAAAAGTGGTCAGTTTTCTTTATCAATTAGTCTTTTATTATTACTTGGATTTTTAGGTAAAAAAATAACACATCCAGATGAAGATTGGTCACAATCAGTTGGTAGTCTACTATCACCAAAAAAACCAAGAATAACTGGCAGATATCCTGTTCATTTGTCAGTACACACAGTGCTAAATGTTCATTTGAAAGAACTGAACACTACTGAAAATGTACACAATGGAAAGCCTTCAACTTTGTTAAGATGCTTGCCGACTGGAACTGCCCCATATTGTGAAAGTGTGGTTGCTAGATTTCCTAATTCTCAGTTTAAAAAATTAGGTTCTAGTTTCTTTGAGTCACTGAGTATATCTGTAACTAATCAGGATGACAAACCAGTTCTTATGCATGATTTTAGTGTTGTGTTGGAAGTTAAATAATTTTATTTTTGTTTATAAAAATGAGTGGTCTTGGTCCAAAGCCTAGAATCATACCAGTTGCGTGTCCGGTAACAGAGTTGAAAGATTTGGCAGATGTCCAGGATTTTGAGAAGGAAGGGGAAATTGGAGAAATATATGGTTTTGAACTTGATTCAAATGGCATGTACAAGAGGAAAGTAATTGTTGACATAAAAGACGGTGAAAAACAGATTCCTAAACTTGGTCAGCTTCGTGATGTTACTGTACCTACTCCACCTGTAAATAATGCGCCTTACAACTTAATACATGTGGGTAGTAAGTGGGTTGTTTCACCTGTACCGGCACCACCACCCACAATTGACTGGGACATAAAGATTGAATTTATTAGTCCTTATGTATACACTGATGATGAAGGCGCCTTAGTGTTTAGGAAGGTTGTTAATTCTGGGCCGCTTATTGTAAGCCTTGTTCCAAGTTTTGCCCCAGACAACAATAGCAGAGAAAAACTGAAAGTTGAAAATTATGAGAGACGGAGATATCTTCTTACAACTAGAAAGGGTAGATCAGATACTTCTGTTGTGTTTATGCCAGCAAGCTTAGTCGTGGCTAGAGAAGTGACAATAGTATTTGAAATTATCATGAAATCTGTTGCTTCTGCAAAAGAGGCAAATATAGCACAAGGTTTGATTGATTGTACATTGCTTAACGTCCCGACAGCAACAAGGCTTTCTCAGGACGTGCCTGCACTGCTTGTGAAAAAAAATAAATAAACAGAACATTGAATGTATGTCGCCATCTGGTCAAATACGTTAAATAAACCTAACACATGGGGCCTAAATAAAGCTAAGACCATTTAGCAACACACATCCAATATCAAGAGCTACAGGCAGTGCAGACAGTAGGGAGAGTTTTAAAAAGGCAAATACAGGTGAATGGACAAAGGGTAGACAGAAACACATGCCCCAGAATAGAGAGAAAAACTCACCCTGTGGGGCTGACCAGGGTGAGAATTAAACTTACATGGAATGAAACAGTAACAGAATCATCAAAGGTCTTTATTGCCATTACAAAAAATAATGATGTTATTAATGTTTCAAGCAGTATTCCCGCTGTCAAGGTGGTGGTCGACAAAACAACTTTTGTTCGTCTAACTTACATAAACCTTGAACACATTGATCTTGTTGCATTTTATTATGCCAGCAAATTGTATACTTTTGAAGAGTTGCAAAATGTAATTGCTGATTAAAAAAATATTTGTCATAAAAAATGGTGAACTTGTATCCACAAATACCACCTGAGCAGCTTGAGCCTATTGAGCGTGATAAAACATTAAAGGCAGATTCATTCCGTTTAATGAATATTACAGAAGCGTTGAAGTATTTGGAAGAAGAACAAGCAAAATACTCAAGGTGTAAACGCCGTTACAATACGGTTTTCAAATTCTGTACACAACACATCAATGGCCATGGGGGTGGTTTCGGCCGGATTATCTGTAGGAGGTATAACTCTGTTTGCAACGGGGGTGGGAAGTGTCGTAGGAATTGCTGTTGAAGCTGTTGGCCTTGCCACAAGCCTGGCATGCTTTGGTATGGAAGCCCTTAACAAAAAATTTTATACTAAGTTGCAGAAGCATGAAGCATTAAGTACGCTCGCAGCAGCTAAGCTGACGAGTATGAAGCTTATTATTAGTAAATCTTTGGAAAATAATGAAATTGACGATAACGAATTTAAAAGAGTCCAGGATGATTTGGCCAACTATAAACAACAGAAGTCTGAAATTCAAAATAAGATGCGTAGTCAACCCGCAAATGTTGAAGAACTAAAGAAATCTTTTTTAGAGGAAGGAAAAAAGATAGGCATAGAAGAAACTATGAAAAAAGTTCAAGGACTTATAAGCAATTAACAATAGGTTTTAGTAATCCATTAATTTTGTCATACACTTCGCAAAGAGATGTCATGCCTTTCACGTCTGCCCATCTAACACCATCTGCCCCACCACCAGACTACTATTGAGAAAAAAAGTTTTCTTGTTGACCTTGTAACTTGAGAAATCTGTCCGAGCGTCTTATTGACTAGGGTCAAGAACTTACAAATTCTTATGTTTAGGTTCTTGTAAGAACTTGTTTTAAGTCACTTAAAAGAACTTATGACACTAACTTTAAAGTTACTTGAAAGTTGTAGGTATCTTTGAAGTTAGTTGGCAAGTAAAATCATGTTATTCTAGAAAGTCACATCAACAGTAACTTCCTAAGTTTACTTCCCACTCAGATTGCCCGGTAGTGTAATAGAATATTTTTTTATTACACAATAAGGGTGTGTGCACATAGCACCCTGGAAAGAAAGGTCTATAGTGCAAAATCTGTCCATACCTCTGTGGACGTGAAAGGGGTATTTTAAAACACCCCTTTTGAATGGGCCAGACCGTTTGAATAGGCCTGATGGATGAGCCTATTGCCAGGGGGTGTTTTTCATGTGTTCTTGTGGCTGCAAACATAAAATGGGTTTTGTCTTTCAATTTCAAATGCATCACAGGTTGGTCTGCGCCTGTTAAATAACACTCACGATGTGCTGATGTGATGTGCTTGGAGTGGAAACAACAAAATTTTCTCCACACTTTGTCAGACGAAGAAACAGAAAACAAAATTCTTTTTCTCCAAACTACTACTCACTTGGCGAGACCTATTTATTTAGGAATGACCTGGTGCTCTATATTTGGAGAAAAACCTATATTCAAGGTTTGTTCCATATTTGGTGAACGCTCCATATTTAAAATTTGTTCTAGTGCCCTAATAACCCACTTTTGAAGCATTGACACAGAACGAAATAATTTGGCCTGATATGTTTGTGTGTGCTTGTGTGTGCGAGGTGGGTGGCTGGGTGGGGTGTGGGTGTGTGGGGCTTTGTAGGGTGGGGTGGGGTGTGGGGGTAGGGGGCTGGGTGACAGCATTGATATTTTTAACTAGCCTTTGTTTCCAGATTATTTCCCTTTGTCCAGTGATGTACTTATTTTGCTTTTTTCCCTAACATAAAAAATAGGAAAAAAATAATAAAATAAGAAAAAAAAAATTTAAAATAAAAAAAAAATAGAAAAAATAAGAAAAAAAAGAAGAATAATTAAAAATTAACAAAGAAAAAAAAATAGAAAAAAAACATTGACAAAAGGGCTGCTTAGTGGCCTGTCACCTGCTTCCACAGGAATCGATGTAACCCGGGTTATTCACGTGCTAATTCACCCCCTATGGAGGGGGCTGTAACCCTGGGGGGTTGCACGTTCACCTTTTCCTGTGAAAGCCTCTGCGGTGGAGAGTGTCAACTGGCTCCGAGAGCGTGAAACGAACCCGGCACAGACAGAATAGCTTGCGCTAACTATTCTATCCTAACCAGCGGAAGTATCCTCTCAGCCACTCAGCAGACCCAAACAAAGGTAGATTATTTTACATATTTATGGTTTGGCTGAAATCTTATTAAATCAGGGCTCTCCATGATATGAATCAAAAAAGAATCTTAAGAATTTAAGCCTATAAAGACATAGGCTCCTGAGAATCTAAGTCTCTTGCAAAAGACCTCTGGTGTTTCCGTCCTCAAAGGTAGTAAGCCTAACATGCTATTGTAAGATGTCCTTGGCATTGGTGAATGTCCGCTTCTCTGTCATACCTGTGTTTAAGCGTGCTCAGTACAACTCTGCCATGTCTGTGTTTAAGTGTTATGCATAGATTCAGCAATCTTTACAGTTGACTAAAACTCTATGAAATCGGCGGCTAATGAGAATCTCACACTGCTCATAAGAATCTGTGATGGCGTGGGCTACTGAAAATTAAAGCCTATAAAGTCCCCACCCGGGTCTGCCCTGGGGGACTTGGGTGGGGTTAGGTATTTTTTAGTTCCCAGGGTCACCCTGGTCAGCCCCACAGGGTGGGTTTTTCTCTCTATTCTGGGGCATGTGTTTCTGTCTACCCTTTGTCCATTCACCTGTATTTGCCTTTTTAAAACTCTCCCTACTGTCTGCACTGCCTGTAGCTCTTGCTATTGGATGTGTGTTGCTAAATGGTCTTAGCTTTATTTAGGCCCCATGTTGTAGGTTTATTTAACGTATTTGACCGGCTGGCGACATACATTCAATTTTCTGTTTAGTTTTTTTTCACAAGCAGTGCAGGCACGTCCTGAGAAAGCCTTGTTGCTGTCGGGACGTTAAGCAATGTACAATCAATCAATCAATCTTGTAAAATAAAACATGCTTTTTCATGTTCTCAGAGGAAGGAAGTCAGATTTAATGGGGTTCCTATACTTGTTCAGTAGAGCAGAATGACTATGTGCTTCAGCTATTGTACAAAGGGCACTGTGTGTGTGTGTGTCAGTGAAATAGGATAAGTTTGTAACCCAAATAACTGTCTGGGTGGTGTGTGTGTTTTCATGTAAACATGTTATCTGTGTGTTTGAGCATGTGTGTGTGTGTGTGTGTTTAACTGCATTTTATTTTGTATTGAAAGGTGGTGTGTTGATAGAGACAATGGTGATTAATAACTGAAGTACCTTTGCTTAAAGAAGTCAATGACAGCATTAATTATTTAGGTGTGGTGGGGGATCTGCCTTAATAATCACGGGTAGCTGATAAAAAATGCTGCTACTCTGAGAACACAACCGCACTCCAACACAAAGTAATGGAAAGATCGAGAATGTTCGTCTTCACGCCCTACGAACGTCTCAACGACGCAATACTTGATCACGAGACTAGGGTCACGAGTTGACACGTGGCGTTGTTATTGGCAACATTGACGTCACTTACTTTTGGGTGGGTGATGTGGCAATTACACCTAGCGGGAATTTCCACAATGACGCAAGTAATCATTTCCCGAAAACGGCTGATAGTAGTCAATGACAGCATTAATAATTTAGGTTGGGTGGGGTATCTGCCTTAATAATAGCGGGTTGGCAGCTGATCAAAAAACGTAGCTTGAATGATTTCTGGAGTGGAACTAAAATGGCTAGGTAATAAAGGTATTGGGTGTATTGGTTGGAGTGGGTTTGTCTAAATGGCTAGTTGATTAGAATAAATGTATTGATTGGGGGAGGGGTGCCCATCACCTGTCCACTTTACTATCTCTAGAGACTGGGAACCACCTGGAGTAGAATCGAAGGAGAAGCACAGGACAGGAGTTGCTGGAGGTCTCTCGTCGACGGCCTATACCCGGGTATGGGTGACAGGCGTAAGTAAGTAAGTTGGGAGGAAAGAGCCGGAGTACCCGGAGAAAGAACCCCTGACGGTCCGCCTGAAATTAATGGTGACACTAGAGGAGAAAAGTTTGACGCCGGAACCGGGTATCGAACCTCGTACCTCTTGCATTGGTGGCAGGCGCTTTTACCGCTGCGCCACGGACCGCCCCACTCGCGTGTGTGAAAGCCAAGTTTGCACAAAATTGTCTTGTAAAAGTCTGGTCAACAAAATCTGCACAAAACGTTTTGTGCAAAGGCAAAATTGAATTGACATACTGGTATTTCAGCTCACATGCAATGACATCGTTTTATTGCGACAGCTGACAGTCTGGTGGTCATGTATTGTGCTATTAAGTCATCGTGTCGTTGGTATGTGAGTCTCAAAATATTGACATCACCTTACAAAATGTTATATCAAAATCTGTGACAAGCCTTGATGGGGGTTATGTTGTTGCTTAATTGTGTGCCAAAAAACAACTCACATCGTATTACCAATACTGCAAACAAAATGTGCGTAACAAACAGATTGTTACTTCGATGAGTAGGTGATCCTAAGAATGTCACTATCGAGGTCTATAAACCTTATCCAACAAACAAAAGTGAGTAAGGTAAGTTTTTAAAACCACTGGAGTCTCAGTATCATGTAAAGACCGTTGTAAGAACGTGTCTGGTCACTGGTATATAAACGCTGTTGTAAGAACGTGTCTGGTCACTGGTATATAAACACTGTTGTAAGAACGTGTCTGGTCACTTGTATATAAACACTGTTGTAAGAACGTGTCTGGTCACCGGTATATAAACACTGTTGTAAGAACGTGTCTGGTCACC
The DNA here is from genome assembly GCA_036245525.1 of Semisulcospira habei. Lineage (NCBI taxonomy): Eukaryota > Metazoa > Mollusca > Gastropoda > Semisulcospiridae > Semisulcospira > Semisulcospira habei. The sequence goes on from BTPG01000004.1 coordinate 58,577,604, forward strand.
GGTATATAAACACTGTTGTAAGAACGTGTCTGGTCACTGGTATATAAACACTGTTGTAAGAACGTGTCTGGTCACTGGTATATAAACACTGTTGTAAGAACGTGTCTGGTCACTGGTATATAAACACTGTTGTAGGAACGTGTCTGGTCACCGCTATATAAACACTGTTGTAAGAACGTGTCTGGTCACCGCTATATAAACACTGTTGTAAGAACGTGTCTGGTCACCGGTATATAAACACTGTTGTAAGAACGTGTCTGGTCACCGGTATATAAACACTGTTGTAAGAACGTGTCTGGTCACCGGTATATAAACACTGTTGTAAGAACGTGTCTGGTCACCGGTATATAAACACTGTTGTAAGAACGTGTCTGGTCACCGGTATATAAACACTGTTGTAAGAACGTGTCTGGTCACCGGTATATAAACACTGTTGTAAGAACGTGTCTGGTCACCGGTATATAAACACTGTTGTAAGAACGTGTCTGGTCACCGGTATATAAACACTGTTGTAAGAACGTGTCTGGTCACCGGTATATAAACACTGTTGTAAGAACGTGTCTGGTCACCGGTATATAAACACTGTTGTAAGAACGTGTCTGGTCACCGGTATATAAACACTGTTGTAAGAACGTGTCTGGTCACCGGTATATAAACACTGTTGTAGTGTATGGTTACCGGTATATATATTTGCTAATTTAACCCTTTTAGCCTCGCGCCCTCATTTCCCACATTTTGGAAGAGTGACCTGACAACTACATGCCAATTGCAGGAGATGAATTGACCATGATAATTCAAGGGCAGTGCCAGATTAGCTTGGCGCCTGACGGCGCCAAGCTAATCTGGCACTGCCCTTGAATTGTCACGGTCAATCCACCTCCTGCTGTAGTGCATTGGGGCTGAATGGGTTAAGCCGTCTGGTGTGAAGCAAACGCTAATGATGAGTCTTGTCCACAGGCTGCCGTCGCCATGAACAAGCCCGTGAAAGTAGAGGGTCTGGCCCATTTGTGTTTCTTGCCAAACGGTCGTTTCACTGGGCGGGTGGTCGGCTCTGCTGATCAGCAGTACGCCATTGTTGGAGGTGTGTGGACTTGTTTTGTTTGCATTCATTAACCCATTTCATCCCATTTTTTTATTTTTTTTTTGGTAACAATTTGGTGATTGTGCTATGAAGGCTACATTACAGATTGGGAGATAGATCACGCATTTTAGTTCAAGGGTGGTGCCAGAAAAGCTTGGCGCCTCAGGCGCCAAGCTATTCTGGCACCACCCTTGAACTATCATAGTCAAATTTATTTCAAGCAATGGGTGTATCAGGTTGAATAGGGTTAATTCACCTGTGCATTGATCAACATTTTCAGTTTAATTACAGGAATCAGGAATTTAACGTCTTTTCACACATTGGTGATATTAGACCAAAAAAAAAACAACCAAACACACAACTTGTGAATATCAAAGAATAGCAATAATTAACATCCAACCACACACACAAATTACTTATTATAATAGTTTACCCACCGGACTATGAATTAATATAATAACTATTGGAATTGCAATATTTCTGTGTAAGATGTCATACAAATTTTCTGCTAAGTGATCAACTGTTAATGTTATGTTATTTTTTGTCAACAGATTCATTGTAATAGGACAATCACAGATTATATGTTTAACAGGGATGGGGCTTAAGCACTCACATTTGATGTCTTTTGCGCATTTTCTTTTCCAAGAATTTAGTCTTAACTTGTATATCAATGAAGCTATTTTTCTTGAACAAGGTGGAACATGATAAGTATATTATTTTCATATCATCTTTGTGAAAAAAGCTGTTTAGCACAGAGTACATTTCATGTAGAGATAATTGCATATTATTACAAACTGCTGAGTTTTCTCTATTTATAGCTCCCTTTTTTGCTTGTCTATTCCAATAAATTCTGCAGTGGGAGGGTATCCAAAGAAAATCGATCCCTATTCCTCTGGAAATAATACAGCTCATTATATGTTTTATTTCATATACTAATTCTTTTCTAGTGTTACAATCCCAGCTTTTTAGACTATATAGGACAGACTTAGAATGGACACAAATCAAAATGTTAAATATATCATAAGGTAGAAGTTGAATAAAATTTAGTGCCATGAGAATCGCATACAGTTCAGACATAAAGATAGAAAATCCTTTACCGAGATAAAACTAATTACAGGTATGATGCTATATGCATGATTAAACCATGCAACCCTGACGCACTACAATATTAAATAATACTTAGTATCATATGGCACATTTCTCATATTTATAATATAACTCAATGCGCAGGACATAGCCGCGAACTGAATCCAACAAGCACGCTCACGTGAATCACGCGCATTCTCTCACACACTGTTTATAAACACAGAACATTCACGTGGTGCTAAGGGCAAGCTCAAGCGAGCTACTGAATGTTTTGGAAATTTAAATCAATTTTTTTATATTTTGAAGTTTTGATTAAGTGGACTGAAATTAATACCAAATTCCTGGGGGAGGAAAGAGCTGGAGTACCTGGAGAAAGAACCCCCGACGGTCCACCTGAATTAATGGTGACACTTACTAGAGGAGAAAAGTTCGACGCCGGAACCGGGTATTGAACCTCGCACCTCTTGCATTGGTGGCATGCGCTTTTACTGCTGCGCCATGGACCGCCCCATGGATCAACCATGATAGTTCAAGGGAGGTGCCAGATGACTTAGTGTTGCACTACTACCCTCCATGTGTAATTATGGTCAATGTAGCCCCTGAATTGTATCATCAGAAGACAACTTTCAAATTTGTGAAAAACAATGACTGTTCTTGTAATAGGTTAGCTTAGTATATATGTCATCAATAAGCATATATCACAGATTATTACACCTCTACTTTTGTTATGTAAACAGATACATTTTATCATCATTCAGGCTTACAGCAAAAATGTGTGATTTCAAACCCTTTGCACATCAGGTCTGTCATAAGTCTATTGCTATGAGTATAGAACACATCGACCACACATGTACCTGTAGTAACATGTAACTTTAGTCATTGCATAATGCTCGATCACCCTAGCTTGAAGGTTCGGTAGTGACATAAAAAAAACAAGTACGCAGACTTCAAACAACAAAAATCAAGCCTGCATCAAGGGAAGTTTGTGTACAAATTAAGACATTACGTCATTGTCATTTAGTTAATCTGTTTTGTTGCGCGGCGGCTCACCTGGGGGGGTTTTGTTGTCATAATATGGTTATTATGTTTTAGATTTTAAATTTTTTTTTTGTATTTTTATATTTTACTTACTTAGATGTGTGTGCATACTTAGCACAATGACTGCTATACATATGTGTGGTTTGGTATTTTGGAGTCTGCTTGATTGTGATGTATGTATGTTTTATGTGTTGATCTTAATATGGATGCTCGTCAGTTACGCCGCCAAAAAATTCCTAATGTTTATGCATCTGGCAATAAAGTTTATCTTATCTTATGATGATGTAATCAGATATAGTAATCAGCATGGCGACAAATGCGGTCATTCAATGCTGCTGGAATTTTTCTGAAAAAGATTGAAGACAAGAAGAGGTGACATGTTAAATGTACCTGGATGGTAACTATTGTACCTGGATGGTAACTGTTCTCCTGTCGATTGATTATGAAGCCGGCCTCGAGCAGGAGTTTTGTTTGCTGCTTTGTTACATCTGTGTAGGTGCAGAAAAAAATGAGAAAATCAAATACCCTTTCCTTTTGTCATCTCTTGCAGCCATTTCCCCCCCCCCCCCTCCCTGCCCCCCCATCACACACACACTCACCAGGCAAAATGCTGCATGGTACAACAAAAGTATTTTTTCAACATTGCATGCTTAAAACATTACATGACGTCCACGTGCCAACACATCACAAGACAAACATCTTATTCCGTAAAAGATTTTCATGCATTGCTTTTGTCATTGTCTAGATCTGCGAGTAGACTTCTTCACAGGGCAGGAAGGCTGGGCTAGGTGGGCCTGATGGGTGGCTCTTTTTTTTGCTAGGTGTTCCTGGATCTCAACATCGTTTTCGTCAAACCAGTCTTTGTTCTTCTTTCTAGCGAAACCCAAGACTTCTGCAGAGGATTTTGCGATAGCAGTTTTCAGCTGTTCCCAGAGTGTTTCAGGGGAGGAGTCCGCTGGGTCCGCTGTGTCTTTGAGCCTGCGCTGTAAATCTGTCTGAAAGGCAGCTTTCACGTCGTCACGCTGAAGGCTGGCAACATCAAGCTTTTTCTTGGGGGGCCCCCATTTCTTGGGTTTTGGCTTGACGTGGAGCCTGAGTTTGCAGCGGACAAGGCGGTGGTCAGTGTGGCACTCTGCGCTGGGCATCACTCTGGTGAGGAGGACATCACTGCGGTCCCTCTGACGCACTAGGACATAATCGATTAGGTGCCAGTATTTGGAGCGAGGATGCATCCAGGTGGTCTTTCGACTGTCCTTTTGCTGAAAAGTAGTGTTGGTGATGACCAGTTGCTGCTCTGCACAGAACTCCAACAGTAGGCGGCCATTGTCATTGCAGTTCCCGACGCCATGCTTGCCGAGGACTCCTTTCCAGGCTTCAGAGTCCTGGCCCACTCTCGCATTGTAGTCGCCAAGGATGATGACTTTGTCATCTGCAGGGGTCAGTGCGCAGGTCAGTGTAAAACTTGTCCTTTTCAGCAGGCTCTGCCAGGAGGATTGGGGAGTACACACTGAGAAGGGTGACGTGTTGCTGGTGTCTCAGTGAATTGGACGAACCGCCCACCGCTGAAGAGACCCTCACAGCCATCCACCAGCTCAAGAGTGGTAAAGCAGCAGGCATTGATGATGGAATACCGCCAGAGATCTGGAAACATGGAGGCACAGCACTGCACAACAAGCTCCATGACCTCTTTCTCTGCTGCTGGGAGGAAGGAACACTACCAAAGGATCTCCGTGATGCTGTCGTTATCACCCTGTACAAGAACAAAGGCGAGAAGTCTGACTGTTCCAACTATCGGGGAATCACCCTGCTGTCCATTGCTGGGAAAATTCTTGCAAGGCTGCTCCTGAATCGGCTGGTACCTGCCATCGCTGAAGACCACCTCCCAGAGGGCCAGTGTGGCTTCAGAGCAAACAGGAGCACCACCGATAAGGTCTTTGTGCTGAGACAGCTTCAGGAGAAGTGCCGTGAGCAGAACAAAGGGCTGTATGTAACGTTTGTCGACCTAACAAAAGCGTTCGACACTGTGAGCAGGCAAGGCATGTGGCAGATCCTGGAGCGACTTGGCTGTCCCCCAAAGTTCCTCAGCATGATTGTCCAGCTACACGAGAACCAGCAAGGCCAAGTCAGACTCAACAATGACCTCTCAGAACCATTCCCTATTCTCAATGGCGTAAAGCAGGGCTGCGTGCTGGCACCGACCCTCTTCACCATCTTTTTTAGCATGATGTTGAAGCAGGCCACAGTGGACCTCGATGATGACGATGCAGTGTACATCAGGTATCGTCTCGATAGCAGCCTGTTCAACCTCAGACGACTGCAGGCCCACACGAAAACCCTAGACCAACTGATTCGTGAGCTGCTTTTTGCTGATGACGCTGCCCTCGTTGCACACACAGAGAGAGCCCTGCAGCGCATCACGTCCTGCTTCGCAGACACTGCCCAGCTCTTTGGACTCGAGGTCAGTCTGAAAAAGACAGAGGTCCTCCATCAGCCGGCACCCAAGACAGTGTATTGCCCTCCTCACATTACCATTGGCGAGTCTGAACTAAAGTCAGTGCACCAGTTTACTTACCTTGGCTGCATTATCACGTCAGACGCCAAGCTGGACAAGGAGTTTGACAGCAGGCTGGCAAAAGCGAACAGCGCTTTCAGGCGACTTTTAAAGCGGGTGTGGCACAATCAACAGCTGAAAACAGGCACCAAGATCAGCGTGTACAGAGCTGTGGTCCTCACCACCCTGCTGTATGGTTCCGAGTCCTGGGCCCTCTACCGCAGCCAACTACGACTCCTCGAACGCTTCCACCAGCGCTGCCTGTGCACCATCCTGGGCATTCACTGGAGTGACTATGTCACCAACGTCGAGGTCCTTGAACAGGCTGAAACTGCGAGCATCGAGGCTTTGCTGCTGCGGACACAGCTCCGCTGGGTGGGGCATGTCTCCAGGATGGAGGATCATCGCCTACCAAAGATCACCCTGTTCGGCGAGCTTGCTACTGGACACCGTGACAGAGGGGCACCAAAGAAGAGATACAAAGACTGTCTCAAAAAGTCACTTAGCGCCTGCCAAATCGACCACCATCAGTGGTCTTCACTTGCTGTGGACCGTGACACCTGGCGCTCCACCATTTACAAGGCAGCTGTCTCCTTTGAGGACTCTCGCAGAGCTAGCCTTAAGGACAAGCGGCTCAGGAGAAAAAACAGAGATGCCGCAACTCTGAACCCTGGCCATACCTCCCCCTGCAGCCACTGCGGTCGAACCTGCCTGTCTCGGATTGGCCTCCGCAGCCACGAACAAGCCTGCAGACGTCATGGGCAACTCCTATAAAATCTTCGTTCGCGAAGTCAAGCCAAGAGAGAGAGATCTGCGAGCGCTCGCTCCACACCCGTCTTAACCCTTTTACTCCCAAGGTCCCATCTCTCACATTTTGCAAGTGTTGCCTAACGACTGTGTACCAATCGCAGGAGATGGATTGACCATGCTAATTCAAGGGTAGTGCCAGATTAGCTTGGCGCCTTCAGGCGCCAAGCTAATCTGGCACTACCCTTGAATTATCATGGTCTCTTGCTTTAGGGATCCAGGGCTGAAAGGGTTAAGATAGACATTTGGAAAATACCTGTTTAAATGTGGGTCACCCGCGACACGAGGCGTCGACTTGTTTGATAGGTGTTGCATACTTATCCCATTTTTGTCCATGTTTATTTTGGGTCTGTGCTCTCCCTGGTCCCAGTTTTTAAGTCCCTTCTATTTTTAGAATGGACTTTTTAGGACGGGTCGCGGTGGGGTAAATTTAATAGCATGTCCTTGATGTCAGAGACGGGCAGGCTAAACCTCTGACAACTGAAGTAACAAGATAAAAATTACGTCATGTCTAGTTACGCCAACCTCGCTGCTGAATGTACATTTGGCGCGAAACACCGTATGTGCGTATGTACGTGTGTGTGTGTGAGTATGTATGTATGTAAACACGAGAATCTCTGATATTGCTGTACGCACAAGCTTGAAACTTGGCGGAATACTTTCTTAAAGGGGTGTCTAGGAAGCCTCCGAGCATATTGTAACTGGAAGTCTCCTTGAAGACATAATAATAATAAAGAGCATTTATATCGCACTGAATCCCCAGGAGCAGTGCGTTACATCAAAATGTATGTCTGCAGAATCTCACTATCTTTAAAAAATGTAATCAACGCACACACATACAACTGAAACGCACATAACAAAACCATTCTCCAAGTTAAATGCATTTTGATGAGGCTGATGCGCCACCACCAAGACAGTTTATAGAAAGTCATTTGACCCAGATTAGAGTAATTTTGGTCATATTTACTTGAAATTTTGGATATAGCTAGTTTAGAGAAAGACATTGAATGAGTTTGTTAGCCAGATATGTACTTAAACTTTTGTAATAATAATTAATTCATTTTTTAAAGTTTTGGATTCCATCAGTCAGTCAGACCTTGAAGAGGCTGTGTGGAACAAAACAGTCAGCCATGGAAGAGGCTGTGTGCCTTTCGGATGAGTGACCTGAAACATCAATTTTGTCACTGTGTAAACGGCGTCATGAGACTAGTGATGCCATGACGTCAAGCTTATAGTGACGTCACTTTGCTGCTCCTGCTATTCTTCTTCAGAATTCCTGTCTCTATTCCAGCCCACAGAGCGTACAAACGGCGGGAAGCACCGTGCGTCTGTCTTTATTTGTGTGTGCCGGCGTGTGTGTTGATCAGAGGGTGGCTTAGAGAGGATGGAAATGGGTGAGAAAGATAAGCTTGAAAATATGAACAACTCTGAATGTTCCTAAAATAAAACGCATGTGAGCTCCAAACAATATGGTAGACTTTGGGATGAAATCCTCATCTTGTTCAACATCAGAATCAGGTCAAAAACAAAGGTAGAGACCCTTGACAGTGAGGACAGCTCTCATATATAGAAGGGACTTTGTGGGTTATAGTTAATCCCATCTTGTTTTATTACAAACTAGTCACGTTACTTAAAAAATCACAAAAAATAGAAAAATGTTTGGAATGAGGCGAAACTTCGTATATTTTCACAAAATGGAATGTATTACTTGATTATGTACATTATGTAGACCTGAACATTATGTAGACCTGAACATTATGTAGTACTGAACATTATGTAGTCCTGAACATTATGTAGTCCTGAACATTATATAGACTAGACCTGAACATTATGTAGTCCTGAACATTATGTAGACCTGAACATTATGTAGTCCTGAACATTATGTAGTCCTGAACATTATGTAGACTAGACCTGAACATTATGTAGTCCTGAACATTATGTAGACCTGAACATTATATAGACTAGACCTGAACATTATGTAGACCTGAAGGTTTTTAAATGAGCTATTCTTATTGATTTTAATTTTAGTTTAATTAATTTTAATTGGGCCACGTGGCCGGACGTGTAGGAGAAATTTTGGGCCACGAGTATACTCAGGGCCGGACATGAATGGGTTAAAATAATAGACTTATGGGACTGTAGGTAAGATGGCCTCGCACTGGGACCATATGGCGTTGAGGCACGTCCCCTGGGTGGTGGATAGGGGGTCCCTCGTGAGAGGGGTGCACCGAATGAAATAAGGTGCCGTGAACCAACATGGTCTAAGGGAAGGTGACCCCGACAGAAAACCCCTGGTCCTCCTAGTAAGGGGGTTGGGTGTGGGGGTAGCTTCCCCACCCTGCAAAAAATGAAATAGCTACAAAAACGCCGACGAAAAGACTAACAGTAATTCCATTCCTGGAGGAGGAAGGTTCTTCTACCAGAAGACTTATGACGTCCTGTGGTGAAAGCCGTAAGTCTTCGGAAGCCACAGGACCGAGCCGCCTCTCTCTATCCAGGGATACAACCATGGGCACATGGAACGTCAAGACCATGTACCAGAGCGGCAAGGCCACCCAGATAGCAGCGGAAATGCAAAAGTACAACCTTTCCCTGCTAGGTATCAGTGAAGCCAGATGGACGCAGTCTGGCCAGAAAAGGCTGTTAAGTGGGGAGATGATTCTGTATTCAGGTCATGAAGAGGAGAATTCCCCCATACAGAAGGTGTAGCATTCATGCTGTCACCAGTGGCACAGAGAGCGCTGATGGGCTGGGAACATCTTGGGCCAAGAATTATCACAGCAGCCTTTAGAACCAAGAAAAAGCTCAAGCTGAACGTCATCCAGTGTTATGCGCCCACTAATGACAGTGATGAGGAAGAGAAACAAGAGTTCTACGACCGACTCCAGAGTGCCTTGGACAAATGTGCGGAGCGAGACATCACCATCGTCATGGGCGATTTTAATGTCAAAATAGGGGAGGACAACACCGGATACGAAGAGGTGATGGGGAGACAGGGACTAGGCTCGGAGATAAATAAAAAATAAATCAGAGCATTAAATAGGCGCTTTACCCAATTGAATATTAGCTCAAAGCGCCGCCGCGAACTGAACCCAACAAGCACGCTCACGTGAATCATGAGTGAGATGAGTGAGAACGGGGAGAGGTTTGTAGACTTTTGTGCTCTAAACCGACTTGTCATTGGAGGCAGCATCTTCCCACACAGAAGAATACACAAAGCAACTTGGGTCTCACCTGACCATACAACAGAGAACCAAATAGACCATATCTGCATTAGCAAGAAATTTAGAAGATCCCTTCAAGATGTTCGAGTGAGGAGGGGAGCAGATGTCGCCTCCGACCACCATCTGCTTACCTTAAGAATGAAGCTCAAGCTAAAGAAAAGCCGCACAGAGACAACAAGAAGACAGCGCTATAATGTAGGCCTCCTGAGAGAAACTGGAGTTAGAGAAGAGTTTAAACTGGTGCTGTCCAACCGGTTTCAAGCGCTACAGGAGCTAGTAAATGAAGAGGAGGCGGTCACCACAGAGCAGCAGTGGAAGGCAGTTAGAGAGGCGCTGAACTCAACCTGCAAAGACACTGTAGGGTTCAGGAAACACCATCACAAGGACTAGCTATCGGCACAGACCTTGAAGAAGATAGAAGTGAGGAAGCAGAAGAAAGTAGCTGTCAACAACAGTCGCACAAGAGCAGCCAAAGTAAGGGCACAGGGGGAATACTCGGAAGCCAACCGTGAGGTGAAGAGTAGTATCAGGGCAGACAAGAGGGCCTACACAGACAGCCTGGCAGCAGAGGCATAAAAGGCAGCAGGCAGCGGCAACATGAAACAGCTCTACGACATTACCAGAAGATTGTCAGGCAAGTATGGCCATACAGAAAGACCAGTAAAAGACAAAGAAGGCAAGCCTATTGCAGACAGAGCAGACCAACTCGACAGATGGGCCGAGTATTTTGAAGAGTTACTGAACAGACCGAGCCCACCCGACCCCCCAGACATCCAGCCGGCAGAGACCGACCTACCCATCAGCTGTGACAGACCCAGCCGGGAAGAGATCAGAAGAGCAGTGGCATTCTTGAAGAACGGCAAAGCAGCAGGCCCAGATGGCATCCCAGCGGAGTCTCTGAAAGCAGACCTAGAGACAACAGTGGAGATGCTGTACCCACTGTTTGGAAAGATCTGGGAAGAGGAGGTGATGCCGGCTGACTAATCAAGCTTCCCAAGAAAGGCGACCTCAGCAAGTGTTCCAACTACAGAGGAATCACCTTGCTGTCAGTACCAGGAAAGGTCTTCAACAGGATCATCCTGGAGAGAATGAAGAGCTCCATTGACCCCCAGCTGAGAGACCAGCAAGCAGGATTCAGGAAGAACCGATCATGTACAGACCAGATCGCCACTCTCCGCATCATCGTGGAACAGTCTCTGGAGTGGAGCTCCCCGCTGTACGTCAACTTTGTGGATTATGAGAAAGCATTTGACAGTGTGGACCGAGAGACTCTGTGGAAACTCCTACGACACTACGGTGTACCCACAAAGCTCGTCCGCCTGATCAAGAGCAGCTACGATGGCATGACATGTCGCGTGATCCACGAAGGGCAGTTCACCAGGGAGCTCCAGGTCAGAACCGGTGTCAGGCAGGGGTGTCTGCTGTCTCCGTTCCTCTTCCTACTGGCCATAGACTGGGTCATGAAGATGACCACAGAGCACAGACGAAGTGGAATACAGTGGACACTGTGGACACAGCTTGACGACCTCGATTTTGCAGACGACTTGGCATTACTGTCCCACACTCATCAACAAATGCAGGACAAGACCACGAGGCTTGCTGACATCTCGTCCCAAGTGGGCCTCACCATTCACAAACAGAAAACAAAGACAATGAGGCTGAACGCAACCAGGGAAGAACCAGTCTTGCTTGCTGGCACCCCGTTGGAGGAGGTGGAGTCCTTCACCTATCTCGGGAGCATCATAGACAAAAAAGGCGGCACTGATGCAGATGTCAGAGCACGAATCGGTAAAGCCAGAGCAGCCTTTCTCCAGTTGAAAAAAGTGTGGAGCTCCAGAGAGCTGTCAGAACACACCAAAGTCCGGATTTTCAACTCCAATGTAAAAGCAGTTCTCTTATATGGAGCAGAGACTTGGAGATTGACAAAAACCACAGTCAACAGAGTACAGACCTTCATGAACAGTTGCCTTAGAAGAATTTTGAAAATCCACTGGCCAGAGAAGATCAGCAACGTCAGACTCTGGGAGAGAACAGAGCAGATAACAGCAGACAATGAAATTGGGTGAAGAAGATGGGGATGGATCGGTCACAGTCTGAGAAAGCCAGCTTCCAGTATCACTAGGCAGGCATTGTCATGGAACCCCCAGGGAAAGAGGAAAAGAGGTAGGCCGAGAAACTCCTGGCGTCGAGACCTCCAAGCAGACATCAAGAGACTGGGAACCACCTGGAGTAGAATCGAAGGAGAAGCACAGGACAGGAGTTGCTGGAGGTCTCTCGTCGACGGCCTATACCTGGGTAGGGGTGACAGGCGTAAGTAAGTAAGGTAAGATGGCCACTTGGATGTAGGTTCTTCTGATCGTTACTGTACATCTTTCCTGTTGCAGGTGCTGACTACTGCTGTGGACCAGAGGATCCCCATGACCACCAATGTTGCTATGAACAATCCTGCAAATTGCGAGACCTTACTCTCATGGATTACGAAGGTTTTGGAGAATCCACTCGCGTTCCTCGTGTTCTACAGTCAGGGGGAGATAACTGTTCACTCACATCCAAGAACGTGAAGTTTGTGACGGATCAGCTGATCACTGGGCAGAAGGCCGAGGAGTACATAGAGAAATACTTCCAGGCAGAACTGCTGGGCAAAGACTGCTATGTCTGTGTCGGCAGTATGAAGATCAGCTTCCCAGAGCCACTCGATGAAGAGGAAACTAAATAAGCTGAAATTGTTCATCAGTAGGCGATGGTATAAAACTCACAAACCAGATAGGTGAGGCTAGCGCTGGCAGAATTGTCAGTACTCAAACCAAGGGGAATCACAGCGCTGGACAGACAACAGTTAGATCCCCTGCCCCCGCCTATCAGGCACCCAATCGCCAGCCCACAGAGAAATACGCAGGTATAGAATAAGACAATCATTTCCATTCCTAATAAGAATGGATCAGGTCTCTTATATAACCCATGTCTTTCTCCGGAACTTAGGAAGTAGGCAGGAGAAACATACATACACAAACATGAAGGTGCGCTACTATATGTGGTCGGGTAAATACCCTGATTTCCCACAGTAGATGCACAGAACATTACACAACAATGTAACGATACAAATTTTGCCTCGAGTTATACATGATACTCACAAACCAGATAGGTGAGGCTAGCGCTGGCAGAATTGTCAGTACTCAAACCAAGGGGAATCACAGCGCTGGACAGACAACAGTTAGATCCCCTGCCCCCGCCTATCAGGCACCCAATCGCCAGCCCACAGAGAAATACGCAGGTATAGAATAAGACAATCATTTCCATTCCTAATAAGAATGGATCAGGTCTCTTATATAACCCATGTCTTTCTCCGGAACTTAGGAAGTAGGCAGGAGAAACATACATACACAAACATGAAGGTGCGCTACTATATGTGGTCGGGTAAATACCCTGATTTCCCACAGTAGATGCACAGAACATTACACAACAATGTAACGATACAAATTTTGCCTCGAGTTATACATGATACTCACAAACCAGATAGGTGAGGCTAGCGCTGGCAGAATTGTCAGTACTCAAACCACCCGACCACATATAGTAGCGCACCTTCATGTTTGTGTATGTATGTTTCTCCTGCCTACTTCCTAAGTTCCGGAGAAAGACATGGGTTATATAAGAGACCTGATCCATTCTTATTAGGAATGGAAATGATTGTCTTATTCTATACCTGCGTATTTCTCTGTGGGCTGGCGATTGGGTGCCTGATAGGCGGGGGCAGGGGATCTAACTGTTGTCTGTCCAGCGCTGTGATTCCCCTTGGTTTGAGTACTGACAATTCTGCCAGCGCTAGCCTCACCTATCTGGTTTGTGAGTATCATGTATAACTCGAGGCAAAATTTGTATCGTTACATTGTTGTGTAATGTTCTGTGCATCTACTGTGGGAAATCAGGGTATTTACCCGACCACATATAGTAGCGCACCTTCATGTTTGTGTATGTATGTTTCTCCTGCCTACTTCCTAAGTTCCGGAGAAAGACATGGGTTATATAAGAGACCTGATCCATTCTTATTAGGAATGGAAATGATTGTCTTATTCTATACCTGCGTATTTCTCTGTGGGCTGGCGATTGGGTGCCTGATAGGCGGGGGCAGGGGATCTAACTGTTGTCTGTCCAGCGCTGTGATTCCCCTTGGTTTGAGTAGTGATGGTATAAAACGTTTAGATTTAATTGCCATATGGTGCTTCATCCTTACTTCAAACAGTAGTTGCTATGCAATACACGTATGTATTTAGTTGTGATCCAGCATGATATACTGTGTATCCAAGATATTTGTTGTAACCCTATGACTGTCAGTAGCAGTTTTTGTCAAGATTCCTACAGGATTGATTGTACATTGCTTAACGTCCCGACAGCAACAAGGCTTTCTCAGGACGTGCCTGCACTGCTTGTGAAAAAAAATAAACAGAACATTGAATGTATGTCGCCAGCCGGTCAAATACATTAAATAAACCTAACACATGGGGCCTAAATAAAGCTAAGACCATTTAGCAACACACATCCAATATCAAGAGCTACAGGCAGTGCAGACAGTAGGGAGAGTTTTAAAAAGGCAAATACAGGTGAATGGACAAAGGGTAGACAGAAACAAATGCCCCAGAATAGAGAGAAAAACCCACCCTGTGGGGCTGACCAGGGTGACCCTGGGAACTAAAAAATACCTAACCCCACCCAAGTCCCCCAGGGCAGACCCGGGTGGGGTGATTCCTACAGGAATAACAACACCCCGACATCCTGCAGGAATAACAACACCCTGACATCCTACAGGAATAACAACACCCTGACATCCTGCAGGAATAACAACACCCTGACATCTTGCAGAAATAACAACACCCTGACATCCTGCAGGAATAACAATACCCTGACATCCTGCAGGAATAACAACACCCTGACATCCTGCAGGAATAACAATACCCTGACATCCTGCAGGAATAACAACACCCTGACATCCTGCAGGAATAACAATACCCTGACATCCTGCAGGAATAACAACACCCTGACATCCTGCAGGAATAACAACACCCTGACATCCTGCAGGAATAACAACACCCTGACATCCTGCAGGAATAACAACACCCTGACATCCTGCAAGAATGACAACACCCTGACATCCTGCAGGAATAACAACACCCTGACATCCTGCAGGAATAACAACACCCTGACATCCTGTAGGAATAACAACATCCTGCAGGAATCATGATGACAAGAGCTGCTACTGACAGCCAAAGGGTTAGCATAGTCACGTGCCACATTGTGAGGATTTTACACCACAAGTTTGCCCCATTCATCTGATGCATGGATAGTTGCAGCCATTTTTCCAGTACACTTGGTCATCAATCACGACGATGTCACCGCAGTTGTCCTGCACACATCTGTAACTGTGGCTGATGACTGCCTCATGACCTTTTCGTACCGCGTTTATGCACCAGCTGAGCATACTCAAAGCTAACTCACGACATTTATTTCACACCCCAAGGCAAACACCATTGTGAACATTATCCATATCACTTTTGTTTACTATGATTTCATCTCCGAGTGATTTTCTCATCCTAAAATATGTTTACAAATGTGTAATCAGGCATGTTTGTGTTTGACCAACAAAGAGGCCTTCTGATATCAAGTTACTCGCCATTTTCAGGGCTGCACATATGTTAAGGCCTCATGTGTAAAAAGTAGCACTAAATTTGCCTTCTCGAAGCACTGCTTTGAGTGCTACAATTTGTCAGTGAAACAGGTTCTAAAGTTTTGCCTTGCTTTTACTAAGACAATCCTACCCATCTTTTCACAAGATGTGTGTGTAGGTACAGAGGTGTTAGTATTGACCTGTCTCTCATCAAGGAACTCTCCTATGTAGCAAAGGTGAAGGAGAGCAGGAAAGTCTTTCATTTATGTCAAGAACCTTGGCGTTATCCTCGATTCCTCTCTTTCCATGACCAGCTTCGTATCCGCCATGGCCCAGGCATGTTATTTCCACCTCCGCCGCATCAGTCAGATCAGAAAATACCTCACTACCAAAGCTGCCACCAAACTCGCTGTCTCTTTCATCTTATCTCGCATCGACTACTGCAACTCTGTCCTTTCCGGCCTTCCTCACTCCACCACTCTCTCTCCAGTGCGTCCAGAACAATGCTGCCCACCTCGTCCTCAGAAAGAAAAAATCTGACATCACTCCCCTGCTCAAGCTCCTTCACTGGCTCCCCATCCCCCCCCAACGCATCCAATACAAGATTCTGTCTCTCTGCTACAAAGCCCTGAACAACTACGCTCCTACCTATCCAACTTACTTCACCCCTACACTCCTTGCTGCTCTGCCTCCGAACCCCACCCAGGTCTGCCTTGGGGGACTTGGGTGGGGTTAGGTATTTTTTAGTTCCCAGGGTCACCCTGGTCAGCCCCACAGGGTGGGTTTTTCTCTCTATTCTGGGGCATGTGTTTCTGTCTACCCTTTGTCCATTCACCTGTATTTGCCTTTTTAAAACTCTCCCTACTGTCTGCACTGCCTGTAGCTCTTGATGTTGGATGTGTGTTGCTAAATGGTCTTAGCTTTATTTAGGCCCCATGTTGTAGGTTTATTTAACGTATTTGACCGGCTGGCGACATACATTCAATTTTCTGTTTAGTTTTTTTCACAAGCAGTGCAGGCACGTCCTGAGAAAGCCTTGTTGCTGTCGGGACGTTAAGCAATGTACAATCAATCAATCAATCTGCCTCCGACCCTCTCCGCCTCCTCATCCCCCGCACCAAACTCAGCACTTTCAGCCCCCGCTCCTTCTCAGTATACGGTCCATCCACCTGGAACACTCTCCCACTCTCTCTCCGTCAGAAACACTCTCTCTCCTCCTTCCAGTCCGCCCTCAAAACTCACCTCTTTCAACAGTTCTAGCACTATATCACCACACTCCCAACCCCAAGCTGACCGTCGTAATGTTTTTTCACTATTTGTGGTGCGTGAGTCATTGTCTAAAGTGTGCGCATGCGTGTGCGAATTGCGAGTGCGCGCTTAGAGTTATAATTATTATAAGATACTTACTTACTTACGCCTGTCACCCCTACCCGGGTATAGGCCGTCGACGAGAGACCTCCAGCGACTCCTGTCCTGTGCTTCTCCTTCGATTCTACTCCAGGTGGTTCCCAGTCTCTTGATGTCTGCTTGGGGGTCTCGACGCCAGGAGTTTCTCGGCCTACCTCTTTTCCTCTTTCCCTGGGGGTATTATAAGATAAGCGTATTATAAATACCGTAATTATTATAATTATTATCATTAGGTCATTCAGACTTCATACATAAAGGTTTTTCTATTTGTGCAGCTTTCTTGAAGAACAGTTATAAAGGAGAAATGGTAAATTAATAACCTAAGCCCTTTGTGTGTCGGTAACGTTTTTTTTTGTCACGATGATTCTTGTAGGAATCATTGCAACAAAAAACGCTACGGACACACAAAGGGCTAGCATTTCTTGGAGAACGTCACTATATATTCACACTGACATCCATCATCATGGTCACAGCTTACACAGCCAACCAACCACAGCCGTGTGGACAGCTTTGGTCGTAAATCACATGTACATTATTATTAGTTGTAATTGATGGCTTTGAAAAGTAGGTAACCGACGTCAGATCTATACTTACGAGCAAAAGAAATGCAACGTGTTTCGAATCATCGTAAAGACTTGTTTCCAATTAACAAAATGTTGCATTTCTTTTGCTCATCAGTAAACGCGGGTGTACAGGCACTCTTCCTTATGTTATCAATTGCAGCCATATTGTTTATTGCCATAGTTTTATTCCTTTTTTTGTTTCATTGTATGAATATGTTATGTCCCGGTAATGCACATGAAAGGTTCTTTAGAGTTCAAGGGTGATGGATTAAAATGGTCGACAGGCATTCACCACTGGCAAGTTGGACTTGGAGCACTTGACAACATACAGTTTTGTGCTTATTTCTGGGATGATTTCAAAACTTGTTTTTTGTTGCATTTTGTTCATTTGTTTACCCCCTTGCGCATACAACCACCGGTACTGTACGCAGTACTCGTGTGACGAACGAAATAATAATAATAATGGGCCTCTGTTAGTCTGAATCGACCATAGATAATGTGTTGTTGTTGGGATGCAAGCCTGGGTGGTGTGATATGAAGGACAGGCTGTTGCCCATGCAGCACGTCCCCCCTCTCCACGACGTGCTAATGGATCCAAAGGAACGGCAGAACCATTACAGTTTGGCACCGGTGCTGTTGCAGGGAGCTGCCAGGTCGAGGTTGGATCAACGACGGACAAGGGTGTTAAATACTGTAGTTGCTCAAAGTTATCCAAACACCAGGTTATCCAGCCTAAATTGTGCAGGTGTTGCCCAACGACTTTGTATCAGCTGCAGGAGACGGATCGACCATCATAATTCAAGGGTAGTGTCAGATGAGCGTGGCGCCTTCGACCATCATAATTCAAGGGTAGTGCCAGATGAGTGTGGCACCTTCAGGCGCCACGCTCATCTGGCACTACCCTTGAATTTTCATGGTTGATCCATCGCCCGTCAGGCGTTGGGGCTAAATGGTTTAAAATTGTTTACAACTGCATTCCATTTGCAGAGGCATAGCGATTAGTGGATACCATTCCCTGCTTCTGTCGCTGGTTTATTTATATTTTTGTTCATTATGAAGTTATAATATAGATTTATTTTGTCTCGGTTTTCTGATGTATAGGCACACGTTTCTGGATGTGTGTGTTTGATCAAGTGAAATTGTTCATGCAAATCTGTTGTGAAAGTGGTCATTATACCCCCTCCCCCCCCCGTTTTAGGGAGGTTTGCACATGTACTGAATCTAGATTTTATCCTGCTAGTGTCCGACTTTGTTGGTTTTTGTCAGATCAAATGAAAGACATTTGTTAAACGATACCAAAACTGTACTTCTGTACAAAACTAGACCTGATTGTGCACGGAGTTCATGATTTCGTTAATTTTCACCTATTTTCTATAGTTTTTTTGTGTATACAATAGAAATCAAATCAAAACTTATTTTTTGTTTTGCTGCGAATCCGACAAAGACAACACGTTTTCATAAGCACAAATCCGATATGAATATGATCGGAATCTGAAACAGACAAGTTTGTGCAAGCTGTTTTTATGATCATTTCCATTTGACCGACGTGGATCAAATTTCACATCTGACTGTAAAATGAACACAACACAATTTTTAATTGCTCAGGGCAGCGATTGTTTTGGATGCTGGATGTGTTTGGACCCAAACTATTATGTAAATTTTGTCATCTGTGGCATGTTCTCACGCCATTCTGGTCTTTGCGTCATATTAAGTAAGTGGTTCCCATAAAGGTGGAGTTTGCATGTCACGTTTATATGGAAACGCATGCCATGAATTTGGAAAGAAAATTGCATTGCTGTATTGGGTTCAGATCGTATTCAAATTGGATTCGTGCTTATGGAAACATAGCTCGAGGTGAAATCAACAAACAAATGTTTTGGTTTTTTTAACCAACTTTGTTATGTCAATTTATGGCGTCTGAAAAATGTGTACTTTCCAGAAAATGTGGTGAAACTGCTGTTGGACAGCTGTCGATACAGATATTCCACATTTCACTGTCAACAGGGGGAAACAGTGCAGCATTACAGACAACCCTCGTTTGTTTTTTCTTATGCAGAACAGTAAACAATCTCATGACCAACTTGTGTTTCAAGCAGAGGCTTTTTGTATTACAAAGGTTTTTGTGTTTCTTGAATTATCATCACAGATTTCCTGCAGGTTTAGATGGTATTCTGTTTTATACATGTGTATGCTTACGATTGTCATCATAGATTTCCTACAGGTGTATATCGCATGCTGCATGTTTAGAATCGTCAACAGACTTGCTGCAGGTTTGTATTCTGATTCAACCCTGATCACCTACAGTAAGAGATACAACAACTTTGATAGTTCAAAGGTAGTACCAGAAGAGCTTGATGCCTGCAGGCGCCAAGCTGTAAGTTCTGGCACTACCCTTGAACTATTATGGTCATTGGTGTGTAAAGCTACATGCAACTTTGTTACTGCTTCGAGGTAAAATTCAGCCATGTCTGACCACTAAATTAGAAGGAAAACATTATATCGGTATACTGTGCAATAAAAAAAAAAAATGTACAAGATCTGGATCATTTTATTTTAGTTCACATATTTTTTAATATACACTTACATTCCAGATCTGAACACACAAGCCATCGACATGCCTGCACCCATAACTCATTCAGCCCTGACACACTACAGCAGGCGATGGATCGACCATAATTCAAGGATAGCGCTAATCTGGCACTGCCCTTGAATTATCATGATCAATCTATCGCCTGCAACTGGTACACAGGCGTTGGGCGACACTTCCCAAATTTAGGAAAAGCAGTCCTGGGGTTAAATGGGTTAAAAATGTCCATGGCATCTGTCATCAGTGCTGTCCCTTCCTGTAATAATAAACCCATGGCATAAACCCATGGCATCTCTCATCACTGCTGTCCCTTCCTAAACCAATCACAATGCTGAAGCAGTCCAGTTCACAGGTAAGTCTGTATTGTAAACCCCCCCCCCCCCCCCCCAAAAAAAAAAAAAAAAAAAAAAAAAAAAAATGCAACATACTGGTTCCATTTTATAGAATAATAGAAATAATAGAGGAAATCAAGCTTGCACCCAAAAGTACAACCATTAAGTGTAGTACGTGTTATCCGTTGCATATATCGGTACAAAAGTGCAACACATCCATTACAGTGTCCTTCCATACTTGTTGCAAAAAGAAGCTGAACACATCAAATCTGACAAACCTCTACTTCCACATGCACTCATGGCCAACAAAAGTTAATGCTACAAACGAGTACAGATGTATGAACAACGCAATTAACACGTTCAATTACCGCATGTACGGTGTATGGCTCCCACAACATGAAGCAATGGAACAAGTCAATATTACTTTGATCTGACCTGGGCCCTTGCCTAGCCTCCCTAATCCAACCCCCGTTATTTCTAACGAACAGCCAGAGAGTCATAACCTGAGTAGGCCCATGATGGCCAGTAGTACTGCCGTGCGCAGGCCCACTGTGTCCATCATGGGTCTGAAGACCTTTGGCTTACTGGGAACTGATGTTGACCCCCTTGAGCATGCAGGCACTGTTACTGTGAAGCACAAGGAGTTAAGACCTCAGACACACCACAGCAAGATAACAATCGACCATGATAGTTCAAGGGCGATGCCAGAATAGCTTGGTCTCTATGCAAAGAAGTACCCAACGGAGAAAGAAACACGCTTAGAAAAGACGGGTACAACACAATTTATTAATATTTCGGGTAAATACCCTTTGTCAAAATAGACAAACAAACAAAAGAGTTGCCACATTCCTTCTGCCAATGAAGATAAGTAGCGGCTAATCTCTCTGTTTGTTTGTCTATTTTGACAAAGGGTATTTACCCGAAATATTAATAAATTGTGTTGTACCCGTCTTTTCTAAGCGTGTTTCTTTCTCCGTTGGGTACTTCTTTGCATAAGGTCAGTATGTTAGATAGCACACTTGTTTGCTTTGTGTGTGTGTGTCCCGGCCTGTACGAACCGCATGGATTTAAATGTATGCCTCTTGCATTATACCATCCGGTATCTCACCCCACACACACACACACACACATGCACGCACACACACACACACACGCACGCATGCGCACACACACAAGCATTATAAGTAATGGTGACTGGGCTTCGACCGGGATTCAGCATTGCACCACCAATTAGTTCGCATACAAAGTAAGCAAAAGGTCCTTGGGGTGAAGTTGACCATCATGGCCTGCACATTGACCTGCAGGCGCCAACATCCCATGACCTTGCAGGAACTGGGAAACTGTCTTGTAACTGCTGCACGTATGGCGCCTTGAATGAGTGAATATGAAGATAAACAAGCCCGTTTAGTTCTGCGCATGCATAAGCGTGACCATACCCGCCTCACCCTTAACAAAACTCCACTGGCTGCCCGTACAAAAATGCATTCTGTATAAACTGTCCTGCATGTGCTTTAACTCTCTCAGCCTGACTTCTCCTGCCTATATCTCCGACTTACTCCATCTGTATACTCCATCTCGCACCCTCCACTCTTCCTATGACTTGCGTAAATTTTGCCTTCCCAATTTTAAATGGGCGTATCATGCCTTCTCCCATCTTGGCCCCCGCCACTTGGAACAACCTCCCCACCCCTGTCCGTAACTGTTAAACGCTCTCCTCACTCAAATCACTTATCAAAACCCACCTCTACAACGCTGCCTTTCACTAGTCAGGGGTGGGATTTTTCAGCGTTTTTGCGGATTTCCGTGGACACTTTTTCACAATTCTGCTGAAGCAGATTTATTTTCCGCGTCTAAAAACAACAACAACAATAAAAGAAAAATTGTATTCTTAAATGGCAAAAACTTCTCAAATGGATCGGATTTGTATGTAGCTTGGTTCACTATCACCCGATACATCCGGTAGCTTTAGGTCGCAGTAGAAAATGACGGTGAGAAAGAATATTGTTCAAAGACAGAGTGCGCTGTCCATTGATGAAAATTGTTTGAAAAATAAGTGGGAGTGGACGGAAGAGACAGTTGGTGAAGAAGTCATCAGTGATTTCATTAGGAAGGTTGAGGCATGTGGCATCGC
The DNA here is from genome assembly GCA_036245525.1 of Semisulcospira habei. Lineage (NCBI taxonomy): Eukaryota > Metazoa > Mollusca > Gastropoda > Semisulcospiridae > Semisulcospira > Semisulcospira habei. The sequence continues at coordinate 58,600,067 of BTPG01000004.1, forward strand.
GTATTGTTCTCTTGAAGGTACTTACTTACTTACGCCTGTCACCCCTACCCGGGTATAGGCCGTCGACGAGAGACCTCCAGCAACTCCTGTCCTGTGCTTCTCCTTCGATTCTACTCCAGGTGGTTCCCAGTCTCTTGATGTCTGCTTGGAGGTCTCGACGCCAGGAGTTTCTCGGCCTACCTCTTTTCCTCTTTCCCTGGGGGTTCCATGACAATGCCTGCCTAGTGATACTGGAAGCTGGCTTTCTCAGACTGTGACCGATCCATCCCCATCTTCTTCGCCCAATTTCATTCTCTGCTGTTATCTGCTCTGTTCTCTCCCAGAGTCTGACGTTGCTGATCTTCTCTGGCCAGTGGATTTTCAAAATTCTTCTAAGGCAACTGTTCATGAAGGTCTGTACTCTGTTGACTGTGGTTTTTGTCAATCTCCATGTCTCTGCTCCATATAGGAGAACTGCTTTTACATTGGAGTTGAAAATCCGGACTTTGGTGTGTTGTGACAGCTCTCTGGAACTCCATACTTTTTTCAACTGGAGAAAGGCTGCTCTGGCTTTACCGATTCGTGCTCTGACATCTGCATCAGTGCCGCCTTTTTTGTCTATGATGCTCCCGAGATAGGTGAAGGACTCCACCTCCTCCAACGGGGTGCCAGCAAGCAAGACTGGTTCTTCCCTGGTTGCGTTCAGCCTCATTGTCTTTGTTTTCTGTTTGTGAATGGTGAGGCCCACTTGGGACGAGATGTCAGCAAGCCTCGTGGTCTTGTCCTGCATTTGTTGATGAGTGTGGGACAGTAATGCCAAGTCGTCTGCAAAATCGAGGTCGTCAAGCTGTGTCCACAGTGTCCACTGTATTCCACTTCGTCTGTGCTCTGTGGTCATCTTCATGACCCAGTCTATGGCCAGTAGGAAGAGGAACGGAGACAGCAGACACCCCTGCCTGACACCAGTTCTGACCTGGAGCTCTCTGGTGAACTGCCCTTCGTGGATCACGCGACATGTCATGCCATCATAGCTGCTCTTGATCAGGCGGACGAGCTTTGTGGGTACACCGTAGTGTCGTAGGAGTTTCCACAGAGTCTCTCGGTCCACGCTGTCAAATGCTTTCTCATAATCCACAAAGTTGACGTACAGCGGGGAGCTCCACTCCAGAGACTGTTCCACGATGATGCGGAGAGTGGCGATCTGGTCTGTACATGATCGGTTCTTCCTGAATCCTGCTTGCTGGTCTCTCAGCTGGGGGTCAACGGAGCTCTTCATTCTCTCAAGGATGATCCTGTTGAAGACCTTTCCTGGTACTGACAGCAAGGTGATTCCTCTGTAGTTGGAACACTTGCTGAGGTCGCCTTTCTTGGGAAGCTTGATTAGGTACCCCTCCTTCCAGTCAGCTGGCATCACCTCCTCTTCCCAGATCTTTCCAAACAGTGGGTACAGCATCTCAACTGTTGTCTCTAGGTCTGCTTTCAGAGACTCCGCTGGGATGCTATCTGGCCCTGCTGCTTTGCCATTCTTCAAAAATGCCACTGCTTTTCTGATCTCTTCCCGGCTGGGTCTGTTACAGCTGATGGGTAGGTCGGTCTCTGCCGGCTGGATGTCGGGGGGGTCGGGTGGGCTAGGTCTGTTCAGTAACTCTTCAAAATACTCGGCCCATCTGTCGAGTTGGTCTGCTCTGTCTGCAATAGGCTTGCCTTCTTTGTCTTTTACTGGTCTTTCTGTATGGCCATACTTACCCGACAATCTTCTGGTAATGTCGTAGAGCTGTTTCATGTTGCCGCTGCCTGCTGCCTTTTCTGCCTCTGCTGCCAGGCTGTCTGTGTAGGCCCTCTTGTCTGCCCTGATACTCCTCTTCACCTCGCGGTTGGCTTCCGAGTATTCCCCCTGTGCCCTTACTTTGGCTGCTCTCGTGCGACTGTTGTTGACCGCTGCTTTCTTCTGCTTCCTCGCTTCTATCTTCTTCAAGGTCTGTGCCGACAGCCAGTCCTTGTGGTGGTGTTTCCTGAACCCTACAGTGTCTTTGCAGGTTGAGTTCAGCGCCTCTTGTGGTAAGAAAGCAAGACCGGTCCCACCCAGGTATGCATCCTGTCACTCTGGTCCCGACGCCTGTTTATTCTCCGAGTTGTTGGTGGTCGCTGCTGTCGCATGCGTTGTGTTATGTGAAGCACTCGGGAGGCGTTTCGATCGGTATTCGTAGTCTGTGACTACAGGCTCCGATATATTCGTCAGGGAACCGGCCTATTGTTGTAGAGGGCTGTCGTTTAAGTGGGTGGGTGCGTTGTTAATGTCGTAGAGGGTTGTCGTTTAAGTTGGTGGGTGCGTTGTTAGTGTCGTGATGTTGGAGTTAACCCTTTCATTACTGAATTCTCTGGTTCGTGAATACCACTGAGTACTGCTTTTATAAAGTTCTGTATTACCCCTGCTTACTGAGTTTAGAGACTAGAAAAATACCAAAATATAGTAGTGTACGGGAAAGGCTGATAGCAGAGTACTCATCCACCGCAGATACCCATAACCCTATATTGCTGTGACAGGCTTTGGACGGGCTACACATTGACGTCATGTGTCAGGGTCGTGTGATTGATTTGATGACACACAGGTGCAAATATGTGACAAAATGACAGTACATTAACAACACACACCTATGAAGCAAGCAAACATGCATGAAAACGGATCTAAAAGTGTTTGCATGCTCTTACCGTGACAATGATGTTTTGGAAACGCATAATCCAAACTTGTGACTGTCATTGTCTGTTTATTGCTGTCACATAGTGTCCGCAATGCACACACAGGTGTCCAAAATACAAAAAGTAACTGAAAAAGATCCACTATTATATTATACACCTTGATTGTCCATGTTTACGCATACACTATGTACAGTTACTAGGAGGGTGAAGATGAAATTACAACACTGCTATACACTGTCATACACTGTCACACACTGTCGCCACTGTCACCCTGTATTTACAGTTGTACCTGTGTGTGGTACAAAATAAAACAATTGTTGTCATTACAACAAAGGTACACTTCACATTTCCGGCACATGATAACAGTTTTGCACCTCTTGTAAGGGTTGTCTGCATATCTAACCCCTGGGTTTGCGTCTCTGTAGCGGGTGTGTCGCTTGTAGCACAGAGCACATCCGTGATCACGGCCCTCCCCTTTGACAGGTAAATGGTCAACTCGGTCAAGGCGAGTCTCGTTGTTGCTGGCGGCAGAGCGGGGACGGCCGACGGACGGTCGCCGTAGATGATAGTCGGCTACCAACTCATGGGCCAGGTCTAGCCTGAAGCTCAGGTAGTCTCTCTTGCGCCTGTCAGCGTTACGCAACTGTCCCCTGTTTGTCACCTGGCCCTTGATCACATAGGCATTGTACATGCTGGTCTCCAGCAGCTTCCGTTCTACACGCCTATACCACTTCATGGTTCGCTTGCTTTTGTTGATTCGCGTCATTTGATCAAGCCAATCGACGCCACCCATGAACTGACTATAGGCTGCTGCTGTCGGAGGGCATGGAAGCTGCACCGGTGTCCCGTCTTTTTGTCGTCGCTGTGTCATCAGGCCTGGTTTTTCAGGTGCATGTGCTGTAGAGACATAGTACATGACACGCTTGTCTTTCCAAGCCGTAGCCACCATGCCCCTACATTCTCGCCACTCTGTATGTCCGCGATCGAGACGCCTTATGTCACGCTGTGCCTTGATCAGAGTACGGGGAAAGCCGATACGTTCAGGGCGGACCGTCCCACACAGGTAAGTCCCTTTGCTAAACAGGTAGCGAGCGAGAACAGGTGAAGTGTAAAAATTGTCGGTGAAGATGATGTGACCCCGGAGTTTTGCAAGCTTTGGGTCAGGCCGACAACGACTTTGGAGCTCAATCCAAAAATTTTGTTGACCTGGTCACCATGGCGACCCACATACACCTCAAAATTGTAGCAATATGCAGTGACACTATCCGCCGCCACCCACACCTTGATCCCAAATTTCACCGGTTTGTCTTTCATGTATTGCTTGAACGACAGCCGTCCTTTGAATGGTACCATCGCTCATCCACTGTCACTTCTCGGTGGGGTGTGTATTCTGCCATAAATGAAGCCCTGATGATGTCAATCATGTATCGGATCTTGTACAGCTTGTCGCCATTGTTGACAGGTGCTGACAGGTCACAATAGTGCATGTAGCGACGGATTTGGAAAAACCGATCTCTGCTGAACACCTTCGCGATGTTGGTTCCAAGCATGTGGTACTTGGAGCCTGTGTCCCAGTACAAGTGGTCTCTGTCAAGTTTGACGATGTCCATCATGATAATCATGCCGTAGAAGGCTTTGATGTCTGACACTGTCACATCTATCCACTCCCCTTTGTTGTTGTCCGGGTCCTCTCTCCTCCTCTTAGCTGCATTCGCGTTTGTATATGTTGTAATCGTTTTGAACACACTCTCAGAGTAGAAGAGGCCAAAGTACCCGGACGCACTGACAGATGTGTCAATTACACGTGTTGGACCTGGCCTTCGGGTGAATGTCACCCGCTCAGGTGCAACAAATGGTCCTGCTGTCCATTCAAATTGTGGATTTCGGAACCACAGTGGCACATTGTCATCATCAAGTTCATCGCCACTTTCGTCGTCGGCATCGCGATCATTATCATTGTTGTTGTTGTTAGTGTCTTGTCGCACAACACGCACAAAATCAGCCCTTTCTTCCTCTGTCAACTGAACTAAATCCATCTCTCCAAAATCGCCTCTATCCCAAAACTCATCATCACTAAATTCGTCGCTGTCACGGTCACTTTCTTCTCTCTCTGCCATTTTTGCAAGCACAACCAAAGTTCTGGAAGGAATTTTTTTTATATAAACTCCCGCATCCTGTTTCTCAGGCCCCGAGCTGGAAATAACAAACACTACGCGCCTGGCGGTACCACTCTAGCGCTGTCAAGGTCGCCGCTAATTAGGTAGCCACTCAGCGCAAACCGCTTTAGTGGGCAGCCGTACGCGGGGGAGTAGAAGCTGCGGTCCCGCTATACCGGGAGGCCGTAAGCAGAGGAGGCGTGTCTCCATCCCCGCGATAGCGGGCGGCAGTAATGAAAGGGTTAACCTGCGTGTTTCTCCTTATCCGTTCGTGGGATTCCGTCTCTTCAAGTCTGGTGGGGTGTGTAGAAGAGGAATCGCGGATTGGGCAGTGTAGTGGGCTGTGCTTAAGGGTTACGTAGTTTTCCTGGTCCGATGAGTTTAGGGTGACGGGCAGTTGTTGGTTGTGAAATGTGACCGTTTTTTCTTTGACGCGGTAGTAGATCCTTGTTAATCCGGCTTGATCGTCCCGTTGGAGTATGGTGGTGGGTTAAACCGCTTTCTTTTCCTCCGTCTCGTTGTCTTTAGGGCTGACGCGGGGAGAGGAGATAAGCTTGTATCGTTGCTCCGGGCTGTCTGTGGGGAATTAGGCGTAACGTTGCTTGCTTTCTTCGTGGCAGCGGGTCTGATTCTCGTTGGGTCCATGGGGCAAACTGGATTACGTGGAGTACTGTATGCTTCTTACATCCTTTTCTTACCCTAGTTGGGGTGGGTGGCTGAGAGTCCCCTATGGGGTTTGAGCTTCATGCTGTGTGTGTGGTTGGTTTCCCTGTCGTTGAGAGCGAGAGTGTGAAGGGGGATTAAACGTGATGAGCTTTGTCGTTGGTTGGTGGATGGGGTGCCCTGTTTAGGGTTGATGGTTTCTAATCCTTGCTTGGAGGGCTGTTGTTGCCGTGGTGGTTAGTTGTTGTTTGCGGCGTCGTCTTCTAGTGTTTTGTTTATGTCCGTGGCTGACACGGCTGTGTCTCTCTTTGTGTTGAGTTTCGCTGATATAAACAAGTCCTTTATGTTTTTATGTCGCTTATAGGCGATCAGCGGTGGGTTGGGGAAGAGTGTTTTACACTCTGGGTCTCTCGTCATGTGGTGCCAGTGTGTTTGAATTTTCCTTTGTAGGTGCTTGATACTGGGGTAGTATGGGGTGACCATGACCAGAGGTGTTTTTCCTGCTTTCTTCGGTCTTTCCGCTAGGAGTTGTTTTCTGTCTTTCGCGAGTACTGTGTCCGTTTCTTGCGTGAGTTCCGTCTGTTTGTATCCCCGGTCCGTCATTTTGTCGTGGAACAGATGGGTCTGTTCGTGTAGGTCTGTTCTGTTGCTGTTAGTCCTCATATATCTTGTTGTTTCCCCCCGGATCAGAGCTTTAAAGACGTGTTGAGGGTGAGCTGAATCCCTTTGTAGGTATTGTTAAGTTTCTGTCGGTTTTCTGTATGTTTTGATGTCCAGTATTCCTTCACGCTCAAAACGCTCTCCCTTGTAAACTTGAGTGTCCAGGAAGGTAGCTGTATGGTCTTCGATTGTATATGTGAATTTCAGGAGTGGGTGATAGGAGTTGGCGAGGTTAAAAAACCTGTTGATGGTGTCATTGTCCGCATTCCACATTTGGAAGCCGTCATCTCTGTATCTTCCGTTCCAAATGATTTTCTCTCTCTCCTCAAAAAGGTTGATGATATTGTTCAGTATTATGCCCATATTGATGTCGTAGGCTTCCGGTGAAACTTTAGAGCCCATCGGGGCGCCGATAATTTGTCGGTAGAGCTGTCCATTGAAGGTGAAGACGTTGTTCGTGAGGATAGTCTCCAGGAATCTGAGGAGGTGGTGTTTTTCAATCGGTGGCATAGGTGGTGTTTCAACTATGTCCGGGACTGTTTGGTTCACTGCCTCCAGCAATTCGTGGAATTCCATGTTACTGTACATCGATGTGACGTCATAGCATACTAGCTTAGTTTCTCGGGGGATCCTTGTTTGTTCAATTTTATTAATGAACGCCGTTGTGTCTTTGATGTATGTAGGTTGTTTTTGTACGAACGGTAGTAGGTGGAGATCCACAAATTTCGCTATAGCTATAGTCGGGCTTGCTGACTGCGCCACGATTGGGCGACCCGCTATAATTCTCCCTTGCATTCCATTTTTCTCCATGTCATCCAACACCTCTGTTGGGTGTTTGTGGATTTTGGGAAGTAGGTAGAAGGAGGCTGTGTTTTTGTAGGTTTCCGTTTGTCGTAGGAACTTGTAGGTTTGTTTGTCTATCTTCTTGGTTCTGTATAGTGTCTCGGATGTGTTGAGGATTTCGGCTATGATGGCCTCTGTGTTTGCCGCATCTGTTTTCTCGTAGTGTATTCCGTCCTCCAGTTGTCCCAAACCCTCCCTGATGTAATCGTCTCTGTTGAGGAGTACGATTGTGCTGTTTTTGTCGGCTTTTTTTAAACGATGTCCGTATTATTTTTGAGTGCCTTGAGTGCTTCACGTTCCTCTCTCGTGAAATTGCTTTGTGTGCTTGACCTGCTGACGTGCGTTAATTCTTCCTTTGTGTTGCCGATGTATTGTTCAATTGGACCGTTTGCCCTTTGTGGGGTGTACCCTGAGCTAAACTGTAGTGGGTGTGGAATCCGCTCAGATTTGTCCTGATTCTGAAAATGGTATTTGCAGCGTATTTTACGGGCGAGTTCGTCAAATGCTGATATGATTTCGTTCTTGGCTCGTTTGTTGTTTGGGACTGGAATAAATTTCAGTCCTTTTCCCAGCGCTCGAATTTCCGGGTCCGTGAGTTTGTGTTTGGAGAAGTTCCGAATAAATTTTCTTGCTTCCTTTGTCTTCTCCTTGAGAGTTGCTGTGTTGGTGTGACCACCGTTTTGTCTGTATTTGTGTCGTTGCGCCTTCGCTTTCTTGTGCCTCCTGTTAAAGTGCCTCGCCATGAGTGCTCAATCCAATGGTCCTTAGCCGGGTAGTGAAAGTTGGTTAGCTTTTAACCCTTTACTTCCCAAGCTGAAAAATGTGTTTGGGGAAAAAATTTCTCAATTCGGTGTGGTGAGAGATGGGGGTTCCGACTGCCCTTAAATGCGTGTGGGGAGTGGGTCTCACCCACCCTCTTATAGGTGTGGGAGTCGGTCTCAACCACCCTATTATAGGTGTGGGAGTGGGTCTCAACCACCCTATTATAGGTGTGGGAGGGCGGGTCTCAACCACCCTATTATAGGTGTGGGAGAATAGTCGAAGAGTTCCTTCTTGCTTGTGGTTTTCCTGTTGATTTGGAGTCTTGGGCCTTGCTTGCTTGGTTGTTTCTTGTTTCATCCACCCTTTATCAGGTGTGGGTTTCAACCACCCTATTATAGGTGTGGGAGGGTGAGTCTCAACCACCCTATTATAGGTGTGAAAAAAAAGTCGACGAGTTCCTTCTTGCTTGTGGTCTTCCGTTGATTTGAAGTCCTGGGCTTCGGTTGCTTGGTTGTTTCTTGTCGAGTGGGGCTGGCAGCTGTAGTCGGCTTTGTGGTTCCGTTCCGTCTGTGGCTTTATAGGGTGCGGGTAGGCGGCTTAACGGCGCAGCGCGCGCGTTGGTGACGCGTGGTCGAATCCTAATGGTCGGCTGTCGTCTGTGTGGTGTCGCTCGCTGTTTGTGCCGTGGGGTGTGTGAGCGGTCCAATTGTTGTGCCCTAAGTCACAGACCTAAAAGTGCCTATGTGGGCCGTTTCCTCACGGGTGTGTGGGAAATCGTTTCGATTACTCCCTGTGTTCCTCTTAATCGGTAGAGAATCTGGTTTTGCTTGATGAGTTTTGGTGGTCGGTGTGTGCCATTACTCCACGCCCTGCATTCTGGTGTCTTTTTGGCTCTGTGTTATGTATCATTTCAGCGTTTCGGTCGAGGTAGTCGGTGAAACCCCTATACCCTCATTGTCGATGGTCGGTGTGTGTTTGTGGTCTCCTCCCTTGTCCAATTACCTCTGTGTTTTGTTGTATTCGGTGTGTCCCGTGTTATTGTCCTAGTAGCCGAAGCATCCTCCTGTACCTTGTTGTTTTGTTCTTGGAGTTACGTGGTGTCGAAGCTCGTGCAGCTTCCGTTCGTAGACAGTTCTGTTCCATTTTATTAAAGTTTGTCCCTTTCCTTTTTCGTCGTTTTAGGGTATGCTTATTTACTTTTATCTGGTGTGTCTTTACACATGTGTGAGAGACTGGACAAATGTTCGAATGCGTGGTCTGTCATGTTCGTCGGTCTAGTTGTTGATGGTGACGTATCGTTTAGGTTGTCGTTAGTCGTTTCGTACCCCGTAGGGATGACTTAAGGTGTTTGGTTGTGGGTGTTGTGCTTCGATCCGTTTTATCTTTTTTTCCTGTCCTGGTGTTGTTTGACTAGGGTCAAGTCTTCCAATACGTCGAAAAGTGTCTAGTTGTGATTGATTGTACATTGCTTAACGTCCCGACAGCAACAAGGCTTTCTCAGGACGTGCCTGCACTGCTTGTGAAAAAAAAACTAAACAGAAAATTGAATGTATGTCGCCAGCCGGTCAAATACGTTAAATAAACCTACAACATGGGGCCTAAATAAAGCTAAGACCATTTAGCAACACACATCCAATATCAAGAGCTACAGGCAGTGCAGACAGTAGGGAGAGTTTTAAAAAGGCAAATTCAGGTGAATGGACAAAGGGTAGACAGAAACACATGCCCCAGAATAGAGAGAAAAACCCACCCTGTGGGGCTGACCAGGGTGACCCTGGGAACTAAAAAATACCTAACCCCACCCAAGTCCCCCAGGGCAGACCCGGGTGGGGTGTCTAGTTGTGGGAGGTGTGGGGGTATGGTTGGATGCGTGTCCCCTTGGGACTTAGGAGCCAAGACCAGAAAAGAGAAGAAGCCAGTCCATTCTTTGGAGGACTGATGGCCCTGAAAAGGGCCTAAAGATGCGACGTAATAGGGCATCTAAGGACGCCTCTGTCGTCCTTGTGGGTGAGGGCGGCGGGAAACGGAGTAAGGCTGGTTGTCGTATGGCCTGCGTCTCTCCGGCCTGGTCTCTTCTCGTGGTCGTCTACTTGGTGGGGGTGCCATTCTCGGTGCCGCTCTGGTCGTAGGTCTCTCGTTGTCTCCATCGTTGATCTCTTCTTTCAGAAAGTTGGCAAACTGCTGCCTAACTCTGTCGCCTTGTTTTTTGATCGCTGCTTGGGCTTCATACACTGCCATTTTCGCCGCCGTCAGAGTGTCGTCTTTGATTTGGCCGCTGAGGGAAGAGCTCGCTTTCTGGAGTAGGTGGCTGATTCTTACATTCTCTGCTTTCTGTCGCTCGGTGAGGTAGGTCGTAATCTCCTCTGCCATTTTTTCGACGTGTGTCGCAGCTATTTTGTTAATCTCTGCGATGATTTCTTTGGCTCGGCCTGCTGTTCACCCAACTCGCAAGTTGATGTTCTTCGGCGGAAGATAAGGTGGAAGGTCGCCGTGTGCCATGTAGATCTCCAAGGTTTCCTTAGCTGTGGTGACATCCCTCCAAGTTGCCAAAGCTTCTTTTAAGGTGTCCTTAGATGGCATTTCTCCCGATTCGTTGTCTTGTAGTAGGGCGTCGAAGGCGCTGGGCAGTGGGGTGGTTGAAGCCTCGTTGACTCCGTGGTTGGCCATAGTGTTTTCCGGTGTGGTAGATGATGAAGGCTTCCGCTTTCGCAGTCCGCTTGGTCTCATTGTCGAGTGGCGAGGCTTCTTGGGGGTTCGGGTAATATAGGTCCCGATTCATCCCGCGGGCTTGTTAAGTATAATCCTCATTGGTGTATAATCCAGTTTTGAGTGGTCGGCGTCTCCGTTGTTGTTTGAAGTGTATGGGGGTTGGGCAGCCCCCCCGGCGTTTTGTTTGGCGGTCTCCTGTCCGTTTTATGATGAAGCATCCAATTCGTGGTTGTTAATCCCTAGGAGGATCAGTAGTTTAATCTGTGGTCGTTAATCCCATGGAGATTAGGCGTGGGTGAAACCAAAATGACTGGTTTTGCACATTGCTGAGGATAGCAAACGACCCTAAAAAAATTCGGGTGGCTATTCACGGGTCCTAGTCAGGTCGGTGCTACGCACCTTCAGTCTAGTGGTAAGAAAGCAAGACCGGTCCCACCCAGGTATGCATCCTGTCACTCTGGTCCCGACGCCTGTTTATTCTCCGAGTTGTTGGTGGTCGCTGCTGTCGCATGCGTTGTGTTATGTGAAGCACTCGGGAGGCGTTTCGATCGGTATTCGTAGTCTGTGACTACAGGCTCCGATATACTCGTCAGGGAACCGGCCTATTGTTGTAGAGGGCTGTCGTTTAAGTGGGTGGGTGCGTTGTTAATGTCGTAGAGGGTTGTCGTTTAAGTTGGTGGGTGCGTTGTTAGTGTCGTGATGTTGGAGTTAACCTGCGTGTTTCTCCTTATCCGTTCGTGGGATTCCGTCTCTTGAAGTCTGGTGGGGTGTGTAGAAGAGGAATCGCGGATTGGGCAGTGTAGTGGGCTGTGCTTAAGGGTTACGTAGTTTTCCTGGTCCGATGAGTTTAGGGTGACGGGCAGTTGTTGGTTGTGAAATGTGGCCGTTTTTTCTTTGACGCGGTAGTAGATCCTTGTTAATCCGGCTTGATCGTCCCGTTGGAGTATGGTGGTGGGTTAAACCGCTTTCTTTTCCTCCGTCTCGTTGTCTTTAGGGCTGACGCGGGGAGAGGAGATAAGCTTGTATCGTTGCTCCGGGCTGTCTGTGGGGAATTAGGCGTAACGTTGCTTGCTTTGTTCGTGGCAGCGGGTCTGATTCTCGTTGGGTCCATGGGGCAAACTGGATTACGTGGAGTACTGTATGCTTCTTACATCCTTTTCTTACCCTAGTTGGGGTGGGTGGCTGAGAGTCCCCTACGGGGTTTGAGCTTCATGCTGTGTGTGTGGTTGGTTTCCCTGTCGTTGAGAGCGAGAGTGTGAAGGGGGATTAAACGTGATGAGCTTTGTCGTTGGTTGGTGGATGGGGTGCCCTGTTTAGGGTCGATGGTTTCTAATCCTTGCTTGGAGGGCCGTTGTTGCCGTGGTGGTTAGTTGTTGTTTGCGGCGTCGTCTTCTAGTGTTTTGTTTATGTCCGTGGCTGACACGGCTGTGTCTCTCTTTGTGTTGAGTTTCGCTGATATAAACAAGTCCTTTATGTTTTTATGTCGCTTATAGGCGATCAGCGGTGGGTTGGGGAAGAGTGTTTTACACTCTGGGTCTCTCGTCATGTGGTGCCAGTGTGTTTGAATTTTCCTTTGTAGGTGCTTGATACTGGGGTAGTATGGGGTGACCATGACCAGAGGTGTTTTTCCTGCTTTCTTCGGTCTTTCCGCTAGGAGTTGTTTTCTGTCTTTCGCGAGTACTGTGTCCGTTTCTTGCGTGAGTTCCGTCTGTTTGTATCCCCGGTCCGTCATTTTGTCGTGGAACAGATGGGTCTGTTCGTGTAGGTCTGTTCTGTTGCTGTTAGTCCTCATATATCTTGTTGTTTCCCCCCGGATCAGAGCTTTAAAGACGTGTTGAGGGTGAGCTGAATCCCTTTGTAGGTATTGTTAAGTTTCTGTCGGTTTTCTGTATGTTTTGATGTCCAGTATTCCTTCACGCTCAAAACGCTCTCCCTTGTAAACTTGAGTGTCCAGGAAGGTAGCTGTATGGTCTTCGATTGTATATGTGAATTTCAGGAGTGGGTGATAGGAGTTGGCGAGGTTAAAAAACCTGTTGATGGTGTCATTGTCCGCATTCCACATTTGGAAGCCGTCATCTCTGTATCTTCCGTTCCAAATGATTTTCTCTCTCTCCTCAAAAAGGTTGATGATATTGTTCAGTATTATGCCCATATTGATGTCGTAGGCTTCCGGTGAAACTTTAGAGCCCATCGGGGCGCCGATAATTTGTCGGTAGAGCTGTCCATTGAAGGTGAAGACGTTGTTCGTGAGGATAGTCTCCAGGAATCTGAGGAGGTGGTGTTTTTCAATCGGTGGCATAGGTGGTGTTTCAACTATGTCCGGGACTGTTTGGTTCACTGCCTCCAGCAATTCGTGGAATTCCATGTTACTGTACATCGATGTGACGTCATAGCATACTAGCTTAGTTTCTCGGGGGATCCTTGTTTGTTCAATTTTATTAATGAACGCCGGTGTGTCTTTGATGTATGTAGGTTGTTTTTGTATGAACGGTAGTAGGTGGAGATCCACAAATTTCGCTATAGCTATAGTCGGGCTTGCTGACTGCGCCACGATTGGGCGACCCGCTATAATTCTCCCTTGCATTCCATTTTTCTCCATGTCATCCAACACCTCTGTTGGGTGTTTGTGGATTTTGGGAAGTAGGTAGAAGGAGGCTGTGTTTTTGTAGGTTTCCGTTTGTCGTAGGAACTTGTAGGTTTGTTTGTCTATCTTCTTGGTTCTGTATAGTGTCTCGGATGTGTTGAGGATTTCGGCTATGATGGCCTCTGTGTTTGCCGCATCTGTTTTCTCGTAGTGTATTCCGTCCTCCAGTTGTCCCAAACCCTCCCTGATGTAATCGTCTCTGTTGAGGAGTACGATTGTGCTGTTTTTGTCGGCTTTTTTTAAACGATGTCCGTATTATTTTTGAGTGCCTTGAGTGCTTCACGTTCCTCTCTCGTGAAATTGCTTCGTGTGCTTGACCTGCTGACGTGCGTTAATTCTTCCTTTGTGTTGCTGATGTATTGTTCAATTGGACCGTTTGCCCTTTGTGGGGTGTACCCTGAGCTAAACTGTAGTGGGTGTGGAATCCGCTCAGATTTGTCCTGATTCTGAAAATGGTATTTGCAGCGTATTTTACGGGTGAGTTCGTCAAATGCTGATATGATTTCGTTCTTGGCTCGTTTGTTGTTTGGGACTGGAATAAATTTCAGTCCTTTTCCCAGCGCTCGAATTTCCGGGTCCGTGAGTTTGTGTTTGGAGAAGTTCCGAATAAATTTTCTTGCTTCCTTTGTCTTCTCCTTGAGAGTTGCTGTGTTGGTGTGACCACCGTTTTGTCTGTATTTGTGTCGTTGCGCCTTCGCTTTCTTGTGCCTCCTGTTAAAGTGCCTCGCCATGAGTGCTCAATCCAATGGTCCTTAGCCGGGTAGTGAAAGTTGGTTAGCTTTTAACCCTTTACTTCCCAAGCTGAAAAATGTGTTTGGGGAAAAAATTTCTCAATTCGGTGTGGTGAGAGATGGGGGTTCCGACTGCCCTTAAATGCGTGTGGGGAGTGGGTCTCACCCACCCTCTTATAGGTGTGGGAGTCGGTCTCAACCACCCTATTATAGGTGTGGGAGTGGGTCTCAACCACCCTATTATAGGTGTGGGAGGGCGGGTCTCATGCCAAAATAGGGGAGGACAACACCGGATACGAAGAGGTGATGGGGAGACAGGGACTAGGCTCGGAGATGAGTGAGAACGGGGAGAGGTTTGTAGACTTTTGTGCTCTAAACCGACTTGTCATTGGAGGCAGCATCTTCCCACACAGAAGAATACACAAAGCAACTTGGGTCTCACCTGACCATATAACAGAGAACCAAATAGACCATATCTGCATTAGCAAGAAATTCAGAAGATCCCTTCAAGATGTTCGAGTGGGGAGGGGAGCAGATGTCGCCTCAGACCACCATCTGCTTACCTTAAGAATGAAGCTCAAGCTAAAGAAAAGCCGCACAGAGACAACAAGAAGACAGCGCTATAATGTAGGCCTCCTGAGAGAAACTGGAGTTAGAGAAGAGTTCAAACTGGTGCTGTCCAACCGGTTTCAAGCGCTACAGGAGCTAGTAAATGAAGAGGAGGCGGTCACCACAGAGCAGCAGTGGAAGGCAGTTAGAGAGGCACTGAACTCAACCTGCAAAGACACTGTAGGGTTCAGGAAACACCACCACAAGGACTGGCTGTCGGCACAGACCTTGAAGAAGATAGAAGCGAGGAAGCAGAAGAAAGCAGCGGTCAACAACAGTCGCATGAGAGCAGCCAAAGTAAGGGCACAGGGGGAATACTCGGAAGCCAACCGCGAGGTGAAGAGGAGTATCAGGGCAGACAAGAGGGCCTACACAGAAAGCCTGGCAGCAGAGGCAGAAAAGGCAGCAGGCAGCGGCAACATGAAACAGCTCTACGACATTACCAGAAGATTGTCGGGTAAGTATGGCCATACAGAAAGACCAGTAAAAGACAAAGAAGGCAAGCCTATTGCAGACAGAGCAGACCAACTAGACAGATGGGCCGAGTATTTTGAAGAGTTACTGAACAGACCTAGCCCACCCGACCCCCCCGACATCCAGCCGGCAGAGACTGACCTACCCATCAGCTGTGACAGACCCAGCCGGGAAGAGATCAGAAAAGCAGTGGCATTTTTGAAGAATGGCAAAGCAGCAGGGCCAGATGGCATCCCAGCGGAGTCTCTGAAAGCAGACCTAGAGACAACAGTTGAGATGCTGTACCCACTGTTTGGAAAGATCTGGGAAGAGGAGGTGATGCCAGCTGACTGGAAGGAGGGGTACCTAATCAAGCTTCCCAAGAAAGGCGACCTCAGCAAGTGTTCCAACTACAGAGGAATCACCTTGCTGTCAGTACCAGGAAAGGTCTTCAACAGGATCATCCTGGAGAGAATGAAGAGCTCCGTTGACCCCCAGCTGAGAGACCAGCAAGCAGGATTCAGGAAGAACCGATCATGTACAGACCAGATCGCCACTCTCCGCATCATCGTGGAACAGTCTCTGGAGTGGAGCTCCCCGCTGTACGTCAACTTTGTGGATTATGAGAAAGCATTTGACAGTGTGGACCGAGAGACTCTGTGGAAACTCCTACGACACTACGGTGTACCCACAAAGCTCGTCCGCCTGATCAAGAGCAGCTATGATGGCATGACATGTCGCGTGATCCACGAAGGGCAGTTCACCAGAGAGCTCCAGGTCAGAACTGGTGTCAGGCAGGGGTGTCTGCTGTCTCCGTTCCTCTTCCTACTGGCCATAGACTGGGTCATGAAGATGACCACAGAGCACAGACGAAGTGGAATACAGTGGACACTGTGGACACAGCTTGACGACCTCGATTTTGCAGACAACTTGGCATTACTGTCCCACACTCATCAACAAATGCAGGACAAGACCACGAGGCTTGCTGACATCTCGTCCCAAGTGGGCCTCACCATTCACAAACAGAAAACAAAGACAATGAGGCTGAACGCAACCAGGGAAGAACCAGTCTTGCTTGCTGGCACCCCGTTGGAGGAGGTGGAGTCCTTCACCTATCTCGGGAGCATCATAGACAAAAAAGGCGGCACTGATGCAGATGTCAGAGCACGAATCGGTAAAGCCAGAGCAGCCTTTCTCCAGTTGAAAAAAGTATGGAGTTCCAGAGAGCTGTCACAACACACCAAAGTCCGGATTTTCAACTCCAATGTAAAAGCAGTTCTCCTATATGGAGCAGAGACATGGAGATTGACAAAAACCACAGTCAACAGAGTACAGACCTTCATGAACAGTTGCCTTAGAAGAATTTTGAAAATCCACTGGCCAGAGAAGATCAGCAACGTCAGACTCTGGGAGAGAACAGAGCAGATAACAGCAGAGAATGAAATTGGGCGAAGAAGATGGGGATGGATCGGTCACAGTCTGAGAAAGCCAGCTTCCAGTATCACTAGGCAGGCATTGTCATGGAACCCTCAGGGAAAGAGGAAAAGAGGTAGGCCGAGAAACTCCTGGCGTCGAGACCTCCAAGCAGACATCAAGAGACTGGGAACCACCTGGAGTAGAATCGAAGGAGAAGCACAGGACAGGAGTTGCTGGAGGTCTCTCGTCGACGGCCTATACCCGGGTAGGGGTGACAGGCGTAAGTAAGTAAGGGCGGGTCTCAACCACCCTATTATAGGTGTGGGAGAATAGTCGAAGAGTTCCTTCTTGCTTGTGGTTTTCCTGTTGATTTGGAGTCTTGGGCCTTGCTTGCTTGGTTGTTTCTTGTTTCATCCACCCTTTATCAGGTGTGGGTCTCAACCACCCTATTATAGGTGAGGGAGGGTGAGTCTCAACCACCCTATTATAGGTGTGGGAGAAAAGTCGACGAGTTCCTTCTTGCTTGTGGTCTTCCGTTGATTTGAAGTCCTGGGCTTCGGTTGCTTGGTTGTTTCTTGTCGAGTGGGGCTGGCAGCTGTAGTCGGCTTTGTGGTTCCGTTCCGTCTGTGGCTTTATAGGGTGCGGGTAGGCGGCTTAACGGCGCAGCGCGCGCGTCGGTGACGCGTGGTCGAATCCTAATGGTCGGCTGTCGTCTGTGTGGTGTCGCTCGCTGTTTGTGCCGTGGGGTGTGTGAGCGGTCCAATTGTTGTGCCCTAAGTCACAGACCTAAAAGTGCCTATGTGGGCCGTTTCCTCACGGGTGTGTGGGAAATCGTTTCGATTACTCCCTGTGTTCCTCTTAATCGGTAGAGAATCTGGTTTTGCTTGATGAGTTTTGGTGGTCGGTGTGTGCCATTACTCCACGCCCTGCATTCTGGTGTCTTTTTGGCTCTGTGTTATGTATCATTTCAGCGTTTCGGTCGAGGTAGTCGGTGAAACCCCTATACCCTCATTGTCGATGGTCGGTGTGTGTTTGTGGTCTCCTCCCTTGTCCAATTACCTCTGTGTTTTGTTGTATTCGGTGTGTCCCGTGTTATTGTCCTAGTAGCCGAAGCATCCTCCTGTACCTTGTTGTTTTGTTCTTGGAGTTACGTGGTGTCGAAGCTCGTGCAGCTTCCGTTCGTAGACAGTTCTGTTCCATTTTATTAAAGTTTGTCCCTTTCCTTTTTCGTCGTTTTAGGGTATGCTTATTTACTTTTATCTGGTGTGTCTTTACACATGTGTGAGAGACTGGACAAATGTTCGAATGCGTGGTCTGTCATGTTCGTCGGTCTAGTTGTTGATGGTGACGTATCGTTTAGGTTGTCGTTAGTCGTTTCGTACCCCGTAGGGATGACTTAAGGTGTTTGGTTGTGGGTGTTGTGCTTCGATCCATTTTATCTTTTTTTCCTGTCCTGGTGTTGTTTGACTAGGGTCAAGTCTTCCAATACGTCGAAAAGTGTCTAGTTGTGGGAGGTGTGGGGGTATGGTTGGATGCGTGTCCCCTTGGGACTTAGGAGCCAAGACCAGAAAAGAGAAGAAGCCAGTCCATTCTTTGGAGGACTCTTGAAGGTGGAGCATCGATTTTCCTCATTTTCTTTGTTACTAGAATCCCACCCCTACTAGTTCATTTCCTCAGCCATGCACAATTCATCACCACGGTCACGAACATGTATGTGTGTGTGTGTTGGCTGTTAGCCTTTTCATTGTATCAGCGCTTAGAGCTACTTTTAGAATAAGCGCTAAACAAATCTCCTTTATTATTATTTGTCTTTTAAAACCTTTCAGTCCCAAAACCAAAAACATTTGGTTCTGGGACTTAAAGAGTTAATTTTGCATGCCTGGCTGTCCTCTTTTGGTCTGGAATATATCTTGTAGCTCATAAAATGCAGGCTGTATCGAGCTACTCACCCACGCTGGCAGTGGCTTCCCTTTAAGTGTCAACAGCTCTTCAGCTCGTGTGACAAATGCTCGCCGCAAGTCTGCACGCGTCAGTCCATCCTTCACGACTCGTTCACACATCTCCTGTACTCCCTCCACGTCATTCTGATTGGCTGAAAATTAAATGTAATGCAGCATACATGTAGTAGCGTTTAAAGAATTTGGTGCCAAGCTGCCCTAGCCAAGTTTCGTGCCAAGCTGCCCTAGCCAAGTTTCGTGCCAAGCTGCCCTAGCCAAGTTTCGTGCCAAGCTGCCCTAGCCAAGTTTCGCCATATCCTGTAGCTGCCACTACAGTCAGTAGAGACTCTTCCCAAAATTGAGCTGTAAATTAATGTCTAGAGCTGATGTCTCCAAAACCATCAGACAACCTGGAGGATCTGCCGGAGACACACTAATGTAAATGTCGCTTGCAAGAGGCATAGATCCTCATGAGCCTCCGCAACTGCGGGGGCTCATGAGGATCTATGCCTCTTGCATTTGAGTGTTGCTTGTTGTGTTCCGGCAGTGAAATGGTTTTTGATACTCACGTCGTCAGTGAAGATTACTCACACCCAAGCAGGTGTGAGGTAAAGACTGAAAGCCTTCCTACTTACTGCGCAGTTTGAGCAGGAAGGAGTAGGCCATAGCGACGCCTTGCTTGTTGTCCGTTTCCTTCTTCAGTTTCAGCAGATCCTCTATCACTCCCACCTGAACACAAAGATAACGCATACATGTACCTGTGCGGCAGACTGTGCACGAGATGATACAGACAACACCTACATACACGCAGAGCTAGCTGTGCATAAGAAAACCACCACACATGTACATACACAATCAAGCCTTGGGCTGTCCTTAGCCACACATGTACATACACAATCAACCTTTGGGCTGTCCTTAGACACACATGTACATACACAATCAAGCCTTGGGCTGTCCTTAGCCACACATGTACATACACAATCAACCTTTGGGCTGTCCTTAGACACACATGTACATACACAATCAACCTTTGGGCTGTCCTTAGACACACATGTACATACACAATCAAGCCTTGGGCTGTCCTTAGACACACATGTACATACACAATCAACCCTTGGGCTGTCCTTAGACACACATGTACATACACAATCAACCCTTGGGCTGTCCTTAGCCACACATGTACATACACAATCAACCCTTGGGCTGTCCTTAGACAGACATGTACATACACAATCAACCCTTGGGCTGTCCTTAGCGCTTGTTGTCAATGCCAGTCCTGTAGGAATCACCTCAACAAAAAGCGCAGGACAGCCCCAGGGTGAAAATGATCCTTTCAACAAAGATCAAGAGTTAGCTGCACCTGTATTGTAAGTGTATTAACCCATTTAACCCCAACATCCCTACAGCAGGTAATGGATGGACCATGATCATTCAAGGGTAGTGCCAGATTAGCTTGGCGCCTGCTGGCGCCAAGCTAATCTGGCACTATCCTTGAATGATCATGGTCCATCCATCTCCTGCAACTGGTACTGCGTTGTTAGATGACACTTGTGAATACGTGGCCGCAGGGAGGGGGGGGGATGGGGGGGTCACATGGGTTAGGTGTACGTGCATGTCAACCCAAAATCAGCTCGGCCCATTTTGATGCCAGTTTCCACGGCACATACAAAAGGAGAGGAAAGTTTCGTCACAACCCCGGCTCCTTCAACTTTAGCTCACTACAGCCTGGAGATGAGGTCATCAATTTATGTACACGTCCTCTGAGGTCTACACCACAGTTCTAGAGACAGATCGACCGTGGTAGTTCAAGGGTGGTGTCAGAATAGCTTGGCGCCTCCAGGCGCCAAGCTATTCTGCCACCACCCTTGAACTATCATAGTCCATCCACTTCCTGTCGCAGCACATCAGGGCTTTATGGGTTTGACTCGTTCGCGGCCAGCCGCATCCGGATGCGCGGCTTATGCCGGGACTCCGGATGTGGCTGGCCGCGAATGAATTAAGGGTGGTCGACCAAACTGACTTTTCGTAGGCCATACAGCCTAAAGTGGCTCCACCTAGAAGCTCCACCCGTTTTCATGGCAGTTTCTCTTGAACACACAGCACTGGTAGAATGTTTACAAGAACATGCCTACCAACACCCAGCACATGGTTGCTCAATCTGCAGTTATTGATCTAGTTATCCATTGAAATGTAATCACATGATCGGTTTGACTGACAAGGCTGACCCACCAGAAAAGATGGTCTAAATAACATACCTAAAACGGTGCAATAAATCTGTCCATACCTTGTTTTCCTCCGCCGCTTTAGCACAAAGCTCTGTGACCGACGCAAACTTAGCTAGGTCTGGAAATTCCTGCAACATCATTTGAACAGTATTCGTGAAGAGTAAAGAGGAGAGGGGTTAAAACCAATAACGCAAAACATCACCTGCCTGATTGGCTTAGAGATATCACGGAGAATAAAAAGTCTGGAAGTATAAATGTTGTCCTTACCTGCAAAAGCTGCTTGGCCTTCGGTGAACTGCTGTAATAGTGGAGGGCCCACATTTTGGCGATGGGCTCGAGATATTTGTTCTCCATCATTTTCCTGGCCCAGTTTTCCACTGCAGAAAACAAATACCCATGAGGACATAAGCACACAAAGACATACACATGTAACCACTCACACAAGTCCACACGCACACTCCCAACGCTACGAACTGCAACACTAGGGCTCAAGTCTGTCTTCGCTTCACAGACCATAATCTGCAATGTCTGCAGAAAACAAAACAGTATTTGAAACACACACACACATACACACAAAACACCCCATTTTCAAATCTATGACCATTAGAAAATTGCATTTTCTTTCACTGTCCATCCATCTCCTGCTGTAGGGTGTTGGGCCTAAATGCGTTAACCCATTCAGCCCTGACGCTCTACAGCATGAGATGGGTCGACCATGATAGTTCAAGGGTAGTGCCAAATTAGCTTGGCGCCGACAGGCGCCAAGCTAATCTGGCACTACCCTTGAATTATCATGGTTGATCCATCTCCTGCAACTGGTGCACAGTCATTAGATGACGCCTCCCAAATTTGGAAAATACGGGCATCGGGGCTGAATAAGACAAAAACATGGCAGTGACACGTGTCGCTCTGTCTCCCTCACACAAACACAATTTCAGTTATTTTCTTTCCAGCATCACTGAAGATAACGAAACATCGCTGTCACTGGTCCCATTTTGTAAAGAGTGCTGGCACATCCATATGTTCCTATCCGTGCGTCACAAGCATACTTAGGTCCGAGTTTCCATCACACCTCTCATGAACAGCCACCTTTTGTTACGGACACTTTCTGGAAAGAAAGTGTTCATAAACTGAAGGTGACCAGTCACTGGAGGTTTTACTGTATAGTCGTGAACGGCCAACTTCTGTTTACAGCCACTTTCTGGGTGGTGACAAGGGTTGCCCTCCAGAGAGTGTCCGTAAACAGAAGGTGACCTTCACTGGACGTTCTACTGTATAGATCAGCAATGCGTTTGCTTCAAGTCTTACCCCTGTCCAAAAGTTCTGGTGATTTTTCCTGCAGAGCGATGAGAGTGGAAAGCGTGAGATACTTGCCGCCGTTCTCTGTTGCCCCCTCCATTAGCTCTATGGCTTCTGCCGGCCTGCCACTGAAAACAGTCATTTGGTGTACAAATACGTCTATAATAAAAACAAGAAGCTCTTATGGCTCACGTGCACAACCAATCCACAAATAATCTCACCATTCTGACCTTGACCATTCCATGAAGTCACTGAAATGAGCACGTGTCAAGTGTCTTAACTTAAGAAAACAGTTTTCTCTAAATTTATGCTGATTTTTCACTGATTTTTTTCCACATTTTTCACAGATTTGCCAACCTGATCCGTAAGGGGGGGGGGGGGGGGGGGCCACAAAATTAGTATGCATAGGAAGGTCTCACCATCAGCTAATTTTGCACACAATTTTTTTTTTTTCCCCCAGAAAATTGATAAAACTAAAATTGTCCACAAGTACGGGCGTTTTGGACACATTTGCTTCCTTCTTGTGACCCTAGGGCCTTACCGACCTTTTTGCAGTTACTATGCTTACTATGCTGGAGAAGATCATGCAGGAAACCCTCCACGACCACCATACTTCAATCTCTATTGGTGGCAGATCCCTGTGCAATCTTCGATTCGCAGACGACATTGACCTCATGGCAGGCAGCAATAGTGAGCTCCAAAACCTGACAGACAAACTTTCAAGTAGCGCAGGGTCTTATGGCATGGAGATCAGTACGGATAAAAGCAAAGTGATGATCAACACCACAAGCGACAGCAGCAGCAACATCACATGAATGGCCAAAAGCTAGAAGAGGTCAATAGCTTCAAGTACTTGGGAGCCACCCTGTCCAAAGACGGTAGTTGCATAGCAGAGATCCGTATCAGGATAGGTACAGCAACATCCGCAATGGCCAGGCTGGACAGGATATGGCGAAGTAACTCCATCAGCTTCACCATCAAGTACAGGCTTTACAAGTCCCTCGTAGTGTCTATTCTACTCTACGGCTGTGAGACTTGGACGCTGCTTGCAGACTCAGAAAAGAAAATCCAGGCCTTTGAGAACAAGTGCCTGAGGAAGTTGCTCCGCATCTCGTACCGCGAGCACAAGACCAACGAATATGTACGGAGCATCGTCACTTCCCTGGTGGGCCCACATGAACCCCTTCTGGCAACCGTGAAACGGCGCAAGCTTGCTTGGTTTGGCCACGTGACCCGACACAACACCTTGTCCAAGACTATCCTCCAAGGCACTCTCGAAGGAAGTCGTCGGCGAGGTCGTCAGAGAAAGAGTTGGGTCGCAAACATAAAAGAATGGACCGAACTCGAGATGTCAGACTTGCTTGCCACCGCCCAAAATAGAACTCAGTGGAGAGCACTGTCTGTTGCTGCTGCCTTTCAGTCCCCCCAACGCCCAGTTCGGGCAAGGGACTGATGATGATGATGATGCTTAGGAAACCTTTCCATTAGGTTCCTCTGTACAAAGAAAAACAGAAGATAGTGGTAGAAAACCCTTTAAAATAGAAACAAATAACCACGTTTCGGATCAAAGATCCTTCCTCAGGTGACATGGAAACAAACGTAGAACAGAAAAGAACACCAGAAAGAAAAGACGTCATCCTGTATAGAGAGAATTTAGAATGACGTAAAAAAAAAAAAAAAAAAAAAAAAAAAAAAAAAAAAAAAAACCCACACACACACACACACATAATGACGCAAATACACATGCACAAAACACGTAGCACAAAACTTACGTCTATATACATACACGTCACTGCATACATTCGCATTCACTCGTGCCTACTGCAGCTCACGCACATGCACACACACACACACACACACACACACACACACACACACACACACACACACACATACACACACACTCAAAGGTAGTATCAACAGTGAGGTCAAGCCTGGCACCAACTACCCATCAGGCCGAGCATACATCCCTAGGGGCGAATGTTCAAGCCGCGCGGATGGTAAGTGCCAAGCCTGTCCGCGAAAAAGGATTCTGTCATTTTGCGGCGGATGAAGTGGGATGTATTTTGCCAAAGGATGCGTATGCTGAAATGTGTGAGGCTATGAGGCGGTTCATTGAAATGACGTCCAACCTGGTTGTTGTATCCGAGGCGGATCGAACGAACATGCTCCTCGCAGCGTTCAGGGAGTGTACGGTATGTCTCCCCCACATACAACATCTTTGGGCAGTGAGAACATGAGATGACATAGACAATATCCGATGACTGGCATGTGAATGATCGGTGGACATGAAAAGATGACAGGGGTCCGGTGATGACGGGGGATGTGTTGATGTACGGACATGCTTTGCAGTGTGGTTGCTGACAAGGGTGTGTGCCAGGTGGTAAGGTGTTAGATGCGCGAAGTGAACTGTGAACAAGATGATCGCTTAGGTTAGTGTCACGTTTGTAAGCGACCAGCGGAGGCTCAGGAAATATGTCTTTCAATACTGTACAAAGTTTGGGTCTGAAGTTGAAAATAGTACGTAACCCATTTAGCCCCAAGACCCTGCAGCAGGAGATGGATTGATCATGATAATTCAAGGTAGTGCCAGATGAGCTTGGTACCAAGCTCATCTGGCACTACCCTTGAATTACAGTGGAGTCCGCTTAACACGGGTTTCTGGGGACAGGGAAAATTAGTCCGTTTTAAACGTATTTTGTGTTAAACGATTTAGACTAAAATTCATAGTCTGAAACAAAAGAGTGTGTGGGAGATGTGCATGTGAGCGTGCCCTGCCCTGGAGGTTAGACGTGCACAGTACCATACTTCACCTGCTTACTCTCGTCTCAACGGGACAACAATAGACCACATGCATACAGCTCGTGAATTTAATGTACAATCCACCAGGAAAACAACAATCCGTCTGATAAAACAGCTCCATAACCACGTGCAGTGTAGGAACTAGTGTGCCATTTTTAGCCATGTGCCAATGTGTTCAGGCAATAGTATGAACACTTGGCGTTAATCAGTGTCACGATCCTTGGCACTGCTGTTTTCACCCTCTGTAGCACTTTGCCCAGCAGTCACTGATGGACCGATTCTCTCAGGCCTTGCAAGACTTCAGACTGACTATCAGTCTAAACAAGACGAAAGTCCTGGGACAGAACACAGAGACACCGCCATTCATCTCCATTGACAACTACGAGCTCGACGTCGTCCACCAGTTCACGTACCTTGGGTCCACTATCACCGATAACCTCTCTGTGGAGATCGACAAGAGGATTGGGAAGGCTGCTGCAACTCTTGCACGCCTCACAACACGAGTGAGGACAAATCCCAAGCTGACTGTCAAAACAATGATGGTTGTGTACAACGCCTGCGTCATCAGCACACCACTGTACGGCAGTGAGACACAGACCACATATGCTAGACTGGAGAGAAGACTCAACACCTTCCACCTGAGAAGCATACGCCGTATCCTGGGCATATCTTGGTAAGACAGTGACCAACACCAAAGTCCTGTCACGTGCTGGCCTTTCCAGCATGTACACCCTAGACAACGCAGACTGCACTGGCCTTTCCAGCATGTACACTCTACTCTGACAACGCACTGCGCTGGTTCGGCCACGTTCACCGCATGGAGGATGGCCACATCCCAAAGGACATCTTCTATGGAGAACTAGCAGCTGGGAGAAAAAACACTGGTCGCCCCAAGCTACGATTTGTAGATGTCTGCACGAGAGACATGAGACCACTGGACATTGACACTGGGTCCTGGGAACGCCTTGCGGATGACTGTGCAACATGGAGAAGTATCCTCCACCAACACCTCAAGTCAGGGGAAGAGAAGATGTCAAAAGCAGCAGCAGACAAGTGGGCACGCAGAAAGGAGTGCAACAACTCCATCAGACCAGCGACCACGTACATTTGTGATCTTTGCAACAGGGACTGCCACTCCCGCATTGGCCTCTACAGTCACAAAAGATGCTGCTTCAAATCCAGCTGAGCAGGCAATCAGATCAGAACTAGGATGCACTATCTATGGTCGATTCAGACCGACAGAGGCCCATGATGAGCACTTTGCGTCTATTGCTTACAAATCAGATCTGTATGTGTTTTATCATGCTCAGGAATGAAAATTCAAGCGCTAAAAGTAACTGACTGTGAATGAATGAATACACGTACAAGATCAGCAGAATACAGAAACACTGTCAGTTAAGATGGCAGTTCCCCAATCTCCCTCACTCACGCCGCACATCACATGGTCAGTCTTTGTCTTTGGTTAAAGAACGGGAAAGGAAGAATCTCATTGCTATGCTTACCACCGACCGATCATTTTCAGAAACAGGGCTCTATGTAAAAAACGTGCAGCCCTCCCCTCCCTCACCCACCCACCACTACCCCCCTCCCTCTTGCTAGGCAGTGTGTACACAGAACGTGCAGCCCTCCCCCCCCCCCCTCACCCACCATTACCCCACTCCCTCTTGCTAGGCAGTGTGTACACAGAACGTGCAGCCCTCCCCCCCCCCCCTCACCCACCACTACCCCACTCCCTCTTGCTAGGCGGTGTGTACACAGAACGTGCAGCTCTCTCCTCCCTCACCCACCACTACCCCCCTCCCTCTTGCTAGGCGGTGTGTATACAGAACGTGCAGCCCTCCCCTCCCTCACCCACCACTACCCCTCTCCCTCTTAATAATAATAATAATAATAATAAATTTTATTTCAGTTTTTGCAGGCCATCTGGCCCATATGAACACAAAATACAATTTACAACCAGAAAATACAGGAAGGTGGTTGTAAAACACACTCATATAGCATTACATCAGCGCACATAAATAAACAAAAAAACAAGAAAAGTTCAAAGCAAATCCCTCTAATTCCTTAATTTAAGGCAACCTGAAACATACATAGCAACTTTAAAAACCAGTTTATCATGTAGGTTTCCACACAGCAGCTGAACTTTAAGATCGGATGGGAATCTGTAGTAAAACAGTGGAATGTACTTTTTACGTAAAGGGGAATATTTTGGACACTCGAACAGAAAATGACACAAATCTTCAGCCTTATGCCAATCACATGAATTACATTCTGGATTAGTGATGGGTTTTCCAAATCTGGATACTCCGTTTAAAGGTAAACGGTTACATCTAAGTAAACATATTGCCCGCCTGAGTTCACAAGAGTTCAGCTGCCCTATGTAACTGGCTCTAAGTATTTCTGGGTGGTAATGGCAGTATTCTGTGTTTGAGGAAAGGGATGCATGCCAGTCCTGTCGGAAACAATCCATCAGCCGATCTTTGAATATCTGAATGAACAGAGGAGTGTTTCCAACTGACTGCATTTCCCATACATACCCAAACCCGTGCATACACAATAGAGTCTTTATTTGCGTAGCCCAGTTCGATCTACCTGAAGCATCATGCATACATAGCATCGTGTAACACTGTCTTGGGTATCTGTTTTCTGACATGGTAAGAAGTCTGCACCAGTACTTCACCATTCGAACATAGGCATCAATATACATAGGGAATCTTCCACACTCACCCAGCGCAATATTGTTTTTTACATCTCTTCCAACACCAAGGACCATTTTACAAACCTTTATATGAACCTGCTCAATTACATCATGTCTCTGGAAACCCCAAACCTCTGACCCGTATAGCACAATGGGTTTAATCTTGACATCAAAAATGTGAAAAACAGTGTCAGCTGGCAAGTTTTGTAATTTAAAGTATAGTCTTTTGATACCTGCAACTGCTCTCCTGGCTTTTCCAGCTAAGTTTTCTACACATCTAGCCCAGTTCAGAGTAGAGGAAAATATCACACCAAGGTAAGTATAACTGGACTCGACTTGATCTGCTTGTCAGCATAAAACCATTTTTCACAATTTTTCACAAAACCTCCATTTTTGAAGATCACTTTTGTCTTGTCCATGTTCACAGTGAGACCCCATTTTTTACAGTATTTTTCTAAACAATTAATTTTCTTTTGGAGATCTGCTACAGAGTCAGAGACAATGGCTATATCATCAGCATACATAAGAAGGAAAATACCCAGTGGGTCTGCAAAAATATCAATGCCACGTGCACCGCACGATGATATTTCTGTCTCAAATTCTGAAAGAAAGATAGAAAACAGCAGTGGGCTCAACACACAACCTTGTCGCACCCCTGACATGCAATCAAAGTAGTCGGTAACTTTGGTTCCAACCCTTACAGCAGCTTTTACATGTTTGTACATACTCTCAAGTGTCTGAAGCAACTTTCCATGAACTCCTTTACGTAACAAGAGATACAACAGTTTTGTCCTGTGCACACTGTCGTAAGCTTTAGAAAAATCTACGTACATGGTGTAAAAACGGCCACCCTGCTTGCTAAGATACTTTTGCACTAGTGCCTGTAAGCAAAAAATGTTGTCTATAGTACTATACCCTTTACGGAAGCCAGCTTGAGCCTCAGGAATACAATCATTCTCTTCACAAAAACGCACCAACCTGTTGTTAATGACAAAACTGTACAACTTACTGATAACGTTCAGAAGAGAAATTCCTCTGTAGTTGTCAACATTTCTAGGGTTACCCTTTTTGTGTAGTGGAAATATCACAGCCATGGTCCAGCTTTCAGGGTATTCCGCACTTTGAAACACACGATTGAACAAAGGATGCAGAAATTTCACAAGGATCTCACCTGCATGATGAAAAAGGTCAGTGGGCAAGCCATCAGGGCCTGATGCTTTCCCTTTCTTCATGCTATTAATAGCACTGCGAATTTCATCCTGTGTGATTTCCTCGTCAAATTTTGCATTATGACAACCATCACAATCATCAGATATATGGTCATTCAAAACACCCTCGGCCTGTCTGCTGAAACCTGAATCATCAACATTCTGATCCACATTTAGCAAATTACGAAAATAATCATACCACACGCGTGGTGAAATGACATCAGAACACAACTTTTTAACGCCAGTCAGAGACTTTATTTTTTGCCAAAATGTTCTTGAGTTTGCATCATTACATGCATCGTTGAGCTCATTCAAAACCCGTGCGTTGTACTCTACTTGTTTTGTTTTACACAACTTCTTAAATTCTTTCTTCATGTCAAGATACTTCCCTAAGTCGTCATGTGTGTTTGTGTGTCTGAACTGCTTCAACTGTATGTACTTGTTTTGTTTTGCTAACTCGCAGTCCGAGTCCCACCACGGCGGCTGTGCACGGGATTCACCTACCTTCTTACCTGACCTCATTTTGTCAGCTGCCTTCTGAATGAATGCTACAAAACAGGCCGACCCTTCTTCTACACTCGAGTCAAGCGCTGACAAAAAGTGTTGAAACTGAGTCTCCTGATTATCTTCAATGTATGCACAAAAGGATTCAGCGTAGTTTTCTTTCCAAACAAATTTAACCCCTTCCTCTAGTATTATATCATTATTTAAATCATCATCATCACATGAATAAACAGACTGAATAGAAGTAAACGTGGTTACAATGGGGAAATGGTCTGACTCACACCTGTCTGCAACAAACATATCGGTCACTAGGTCAAACACGGATTTAGAGCAAATACAGTAGTCCACCACACTTTTGCCTCTGTTGGCCACGCACGTAATTTCTCCCTCACTGTCACCTTTCGTTCTGCCATTGACAATAAACAAACAGTACTCTTGACATAGTTCTATCAGTTTCCGACCAAAACTGTTTACGCCAATATCTTTTGACCTCCGTGGGCTTTGTGGTACATCCTCTAGCAGATCTGTTAATTCCAGTAAAGGCTGCACGTGTGTATTGTCATCAATAAAATCAGTATCAGACAGACCGCCAGTGCGGGCGTTAAAATCGCCACATAATAGCCAAGGCAGCTCAGGGTGAGCACGTAACACTTGAGACATGTAGTTTTCTAACACTTCAAAACCATCAACGTTATCTTCACCATATACAACAGAACGCTCTGGAGCCACATACACAAATGCTGCCAGAACATCAGATGCAGAATTCAAAACAGACTTACCGATCTTTAGAAACACAATATCCTCAGCTGCCTGCATTAAACGCAACACATGACAGGCTATAGATTTATGTACACACACGGCCACGCCCCCTTTTAACTTTTGTGTACGTGGTGAAAAAAACACCTGATACTCTGGAAAGGTATCCTCTATAACATTTTGCTTACACGACCAGATATCTGAAAATGCAAAAATTTGACACTTTTCACAGAACTGCCTAAAAGAAACACTTTTCAGCTTATTTACAAGACCTTGGATATTCCATGCCATGATGCGAAACATAGAGCTACCACTTTCATCACTACCACTTTCATCATCACAGTGTGCGGGTGTGGGTTTGAGTATGGGCACTTGAGCGCATGTGTGTGCAGGTAAGTCGTCCTTTGAAGACACATGGTACCCCCCTCCCTCTTGCTAGGCAGTGTGTACACAGAACGTGCAGTCCTCCCCTCTCTCACCCACCACTACCCCTCTCCCTCTTGCTAGGCAGTGTGTACACAGAACGTGCAGCCCTCCCCTCCCTCACCCACCATTACCCCCCTCCCTCTTGCTAGGCAGTGTGTACACAGAACGTGCAGCCCTCCCCTCCCTCACCCACCACTACCCCCCTCCCTCTTGCTAGGCGGCGTGTACACAGAACGTGCAGCCCTCCCCTCCCTCACCCACCACTACCCCCTCCCTCTTGCTAGGCGCGCGTACACAGAACGTGCAGCCCTCCCCTCCCTCACCCACCACTACCCCCCCCCCGCCCTATTGCTAGGCGGTGTGTGCACAGAACGTGCAGCCCTCCTCTCCCTCATCCACCACTACCCCCCTCCCTCTTGATAGGCGGTGTGTACACAGAACGTGCAGCCCTCCCCTCCCTCACCCACCACTACCCCACTCCCTCTTGCTAGGCAGTGTGTACACAGAACGTGCAGCCCTCCCCCCCCTCATCCACCACTACCCCACTCCCTCTTGCTAGGCAGTGTGTACACAGAACGTGCAGCCCTCCCCCCCTCACCCACCACTACCCCCCTCCCTCTTGCTAGGCAGTGTGTACACAGAACGTGCAGCCCTCCCCCCCTCACCCACCACTACCCCCCTCCCTCTTGCTAGGCAGTGTGTACACAGAATGTGCAGCCCTCCCCTCCCTCACCCCCCTCCCTCTTGCTAGGTAGTGTGTAAACAGAATGTGCAGCCCTCCCCTCCCTCACCCACTACTACCCCCCGCCCTATTGCTAGGCAGTGTGTACACAGAACGTGCAGCCCTCCCCTCCCTCACCCACCACTACCCCCCTCCCTCTTGCTAGGCAGTGTGTACACAGAACGTGCAGTCCTCCCCTCCCTCACCCACCACTACCCCCCGCCCTATTGCTAGGCGGTGTGTACACAGAACGTGCAGCCATCCCCTCCCTCACCCACCACTACCCCCCTCCCTCTTGCTAGGCGGTGTGTACACAGAACGTGCAGCCCTCCCCTCCCTCACCCACCACTACCCCCCTCCATCTTGCTAGGCGGTGTGTACACAGAACGTGCAGCCTTCCCCTCCCTCACCCACCACTACCCCCCTCCCTCTTGCTAGGCTGTGTGTACACAGAACGTGCAGCCCTCCCCTCTCTCACCCACCACTACCCCCCTCCCTCTTGCTAGGCAGTGTGTACACAGAACGCGTGCAGTCCTCCCCTCCCTCACCCACCTCTTGCTAGGCGGTGTGTACACAGAACATGCAGTCCAACCCTCCCTCACCCACCACTACCTCTTGCTAGGCAGTGTGTACACAGAACCTGAGGCCGACGCGTATCTGTCAACATCCTCAGTCACTTGTCTACCAATACACGTAAGCGTGCATGTTGAGCACTAGCGGTTGAAAACAGTGGATAGCCTCGACCATCGGCAATGCAGATCAGACCGAGGTGTAAAAGCTAACATGTGGTCATTCAGGTGTATTGGCTGTTGCGTAACAGAGTTCGCAGTGTAAAAGCTAACACGTGGTCATTCAGGCGTATTGGCTGTTGCGTAACAGAGTTCGCAGTACTTCTGTAAACAAAGCTTCCACGTGAGGCGTTACACGGAGGATGGCATCATCTCAGTCCTTCAGATGGTTGTTCGTGTTAAACAGGTAAAAATACTATAAAATGTTCTGCTGGGAAAACAAAATCAGCTTCGTGTTAAGCAGGAATTTTGTGTTACCACAAATTTGAATAGAGAAGAAGAGGATTCTCAGCCGGGAATTCCAAAATGTTTCATGTTAACCAGAAATTTGTGTAAAACGTGTTCACATTAACTGGACGCCACTGTATCATGATCAATCCATCTCCTACAACTGGTACATAGTCGTTAGACAACGCCTCCGCAAGTTTTGACATGCGGCCGTGGGGTTAAGAGGGTGAAGAAAGAAGACGTCTTGTCCAAATGTAGCCATTTTTGGAGGCTGAAATTGACAGGCTAAGTATACCTTCCTATCAGTAATACCATCGGTAAAGTTTTTGATGAAACAAAGAAGACGTCTTGTCCAAATGTAGCCATTTTTGGAGGCTGAAATTGACAGGCTAAGTATACCTTCCTATCAGTAATACCATCGGTAAAGTTTTTGATGAAACAAAGAAGACGTCTTGTCCAAATGTAGCCATTTTTGGAGGCTGAAATTGACAGGCTAAGTATACCTTCCTATCAGTAATACCATCGGTAAAGTTTTTGATGAAACAAAGAAGACGTCTTGTCCAAATGTAGCCATTTTTGGAGGTTGAAATTGACAGGCTAAGTATACCTTCCTATCAGTAATACCATCGGTAAAGTTTTTGATGAAACAAAGAAGACGTCTTGTCCAAATGTAGCCATTTTTGGAGGCTGAAATTGACAGGCTAAGTATACCTTCCTATCAGTAATACCACCGGTAAAGTTTTTGATGAAACAAAGAAGACGTCTTGTCCAAATGTAGCCATTTTTGGAGGCTGAAATTGACAGGTTAAGTATACCTTCCTATCAGTAATACCATCGGTAAAGTTTTTGATGAAACATTAATTTTTCTCTAAAATATATTTTTTCGAAAAATACTTACCGATGACATTACTGTCTGGAAGTGTCTACTACTTACTCAATTTTAGCCTAAGAACTTATTGTGTTCCTTCACCACCCGGGAGGCACTCGGGGAACCCTCATTAGGGCTGAGAGTAGCCTCCCGTCCCAGTCCAATCAGGCACCCACTACGTGGCCCAATCACCAATCAGTCGTGATACTTAGCTTACCAGCGGCAAGCGGGGCAGGTGGGAGGGTCCTTCGAGTAATGTCATCAGTAAGTATTTTTCGAAAAAATGAATTTTTTTTCTAAAATGTATTTAAAAAAAAAATACTTACCGATGGCATTACTATACGGAATACACTCAATTGCCTGTAGATTTCAGCCCAAAGTTGTGTCCCCTACACAACTGGGGAGGAGACACCGGGGATCCAAGTATAGGCGCCCGGGTGTCCTCCCTTACCAACCTATCCCGCCATGCGTGTGGAGAACTCACCTCAGTTTCACGCTTAGCCAAGGAGGCAAGCGGGGCAGGTGGGAGGGCCATCCGAGTAATGCCTTCGGTAAGTATTTTTCCAAAAAATACTTTTAGAAAAAAAATTCATTTGTTTTTTCAAAATACATTACCAATGGCATTACTATATGGAAGAATACCAAAGAGGAGGAGGGTGCCGACACCCAACCCCTAACGTAGAGCCCTTCGCTAGCCCGCAAGGAGCACTCCCGACGATTTCAGCTAAGAAGTGTCTATGGCGCTGTGGCGCGCGGAGGGAGTGCTGGGCCGCGGAGAGGCCGCCCATCAAGACCAGGGAGTCACGCTGGCCAGATAGGTCGCGGAGGTAGAAGAGGGAGCAAGTGGAACAGCACACCTGCCTACCGCCCGTCCCAAAGTCATAATCGAGCAGAAAGCGGTCGAAGCCGCTCAGGGGCTACTGCTCGTACGTCATGCGCCCGGAACTGTAACCTTCTATCCCAAAAAGGGAGACGTTGGGTAGGCCAACGAGTCACCCACCGAAGCCACGGCGAACTGTCTGGGTCGAGCTACTCGGCCTGCCTGACGAAGTGTAGGAAGAGGCGGGCAGGCAAGACGGTGTGGCCGATGGCAGAGCAGGAACTGCAGTGCCTGGACTAGGTCCTGACGACGCGCCCCGTGGGTCGGTCGTCCCCTGAACGGGGGTAAGGTCAGCCACTGGGGTGCCGCCTAGAGAGGCCGGCTCAAGACCTGAAGGCCGGGTCGATGAGAAGTTGCGACGAGTGAAGGCTTGGACTGCCAACCTGAGCGGTAACTCTTGACGGAAAAAGGAGCTTAACCTTGGTCGTCGAAGAGCCTTAAGGGGAACTCCGCCCGTAGGGATAGTGAGATCGTGGGGAGGAACCGCCGAGAGGCGCGCCCCGACTGGTAGAATCTCCCCTAGCCGTCGCACACAACACTGGTAACAGTCCGCGGGCTGCTGCCATAGCCGTCCCGCCCCCTCCGAGAATCCAAAGCAGGGGGCCACCAGGAAGAGAACCGTGGAGCAGGAAGAAGATACTGCCGAATCTTCGGCACCACACCGAAAGGGGGTAGGCCACAGGGAACAGACCATCCCAAGAAGAGCAGCGCGTCTGCAGCCCGGGCGAGAGGCAGAGCCCGTGGTTCTCTCCGTGCCTAGCCAGAGGCCAAAGGCCCCATAACCCAACCGGCCCAGGGTAATGGGCAGGACTCTAGGCTGTAACCGTACGCCTGGGAGGGCCGGTAGAGAGTGGCGTAGCCCTAGCCGCACCTAAATCCACAGAAGAAGGCGGGTCGAGCTCGCTCAAAGTCGGGTTCGCCTGACTCCCCGAGAAGGAAAGAGGCAGCCGATGGGTATCGGAGTGTCGTCCTTACGAGGATAACTGTCTCCAGCCTGGTCAAGGAAGTCCCCACAAGCATACTGCCGCGGACTTGTTTGGAGGCGGCAGCGCAGATCCGCCCTGAAGAAGACGGGACTCATAGTACCGAAGACAAGCTGCGCGTCGACTACAGCGTCCGGTCAGCGCGCTGCACTGAGCGCGGTCCCGGAAATCCTGACTGAAGTGCTGCGATCTAGCCCTAGGAGCGTGGTCAGAGCCGTCCTCTCGGGTCTGTACCTGCAACCGGCGAAGAAGCTCGCTCTCGCAGCTAACTCTCGCCGACCCACCGTCCCAGGGCAGGAACCACTCGGGAAGGTCCTAAATGGAACGCTGACCTCCTGCGTAGGGCAAAGCCCCACCTTCTTGGAAGCAGCAACGTCGGGCCCACCAGCTAAGGTGCTGAAACCTGTTCCCGCGTCCAAATCGAGCCGAAGCAGTCGGCGGAACCGGGTAGAGTCCACCAGTCGTGTGGGAGCTGCCCACTGTTTCCTGTAAGAATCCGAGTCGCCGAAGTCGGCGGAACCGGACAGCGTCCAAGGAGGACTGTGGTAGCAGCCGGAGCAGGAGAACGGGCCCGTGACCGAAGTCGCGGCGTTGACTGTTCTGTCGCCCGCAAGAACCACTAACCGTCCGCATAACTGTAGATTATCCTGTGTCGTCAAATCGCAGGAAGCCAGCCAGCGCGCTAGCCGGGTCTGAGTTTCGCTGCCGGAGTAAGAACGGACGCGCGACCGAAGTCGCAGCGCCGACTGTGCCAACGCCTGGTAGATCCCCAAACCGGGACTGAGGGGATTACCAGCGTGTTAGACTTGTACTTGAAAGGAGAGTCTGTATCTGAAGCTTGGCTCTAGAAGCAGCAGCCGGAAGGGTGCACTAGACGGGTCTGTGTTAGCTGCCGGTGCAGGAGGATGGGCTCGCGGCCTAAGCTGCGGCGTAGACTGTAGTCTCACCAGGTGAAAAACCACTAGTCGGGTCTGAGGGTCTACCAGAATTGGACCTAGATTCGAGCTGGACTTGTCAGCTGCAACATAGCGAACCAAGGGACCAAGCGCAAGCGCCCCCGCAGGTAAACCAGAACAGTGGAACCGCACGAGACGAACACGGCGTATGCTGACACAAGACGCCATACCCCGTCCCAAGAGCGCCGGACAGAAGCCGAGACCGAGATAACCTTGCCAGAATGCAAGGAAAAGGCAAGAAGGAACGTAACAAAAAGTGTAGCCAGGCGCCGTCCCACCAAGATGGCGACGAAACCGATACCCGTCTGGCCAAGGGCTGCGAACGGCGCAGGAAGCAGAGACGCCCGTCACAACTGGTCGGTGAAGATGGAACCACACCGCGAGGCAACGGTAACAACCAGGGCCTACGCAAGTCCACCACTAGCCTAGGCGACGCCAGAGGGCACAAGCCGACGAAGGCGTGACGTAACAGGGCGAAGAACGCACCGGTGAAGTCCCGGAAGCCGGCTGGCTGACGGAGGGACTAGCGACGCCAGGCCCGCCTCTGCGCGTAGATCCCCGCAGAAGCCTGTCTCTCCATAAAGGAAGGAGGACCGAAGAAGAGGGGGAGGAACTACGCCAAAACCCAAGAGAGAAGTCGGCGAGCTGAGCGAAGAGCCGACGTCGTCCAAAGAGGAGACCGACGTGATCGCTGACAGCCGGGGGAAAGAACCAGACGTCGAGTCTCGAAAGAAGAAGACGACAGCCGAATCCGTAGGAAGACGGCTGAGAATATCCGGTTCGAAGAAGCGAGGCAGTCCATCCCTCGAGGCGCAAGGAGGGGCAAGCAGCTCCCCGAGCGCCGAAACGCCGCACGAGAGGATGACGCAACCCGCCCGTGAAGCCCGCAGGCGGCTCGTCATACGGCGGAGGGACCGCGAAAGACGGACGGACAGCAGAAAACTGAGATCCGAACGCGGGTGCCGAAGGCCGCTCCCCTAGCGGAACCGGTCTAGGGACAAGAGTCCGGGTCCTGCCGGGCCCGCTTGGGGGGGGGGGGGGGGGGGGACCCACCGTAGTCGCCCAAGACCGCTCAGCAAGGCAAGGCGGGGAGGGAACAGTCCAAAGTCACGCCAAGACTGCTCAGCGAAGCGAAGCGGTGAAGGGACAGACTAAAGTCACGCCAAGACCGCTCAGTGCCTAGACCGCTCAGCGAAGGCGAAGCGGGGAGGGTACAGTCTAAAGTCACGCCAAACCCGCTCAGCGAAGGCGAAGCGGGGAGGGGACAGTCAAAGTCACGCCAAGCCCGCTCAGCGAAGTTAGTTAGTTAGTTTAGTTATTTGGGTTTAACGCCGAGCAGGCGACTAAGGCCATCTCACGGCGGGATGGGTAAAAATCTGGTCAGCCAGACTAAAAGCAAGGTCTTAAGACAAGATGTAAATATAGATTAAAAATCTCAGGCTAAAATGTCGCACATGTCTGGAAAAGAAACGTCTACAGACTCTCAAAAAGGGCAAATAAAAAAAATTCACATAGTCTATGAATGCTCAGATCTTGTTAAAAATATTGCATTCTCTCAAAAAATTGAAGATTTTGTCCGGGGGAACATCCCGGAACAAAACCTTCAAGGAGTCTGCTGTGAAGTGTTTATATCTGGTGTCAATTAGGTCAGCACAATACAGCAAAAAGTGTCGAACAGAAAACTGCTCATCACAGGCAAAACACCATGGACGCTCATCCTGTTTAAGTAAGTAAGAGTGCGTAACATATGTGTGCCCGATGTGGAGCCGAGCAAGGACAGTCTCCTCACGGCGGCTGCCGCAGCGGAAAGGTAGACTGTCAGACAACTTAGGAAGAGCTTCATGAAGCTTGTTCCCTTCCTCTTTGTCCCACTCGGACTGCCACTCGCGGGCTATGTACGCACTAATAACAGGTTTAAAATCACTATAGACAGTCTGTGTGTCAGGGACAGGGTCACTGCGGGCACTGTTGGCAGCAGAATCTGCGATTCTGTTGCCTTCGATGCCCACATGGCCTGGGACCCAAATAAAAATGATGTCATAATATTCCTTCATCAAGTCCGCGTAGAGCTCTCTAATCTGCACCAGCAGTGGATGGTCTGTTCCCGCGCCCTGAAGGGCCTGCAGGGCAGAAAGAGAGTCAGACAGAATCAGGAAGTTCCTTTCCCGAGACTGATAGGCATGCTTGAGTGCTAGCAGAATGGCCTGCAGTTCTGCACTAAATACAGAGGAATGGTCAGGGAGACGGAGCTTAAATGGGCGTCTAGGATGGCGAGAGGACACTGCAGCCGCAGCCACTCTTCCATCCTCAGACTTGGACCCATCCGTATAAAGACGACAATAGCCAGGAAAAATTGAAAGGAGTTCATTGAGGCTCTGTTGGTATATGGCTGGTGGAGTACAATCCTTCTTGTGGGCAGTCAAGTCCAGCAAGATGTCAGGAACTGGTAGTAGCCAGGGTGGAGTGACGTGTTGCAGAGATTCCGAAACTTTGTCCAGGTCCACTCCGGCCGCCTGCAGATGAGGTCGGACACGGAAGGAAAGTGGACGGACAGCTCCCGGATGGGCATCGTAAATCTCTGCAAACGACGGGTTAAAAACACAATCATAGGCAGGATTTTCTGGATGGGCCTTCAGCTTCAGAACGTAGCTGAGCATGAGGCGGATGCGGCGGAGCCTGAGAGAAGGCTCCCCTGCCTCTGCATACAGACTAGGAACTGGAGATGTCCTGAAGGCTCCCAGACATATGCGCAGACCTTGATGGTGAATTGTGTTCAGACGCTGCAGAACAGACTTCGAAGCGGGGAGGGGACAGTCAAAATCACTCCAAGCCCGCTCAGCGAAGAGTGAAGCAGGGGAGGGGACAGTCTGTAGTCACACCAAGCCCGCTCAGCAAAAGCGAAGTGGGGAGGAGACAGTCTATAATCACGCCAAGCCTGCTCAGCAAAAGCGAAGCAGGGAGGGGAAAGTCTTAACGTCACACCAAGCCCGCTCAGCAAAAAGCGAAGCGGGGAGGGGACAGTCTATAATCACGCCAAGCCTGCTCAGCAAAAGCGAAGCAGGGAGGGGACAGTCTTAAAGTGACGCCAAGCCCGCTCAGAGAAGAGTGAAGCGGGGGAGGGGAAGAGATAGTAACTATGGGCGAATTTGGACAATTTATATCTATCCCAAATTTCCAGGATTTTTCGACCGCATACTCCCACACCTTTGCACCGCCCATTTTTTTTGGTTTCTCCTTATTTTTTTCAGTAAAATAAAGATTTTCCAAATTCAATGTCATTAAAATTAATATTTTTTATTATAAAATGAATCAAGACGAATTACTTCTTCTAAACGATATTAATGCTGTAGAAAACAAAGACTTAGACTCGAAAAAACAGCGCCTTCTTTCTGTAGTTGTGTCATGCAAGACAAAAGGTCACAGGTCAAGGGTTAAGACCAAGGTCAAGGTCATGATCACCAAGGTCAATGTCACCAAGGTCAAGGTCACCAGTCACAAGGTCAAGGTCACCATGTCGCAAGGTCAAGGTCACCGTGTCAAAGTCATCGGGTCAAGGTCATCGGGTCAAGGTCACCAGACCAAGGTCATCGATCACAAGGTCAAGGTCACCAAGGTCATGGGTCAAGGTCATGGGTCAAGGTCACCAAGGTCATGGGTCAAGGTCATGGGTCAAGGGTCAGGGTCATCAAGGCCACCGGGTCAAGGTCACCAAGGTCACGGGTCAAGGTCACCAAGGTCACGGGTCAAGGTCACCAAGGTCACGGGTCAAGGTCACCACGGTCAAAGGTCATGGGTCAAGGTCACGAGGTCAATGACACTGGAACCAAAAAATGGTAAAAGTCCGCTCCTGGTCTTTTTCCAGTTGCTCTCACAGAGTCAGCTATAACCCAGGTTCGCCTTCCCTGTGAGAGCTTTTGGTGTGGCCTAGCTTTTGGTTTGTTCCGCCCACCCCAGACGGGAATCTACCGACTCCTCAACTCGGCTGCCCAAAACGAAAGTGTGGAGATGTCCCAGAGGTGCTTGGAACAGACAAAGAGAGTTACAACCTTAGGTTAATGTGCACAACTCACTCTCTTTGTTTGTTTGCCAGGCCACTGGACCAGGACAACGGACCCACAATGAATAGAAACATTTTCATTTATATAACCCTACATTCTCCTAAAAAAAAATTAAGCTGGTGAAGCAAAAGTAAAAAAGTAATACCAAAAAAATTATATTTGTATTAAAAGACAACAATAATCACACATTTTAAAACAAAAATCAAATAATAACATCTTTATACTATTATCTATCATAATTATTGACACATCTTGCCTTTTATTTTTTATAAAAAAATATATATTTTAGTCAAAAATTAAAACAATTTAATAAAGCAAGGGAAGTAACTTTTTGTCTTACCAAAATTTTCTCAAAATTACTTCCCTTGTATAAACTTATATTCAACAAAGGGAAGTAATCCAAAATTTTGTTACTGAACAGGTGGTGATTCCTTCCCTTTTACTGAAGAAGGGAAATAATCTGTTATTATTTCTTATGCTGATACTGAACAGAGCAAATTCTCTCCCATGTTGTTACTGAGTCTAGATTATTTTCTGGTGTTCAAGTCATGGGTAAAATTATCAAGTTACTGTCTATGTTACTGTCTAGATGTTTCTAAGTAAATTACAAGTACTTAATAAGGTAATTTATAAACCAGCAAGTAACTTTGTAAGTACCTTTGAAGTTAGTTGGCGTAAGTAATTATAAGTGACTTACAACAAGTTCTTATAAGTGTCTTAACATAAGATCTTGTAAGTTCTTGATGCAAGTCAGCAAGATACTCGGACAGATTTCCCAAGTTACAAGGACAATAAAAAAACTTTTTTTTAGTAATAGTCAGGTGGTGGTGGTGGAGCTGATGGGGTTAAATAGTTAGGCGCAAGCGACATGTCATCTTTTTGCGAAGTGTAATGAAAAAATAAATGATTAGTACCAAATCTGATTTTTATTTGTTTAAAAGATTGTGTAGTTTTTCTGTGGTTTCCTGAACACCGATCTGTTTTCCCATCTCTAAAAAACTGGCCTTAAGTTCTTCAACATTTACGGGTGATTGACTACGCATCTTATTCTGTATTTCAGATTTTTGTTTCTTGTAATTATTTAAATCATCCTGAACTCTCTTAAATTCCTCATCATCAATAAAATTATCATTCAATGCCTTACTGATAATAAGTTTCATACTGCTCAGCTTTGCACCAGCAAGTGTACTCAATGCTTCATGTTTCTGTAATTTTGTGTGAAACCTCTTGTTCAAGGCCTCCAAACCAAAACAAGCCAGGCATGTAGCAACGCTAACAGCCTCAACTGCTATTCCAGCCAAACTCCCAATTCCTGTGGCGAACAGAACAATACCCCCTACAGAACATGAAGCTGAAACTGCACCAATAGCCATAGAAGTGTTTTGAACAGAATTAAATACTGACTTATACCTCCTTTTGCACCGTGAGTACTTAGCCTCTTCACTTTCCAAATATTTCAAAGCTTCTGTAATATTATTTAATCTGAATGCATCTGCCTGTAATGTTTTATCTGAAGCAATTGGCATATGTGGATCAGGCGCAAGCGTTGTTTTAGTCGTCACATTTGTTTCAGTCGGATCAAGCGTTGGTAGTTGCGGATAGAAGTTTACCATTTTTTTTATTCACAAATATTTTTTTTTTATTTAATCAGCAATTACATTTTGCAACTCTTCAAAAGTATACAATTTGCTGGCATAATAAAATGCAACAAGATCAATGTGTTCAAGGTTTATGTAAGTTAGACGAACAAAAGTTGTTTTGTCAACCACCACCTTGACAGCTGGAACACTGCTCGAAACATTAATAACATCATTATTTTTTGTAATGGCAATAAAGACCTTTGATGATTCTGTTACTGTTTCGTCCCATGTAAGTTTAATTCCCTGTGCAATTTGAGCCTCTTTAGCAGTAGTTACTGATTTCATGATAATTTCAAATACTATTGTCACTTCTCTAGCCACGACTAAGCTTGCTGGCATAAACACAACAGAAGTATCTGATCTACCCTTTCTAGTTGTAAGAAGATATCTCCGTTTCTCATAATTTTCAACTTTCAGTTTTTCTCTGCTATTGTTGTCTGGGGCAAAGCTTGGAACAAGACTTACAATAAGCGGCCCTGAGTTAACAACCTTCCTAAACACTAAGGCGCCTTCATCATCAGTGTATACATAAGGACTAATAAATTCCAACTTTATGTCCCAGTCAATTGTGGGTGGTGGAACAGGCACAGGTGAAACCACCCACTTATTTCCCACATGTATTAAGTTGTAGGGTGAATTATTTACAGGTGGAGTAGGTACAGTAACATCACGTAGCTGACCAAGTTTAGGAATCTGTTTTTCTCCGTCTTTCATGTCAACAATTACTTTCCTCTTGTACATGCCATTTGAATCAAGTTCAAAACCATATATTTCTCCAACATCCCCTTCCTTCTCAAAATCCTGTACATCAGCCAAATCTTTCAACTCTGTTACTGGACACGCAACTGGTATGATTGTTCGCTTTGGACCAAGACCGCTCATTTTTATAAACAAAAATAAAATTATTTAATTTCCAACACAACACTAAAATCATGCATAAGAACTGGTTTGTCATCCTGATTAGTTACAGATATACTCAGTGACTCAAAGAAACTAGAACCTAATTTCTTAAACTGCAAATTAGGAAATCTAACAACTACACTTTCACAATACGGAGCAGTTCCAGTAGGTAAGCATCTCAACAAAGTTGAAGGCTTTCCATTGTGAACATTCTCAGATGTGTTTAGTTCTTTCAAATAAACATTTAGTACTGTGTGTACTGACAAATTGACAGGGCGTTTTCCAGTTATTTTAAGTTTTTTAATCTTCATTGTTATAATACCAGACATAGCTTCACCTAAATTATCTGATCTATACCAATCTTCGTCAATATAAAATCCAAGTAAATATGCAAATTTATCTGAAATCCTTAACCAATTTTG
Source organism: Semisulcospira habei (assembly GCA_036245525.1). Classification (NCBI taxonomy): domain Eukaryota; kingdom Metazoa; phylum Mollusca; class Gastropoda; family Semisulcospiridae; genus Semisulcospira; species Semisulcospira habei. The sequence goes on from BTPG01000004.1 coordinate 58,642,688, forward strand.
TGTTAGAAATTCTAATGTAACAAGTAGGTTAGCTGGATTTAAAGTTGCTTTAATTTTAAAATTACTTTGAAACCATTCAGCTATAGTACAAAAGTCATAATACCCGGGTGGTAAAGCTTCAGTCTTACCATCAAAAATTACTTTATTATATATATCATCTTCTACATTAAACCATTTTACTGTGTAGAACAATTCATGGATAGCTGCAGCCTTGCTACCATCCCGATTATCAATCCCATTAGTTAACCACACTGGTTTGCTTGTGTTAAGATTTGTTAAGGTAATAAACATTTTTATTATCTCATATAAAAAAGGATGGAATTTAAATCACCAACCATCACCACTACAAACGCATTTCAATTTAATGTGGATGCCAAATACAATGTCGCACCTACTTATGAACAGAAAATAATTCAACTAAATCAGCTTGACATAGCTGTGTCTGACGCAAGCGTACAAGATCTATTTCAAGTCAAAGTACCGAATCCGTTTGACCATTACCTAAACCCTCCAATAACAGATGACTCTACTGCAAGAAAGTGGTCTTCAAGCCCACTACAGATGTTTCAAAACCAACTCAACTTTGCAATACTATGTTCAACTACAGGCTGTGGTGTTTCATTCACAGATCATTTGAATCACTCAAACAAACTGATTAGGTCTGTGTATCATTTCCATGTTTATTACCAGCTTAGACGTATACTGTCAGAACTTCATACACCACTGCCCACTGAATCCAGTTTCAACAGGTTTAACAACCCTATGGATATGAAAGCTTTTGAACGCATCTGTAATGAATTTAACATCAGCCCTAAGTATGACTTTACACAAAAACTTGATGATCACCACGGCATTGGTACATTGTATTACGCTTTGAGTCACAGACAATACCCTCAAGATTACTACCCTGGGTACACTTCATTCTCATCTAAATCTGAAGTCTGGTTAGGATCAATAGAGCAGAAACAGTCTAACGCCTGGACCACATTTATTTTAGATAAATCTGACGGGTTTACTCAAGCAGGAGTCGAGCGCGTCAATGAGTCTATCAGAACATATGTCTGGTGTTTACTAGGAGCACAATCACTAACAAAATCAAACATTTTGAATGGAAGTGGCAAATTTGAAGCACAAAAACAGTTTCTGGCAAATCTAGAAGATTCAATCAATTCAACAGTAGATCTCCCATCTAGCATACAACGCTATCAAGACGTACTCAGATATGCCAGATCAAAAGTTGACTTTGTAGTTGGCATCGGGTTATACATGTTACCATCTGATCTTCAACTCCAAATGGGAACAATAACAAATTATAATAATGAAATCATTGTTGCAGGTCGTGATCAAAAACTAGGTCTCAATCAATCTGTAAACTTAGGAGCAACAACCACACACGTACAGTCATTAAAATCATTACAGACGGTAACACCCCCGGCCCCGGCCCCAACCCCGGCTCCGGCCCTGGCCCCAACACCGGCACTCATAACAATAACCCCTACACCAACCCCTGACACACATGAGTCAGAAAGAACTGCATTTGTAATAGGTCTAACAGGGTTAGGAGTTTTACTTCTTTATCTGTTTCATTAAATAACCCACCATCAACCCTCCTACTGTAACCAAAAAGACCCACACATGCTCTGCCATAAACCCTACTGCCTTTGCCGCTGTACTAATCAGCCAACTGACAACAGAGCCAATTATGCCAGGCAAAGCATCCACTGCTTTCACAGCCAATTTTTTAAGCAAGTCTGATATGTGAGACAACTGTTTCTTTACCCATGACTGTAAATCTTTTGGATCTGTGGGAGCCGGGGGGCCCGGGGCCGAGGGTGCACCCCCACCACTGCCGGAGACAGCTAACACAGCAGTACTGATAATAAATCCAAGAGCTGTAATTAAACTAGCAATTGTGATACCCTGTTCTCTGAAAAGTGTTTTTAGTCTCTCAGCCAGAGTTGTGTCTTCGTGAAGTATTTTCTGAATAGTTTCTCTAATTCTGTTAACTTGGGTTTTCAGTTTTTGTCTTCCAATACTAATCACTTCTAACCGTCCTGATCTTTCTATCTGCAAATCATTTAATCTGTGCTGTATTCTTTCTTTCATTTCTGTGTCAAGATTTCCATTGTCTGCTGTAGCCAGTTTCTCTTTTTCACGTTCTATGTGTTTATCAAGCTCTCCCAGTTTGGCAACATTATTTACCATCTCACCTCTTATTGTCTGCAGTGATTTATCCAACCCCATAATCTCCCGCATTGACAAAGGTGGATCATCTATTGTTTTCAAAGCGTCATTTATTTGTCCTTCAGTAAATGAGGTTTCTTGTATCACTGTGTTTGCTATTTCTGGTAGGTTTGTTACAGGTGCCATTTCAATTTGTTGCCCTGTTGGCAACTTTGTTTGCGTGTCATGAAGAACACTAACCAGTCTTGGCGTGACAGGAGACCCTCCAATTCCAAGATACCTTGCCAACCCAGAGTTACCACCGACTTCACCTTTAATTGTACTTAAAGCTCTAAACTTAGAAGGATTATTTTTATGTGTTAGATATATTTTCCCTCTGTCTGTATTTACAAATAAGTGCCCTTTATCATATTCAAATTGATTAGGATCTATTACATCTGGGCGCACTCCAACACTGTCATAAAATGAGTTTACTTTGTCTTTTAACAGTTCATGATGCATACTACTACTAGTTACCATTCCAGTCATATCTGTGATACTGGTATCTGAGACATTCATGTCATCCATTTCAAAATCTTCATGATTAAATCCTCCCGCAGCCATTGTTTTATTAATTTATTATTTTTTATTGTGCATAATAAAAATGACACAGTCTTACGGATCAAAGTTAGACCCATACAGAAAACTACGTGAGCCTCTGGGTGTTAAGGGCATAAGACAATCAATCGTCATCACAAACAATCCAAGTACCATAGACCAGAACCAAACACTTACAGTCAAGTTTCCAAACCTAGGTCCCAGTGATGTTATCGTTCCTGGCACTGCACGCCTAGCATTTAATATTGAACTATCATCAGACGCAGATGTAAACAGAACTCTAGTTGACAATCTTGGCAGAGCAATTGTTAGAACTATTAAAGTAAAACTTGAAGGACAGGAAGTGTTTAGTCTTGACGACTCCGATGTATTCTACTGTTACAAAGATCTGTGGCTTACAAGAGAAGAACGAGAAGACCGTATTTACCAAGGCATACAGTCTGATAATGTTGGTAAACTTCGAATCAATGCTGGAGATAAATCAACGTCAGCAGCCAATGACGTTATTATAGCAGAAACATATGGAACCAGATTTTACATTCCACTTGAGTTTGAAATTCTAACAGCTCATTTGCCTTATTATCAAGGGGCACTGAATGACCGTCTGAGCTTTGAACTAACTTTCAATGACTACTCCAAAGTTATTAAATCATCTGCCACAGATGCAACATATAAGATCTCTAACATTTCCTTGGAATATGAAATTGTCACACACACTGAACTAGCCAGACTCATTCAAAATCAATACCAGTCAAGACTTCCAATTTATTATGACCGTGTGATTAGACATAGTTTAATACCCAAAGACAAGAGTGACCCAATGTGGAACATAAACTTGAACACGCCAGCTAGGTCACTGAAAGGTATTCTTATGTTGTTTGTTGAACCGGTGAGTCCATACAAAAGGGATTCAGAAAAATTCTACAATCCAAAGATTACACATTTGTCCTGCACAATCGAAGGCCGCCCTAATCAAGTGTACGCTTCAGGTTTGTTACCTTATCAACACTACGATGAGATCACAAAGTATTTTGCAGGAGGAAGGATTAGAGATAAACCTGCAAACATTGCGTGCAAAGATCTACATCTGTATGACGTTAGGATCGGACAATACCTGACGAATAAGTATGCACTGTGGCTAGACCTTCGTAGTACAGATGATGATTACCTTCATGGGTCAGGTCGAACTGTCGAGAACGGTAGTGATGGGATAACAATTCAGATACAAAAGAAGGTTGAAAAAGCCGAACCCATAAATATATATTTGTACCTGATATATGATGCACAACTCAATATACAAGACAGTAGACTGAGTGGACACATATATTAAAATTATATTGTGTATTAAAATGAACCTGAGCTTAATAACACTCGACCCACACTGTGGCTTATTTGTTGGTGCCACAGGGTGTGGGAAAACTGAATTTGTACTTAACCTATTACAAACAAGATACATACACCACTTTGAAAACATTGTCATATTTTGTCCTACAATCAAACACAACAAAGCTTATCACAACCGTTTATTCATTTGGACTGACAACAACATATATTTAGTCGACCCTGAGAAAAAACTGAATGACTACCTACAATATTTTTACAAGCAATTTGAAGGACAGCCAACATTGTTTATTGTTGATGACTGTTCTGCAGAGAAAGACATTGTCAAAAAGAGAAACACTTTAGCAGAACTTGCCTTCAGTGGCAGACATGCAAACATCAGTGTATGGATTCTCACTCAGAAATATAATGCTGTACTGAAAGATTTTCGAGAACAGTTAAAGTTTATCTGCTTGTTTTACTGTAAGGATCGTGACAGCTTTGAAGACTGTCTCAGAGAAAATGACGTCATCCCAAATAAGCATGAACGTGATGATGTGAAAAATAAACTGAAATCAACTAAGCATCTAAAGCTCATTTTAAAGACAGATCAGCCCACAGGGTATGGGTTAGTAAATTGATGTAAATTAATTTATACATTTGATTGTCCAATAAAAATGACAGACGGACAAATCATACAGGTGCTTGATCTCACACACCTTTTCAAAGATGTTATGCACTTTACTGATTTAATAACATCACCCAAACAGACTTACATAAGCCTTTCAGCACCATCAGAAATATATGTTACATATAGTGTGACTTTGGATTATGTCGATGAGCATCCAGATGTGGAGCACATGACAGTTGATTTAAAGACACCTACTTTTAAAGTTGATGATACCAACTATGGTTGGTTAGGAGAAGTTTGTTATAGCATATTTAAACAACTACGCAAACTAAATGTTTATATTGACAGTGTTACAGTTAATAAAGTGGTATTACACAAGGTGAGTCAGCAGAGTTAACGTTAATATTTTTTATTTTATTATTTTGTCGGACAAATAAAAATGACGGACAATTCACAAAGCCCTGGCCCATCAAACCCTGGCTCATCAAGCTTAAGAAACGTGTTTCACACAACAGACTTACCTATAACCAATACTAACAATGTCTATGAATCAATAGAAAACTCTTTTTCTGTCATACAAGATAATCTTCTTACAGGCAGTGTGAAGATTCAGATTGTTGCTAAAATAGAATTTACTAGAGTAGACGGCGAAGTGATTGTATCGTACATATCAACAAGACAACACACTGTTAACACAAGAAGAGAATTGGAGAACGTGTTTAGAGACAGACTGTTACCTGACTTCCTCCAAGCAATTGACAGTGCAAAAATGAAAGGATCTGGTTGGCATGAAGGACATGTACATGAACTAAAACTAAAGCAGTCTAGGTATCATCCTATACTAGGTAAAGCATGGATACCACTGCCAACAGAGGTTGCAAACAAAAAGGCTGTTGTTAATATACAGAACAATGACAACTATTGTTTCATGTGGTGTGTGCTTGCTAAACTACACTTTGTAAAGTCAAAACCTGAACGTGTATCTAACTACACCAAATTTGTAAATGAACTCGATTTTAGTGGCATTGAGTTTCCTGCTAAAATAGAGGACATAGACTTGTTTGAAAAACTAAATCCTGGTATATCTGTAAATGTGTTTGTGTGGGATAATGAGTCAGTTGATAAGTTACAGCCAATTAGAGTGTCCCCAATTGCCCCAACCTATGGGCAGTCAGAAGATAGACATGTTGATATGTTATTAATAAGCTCTGGTGATAACTTTCACTACACAATTATCAGAAATATGTCACGTCTAATTCACGGACATACAACAAAACACAATGGCAAACAGGAAGTTTGTAAAAAATGTTTACAAAGATTTTCTTCTATTTCAGTAGCGCACAAACACATTTTACACTGCAGATCAGCTGATGACATACAAACTGTACTTAAGTATCCAGATCCTGGCAGCAAGGTTTATTTTAAGAACTATGGGAATCAGCAAAAGTTGCCATTTGTAGTGTATGCAGATTTTGAATCATTGGTTGTACCATATGGGGGTCCTGTTCCAGAGTCATTACCAAAGACTATAAAGTTGAGTGACCAAGTGGTGTGTTCTTTTGGATACATTATTGTTAGGTCAGACGGTTTGCATTCAGAGCCTGTTATCTACAGGGGTGAAAATGCAGCATGTCTGTTTTTAACAGAAATGAGACAACTGTACAGTCAGGTAGTACAATATCTCACAACATGTCAGATGCCTTTGGTGATGACAGAAGAAGACAAACTGAAATTTGATACAGCTGAGACGTGTTGGATTTGTGAACAGCCTTTAGGATGTGATAAAGTTCGTGACCATGATCACATAACTGGGCGTTACAGAGGTGCTGCACATAGCAATTGTAACTTGTTATTAAAAATAGATCCTAAGACATATAAGTTACCAATCTTTTTCCACAATCTCAAAGGTTATGATTCACACATCATCATGCAGGCTGTAGATGAGTCATACAAAAACATAAGTTGTATTGCCCAGACAACTGAGAAATACTTGACTTTTAGGTTAGATAAATTAGCATTTTATGACTCCATGCAACATTTGTCTTTAGGATTGGCTAGTCTGGCAGAAGGACTGACTGAGTATCCAATAACGAGTAAATATTTTGAACCAGACTTGATTAAGAAAGGTGTGTATCCGTATGAGTACATCAGTGAGTGGGTTGTGTTTGAGGAAACAAGACTGCCACCAAAAGAGAAATTTTATTCTACACTAACTGGAAAAGGTATTTCTGACTCTGAATATCAACACGCACTTGATGCGTGGGGGAAGTTAGGATGTCAGACAATTGGTGACTATCACGACCAGTACTTGAAAGCTGACGTTTGCTTGCTAGCAGACGTATTTGAAAGTTACCGTGAAAAGGGTTTGTTGCACTACAAACTTGACCCAGCTTGTTACATAACTAGTCCTGGCATGACATGGGATGCATTTTTGAAATCTAGTAAGATATTTATAGACCTGTTGTCTGATCGTACGATGGGTGAAATGGTGGAACGTGGATTGAGGGGAGGCATTAGTATTGCAGCAAATAACTACGCCAGAGCAAATAATAAATATCTGGACGCCCATGGTGACCTTGGCCGGGGGTTTGACCCCTCAAACCCTGGGTCAAGGTCATTCATTACGTACTTGGACGCTAACAATTTGTATGGCTGGGCAATGTGTGAGTTATTGCCCTTGAAAAACTTTTGTCTGTATGATTTGTCACAGTATGATGTAACAGAGTCAGGGTTAACTAACAATATTATGAATCTTGACCGAAACGACGCGAAGGGTTGGATTTTTGAAGTAGACCTGGAGTACCCACATCATCTACATGATTATCATAATGATTATCCATTAGCAGTTGAGAAAATGAGTATGACAGGGAAAAAAGAAGACACTAAGCTTGTGCCAAATCTAAATGATAAATTCAATTACGTTTGCCACTATCGCTTGTTACAGTTTTACATCAGACATGGGTTAGTACTAAAGAAAGTTCACAGAGGTATTCAATTTGATCAGAGTGCTTTCATGAAAGATTACATAATGAAGAACACAACCCTCCGTGCCAGAGACGGCAACACTGCATTTGACAAAGACTTCTTTAAGCTTATGAACAATGCCTGTTTTGGCAAGACAATGGAAAATCCTCATCACAGAAAAGATGTGAGACTTGTTACAACTGAATCGGGTGCAATTAAACTTACAGGTAAGCCTCAGTACACAGGGTACAAAGAGTTTCATTCATCATTGTATGCTGTGTCACTCAAAAAAAAGATTGTTAAACTGGACAAGCCAGTATTCATTGGTATGACAATTCTGGAGTTGTCAAAACTGTTGATGCTTGAATTTTATTATGATTACTTCAAACCAAAATATCCTGAGTGTCGATTGTTATACACTGACACTGACTCTATGATCATTGATGTGCCTACTGAAGACTTTTACGAAGACATGAAAACAGAGTTACACATGTATGACACGTCTGACTACCCTAAAGATCACCCGCTGTTTAGCACACAAAACAAGAAAGTGCCTGGTAAGTTTAAGGATGAACTAAATGGTGTGCCTATAGTTGAGTATGTTGGACTGAGATCCAAAATGTATTCTATACTGCACCAGAAAGGTAGTCAGTCAAAAGCCAAAGGTATCAAGAAAACAGCGATAAAAAATAAAGACATACGTCATGAACATTACAAGCAAGTGTTAGATGGTGCATTAATGCCTGATTATCCAAACAAGTCACTGAGATCAAATAAACATAATCTTGAAATAATTCAAACGCACAAAAAGTCACTTGCAGTTGGGGACACAAAACGAGTGTTTCATAGTAAAGAGAAAGCTTATGCACCTGGACATTACAGGCTCAAGTTATCTGAAGACATTTGTGATGAACTGGTTGATGAATTAATTGACGACTTAGTTACTGAAATGAGTAACGGTGTCTGGGGGAATAATCTGTAATTCTTCTCTGACAAATGCCCTCTGGGGTGCAGGCTCATACAGGTAATATATTGTTGCGTCTGCGCCGGGAATTATTTTTTTTATATTGTGTACAGACGTTGACCAGATGGGGTCTGTTGCCCTGCGTCTGTCGTCGTTCTCAGCCTCCCCTGGCTGATATAAATATCTCACCTGTTTAGTAAATAAACTTGTGTCTGGTGCCAGGGTTGGTCCTGTTTTTGGGTCTGTAATTGATTTCAATTTAATAGCATCAGCAGGTTTTGGGTGTCCTTCATTGTTCATTGCTTTTATCACATGTGGTAACCTTTGTACCCATTCAGTGTTACGTGTGTCATGCATGAGTTCCTTAGAATACTGGTAACTGAAAAGTCTTTCTGATAACTGTTTGTTAAAGTTTTCAACAATTGCCTGCGATCTGTGCACACCTGGAATACCACGTCTGACCAGTACGCCATGCTTAGCAAATAACTGATTAACTGCGCCCTTAAATTCAGATCCATCATCAACCTGCACTAGTCTGGGGTATCTTAAAGGGCCTCGACTATATATTTTTGATAAAGCAGTAGCAACAGTGTTAGCAGTTTTGTCAGATATGGGTTCAGCGTCTTTGTACCTTGAAGCAATGTCTACAACAGTCAGTGCATACTTGTATCGTTTCTTTCTTATTGTATCGTGTGGAAGAAACAGGAGGTCCATTTGGTGCGTGTCATTTGGTGATGTGTTTTCAAAATGGGGTCTTGTTATCTTTCTTGGAGCAGGGAGATATATCTGCCAAATTGCCTGTCTCTGTAACCATTGCTTGACCTGATTGAGTGATATATCTCCGCCCACAGCGGCATGCAATTTCTGAATAGCTGTTTGCCCTTTCCAATAGCCTGATGGAGAGTAATATATTTTTGATAGTTTATTTTCGGCTGCCATTTTTTCTAGCAATGAAAACTCCTGTAAAATAAACAAATGTCATTCCCACTAGAACAAAGATTATCTCTCCATTTCTTTGTTGTGTGCTTGGTTTGTAATAGTCACTTAGTTTTGGTTTCGGGATAGTCATGTCTTCACCTGTGACAAGATAGTATTCCCTGATTGCTTCGTCTGTATTTGAAAACGTATGTTGTGCGTGGCCTTCAAGCCTCAATCTTTCATTGATGAAATCAAGTTTCTCAATTCTTTGTTTTTCATACGCCTGTTCTGCCTGTGCTAATTTCTCAGACGCTTCATTGTGACGTTTCATTTCTTCTGCAGATTCCTCTCTACCCATTTTTGAAAAGAGATAATTAGAGCCACTGAAAGCCAATGCGTTAACAACTGCCCCACCAATCATAATAGCTATCGTCGCCATATTATTTTTATTTACATAGAAACATTTTCTGGAATAATTCCCTGCTTGACAAGAAAATCTTTTGTCGCAATCGACGCTGAAACAACTACAATTAGCTTAGCGCTGTCTTCGAAATCGAGTCTACTGAGGTCTGCTGATTTCATTTTGAGTAGACTTTTTCCCAGCATAGAATAAGCTACTGCTAATCCACTGATAACGGCAGAGTGATACACAAGGTTCATTAAATTTTTTGAGTCGTTCATTTCTTAGGCAAGAAAAATTAAAATAATATTTTTTATTTACTGCATATAAAATGGGTCAACGGCTTTGGGTGTTACTGGTAATGTGGCGACTTCTGGTTTTGTTTTTGGAGTGTCTGATTTTTTGGTCACTGTACGAGTCTGTGGTTTGTATTTTTTGTATAATTGATACCCTACGTAAACAAATCCGACAACAAATCCGGCAACTATATATTTTGTTGTTTGTGGTTCGGGGTCAGGGCGGGGGTCAGACTTAGTTGTTTGTCTCTCACTTTGATGAGGGTGTCCTGTCGGTGTTGGTCCTGATGGTAGTGACAGTCCTGACGGTGGGTCAGTCACATGAGCCTTTTCTATTTGTGCTTGAAGCTGTAATTTTTTTTGCCTGTTCCATTCGGCTAATTTTTTTCCTGCCTCAACCCTGCCTGGACTTTTAGCCTTAGTCACAGTTTGAACCTGCGTCAAAACTGGACTGGGGTTCGGTTGTGGAGTCGTCTGGGTTTCGTCCATTTTCTTCTGCAGTAAAATTTATTTTTGAGAAATCAATATGGCTCCCAGTAACTAGTAATGTTACGACAGGAGCAAGGTAATTTCCAAACTTGTAAAACATTACACATGCTAATTTACCAATTGAACTTGAAACAATAGGATTGCTTTCAAGGTCGTGTGAAAGACTGTCACTATCCACAGGTAGAAAGTGACTCACTGCTTTTGTGTATAGGCATACAAGAGATCGACTCAAATCACGAGTCATTAGTGAGGCAATGTGGTTTTCATATTTTGAATGAAGTTTGATTAGTTCGTCAGCCGTAAGAGATTCAATATCCTCTGTCATGTATTGTTTTCCGAGATAAGTCTTTGATTTGCCTGACACAACAACAGACAAAAGACGCTGTTTTTTCGAGTCTAAGTCTTTGTTTTCTACAGCATTAATATCGTTTAGAAGAAGTAATTCGTCTTGATTCATTTTATAATAAAAAATAATAATTTTAATGTCATTGGTTTTGGAAAATCTTTATTTTACTGAAAAAAATAAGGAGAAACCAAAAAAATGGGCGGTGCAAAGGTGTGGGAGTATGCGGTCGAAAAATCCTGGAAATTTGGGATAGATATAAATTGTCCAAATTCGCCCATAGTTACTATCTCTGGGGACAGTCTGTAGTCACGCCAAGCCCGCTCAGCGAAGAGCGAAGCGGGGAGGGGACAGTCTATAATCACGCCAAGCCTGCTCAGCCAAAGCGAAGCAGGGAGGGGACAGTCTTAAAGTGACGCCAAGCCCGCTCAGCGAAGAGTGAAGCGGGGAGGGGACAGTCTGTAGTCACGCCAAGCCCGCTCAGCAAAAAGCGAAGCGGGGAGGGGACAGTCTATAATGACGCCAAGCCTGCTCAGCCAAAGCGACGCAGGGAGGGGACAGTCTTAACGTCACGCCAAGCCCGCTCAGCGAAGAGTGAATCGGGGAGGGGGCGTTCTGTAGTCACGCCAAGCCCGCTCAGCAAAAGCGAAGCAGGGAAGGAGACAGTCTATAATCACGCCAAGCCTGCTCAGCAAAAGCGAAGCAGGGAGGGGACAGTCTAAAAAGTCACGCCAAGCCCGCTCAGCGAAGAGCGAAGCGGGGAGGGGACAGTCAGTAGTCACGCCAAGCCCGCTCAGCAAAAAGCGAAGCGGGAAGGGGACAGTCTAAAAACACACCAAGCCTGCTCAGCAAAAGCGAAGCAGGGAGGTGACAGTCTAAAAGTCACTCCAAGCCCGCTCAGCGAAGAGCGAAGCGGGGAGGGGACAGTCTGAAGTCACGCCAAGCCCGCTCAGCAGAAAGCAAAGCGGGGAGGGGACAGAAGGGGCGAACTAAACCGCACCTGTGAATAAAAGTCTAAGTCACACCGGGCCCGCCTGGAAACTTCGGGGCGGGGTGGGGACAGAAAGGTGTCACGCCAAGCCCGCTCAGGAAAAGCGAAGCGGGGAGGGGACCACTGGTGCGCACGAATCCGCACCTGTGAGTAAAAGTCTGAGTCACACCGGGCCCGCCTGGAAAGTTCGGGGCAGGGGGGTGGACCGAAAGGTGTCACGCCAAGCCCGCTCAGGAAAAGCGAAGCGGGGAGGGGACAAAAGGTGCGCATGAATCCGCACCTGTGAGTAAAAGTCTGAGTCACACCGGGCCCGCCTGGAAAGTTCGGGGCGGGGGGGTGGACAGAAAGGTGTCACGCCAAGCCCGCTCAGGAAAAGCGAAGCGGGGAGGGGACAAATGGTGCGCACGAATCCGCACCTGAGTAACTATATATGTCCACCCATGTGGGAAGCACGACCCTGAAACTCGCCTGCCCTGCTCAGAAGACTCGGAGAGGGGAGGGAGTTTCTGCGCGGCTAAGGTAAAAGAAGGGGACTTACCTGCGGGCTGGCAGGCCCGGAAGCCGTAGTGAAGCGGGGCCGACGTAGCGACGCCATCCTGCGGAGCAGTCCGGGGAGAACGTTGAGACCAGCAAGAAGGACACCGGTCCTCACTCCCCTCAGCACACACGTCACACATCCTGTCGGAAGAGCAGAAGAGCACGGCCGGCAGGCGACGAGGGTGAACGAGGGCCCCAGAAATCCTCGCAAAGGGGGGCAAACTTCAACAGAAGCCGCCATAGCGTTCGTTGTACACTGTTCACAGGAAGGAACACACTCAAGCGCCGAACTCACACCGCGAGGCAAAAGCCACGTAAGAAAGTCACAAGCTGAAACCCCAAGGCTGCAGCCAAGGACGAAGTTCACTGAAAGTCAAACCGGTCGGAACCGGTCGGCGCCAAGTCCACACACAGTAAAAACGTCGAAGTGTAGAACACACTAACGAAGTACACCGAGTCCAAGGAGAAGTCAAAAACAAGGCAAAAAGCCAAGTAGTAGAAACCACAGAAGAAACGGTCAAAAACCGTAACAAGGCAAAAGCCCGACCGTCCCCGGTCGAGCTAAGAGTGAAACTGAGGTGAGTTCTCCACACGCATGGCGGGATAGATTGGTAGGGGAGGACACCCGGGCGCCTATACTTGGATCCCCGGTGTTTCCTCCCCAGTTGTGTAGGGGACACAACTTTGGGCTGAAATCTACAGGCAATTGAGTGTATTCCATATAGTAATGCCATCGGTAATGTATTTTGAAAAAACAAATATATTTTAGAGAAAAATTAATTTGTTTCCTCAAAAACATTACCGATGACATTACTGTCTGGAAGAATGGCGAAAAGGTGGAGGGTGCCACGCCCAAATACCATCATAAAGGGCAGACGACAGAGCCCCACACCCATTCGCCAAACTCCCGACAATTTTAGCTAAGTGCATATCTACGGCGCTTCCGGCGCCGGGAGGGAGTGTTGCGCTGCGGCGATGTCCCCCACCAGTGCGAGATTCTCTCGCTGGCCCGACAGATCCCTGAGGTAGAAGCGGGCGAATGTTGACTCTGCCCGCCAGCCCACTGCTGCCACGATGTCTCGAACTGCACAATTGCGATCGAAGGCGACACTCGTGGCCATGGCCCAAACCTCGTGTGCGCGGATCCTGAGCCGCCTCGCCCCGTCATGGGAAAGATCCTGATAGGCGGACCGAATGACCCAACGTAGCCAGGAAGATATTGTCTGAGCTGTTATGTCATTTCTTTTGGGGTTCAAAGGTAGAAAGAGGCGTGATCGTCCTCGGCGGACGGGCTTGGATCTGCGTATGTAAATGCGTAAGGCGCGCACGGGATCCTGTTGTCGCGTCTCCTTAGAAAAGGTCGCGTGTTTCAAAGGCCGAATATTTATGACCTGGGGAGCAGTCAAAGGCGACCGGGTCTTGGCGAGGAAGGCCGGGTCTGTGAGTAATTGTACAGAACCATTCGCTCCGAATTGGAGGCAGGTAGAACTCGCTGACAGAGCGTGTAGTTCGCTTACCCTGGCCGCCGTGGCTAAGGCCAAAAGCAAGCATGTCTTCCGTGTCACATCAGCGAAGCTAGCCAGGGAAAGGGGTTCAAATCTGTCCGAATTAAGCCACGTCAAGACCCAGGGTAGGTCCCAGCGAGGAATCAGAGAGCGGAGAACCGGACGCTGCAGTCCAAAATGTGCCATCAGGTCTGCAAGATCTTTACATGCGCCAGGGTCCGGGTGGCCTAGATGACGGTAAGTGTCAGCAAACATGGACAGGTATCCTCGTATCGTGATGGGAGCGAGGCCGAGGTCTCCAAAGAGCCAGAGGAAGAAGTTTGCGAGTTGTGGAGTACTTAATTCGCAGGGAGAGAGATGTTGGTCCGAGCACCATGACTGGAACACTCGCCACTTGCCCTCGTAAACGCGTCGAGTCGAGGGTCGACGGGCTGAAGCGATCACCTCCACTGCAGCACCCGAGAAGCCTCTTGCGGTGAGGGCTTGCCGGACAATCTCCAGGCGTGAAGAAGGAGCCTCTCCGGGCACGGGTGGAACAGCGGCTGGCGAGGCTGCTTGAGCATAGTCCTCGACGTGGGGAGACGAAGAGGTGGACCCGTGGCGAGATAGAGAAGGTCGGTGGTCCAAGACCTGGTCCAAGAGAACGGGGCGATCAAGAACAGGATCGCGTTGCAACCTCTGAGCTTGATTAGGACTTTGGGGACGAGAACCATCGGTGGAAAGGCATACGCAATCAGTCCGTCCCACGGAATGGATAGCGCATCGACCGCCCAGGCTAGAGGGTCTGGAATGGGGGAGACGAAGAGGGGAAGTTGATGATTCCACCTCGTGGCAAATAAGTCGATCATGGGAGTCTCCCAGTGAGCGCAGATCATCAGAAAGATGTCCGGGTGAAGAGTCCATTCCGTGTGGAGGAGTTGGCATCGTCGAGAGAGGGAGTCGGCCAATACGTTCAAGCGTCCGGGGATACGTCGAGCTCGGAGAGAGATGCCGCGGTCCTCGCACCAGCACATCAGGCGGTAGAGGAGAATGCAGAGATCCGGAGAGTGTGTACCTCCCTGCTTCTGAATGTATGAGATGACCGTAGTGTTGTCCGACAGGACAAGAAGCGTCTGGTTGCAAAGGTGGACTTCCCATACCATGAGCGCTTGCCACACTGCTTGTAGCTCGAGCCAGTTGATGTGTCTGTCTGTCAGGTCCGGTGTCCAGAGGCCGGACGTCGAAAGGAAACTCGGAAGCAGGTGTGCACCCCACCCAGCGAGACTCACATCCACACAGAGCGAGAGCTGAGGGGGCGGTGAGGCAAGAGGAACTCCCGAAGCTAGCCAAGAAGTGTCCATCCAACGCCGTAGGTGAGAGTGAAGGATTGGAGACACCGGCACCAGGGCATTGAGGTCGCCGGAGGATGGCCTCCAATGAAGCAGGAGATGTAACTGAAGCGGGCGGGAGTGAAGACGACCCAGGGGGAAGAGATCCGCCGCTGCATTCATCAAGCCGAGGAGTTGCAGCCAGACTCTGGCGGGAACGGATTCCGACCGGGCAACCCGAGTAGTGAGGGAGGTTAACTTCGTGATCCGAGGTTCCGGTAAACACACACGGTTGAGGTCGGTCGCAAATTCCATCCCAAGATGAATAAACCGGCGAGATGGAGAGAGGTCTGACTTCGGGCATGGAGTAGAAATCCCAAGCGTGACAAGAGCAGGAGTAGAGCGTCCCTGTCCATCCGCAGCACCGACTCCGACGCATTCCTCATGAGAAGGTCGTCTAAGTAGTTGGAGATCGGACTGGATGAGGACTGTCGAGCCTTGGCGACGACTGCATCCATGATGCGAGTGAAAACCCACGGGCTGAGGTTGAGACCGAAGGGAAGGGCGCGAAACTGGTAGATCACGCTTCGAAAGCGAAGCGGAGGTACCGTCTGGATGCCGGATGTATGGGAAAATGAAGATACGCATCTGAAAGATCTAGGCTGACTGCAAAATCCATAGGTTGCACAGCGGCCCGGAGCGTCCGAGTGGTCTCCATGCGAAAAGTCGGAGCCAGTATAAACTTGTTCAGCGCCGAGAGATCGATGACAGGACGCCACTTTCCGTCTGGCTTCGGAACTACGAAGATGCGGCTGTAAAATGCCGGGGAGTCGAGACGAGACACTACCTCCGTGGCAGCCTTCTGTAGAAGGGAGGCCACCTCTCCGCGCAAGGCGATAGCTTTTAACTCGTCGGATGGAACGTCTGTCCATAAAGGAGATCGTCTCAACGGTGGAGGGGAACGGAACGAAATCGAGAGACCCTCGGAGATGGTAGTAAGGACCCAAGGGTCGTCCGGTAGCAGCGCCCTCCATACGTCGCTGCAAAGGGCCAGTCTCCCGCCGACAGGAGACTCCCGAGGGGCCGGCGGGAACTGGAACGGAAGGTAGTCATTGAAACCTGCCGCGCCCTCGACCAGGGCGGCGGGCAGGCTTGGGCCAGGAGGGGATAGAGGTCTGAACGGGTTTACCGCGGCCGAAAGCGGGAGCCCTCCGGGGCGCGTTGGAATGACGGGGAATGAAGGTCGAAGAGGGTCTGGAGTTCCGCAGGGCGCGACCCACGGCCTTGCGGGCGGCGTGAAAGCGAGAAGTGGTAAAGCGGTTGGGCCAGCGGTCTAAATTTCCGTCCTTCACTTTCTGCCAAGTCTCACCAAAGAGGAGACGTCCACCAAGAGGAGCCCGACGCAGTTGAAACTTCAAATCAGGGGGTAATCCACGACAGGCTTGTAGAATGGCATCCCGACGCATGAGGTCACAGTTAGCAGCAGCCGCCATTGCGTTGACGGAAGAGTGATAAGCTGCCCGGTTAGCCGCGACCGCTAGAGTGAGGAGATCACCAAGAAGGGGTGAAGATTCTCGTGAGTCTTCAATGCGACGAATAAAAGCTTGTGTGAGAAGCTCCAGAAAACCCCCACAGGCTAAGGAGAGAAGAGAAAAGAGAGATCCCCAGGACTCCGGATTCTCATAAGCCGAGCAAATACTCAAAAACTGCTTATTTTTAAACATTAAAATCTCTCACCGGCTCTCACACACGTAAACCCCATTTAACCATCGCAGACTGCAATTCGCAGAGTATTGATTTCCCCCCACCCGGCCGGCTCGCACTGAATAAAATATGCACCGTCAAGAAAATAATCACCACACCACAATGGCATTGACGAAAATCTCCAGAGTCGTTAGCCGTGCGCGCAGGTAGTTTCGAAATGCACAAAAGATTTTTAATGATCCGATCATATGCGCGCGTTCTGGTCTGACGACACCGCCGTATGCTGAATGCTTTCAAAAGAAGCCAGATATGCTAATAGGATTGGAAAACCGGCCGTTTCTGTCGCAATCAGTAGCACACACACTGGCATAATGGCGTAATCAATAATTGTTATTGGGCTGCCCGCAACTCGCAATGCACTGAAATAACAGCAGTTTCAAGTCTACTGGTGCCAAGTAGAACTATATACTTACCTACAACCTGTAGGTAAGTACTGCAGGTTCTTTATAGTGGGATTCTTATGAGCTAACACATGGCCAGATCCTCAAGAGCCCTGGCCTCGGGCCCCAGGCCTGGCTTTAGTCAACTGTACTTCAGGTCTCCACTTGACTTCGGGTTGTGAAAGAGAATACCTGTTCCTCAGAAAAATCAATACAGTCCAAGTCTGCTGGGCCGGACTGCCGCCGGGTAGCTATTGTCAACTAATGCATATCAATCACGGGCTAATAGGATTGGAAAATTACACTGACATAATCACAACAGCCAGCACCGGTAATGCACTAGATTAATCACGCCGGGCAGCCCCTCAGTGCCGGGCATTAGTGCGCACTTAAAAAAAAACCTAAAAAACTTACAAGTTGTAGGTAACTTAAAGGTTACCTCTGCAGGTTCTTTATAGTTACTTACCATAAGAACTTATTAATTACTTACAATAAGAACTTATTAATTACTTACAAGAACTTGTCTCCAGTGACAAGATACTGAGTCAGATTTGACAAGATACAAAGACAAAGAAAGTTATTTTTTAAAAATATTCTGGCGGAGCTGTGGGTGTCAAATAGACAGGTGGCGTGTCATCTCTCTGTGAAGTATATGACAAAAATATTGTTTGATTACCAAAACTGATTTTTACTTCCCTAAAAGTCCTTGAAGTTTTTCTGTGGTTTCCTGTACCCCTATCCTTTTTCCCTCTGCTAAAAAACTAGCTTTTAGTTCTTCAACATTCACGGGAGATTGACTACGCATTTTATTTTGTATTTCAGACTTCAGTTGTTTGTAATTATTTAAATCGTCTTGCACTCTCTTAAATTCATCGTCATCAATACAATTATCATTTAATGCCTTACTTATAATCAGTTTTAGACTACTAAGTTTTGCACCAGCCAGCGTACTCAATGCTTCATGTTTCTGTAATTTTGTATGAAATCTCTTGTTTATGGCCTCCAAACCAAAGCATGCCAGACCTGTGGCAATGCTAGCTCCTTCAAGGCCAACGCCAATTAAACTTCCAATTCCAGTTGAAATCAATACAATACCCCCTACAGAACATCCAGCTGAAACTGCACCAATAGCCATAGAAGTGTTTTGAACAGAATTGAAAACGGCCTTATACCGTCTCTTACATCTGGAGTACCTCGCCTCTTCACTTTCCAAATATTTAATTGCTTCTGTAATATTATTTAATCTGAATGCGTCTGCCTGTAATGTTTTATCTGATGCAATTGGCACATGTGTCACCTGTGGATCAGGCGCAAGCGTTGTTTTTGTCGTCGCAATTGATTCAGTCGGCTCAAGCGTCGGTAGTATTGGATAGAATTTTACCATTTTTTTATTAACAAATATTTTTTATTTAATCAGCAATTACATTTTGCAACTCGTCAAAAGTATACAATTTATTTGCATAATAAAATGCAACAAGATCAATGTGTTCAAGGTTTATGTAACTTAGACGAACAAAAGTTGTTTTGTCAACCGATATCTTGACAGCTGGAACACTGCTCGAAACTTCAAAAACATGAACATTTTTTGTAATAGCAATAAAGACCTTTGTTGATTCTGATACTGTTTCATCCCATGTAAGCTTTATTCCCTGTGCTATATCTGCCTCTTTTGCAGTAGTTACAGATCTCATGATAATTTCAAATACTATTGTCGCTTCTCTTGCAATCAGAAAGTTTACTGGTGCAAACACGACCTTCGCATCAGACCTACCCTTCCTATGTGTAAGAAGATACCGTCGTTTCTCATAATTTTCAACTTTCAGTTTATCTCTGCTATTGTCATCTGAAGCAAAGCTTGGAACAAGACTTACAATCAGCGGCCCAGAGTTAACAACCTTCCTAAACACTAAGGCGCCTTCGTCATCAGTGTATACATAAGGACTAATAAATTCCAACTTTATGTCCCAGTCAATTGTTGGAGGTGGTGCAGGTACAGGTGAAACTACCCACTTATTACCCACATGTATTAAGTTGTAGGGCACATTATTTACAGGCGGAGTAGGAACAGTGACATCACGCAGCTGTCCAAGTTTAGGAATTGGTCTGTCTGTGCCTTCCTTCATGTTATCGATTACTTTTCGCTTGTACAATCCAACAGAAACAAGTTCAAGGCCATACACCTCTCCTACCTCACCTTCTTTATCAAAATCTTGCACATCAGCCAAATCTTTTAACTCTATTGATGGACACGCAACTGGTGTGATTCTCGGCTTTGGACCAAGACCACTCATTTTTATAAACAAAAATAAAATTATTTAACTTCTAACACTACACTAAAATCATGCATCACAACTGGTTTGCCATCCTGATTAGTTACATATAAACACAGTGATTCAAAGAAACTGGAACCTAATTTCTTAAACTGTAAAGGAAATCTAACAACCACACTTTCACAATAGGGTGCAGTTCCAGTCGGCACACATCTCAACAAAGTTGAAGGCTTTCCATTGTGTACATTTTTAGTTGTGTTTAGTTCTTTCAAATAAACATTTAGTACTGTGTGTACTGCCAAATGAACAGGATATCTTCCAGTTACTCTTTGTTTATTTGGTGAGAATAGACCTCCACTTAATGCCCAATCTTCATCTGGATTTTTTGTTACTGGGCCTAAAAAACCAAGTAACCTTCCAAGACTACCTGATAATAAATACTGGCTACCTTTTGGAAATTCAAATGCAACAAGTAAGTTAGCCGGATTTAAAGTAGCTTTAATTTTAAATTCATTTTGCAGCCATTCAGCTATAGTACAAAAGTCATAATACCCAGCTTGTAAGCCACTAACTTTATCCAAACCATCAACAGTTCCAGTTACAAAATAATTTTTATCATCTGTTACATTAAACCACTTTACTGTATAGAACATTTCATGGATAGCTACAGCCTTGCTACCATCACAATTATCAATCCCATTAGTTAACCACACTGGTTTGCTTGTGTCAAGATTTGTTAAGGTAATAAACATTTTTATTATCTCATAAAAAAAAGGATGGAATTTAAATCACCAACCATTACCACTACAAACGCATTTCAATTTAATGTAGATGCCAAATATAATGTCGCACCTACTTATGAACAGAAAATAATTCAACTAAATCAGCTTGATATTGCTGTAAGCGAACAAGATCTATTTCAAGTCAAAGTACCAAATCCGTTTGATCATTACCTAAACCCTCCAATAACAGATGATGCTACAGCAAGAAAGTGGACATCAAGACCATTACAGATGTTTCAAAACCAACTCAACTTTGCTATACTATGTTCAACTACAGGCTGTGGTGTTTCATTCACAGACCACTTGAATCACTCAAACAAACTGATTAGGTCTGTCTACCATTTTCACACATATTACCAGCTTAGACGTATACTGTCAGAACTGCATACACCTCTACCCACTGAATCTAGTTTCAACAGGTTTAACAACCCCATGGATATGAAAGCGTTTGAACGCATCTGTAATGAGTTTAACATAAGCCCTAAGTATGACTTTACACAAAAACTTGATGATCATAATGGTATGGGTACATTGTATTATGCTATGAGTCACAGACAATACCCTCAAGACTATTACCCCGGTTACACGTCATTCTCATCAAAATCACAAGTCTGGTTAGGATCAATAGAACAGAAACAGTCTAATGCCTGGACCACATTTATTTTAGACAAGAGTGACGGGTTTACTCAAGCAGGAGTCGAGCGCGTAAATGAGTCAATCAGAACATATGTCTGGTGTATACTAGGTGCACAGTCACTAACAAAATCAAACATTTTAAACGGGAGTGGAAAGTTTGAGGCACAAAAACAGTTTCTCGCTAATCTAGAAGATTCAATTAACTCATCAGTTGATCTCCCGTCAAGCATACAGCGCTACCAAGACGTACTCAGATATGCCAGATCAAAAGTTGACTTTGTAGTTGGCATCGGGTTATACATGTTACCGTCTGACCTTCAATTAAAAATGGGTACAATAACAAATTATAATAATGAAATAATTGTTGCTGGTGTTGGTCAAAAATTAGGACTCAATAAATCAGTAAACACACATTTACAGTCATTAATAATGCCAGTATCATCACCACCCGTACAGGCAGCCCTGGTAACACCAGTAATGTCAGTAACAGCCCCAGTCCCGGCACCCACACCTGTACTGGCACCAGCCCCAGTACCATCACCAGTACCGTCATCAAACACACATGAGTCAGAGAGAACTGCATTGGTAATGGGCCTCACAGGACTAGGTATATTACTTCTTTATCTGTTTCATTAAATAACCCACCATCAACCCTCCTACTGTTACCAAAAATATCAACACATGCTCTGCCATAATCCCAACTACCTTTGCTGCAGTATTGATCAGCCAACTGACAACTGTGCCTATAATACCAGGCAAAGCGTCCATTGCTTTCACAGCCAATTTCTTAAGCAAGTCTGATATATGTGATAATTGTTTTTTTACCCACGACTGTAAATCTTTTGGATCACTTGATGGTGCTGGGGGTGCTGGCGGTGTTGGACCGCCTCCACCACCGCCACCAGCACCGGAGACAGCCAACACTACAGTACTGATAATAAATCCAAGAGCAGTAATTAAACTGGCAATTGTAATACCCTGTTCTCTGAAAAGTGTTTTCAATCTCTCAGCCAAAGTAGTGTCTTCGTGAAGTATTTTCTGAATAGTTTCTCTAATCCTGTTGGCCTGTGTTTTCAGTTTTTGTCTTCCAATACTAATCGCTTCTAACCGTCCTGATCTTTCTATATACAAATCATTTAATCTGTGTTGAATTCTTTGTTTTACTTCTGTGTCAAGATTCTCTTCATCAGCAGTTGCTAATTTTTCTTTTTCTCGTTCTATGTGTTTATCAAGCTCACCCAGTTTGGCAACATTATTTACCATCTCACCTCTTATTGTCTGCAGTGATTTATCCAAACCCTTTATCTCTCGCATTGACAAAGGAGGGTCTTCTATTGTTTTCATTACATCATCTGTAAATGAGGTTTCTTGTATTACCGTGTTTGCTATTTCTGGCAGTCTTGTTACTTCAGTCATTTCAATTTCTTGTCCTGTTGGCAATCTTGTTTGCGTGTCATGGAGTGCAGTAACAAGTCTCGGTGTCAACCTTTTACTAGAACCAACACCAAGGTAACGCTGCAGTGCTGCCTCACCACCGACTTCTCCTTTAATTGTACTTAAAGCTCTAAACTTAGCAGGATTGCTTTTATGTGTTAAATGTACTTTACCTCTGTCAACAGTATTTAAATACAAATGACCCTTGCCATCAAGTTCAAACTGATTAGGATCTATGTTGTCTGGGCGATCACCAACATGTTCATAAAACGAGTTTACTTTGCTTTCTAAAAGTTCATGACGTAAACTGTAAGTATTTCTTGTACCAGTCATATCTGTCATACTGGTATCATAGTCATCCATGACATCCATTTCAATATCATCATGATTAAATCCTCCTGCTGCCATTGTTTTTATTAATTTAATATTTTTGATTTTTGCATAATAAAATGACACAGTCCTACGGATCAAAGTTAGACCCGTACAGAAAACTACGAGAAGCTCTTGGTGTTAAGGGCATTAGACAATCAATCGTCATTACAAACAATCCAAGTACTATAGATCAGAACCAAACACTTACAGTCAAGTTTCCAAACCTGGGTCCCAATGATGTTATTGTTCCTGGCACTGCTCGACTTGCATTTAATATTGAACTTTCATCAGAATCAGATGTAAACAGAACACTCGTTGACAATCTTGGCAGAGCAATTGTTAAGACTATTAAAGTAAAACTTGAAGGACAGGAAGTGTTTAGTCTTGATGATGCTGATGTGTTTTACTGTTACAAAGATTTGTGGCTCACAAGAGAAGAACGAGAAGACCGTGTTTACCAAGGCATACAATCCTCAAACGTTGCTAAACTTAGAATTGACGCGGGAGACAAATCAACATCTGCAATTGAAGACGTTATATTAGCAGATACATATGGTAATAGATTTTACATTCCACTTGAATTTGAAATCCTCACAACACACTTGCCTTATTACCAAGGAGCACTGAATGACCGTCTGAGTTTTGAACTAACATTTAATGACTGTGCAAAAGTTATCAAAACAACTGACCCAGACGCAACATACAAGATCTCAAACATTTCATTGGAATACAAAATTGTCACACACACTGAACTTGCCAGACTAATACAAAATCAATATCAGTCAAGACTTCCAATTTATTATGACCGCGTGATAAGACACAGTACAATACCCAAAGACAAAGCTGATACAATACCCAAAGACAAAGCTGATACAATGTGGAACATAAACCTTAACACACCTGCCAGGTCACTAAAAGGTATACTGATGTTGTTTATTGAACCAAAAAATCCATTCAAAAGAGATTCAGAAAAATTCTACAATCCAAAGATTACACATTTATCCTGTACGATTGAGGGACGTCTTAATCAAGTGTACGCTTCGGGTATGCTGCCTTATCAACACTATGACGAGATTATAAAGTGGGCGGGCGGGAGACTTAGAGAAAAACCAGCAAACATGGCGTGTAAAGATTTACATCTGTATGACGTAAGGATCAGTCAATACCTGACAGAAAAATACGCACTTTGGCTAGACCTGCGCAGTACAGACGATGACTATTTACATGGGTCAGGACGTACTGTTGAAAACGGCAGTGACGGAATAACAATTCAGATTCAAAAAAAGACTGAAACAGGAGGAGCCATAAATATTTATTTGTATCTGATTTATGATGCACAACTCAATATTGCAGAAAGCAGACTAAGTGGACACTTGTATTAAATTATAATTAGTATTAAAATGAACCTGAGCTTAATGACACTCGACCCACACTGTGGTTTGTTTTGTGGTGCGACAGGCTGTGGGAAAACTGAATTTGTACTTAATCTGTTACAAACAAGATATATATACCATTTCGAAAACATTGTAATATTTTGTCCTACAATAAAACACAACAAAGCTTATCACAACCGTTTTTTCATTTGGACTGACAGTAATATCTATTTAGTTGACCCTGAGAAAAAATTGAATGACTACCTACTGTATTTTTACAAACAATTTGAAGGACAGTCAACCCTGTTCATAGTCGATGACTGCTCAGCAGAGAAAGACATTGTCAAGAAAAGAAACACTCTAGCAGAACTGGCTTTTAGTGGCAGACACGCAAATGTTAGTGTATGGATTCTCACTCAGAAATATAATGCTGTACTGAAAGATTTTCGAGAACAGTTAAAGTTTATCTGTTTGTTTTACTGTAAGGATCGTGACAGCTTTGAAGACTGTCTCAGAGAAAATGATGTCATACCAAATAAGCAGGAACGAGACGATGTAAAAAATAAACTGAAATCAACTAAGCATCTAAAGCTCATTTTAAAGACAGATCAGCCCACAGGGTATGGGTTAGTAAATTAATTTATACTTTTGTTTTGTCCAATAAAAATGACAGACGGACAAACCATTGACATCACAGACTGCTTCAGAGATGTTGTGCACTTTACTCAGATAAGAACACCTCCCAAACAGCCGGACATAAATGTCTTAAAACCGACAGCAATATATTTGTCATATAATATGACTTTAGATTATGTTGATGAGCATCCAAATGTGGAGAGTTTGACAGTTGATTTTAGGACACCCACATTAAGAGTTAAAAATAATAACCGCCAGGACTGGTTCGAGATACTTTGTGAACAGATATTTCAACAATTACGTAAACTAAATGTTTATATTAACAGTGTTACAGTCAATAAAGTGGTATTACATAAAGTGTAATTTTTCTATTATTATTTTGTCGGACAAATAAAAATGACGGACAATGCTCAAGGTTTAAGAAACGTGTTTCACACAACAGACTTGCCTATATCTAATAGTAACAATGTTTATGAATCGATAGAAATGTCATTTTCTGTCATACAAGATAATCTTCTTACAGGCAGTGTAAAGATTCAGATTGTTGCAAAAATTGAATTCAGCAGAGTAGACAGTGAAGTGATTATATCGTATATATCAACAAGACAACACACTATTAACACAAGAAGAGAATTAGAAAACGTGTTTAAAAACAGACTATTACCTGACTTTTTAGAAGCAATTGACAAAGCAAGAATGAAGGGGTCTGGTTGGCACGAAGGTCATGTGCATGAACTACAATTGAAACAGTCAAGGTATCATCCTATACTAGGCAAATCATGGATACCACTGCCTATTGGCGTTGCAAACAAAAAGGCTGTTGTTAACATACAGAACAATGATAATTTCTGTTTTATGTGGTGTGTGCTTGCTAAACTACATTATGTAAAAACAAAACCTGAACATGTATCTAACTATATCAAATTTGTAAATGAACTCAACTTCAGTGGTATTGAGTTCCCTGTTAAGGTAGAAGACATAGACTTTTTTGAACAATTAAATCCTGGCATATCTGTAAATGTGTTTGTGTGGGATAATGACTCTGTTGACAAGTTACAACCCATTAGAGTATCGCCACTTGCCCCCACCTACGGTCAACCAGAAGACAAACATGTTGACATGTTACTAATTGACGATCACTACACAATTATCAGGAGTATGTCACGTCTAATTCATGGGCATGTATCAAAACACAATGGCAAACAGGAAGTGTGTAAGAGATGTTTACAAAGGTTCTCCTCTATTGAAGTGGCACACAAACATGTTTTACATTGTAGATCAGCTGATGACATACAAACAGTACTTAAGTATCCAGAGCCTGGTAGTCAAGTATATTTTAAGAACTATAAGAATCAACAAAAGCTGCCGTTTGTAGTGTATGCATTGATTGTACATTGCTTAACGTCCCGACAGCAACAAGGCTTTCTCAGGACGTGCCTGCACTGCTTGTGAAAAAAAAACTAAACAGAAAATTGAATGTATGTCGCCAGCCGGTCAAATACATTAAATAAACCTACAACATGGGGCATAAATAAAGCTAAGACCATTTAGCAACACACATCCAATATCAAGAGCTACAGGCAGTGCAGACAGTAGGGAGAGTTTTAAAAAGGCAAATACAGGTGAATGGACAAAGGGTAGACAGAAACACATGCCCCAGAATAGAGAGAAAAACCCACCCTGTGGGGCTGACCAGGGTGACCCTGGGAACTAAAAAATACCTAACCCCACCCAAGTCCCCCAGGGCAGACCCGGGTGGGGTTGTAGTGTATGCAGATTTTGAATCATTAGTTGTACCATATGAAGGTCCTGTTCCAGAGTCATTACCAAAGACTGTAAAGTTGAGTGACCAAGTGGTGTGTTCTTTTGGTTATATTATTGTTAGGTCAGACGGTTTGCATTCAGAACCTGTTATCTACAGAGGTGAAAATGCAGCATGTCTGTTTTTAACAGAAATGAGACAACTGTACAGTCAGGTAGTACAGTATCTCACAACATGTCAGATGCCTTTGGTGATGACAGAAGAAGACAAACTAAAATTTGATACAGCTGAGACATGTTGGATTTGTGAACAGCCTTTAGGAGGTGATAAAGTTCGTGACCATGATCACATAACTGGACGTTACAGAGGTGCTGCACATAGCAATTGTAACTTATTATTAAAAATAGATCCTAAGACATACAAGTTACCAATCTTTTTCCACAATCTCAAAGGGTATGATTCACACATTATCATGCAGGCTGTAGACGAGTCTTACAGAAACATAAGTTGTATTGCACAGACAACTGAGAAATACTTAACTTTTAGGTTAGACAAATTAGCATTTTATGACTCCATGCAACATTTGTCTTTAGGTCTTGCTAGTCTGGCAGAAGGACTGACTGAGTATCCAATAACGAGTAAATATTTTGAGCCAGACTTAATTAAGAAAGGTGTGTATCCGTATGAGTACATCAGTGACTGGGTTGTGTTTGAAGAAACAAGACTACCACCAAAAGATAAATTTTATTCTACACTTAATGGTAAAGGTATTTCTGACTCTGATTACCAACATGCACTTGATGTATGGGATAAATTAGGATGCCAGACAATTGGTGACTACCATGACCAGTACTTAAAGGCTGACGTTTGCTTGCTAGCAGACGTATTTGAAAGTTACCGTGAAAAGGGTTTGTTACACTACAAGCTTGACCCTGCCTGTTACATAACTAGTCCTGGCATGACATGGGATGCATTTTTTGAAATCCAGTAAGATATTTATTGACCTGTTGTCTGATTGTACGATGGGTGAAATGGTGGAACGCGGATTGAGGGGAGGCATTAGTATTGCAGCGAACAATTATGCCAAAGCAAATAATAAATATATTGACGACCCGGGGTTTGACCCCAAGGGGTCAAGGTCATTCATTACCTATGTAGACGCTAACAATTTGTATGGCTGGGCGATGTGTGAATTATTGCCCTTGAAAAACTTTTGTCTGTATGATTTGTCACAGTATGACGTAACAGAGTCAGGTCTAACAAACAATATTATGAATCTTGACCGAAACGACGCGAAGGGTTGGATCTTTGAAGTAGATCTAGAGTACCCACACCATCTACATGATTACCATAATGATTATCCCTTAGCTGTTGAGAAAATGAGTATGACAGGGAAAAAAGAAGACACCAAACTTGTACCAAATTTGAATGACAAATTCAATTACGTTTGTCACTACCGCTTGTTACAGTTTTATATCAGACATGGGTTAGTACTAAAGAAAGTTCACAGAGGTATACAATTTGATCAGAGTGCTTTCATGAAAGATTACATAATGAAGAACACAACATTGCGTGCCAGAGACGGCAACACTGCATTTGACAAAGACTTCTTTAAGCTTATGAACAATGCCTGTTTTGGCAAGACAATGGAAAATCCTCATCACAGAAAAGATGTGAGACTGGTCACAACTGAATCAGGTGCAATTAAACTTACAGGCAAGCCACAGTACACCGGGTATAAAGAGTTTCATTCATCATTGTATGCCATGTCACTCAAAAAAAAGATTGTTAAACTGGACAAGCCAGTATTCATTGGTATGGCAATTCTTGAGTTGTCAAAATTACTGATGCTTGAATTTTATTATGATTACTTTAAATTAAAGTATCCTGACTGCCGTCTGTTATACACTGACACCGACTCTATGATCATTGATGTGTGTACTGAAGACTTTTATGAAGATTGATTGTACATTGCTTAACGTCCCGACAGCAACAAGGCTTTCTCAGGACGTGCCTGCACTGCTTGTGAAAAAAAATAAACAGAACATTGAATGTATGTCACCAGCCGGTCAAATACATTAAATAAACCTAACACATGGGGCCTAAATAAAGCTAAGACCATCCAGCAACACACATCCAATATCAAGAGCTACAGGCAGTGCAGACAGTAGGGAGAGTTTTAAAAAGGCAAACACAGGTGAATGGACAAAGGGCAGACAGAAACACACGCCCCAGAACAGAGAGAAAAACCCACCCTGTGGGGCTGACCAGGGTGACCCTGGGAACTAAAAAATACCTAACCCCACCCAAGTCCCCCAGGGCAGACCCGGGTGGGGCTTTTATGAAGACATGAAAACAGAACTACACATGTATGACACATCTGACTACCCTAAAGACCATCCACTGTTTAGCACACAAAACAAAAAAAAGTGCCTGGTAAGTTTAAGGATGAACTAAATGGCGTGCCAATAGTTGAGTACGTTGGTCTGAGATCAAAAATGTATTCTATACTGCACCAGAAGGGTAGTCAGTCGAAAGCCAAAGGTATCAAGAAAACAGCAATAAAAAATAAAGACATTCGTCATGAACATTACAAGCAAGTGTTAGATGGTGCATTGATGCCTGATTATCCAAACAAGTCACTGAGATCAAACAAACATAATCTTGAAATGATCCAAACACATAAGAAGTCACTTGCAGTTGGAGACACGAAACGAGTGTTTTTTCAGTAAGGAAAAGGCTTATGCACCTGGTCATTACAGACTCAAGTTATCTGAAGACATTTGTGATGAATTAATTGACGACTTAGTTACTGAAATGAGTAACGGTGTCTGGGGGAATAATCTGTAATTCTTCTCTGACAAATGCCCTCTGTGGTGCAGGGTCGAACAGGTAATATATTGTTGCGTCAGGACCGGGAATTATTTTTTTTATATTGTGTACAGATGTTGACCAGATGGGGTCTGTCGCTCTGCGCTTTATGTCATTTTCAGCTTCACCTGGTTGATACAAATATCTCACCTGTTTGGTAAATAAACTTGTGTCTGGTGCTGGTGCTGGGGCTGTTTTTGACTCTGTAATTGTTTTCAATTTAATAGCATCAGCAGGTTTAGGGTGTCCTTCATTGTTCATTGCTTTTATCACAGATGGTAATCTCTTTACCCACTCAGTGTTACGGGTGTCATGCATGAGTTCCTTTGAATACTGGTAACTGAAAAGTCTTTCTGATAACTGTTTGTTAAAGTTCTCTACAATTGCCTGTGATCTGTGTACGCCTGGAATGCCTCGTCTGACCAGTACGCCATACTTCGCAAATAACTGATTAACAGCACCTTTGAATTCTGATCCGTCATCAACCTGCACTAGTCTGGGGTATCTTAAAGGACCTCGACCATATATTTTTGTTAATGCTGTAGCAACTGTACTGGCTGTTTTGTCAGATATGGGTTCAGCGTCTTTGTACCTTGAAGCAATGTCTACAACAGTTAATGCATACTTGTATCGTTTCTTTCTTATTGTGTCATGTGGAAGAAACAGGAGGTCCATTTGATGTGTGTCATTTGGTGTTGTGTTCTCAAAATGAGGCCTTGTTATTTTTCTTGGAGCAGGGATTGATTGATTGATTGTACATTGCTTAACGTCCCGACAGCAACAAGGCTTTCTCAGGACGTGCCTGCACTGCTTGTGAAAAAAAAAACCAAACAGAAAATTGAATGTATGTCGCCAGCCGGTCAAATACGTTAAATAAACCTACAACATGGGGCCTAAATAAAGCTAAGACCATTTAGCAACACATCCAATATCAAGAGCTACAGGCAGTGCAGACAGTAGGGAGAGTTTTAAAAAGGCAAATACAGGTGAATGGACAAAGGGTAGACAGAAACGCATGCCCCAGAATAGAGAGAAAAACCCACCCTGTGGGGCTGACCAGGGTGACCCTGGGAACTAAAAAATACCTAACCCCACCCAAGTCCCCCAGGGCAGACCCGGGTGGGGTTTGGAGCAGGGAGATATATCTGCCAAATTGCCTGTCTCTGTAACCATTGCTTGACCTGATTGAGTGTTATATCTCCGCCCACAGCGGCATGTAATTTCTGAATAGCTGTTTGCCCTTTCCAATAGCCTGATGGTGAGTAATATATTTTTGATAGTTTATTTTCGGCTGCCATTTTTTCTAGCAATGAAAACTCCAGTAAAATAAACAAATGTCATTCCCACTAGAACAAAGATTATCTCTCCATTTCTTTGTTCTGTACTTGGTTTGTAATAGTCACTGAGTTTTGGTTTTGGGATAGACATGTCTTCACCTGTGACTAAAAAATATTCCCTGATTGCGTCATCTGTATTTGAAAACGTATGTTGTGCGTGGCCTTCAAGCCTCAATCTTTCATTGATGAAATCAAGTTTCTCAATTCTATTCTTTTCATATTCCTGCTGGGCTTGTGCTAATTTTTCTGACGCCTCATTGTGTCGTCTCATCTCCAGAGCAGATTCTTCTCTACCCATTTTTGAAAAGAGGTAGTTTGAGCCACTGAATGAAAGTGCGTTAACCATCGCACCTCCTATCATAATAGCTATCGTCGCCATATTATTTTTATTTACATAGAAACATTTTCAGGAATAATTCCTTGCTTGACGAGAAAATCTTTTGTCGCAATTGACGCTGTAACAACTGTAATTAGCTTAGCACTGTCTTCAAAGTCTAATCTACTCAAGTCTGCTGATTTCATTTTGAGTAGACTTTTTCCTAGCATAGAATAAGCTACTGCTAATCCACTTATCACGGCAGAGTGATAGACAAGGTTCATTATGTTCTTTGAGTCGCTCATTTTCTAAGGCAATAAAATTAAAATAATATTTTTATTTATTGCATGAAAAATGGATCGTAGGGTTTTGACATTGCTGGTAATGTGGCGACTTCTGGTTTTGTTTTTGGAGTGTCTGATTTTTGGGACACTGTACGAGTCTGTGGTTTGTATTTTTTGTATAATTGATAACCTACGTAACCAAATCCGGCAACAAATCTGGCAACTATATATTTTGTTGTTTGAGGGTCAGACTTAGTTGTTTGTCTCTCACTTTGATGAGGGTGTGTCAGTATTGACACTGGTCCTGAAGGTGTTGACGCCTGGTCAGTCACATGAGCCTTTTCTGTTTGTGCTTGAAGCTGTAATTTTTTTTGTCTGTTATATTCGGCTAATCTTTTTCCTGCCTCAACCCTGCCTGGACTTTTAGCCTTAGTCACAGTTTGAACCTGTGTCAAAACAGGGTCCGGGTTCTGTTGTGTAGTCATCTTGTTCTCGTCCATTTGATCCTTCTTTTTCTTTCTCTAGAAAATTTATTTTTGAAAAATCAATATGACTCCCGGTAACAAGAAGGGTTACGACAGGAGCAAGGTAATTTCCAAACTTGTAAAACATTACTTACTTACTTACGCCTGTCACCCCTACCCGGGTATAGGCCGTCAACGAGAGACCTCCAGCAACTCCTGTCCTGTGCTTCTCCTTCGATTCTACTCCAGGTGGTTCCCAGTCTCTTGATGTCTGCTTGGAGGTCTCGACGCCAGGAGTTTCTCGGCCTACCTCTTTTCCTCTTTCCCTGAGGGTTCCATGACAATGCCTGCCTAGTGATACTGGAAGCTGGCTTTCTCAGACTGTGACCGATCCATCCCCATCTTCTTCGCCCAATTTCATTCTCTGCTGTTATCTGCTCTGTTCTCTCCCAGAGTCTGACGTTGCTGATCTTCTCTGGCCAGTGGATTTTCAAAATTCTTCTAAGGCAACTGTTCATGAAGGTCTGTACTCTGTTGACTGTGGTTTTTGTCAATCTCCATGTCTCTGCTCCATATAGGAGAACTGCTTTTACATTGGAGTTGAAAATCCGGACTTTGGTGTGTTGTGACAGCTCTCTGGAACTCCATACTTTTTTCAACTGGAGAAAGGCTGCTCTGGCTTTACCGATTCGTGCTCTGACATCTGCATCAGTGCCGCCTTTTTTGTCTATGATGCTCCCGAGATAGGTGAAGGACTCCACCTCCTCCAACGGGGTGCCAGCAAGCAAGACTGGTTCTTCCCTGGTTGCGTTCAGCCTCATTGTCTTTGTTTTCTGTTTGTGAATGGTGAGGCCCACTTGGGACGAGATGTCAGCAAGCCTCGTGGTCTTGTCCTGCATTTGTTGATGAGTGTGGGACAGTAATGCCAAGTCGTCTGCAAAATCGAGGTCGTCAAGCTGTGTCCACAGTGTCCACTGTATTCCACTTCGTCTGTGCTCTGTGGTCATCTTCATGACCCAGTCTATGGCCAGTAGGAAGAGGAACGGAGACAGCAGACACCCCTGCCTGACACCAGTTCTGACCTGGAGCTCTCTGGTGAACTGCCCTTCGTGGATCACGCGACATGTCATGCCATCATAGCTGCTCTTGATCAGGCGGACGAGCTTTGTGGGTACACCGTAGTGTCGTAGGAGTTTCCACAGTCTCTCGGTCCACACTGTCAAATGCTTTCTCATAATCCACAAAGTTGACGTACAGCGGGGAGCTCCACTCCAGAGACTGTTCCACGATGATGCGGAGAGTGGCGATCTGGTCTGTACATGATCGGTTCTTCCTGAATCCTGCTTGCTGGTCTCTCAGCTGGGGGTCAACGGAGCTCTTCATTCTTTCTAGGATGATCCTGTTGAAGACCTTTCCTGGTACTGACAGCAAGGTGATTCCTCTGTAGTTGGAACACTTGCTGAGGTCGCCTTTCTTGGGAAGCTTGATTAGGTACCCCTCCTTCCAGTCAGCCGGCATCACCTCCTCTTCCCAGATCTTTCCAAACAGTGGGTACAGCATCTCAACTGTTGTCTCTAGGTCTGCTTTCAGAGACTCCGCTGGGATGCCATCTGGCCCTGCTGCTTTGCCATTCTTCAAAAATGCCACTGCTTTTCTGATCTCTTCCCGGCTGGGTCTGTCACAGCTGATGGGTAGGTCAGTCTCTGCCGGCTGGATGTCGGGGGGGGGGTCGGGTGGGCTAGGTCTGTTCAGTAACTCTTCAAAATACTCGGCCCATCTGTCGAGTTGGTCTGCTCTGTCTGCAATAGGCTTGCCTTCTTTGTCTTTTACTGGTCTTTCTGTATGGCCATACTTACCCGACAATCTTCTGGTAATGTCGTAGAGCTGTTTCATGTTGCCGCTGCCTGCTGCCTTTTCTGCCTCTGCTGCCAGGCTTTCTGTGTAGGCCCTCTTGTCTGCCCTGATACTCCTCTTCACCTCGCGGTTGGCTTCCGAGTATTCCCCCTGTGCCCTTACTTTGGCTGCTCTCGTGCGACTGTTGTTGACCGCTGCTTTCTTCTGCTTCCTCGCTTCTATCTTCTTCAAGGTCTGTGCCGACAGCCAGTCCTTGTGGTGGTGTTTCCTGAACCCTACAGTGTCTTTGCAGGTTGAGTTCAGTGCCTCTCTAACTGCCTTCCACTGCTGCTCTGTGGTGACCGCCTCCTCTTCATTTACTAGCTCCTGTAGCGCTTGAAACCGGTTGGACAGCACCAGTTTGAACTCTTCTCTAACTCCAGTTTCTCTCAGGAGGCCTACATTATAGCGCTGTCTTCTTGTTGTCTCTGTGCGGCTTTTCTTTAGCTTGAGCTTCATTCTTAAGGTAAGCAGATGGTGGTCTGAGGCGACATCTGCTCCCCGCCTCACTCGAACATCTTGAAGGGATCTTCTGAATTTCTTGCTAATGCAGATATGGTCTATTTGGTTCTCTGTTGTATGGTCAGGTGAGACCCAAGTTGCTTTGTGTATTCTTCTGTGTGGGAAGATGCTGCCTCCAATGACAAGTCGGTTTAGAGCACAAAAGTCTACAAACCTCTCCCCGTTCTCACTCATCTCCGAGCCTAGTCCCTGTCTCCCCATCACCTCTTCGTATCCGGTGTTGTCCTCCCCTATTTTGGCATTAAAATCGCCCATGACGATGGTGATGTCTCGCTCCGCACATTTGTCCACGGCGCTCTGGAGTCGGTCGTAGAACTCTTGTTTCTCTTCCTCATCACTGTCATTGGTGGGCGCATAACACTGGATGACGTTCAGCTTGAGCTTTTTCTTGGTTCTAAAGGCTGCTGTTATAATTCTTGGCCCAAGAGGTTCCCAGCCCATCAGCGCTCTCTGTGCCACTGGTGACAGCATGAGTGCTACTCCTTCTGTATGGGGGGCATTCTCCTCTTCATGACCTGAATACAGAATCATCTCCCCACTTAACAGCCTTTTCTGGCCAGACTGCGTCCATCTGGCTTCACTGATGCCTAGCAGGGAAAGATTGTACTTTTGCATTTCCGCTGCTATCTGGGCGGCCTTGCCGCTCTGGTACATGGTCTTGACGTTCCATGTGCCCATGGTTGTATCCCTGGATAGAGAGAGGCGGCTCGGTCCTGTGGCTTCCGAAGACTTCCGGCTTTCACCACAGGACGTCATAAGTCTTCTAGTAGAAGAACCTTCCTCCTCCAGGAAAGGAATTACTGTTAGTCTTTTCGTCGGCGTTTTTGTAGCTATTTCCTTTTTTGCAGGGTGGGGAAGCTACCCCCACGCCCAACCCCCTTACTAGGAGGACCAGGGGTTTTCTGTCGGGGTCACCTTCCCTTAGACCATGTTGGTTCACGGCACCTTATTTCATTCGGTGCACCCCTCTCACGAGGGACCCCCTATCCACCACCCAGGGGACGCGCCTCAACGCCGTATGGTCCCAGCGCGAGGTTGTAAAACATGACGCATGCTAATTTACCAATTGAACTTGAAACAATAGGATTGCTTTCAAAGTCATGTGATAGACTGTCAGTGTCTACAGGTAGAAAGTGACTCACTGCTTTTGTGTATAGGCATACAAGTGATCGACTTAAATCACGTGTCATTAGTGAGGCAATGTGGTTCTCATATTTTAAATGAAGCTTGATTAGTTCGTCAGAGGTTAGAGATTCAATATCCTCTGTCATGTATTATTGTCTTCCTAGATAAGTCTTTGATTTGCCTGAGACAATCACAGACAAAAGCCGCTGTTTTTTGGAGTCTAAGTCTTTGTTCTCTACAGCGCCAATATCATTTAGGAGTAACAATTCGTCTTGGTTCATTATTTTATTTTATAATATAATAAAAAAAAAGTGAATTAAAATTCTTGCACTTACCTTTGTGTTTAGGCTGCTTTATATAAAATAAAAACACTTTAATCCTTGCATGTGTTGCTAGAGCAAAACACCTTACACATGTCAACGACGGAGGCAGACCAGTGCAACACGCACAGCAAACCACTCTGAGTCCCATCATCAAATGACTGGCACAGTGCACTTTAACGCTGAAGAAATATATGAACAGCAGACAAACCCAGGCAGTCTAACACGCAGAGAGATAAAACACCACTCATGCCAGTCTATACAGTGCTGCAATCAATTTCTGTGCCAACATGCAGTTATAAGTCTTTAAATTGATAATAGCCCTGGCCGGCACAACCACCCGCCAGTCAGTGCAGTGCATACGAGCACAGAAATAACAGTCGACAGTCAACACCACAAGAAGGGCCTTACCCTAAAAGGTTTCTCTGTTTCCAACAGGCTGCTAACTCATTTAGATCTGTTTCTGACTTGTCTGTGTTGATAGATATGTGCATTACATGCCGTCTGCTATTTGGGTGCCAGGTATTGATTATGAAAAAAAGCTCTCGGCACCAACTGGCCAAATTAGTCTGATGCAATGTCTGGAAAAAGCTGACGCAATGCTTTGTTTGGGCCCGGTTGCTATAAACATAAACCAGTCACAACTCTTTCATTGGTGCATGTTGACTGGAGATAGAACAGGGCAGGTATCGCCTTACCGCACAGTGTATACTGTTCTATTTAAGTCTTTGCGAGTAAGTTGTGGTTCTTGTCTGTGAGCATTTGCTGCAAACCACGGCACAGTCTAGCAGTCTAGGAGGCCGAACTCGTGCGGCTCCGAATTCTATGCATAAAATTGACGTGAAGTAGGACAAAAGTTTTTTCATCGCCGGCCTGCCACGTCTCCTAGGTTCTGAATGACGCATACGTGTCTCATAGCCACCTCACAGAGAGAAAGGATTTAAAAGTCAGTATATATGTGTGTGCTATTACATGTCTTGTTTAAATCTGTGTACGGTGACCATGAAAAGTTACCAGCAGTGAGTCATCTGCACCTGCCTCGTCGTGATTTCCCGAGGAAAAGTAGTGCTCATATTGAACCTTTCTGCACTTAGAATTTCTTAAAGTGTGTTCTTATGCAGCCATACAGGGTAGTTGTGTGTGTGTGTGTGTGTGTGTGTGTGTGTGTGTGTGTGTGTGTGTGTGTGTGTGTGTGTGTGTGTGTGTGAGCAGTGTTTGTATGTCGGTGTGTGTGATGGTATGTATATTTGTGTGTGTATGTATGTGTGTTGGTATGTGTGTTTATTCCACTTGGCTCCATTAGCAGTCTGGACTGCAACCCTTTGTCCATAACGAGTTATTGATAGAAATGGCCAGGTAATTCTCTGCAGTGACGCAATGTTTGGGCCCGGTTGCTGTGTACATAATTCCTTAGAAACCAGTCCCAGTCACACTCTTGCATCGGTGCATGTATGTATGTGTGTGTGTGTGTGTGTGTGTGTGTGTGTGTGTGTGTGTGTGTGTGTGTGTGTGTGTGTGTGTGTGTGTGAGAGAGAGGACTGTGGCACCCTGTGAATAAACACAGGCGATGTTTCCTCAGAAATAAGCTCTTTCACAACCTGAAGTCAAGTGGAGACCTGAAGTACAGTTGACTAAAGCCAGGCCTGGGGCCCGAGGCCAGGGCTCTTGAGGATCTGGCCATGTGTTAGCTCATAAGAATCCCACTATAAAGAACCTGCAGTACTTACCTACAGGTTGTAGATAAGTACATAGTTCTACTTGGCACCAGTAGACTTGAAACTGCTGTTATTTCAGTGCATTGCGAGTTGCGGGCAGCCCAATAACAATTATTGATTACACCATTATGCCAGTGTGTGTGCTACTGATTGCGACAGAAACGGCCGGTTTTCCAATCCTATTAGCATATCTGGCTTCTTTTGAAAGCATTCAGCATACGGCGGTGTCGTCAGACCAGAACGCGCGCATATGATCGGATCATTAAAAATCTTTTGTGCATTTCGAAACTACCTGCGCGCACGGCTAACGACTCTGGAGATTTTCGTCAATGCCATTGTGGTGTGGTGATTATTTTCTTGACGGTGCATATTTTATTCAGTGCGAGCCGGCCGGGTGGGGGGAAATCAATACTCTGCGAATTGCAGTCTGCGATGGTTAAATGGGGTTTACGTGTGTGAGAGCCGGTGAGAGATTTTAATGTTTAAAAATAAGCAGTTTTTGAGTATTTGCTCGGCTTATGAGAATCCGGAGTCCTGGGGATCTCTCTTTTCTCTTCTCTTAAGGTGTTCCGCACTAGGGTCTTATCCAAACCACGCGGGAAAGTGTAACGTAGCTTTGAGTTGCCGCCAAGCTGCATCACAACCGGAGGGTCCAACGTGGGAAGTGTGCACTGAAAAGACTGTGAATGGCCCGCGTACCAAGATTGGCGGAACGCGATGTCAAGGTCAGCTGGCCACTTGCGATCCGCAAAAAAGGAGTATTCTTGTGAATCCGTGTGTAGATGAGCGGAGAAGGAATCCCGCATATCTTGAAATCCAGGAGGTTGAGGCAGCGACTTGAATCTCTTCTGTTGCCGGTCCGAATCAACAAAGGCGGACACCTTCCGTTTGAGCGGAGGGGACGGAGGGCACTCATCGTTCGGTAGGGCGGCCACGACAATACGAGCCGCTTCATTAATGCAAAGAAGCGTTTCCGTGCGCAACGACGAAGGGAGCGTAGTCGACACAGGCGCATCCGACACATCAGAGCGCGGCGAAAGGGAGCGGCCGCCAAAGTCGAGGAGATTAGAGACCGAATCCTCAGGAAGGAGACTAAGGGTGTCCTCTTCGCGTGTAGGGAGGGAGATCGGATGGAGGGTCCGTGAGGGAGAAACGGCGCGGAGCCCGTCCGGATGAGAAATTGTAGCCACCGGCGATCGTCGTACCCCTGGAAGATGGTGAAGCGGGTGCAGGGGAAAGGTATAAACGGGAGGGGGGGACCTAGAGGGAACCGTGTGATGTGAACGGGGAGAACGACTGCGATGACGGGAGCGGCTGCGATGACGGGAGTGGCGGTCACGGTGAACTTTACCAGCGGAGGTCCGACTACGTGGCCGAGGAGGGGAAGGGGACGGGGGACGGAACGGAAGGGGAGAAGCAGACCGAGACAAGCTGGAAGCCGAACGGGGAACCGAAGCGGGAGAAGGAGATGAAAGGGAAGATGATGATGAATGCCGAGGACTGCGGCGATCGGAACGGACAGTAGAACGATGCTCCTGACGGTAGTCACCCGACGCGTGAATGTGTGGAGTAATGGAGGTCACGTGAGAAAGAGGAACACGGTCATCAAACCGATGACGCCTGGACCTGGATCTCTCGCCAGTCTCTGTACGGCGGGTACGTTGCCGCATAGGCGTCTCTCCGTAAGAGCACGCAGACTTGTGCAAATGAGATCTCATGCGACGATTTTCGGACAAAGGACTGCGCGAAGCATGTCGTGGAATGCGTGCCCCCGGAAGGCAAACGCTACGCCCTAAGGCGGACTCCCCGTAAGAGCCAGCAGGCGTTGTCCGTTTATAAATCTTTGTGGATGAGCCAATGTGAAGCGGCCGACAGCGCAGTTGATCGCCACGGTCCATTAGAATGCGACTAGTTGCGGACAACGTACTACGCGAAGTATGTCGCGGTATGCGTGCCCCCGTAAGGCAAACGCTAAGCCCTAAGGCGGACTCCCCGTAAGAGTCAGCAGGCTGTGTCCGGTTAGAGAGTTTGGAGGATGAGGAAATCGCAAGCGGAGGACGATTCAGCTGATCCTCACGGTCTCCAGAAATTCGATTATTTTTGGACAACGTACTACGCTAAGGGTAGTCGCGGTATGCGTGCCCCCGTAAGGCAAACGCTGCGCCCTAAGGCGGACTCCCCATAAGAGTCAGCAGGCGGTGTCCGATTAGAAGTGAGGGAAGATGAGCGAAGCTCAAGCAGCTGAC
Organism: Semisulcospira habei; assembly: GCA_036245525.1. Classification (NCBI taxonomy): domain Eukaryota; kingdom Metazoa; phylum Mollusca; class Gastropoda; family Semisulcospiridae; genus Semisulcospira; species Semisulcospira habei. The sequence goes on from BTPG01000004.1 coordinate 58,682,636, forward strand.
GGCTCAGTGGATCCTCACGGTCCACGCCCACGCGTTTGGAAACAGCGCCAAGTACTGATGTGGGCTCTAGGAAGGAAGCCCTGTCACTAGGCGAATGCGGACGCTCGCGCCTGTAAAAACTCCAAAGCTGCGACCATTGCTGCTCGGGCCAGGCGGCGCAGACGGTGCAAGTATGGTCCGAATTGCATCCCGTACAAGGAAGGCAAAAATCATGGTCGTCACACGGCCACCGGAAAGATCCACACTTGTCGCAGGTACGCACGGGGTAACTGCAACATACAAACAGAAATAGCAGGCGACTGGGCGCAAACACTCTGAGTGCGCGAAAACGAGAACGAAAGCTATGCGCGATCTGACGAAACAAACTAGGCACCCGGGCCGGGGCCTTGTGAGAGAGGGGCCAAGACCTTACCTCTCCTGTGACGTGGCGATGGGTGGAGGAATCTCCATAGCCGGAGCAGTAAACACCACAGGGAGTACCTTCCTTTGTTTGTTTGTTTGTTGTTTCTTTTTTTCCGTTATCACCAGAACGAAGAAAAACACAGTTCACTCGAAGCACAATCCTTGAAAAACACACACAGGCACATAAATCCAAGCACACAAGTCTGAAGGAACACAGTAATCCACAAAAAGAAGAGCAGGGAAAAACCGTTAGCAACGGTCGGTGGAGCGATAGGCTAACACGTCTGAACTTCAGAGCTATTGGGCCATGTAGTGGGTGCCTGATTGGACTGGGACGGGAGGCTACTCTCAGCCCTGAGGGTTCCCCGAGTGCCTCCCAGGTGGTGAAGGAACACAACAAGTTCTTAGGCTAAAACTGAGTAAGTAGTAGACACTTCCAGACAGTAATGTCATCGGTAATGTTTTTGAGGAAACAAAAAGAAGACGTCTTGTCCAAATGTAGCCATTTTTGGAGGCTGAAATTGACAGGCTAAGTATACCTTCCTATCAGTAATACCATCGGTAAAGTTTTTGATGAAACAAAGAAGACGTCTTGTCAAAATGTAGCCATTTTTCATGTATTTTTTTATGCCGTTTTGACCTTTGCCCTCACTGAAACTGATATGTTTACATTTTGCCACCAAGTACCCCTGGGCCAAGTTTGCAGACTGTGGCTTGAATGATCTCAGAGAAAATGCCAACGTTAAAGTTAAAGGACGGACAACAGACGGACGACCACTGGCCCAGAACACAGACTCACTCTTGCTGTCGCACGTGAAGCAACAAATCATCGTTAAGATGGATCTAATGGGTTCACAGCTTCCAAGCCAATTAGGCTATCTTGGTTAACCCTATAGCCCCAAGGTCCCATTTCTCAAGTTTTGGAGGTGTTGCTTGACTATGTACCAGTTGCAGGAGATGGCTTGACCATGATCATTTAAGGGTACTGCCAGATCAGCTTGGCACCTTTAGGCGCCAAGCTGATCTGGCACTACCCTCGAATTATCATGGTCAGTCCATCCCCTGCTGTAGGGACTTGGGGCTCAATGAGTTAATGCATAACCTGTGACTTGAAAGACATGTAGTGCTTAGCAGACAATTGAAAAGCGTGAGCCAGTGCAGGTGGATAAAGGCACAACTATCATTTTGTGGATGGCCAATGTTGACACTTGTCTGAACTATGATGTTATAAACATCTCCAGGTACCTTGCGATTGCAGCAGACAAGATGCTTGCCCTCAGACTGCTCTTCAGGGAATTGGGGAGCTGTTTTTCTTGGATCGACTTCAGCGTTTTCAAATCTCCAGCTTTTCCCAGTGCTCCAAACAAGGACTGAAGACCTGCACACCCACAAAATTTTTGGAGACTGAAATTGTCAGTTAAGTATATCTTCCTCTCAGTAATACCATCGGTAACGATTTTGAAGAAATAAACACACAGATGTGAGCAAGCAGACACACACAGCAGAAACACAGAGCAGGCGCGCACACACACACGCACGCACACCACAGCGCGTGTCAATATGCCGACAATTCTTTTCAAATCATTCTATTCAACCTACACACTGATGTAATCAGAAAATCTATTGCATAAATTTGCCAACAGCATCGTGACAATCTAACAACATTTATTGGAGTCTGTTTAACCCTTTGAAACACTCACCCATTTAACCCCAAGACCTCACTTCCCAAATGCTGGATGTGCTAGTTAAGGACTATGCACCTGTTGAGGGAGATGGGTCGACCAGGATAATTCAAGGGTAGAGATGGATGTTCTAGTTAAGGACTGTGCACCTGTTGAGGGAGATGGGTCGACCAGGATAATTCAAGGGTAGAGATGGAGGTGCTAGTTAAGGACTATGCACCTGTTGAGGGAGATGGGTCGACCAGGATAATTCAAGGGTAGAGATGGATGTGCTAGTTAGGCACTATGTAGCTGTTGAGGGAGATGGGTCGACCAGGATAATTCAAGGGTAGAGATGGAGGTGCTAGTTACGCACTATGTACCTGTTGAGGGAGATGGGTCGACCAGGATAATTCAAGGGTAGAGATGGAGGTGCTAGTTACGCACTATGTACCTGTTGAGGGAGATGGGTCGACCAGGATAATTCAAGGGTAGAGATGGAGGTGCTAGTTACGCACTATGTACCTGTTGAGGGAGATGGGTCGACCAGGATAATTCAAGGGTAGAGATGGAGGTGCTAGTTACGCACTATGTACCTGTTGAGGTCCTTCATCAGCCGGCACCCAAGGATGAGCATCGCCCTCCCCACATCACCATCGGCGAGTCCGAACTGAAGTCTGTACACCAGTTTACCTACCTTGGCTGCATCATCACGTCAGACGCCAAGCTGGACAAGGAGCTGGACAACAGGCTGGCAAAAGCGAACAGTGCTTTCGGGCGACTATTCAAGCGGGTGTGGCACAATCAACAGCTGAAAAAAGGCACCAAGATCAGCGTGTACAGAGCTGTCGTCCTCACCACCCTGCTGTACGGTTCCGAGTCCTGGGCCCTCTACCGCAGCCAACTACGACTCCTCGAACACTTTCACCAGCGCTGCCTGCGTACCATCCTCAGCATTCACTGGAGTGACTATGTCACCAACGTCGAGGTCCTTGAACAGGCGGAAACTGTGAGCATCGAGGCTTTGCTGCTGCGGACACAGCTTCGCTGGGCGGGGCACGTCTCCAGGATGGAGGATCATCGCCTACCCAAGATCACTGTTCGGCGAGCTCACCACTGGACACCGAGACAGAGGGGCACCAAAGAAGAGATACAAAGACGGTCTCAAGAAGTCGCTTAGTGCCTGCCAAATCGACCACCGCCAGTGGTCTTCGCTTGCTGCGGACCGTGACACCTGGCGCTCCACCATTCACAAGGCAGCCGTCTCCTTTGAGGACTCTCGCAGAGCTAACCTTAAGGACAAGCGGCTTAGAAGAAAAAATTCATTTTTCTTTAAAAGGTATTTTTTCGAAAAATACTTACCGATGACATGACTGAATGGAAGTGTCTACTACTTACTCATTCTAGCCTAAGAGCCAGTTGTGTAAAAACACAACCCGGGAGGCACTCGGGGAACCCCGAGGGGACCAAGAGTTGTCTCCCTATATCCACCACCCGGAAGCCGGGTACCCATAATCCCTCAGTCAGGATACTTAGCGCACCAGCGGCAAGCGGGGCAGGTGGGAGGGTCGTTTGAGTCATGTCATCGGTAAGTATTTTTCGAAAAAATACCTTTTAAAGAAAAATGAATTTGTTTCTTCAAAAACATTACCGATGACATGACTGAATGGAAGAATTGCGAAGAGGAGGTGGGTGCCGCGCTCCAGCACACCTTAGGGCCCAATGGCCGTCCTCCCTAACGCAAACTCCCGACGACCCTAGGTAGGTGAATACCTACGGCGCTGAGGCGCCCGGAGGGAGTTGTGCCCCCCGCAAAACGCCCCCAGCAGAGCGAGGAGTCTCGCTGGCCTGGCAGAACTCTGCGATTGCGGCGGGCGAAGTCATCCCGCCCGCCAGCCTCCAGTAGCCACGAAGTGTAAGACCGAACAGTCCCTGACGAATGTGACGTTCGAGGCCATGCAAGTGCCTTGATAACGGAACTGTAGCCTCTAACCTCCCTGAGGGAGGGGTCCTGTAATTCCGAACGTATGACTGAGCTGAGCCAGGAAGAACGTCCGGCATGTAGCGTCAGTGGTGCCAGAACCGGCAAGAGGCGAGCACGTCCGAAGCGAACGGCTATGTCGTAGGCACACGTGAGGCTTGTACAGGTATTGCTACGTGGTCTCCTGGTGGCATAGCGCCCCGTAAGCGGGCGCAAGGTGAACCCGTGGACCAAATGCGCGACGGTCCAGGTAAGGTATGGTCCGAGAGGAGCTGTACGTAAGTGTTCCCTCGAACTGTAGGCAGACTGGGCGAGTCGTAGCTCCTGAAGCTCGTTAACCAATCCACCATGGCAACATCCCTCAGGCGCCGTATGGCGGCAAGGGCAAGACGTAGCATGCGATGACTTCTCACCCGGGGAGTCGACAGGCGGCTCCGGACGAGCGTGTGTAAGTCTCTCCGAACCGGGCTCAGAGGAGAGGCGGGTTATCTGCCGGCAAGTGCCCCCAGCAGGATCCCGGCGGCTTACTTGGAGACGAGTGGGTACCGAGATTGGACGTGGGACGTCGCCCAGCGCGACTCACTGAACTGGGCTCTGTGAGGCGAGTTCTCTGCTTCTCAAGCTGTGTCCGGGCTCGCTCCGTCCGGGTAGCGGCCTCGGTCAAACCCCACCCTGTGCCCTAGTCCACTGAAATCGTTGTGGAGACCCTCCACAGGATCATCCTAGTCTCATGCGCCGATCCTCCGAAGGTGTCCTGGTGCATTCCGTGTGTAGCCACTGTTCCCACCGGGGAAGACTGGCCCAGATCTACCGTCGGTCCAGGTAGCGACACGCACGGAGGGAGTTGAAGTTCTTTCCCCAAGCACCAGGGTAGGGGTTACGCACTGGTCAGAGGATCGCCAGCTGCCCTGATCCTGGAAGTACACCTCCGCTGTCGCGTTGCCGGAGAGGAGAAGCTCCTGTGACCTATCCTTTCTCCCACGAGCAGAAGAAGAAGGCCTAGTAGTCCGCGTCGGATCCAAGCGAAGCACGCTCTTGTCCGCGAAGCCCGAAGGTCGGAGGGTTGGACCTCGAGAAGAATCACGGAAGTAGGAAGCGTAGCTTGAGCAGCCGGGCTTAGAGACGACCAAGGTGCGTAGATCCGACTCCGTGTAGTGGCTAGGTCCTCCGCCACGAGCACAGCCAAGCGGTACCACCTGTCCGAAGTCTGGCACCCCCCGGGTGCCCAAAGAAACTTGTCGAGACGGCTAGACGGCAGGGAGCAGGGGCTGCACCTTGGTTCCCCGGTGTCCACGATGGATGAGAACCCCCAGTGAGTCAGCTGGCGATGCCGGGCAAACTTCCGCAGAAGGGCGGCGGCGATGAGCTTGGAAGTCCCGTCCAGCGCCGGCCGAGTGTCCATCCGCGCAGCACAGGACTGCCGGAACCGCAGCACTGGAAGCCGAAGAAGAGGGAGAGAAAACGGCTGAGAACGTCCGAGCAACCAGTCCGAGGGGTCGCCAGCCGTCACCCTCAGGGTGTCGAAGTCCCGCTGACTGGAACCGGTGACCGAGGCGGGCTCCGAGGGAAGGAATCCCACTGACGGCGAACCACAGAGGTCGAAGACTCCCTCCGAAGGGGAGAGCGAAGACGGAGCGACGCGGCGAGGGTCTCCTGAGAGCCGAAGGCGGGTCCCGACGAGGAGAACGGCTGCGACGAGGAGGAACAGAACGGAGAGGACGAGGGAAGGGGGAGTGGCCGGTCGATGGGAAGAGGAACGGGACGAAAGGGAGTCCGAACGAGATGGGGAACGCGAAGAAGGCGAAACCCGTCTGAGTCGAGGGAGACCTGATCCGTCAAACGCTGAGAGGAGAAGGTCCTCCTTCGCTCTTGCGAAGCAGAGCGGTAACGGTGAGTAGAATCCCGGCGCCTACGATCTTCGCCAACAGGAGGCTCCGTAGGAGTGCGTGTCAGTCTCTGCGAACCAGGCTCTTGGCAGAGGCGGGTTGCTTGCCGGCAAGGGGACCCCTGCGGCCAGAGACGAGTGGGGAATGAACCAGGGTCTTGGAAGAGGCGGATTTCTGGGCACTAACCGTTGAAACTCAGTGCGCCTACCGTGTCGGATCATGTTGGCCTCGCACATACCGTGCTGGGGGCACAGCGAAAAGGCGTCTCGGTAATCTCCCAGGGGTGTAGGGGGCTCTGGATAGAGGTAGCACCTTTGCTGTTCGGCAGCTGCGTCCTACATAGGACGGACGGGCATCACTGGTCCTCATCCATCTCCCACGTGCTGGCTCCAAGCGCCACACCCTGGCTAACCACCTCGGCTGGTGGGCTAAACCACGTGAGGGGGTGGTGTTCACATTGCACCACTAGGCGGATGAGCTGTTTCTGACAGCCAACGGCTAGAGGAACGGAGGAGATCTGGTTGGATCCAACGGCCAAATGTGGGGGAGTAAACCTTTCCAATCAGGAGTGGAGCCCCGAAGGCAGACAGCCGCCTGTATTCACGCACTGTTCCGGCAGCACCTGCAGCCAACTGGTGCCAAACGTACTGCTTTGCATTCCTTTGGCTACATCAGCGAGGCCGAGAGGGGAACCTTGACGACTGGGCACCCCAGGATCTCCATACCCTTCGCCCAGGCTTGCGCCCTGGAGAGGTCACTCCAGTGACTGACCCAGCAAGCGCATACCCATGGTCTTCCGAGACAGGATGCCAACAATCTCCCAGCCCCCGAGCGGGAAGGTCCTCCTATGATCTTGCGAGGGAGAGCGATAACGTCGCGTAGAATCCCTGTGTCTACGCTCTTCACAACCAGGAGGCTCCGGACGAGTGCGTGTATGTCTCTGTGAACCAGGCTCTTGGGAGAGGCGGGTTTCTTGCCGGCCAGGGGACCCCCAGCGGAATCCCGGCGGCTTCCTGAGAGACGAGTGGGGAACGACAGTGGAGGAGGGACGCCACGAGCGTCCCACCAAACCAGGCTCTTGGGAGAGGCGGGTTATTTCCACCAGCTGTGTCTGGGCGCGCTCTCTAACGGAGGCGGTCTTGACGGTCGAACTCCCACTTTGTGCACTAATCCCTCGATTACTCAGTGGCGTTTTCTGTGTCGGATCCAGTTGGTCTCGCACGTCCGGTGTCAGGGGCACAGCGGAAGGCGCCTCGGCAAACTTCAAGTACCCGCGAGGGGAGGAGGCTCCCTCCTATAAGTTCCAGAGATTAGACCATCGCAGCTCCGGCCAGGTAGCACAGACATCACAAGTGTGGTCGGAAGCACACCCAGCGCACAGGAGACAGACTGTCTGGATATCCGATGGCCACTGGAAGCCTCCGCATCGCATGCAGGTCACCAGTAGGCCCATGCAACACACCAAACCTGAGGTGGCCTGGAACTGTGTCGATAGTAGTCTCCCCTTCCTTGGAGGCGAGCATCCTTACTAGAGTCCCTGGACGTGCACGTGAATGTCTCTGAGCCGGGCTCCGAGGGAGGCGGGCTTTCTTGCCGGTAAGGGGGACCCCCAGCGGGATCCCATGGACTTTCTTGGAGACAAGTGGGACCGATAGTGGACATGGCTTCATAGAAGGCTTCGTCCGGGCGTGCTCCCTCCTGGAAGCTGCCTCATCGATCCAGGCCCACTACGTGCACTAGTCCACTGAATCCGGTGTGTAGCTTCCCACAGGGACGTCCTGGTCTCAAGCGACCGGTGCCAAGGAGACGTTGGATGGTGTATCCACATCCTGCGCCTAGGAGACCCGACCTAGTGGTTGTCCGACGGCCACCGGCACATCTGCCTTGCGTGAAGGACGTCAGCATGCCCCTCATCGGGGCGGAACGGGATCCTTCAAGCACCAACAGCATAGGTCGCTCCCGCCTGCAGACGCTTCAATGCTGCCATCTGCGCTGCTGAGGCCAGGTGACACAATCATTCCAATGTGGTAGGAGGCACCTCCAGTGTCGGAAGACAGGCCTAGTCCCAAATGGGCGCTGCCTGGACCTGAAGAACACACCTACCAGGAGCAGCCGGGCTGGTGCTTACAGCCGAGACGCTGCTTGTCCTCTCCAGGTGGTAGTGTACTGCAACGTCCTAAGAAGTCGGACGTGTGCGTAATTGCCATACCGAGCGGGCCTTGCCAGAGGCTGTTCATGTGCGCTCCCCCTGGCAGCGGCCTCCACGATCCACGCTCGCGCACTAGTCGTGACATTCGGTGTGGCTTCTCCATGTCAGTCCGTTGTCCCTGCAACAGACAACACACCCGAAGGCCTGCGGGCGAGTCCTGTGGGACTAAGCCACGAAGGTAGCCTTCGTAACAACAAAACACACAAGCACCAAAGCGGGGTAACAGACTGTCAAGCCTGCCCGCCAGCAGTGTAGTAAGAAGGTCGACTCACTGCCATCAAGCACTAAGGTGAGCAACCAACATATGTAGCAAAAGTCAAACATGTCATGACAGAAGCGAGGTACCAAACTGCACGCCTACAACTAGCCGTGCAGTAAGCAAGTAGGCCCACTGCCGCCAAGCGCTAAGGCGAGGGGACAACATATGTACACAAAAGACGAATACGTCATGATGGAAGCGAGGTACCAAACTGCACGTCTGCAATCTAGCAGTGCAGTAACGAGGTAGCTTCACCGCCGTCAAGTGCTAAGGTGAGCAACAACATATGTACCAACCCCTGTCATAAAAGGAGTCAGGCCCCAACAACATTGCTAAGGGTGACCGTGTGTGGAAAACAACACCGGCCGCCTGCTGCACAAATCAATACGCAATGACAACCAAGACAAGAAAAACATCCGGGGCAGTAAATCACCACTTTATGTGGACATGTCACGAGGGGCCCGCCCAGCCAAGGAGCGTAAACCCCCAAGCTGCCCGCCGGAACGTATATCCACTCTCTAAGGTACGTGAGCACTTGTCCACAGCGTATGCCTGCATATGCGCGTGCGCTTAAATTCATCACCCGTATCTATACCAACATCCCGCAAGGGAAAACAGAAAGGGCCAGAATAGGCGCTGGTGCCGAACAACTACGCGATGACAAGGCGTGCCCCAAACTGCCACTCAGCTAATCAGGCCATGGAGTAAAAGAATTCTCCACACCCAAGGTACAAATGCGTAGGAACTTAGCTACGATTCACCGAAGGTGAGTGGGAGCACGATTACAGTGAGAAGAAGACGAAAAAGTTCGTACCTGCACAAACCAGTGCCCAGCCCGGGAACCGGCCGAGGGTCAACCCCGCTACCTTACCTCTCTGCCGAAGGGGAACGGGGGGAGACGTCCAAAAACCCGCCTGGCACGACCGGCGAAGCTCACCGGACAGCTCACCAGCGGTCGAAGCGTAGGCGCTACGCAGTGGGGACGAGAAAGCCACGCAGCAGCACAGGCAGGGCCGACGAAACGATCCTATCTCCCGCTCTTCATTCCAACAGCAAGTCCGAAACCGAGAACCGGTCGAAAAACCAAAGTCCGTAGGCTAGAGCAGAGCGCAAGACGACCGAATCGTGCGCCTAAGTAGACTAGACTGGGGGATTATGGGTACCCGGCTTCCGGGTGGTGGATATAGGGAGACAACTCTTGGTCCCCTCGGGGTTCCCCGAGTGCCTCCCGGGTTGTGTTTTTACACAACTGGCTCTTAGGCTAGAATGAGTAAGTAGTAGACACTTCCATTCAGTCATGTCATCGGTAATGTTTTTGAAGAAAAAAACAGAGTTGTCGTAACTCAGAACCCTGACCAGACCTTTCCCTGCAGCCACTGCGGTCGAACCTGCCTGTCCCGGATTGGCCTCCGCAGCCACGAAAATGCCTGCAGACGACGTGGGCAAGCCCTATAGAATCTTCGTTCGCGAAGTCAAGCCAAGAGAACCTGTTGAGGGAGATGGGTCGACCAGGATAATTCAAGGGCAGAGCCAGATGAGCTTGGCTACATTCAGGCCTTTAGGCGCCAAGCTCATCTGGCTCTACCCTTGAATTATCAGGGTCGATCCATCTCCTGCTGCAGGGCGTTGGGGCTAAATGGGTTAAGCAGAGCAAACGTCACCCAACTGTTGCCGGCATAGACTCTCATGGGCCCTCGCAGTTACAGGGGATCATGAGGATCTATGCCACGCTGGCTCACTCATACCATCTGTGCTTCTGGCCGACGGGTCAATCTGCCATGGTTTTAGAGCCGACAGGTCAATCTGCCATGGTTTCAGAGCCGACGGGTCAATCTGCCATGGTTTTAGAGCCGACGGGTCAATCTGCCATGGTTTTAGAGCCGACGGGTCAATCTGCCATGGTTTTAGAGCCGACGGGTCAATCTGCCATGGTTTTAGAGCAGACGGGTCAATCTGCCATGGTTTTAGAGCAGATGGGTCAATCTGCCATGGTTTTAGAGCAGACGGGTCAATCTGCCATGGTTTTAGAGCAGACGGGTCAATCTGCCATGGTTTTAGAGCAGACGGATCAATCTGCCATGGTTTTAGAGCAGACGGGTCAATCTGCCATGGTTTTAGAGCAGATGGGTCAATCTGCCATGGTTTTAGAGCCGACGGGTCAATCTGCCATGGTTTTAGAGCAGACGGGTCAATCTGCCATGGTTTCAGAGCCATAATTCTTGTCTATTTAGGCAGCAAAGTGGAAATCACATCACCTACCTGCGTGTGGCCACAGTGGCTTCATCTGAGAAATAGCCTGCGACAAAAGTGCCTTCTTGTCACTGCTGAAGCAGAAGAAAAAACAAACACCACCATTACAGTCCTGATAACACCACCATTACAGTCCTGATAACACCACCATTACAGTCCTGATAATTCTATACTTTATTTCCTTTACAATAATGGCCATTTCCACAACACGTACGCTGGTTGCATTTTGAAACATTAATTTTTCTCTAAAATATATTTTTTCGAAAAATACTTACCGATGACATTACTGTCTGGAAGTGTCTACTACTTACTCAATTTTAGCCTAAGAACTTGTTGTGTTCCTTCACCACCCGGGAGGCACTCGGGGAACCCTCATTAGGGCTGAGAGTAGCCTCCCGTCCCAGTCCAATCAGGCGTCCACTACGTGGCCCAATAACAAATCAGTCGTGATACTTAGCTTACCAGCGGCAAGCGGGGCAGGTGGGAGGGTCCTTCGAGTAATGTCATCGGTAAGTATTTTTCAAAAAAATATATTTTAGAGAAAAATTAATTTGTTTCCTCAAAAACATTACCGATGACATTACTGTCTGGAAGAATGGCGAAAAGGTGGAGGGTGCCGCGCCCAAATACCATCCGAAAGGGCAGACGACAGAGCCCCACACCCATTCGCCAAACTCCCGACAATTTTAGCTAAGTGCATACCTACGGCGCTTCCGGCGCCGGGAGGGAGTGTTGCGCTGCGGCGATGTCCCCCACCAGTGTGAGATTCTCTCGCTGGCCCGACAGATCCCTGAGGTAGAAGCGGGCGAATGTTGACTCTGCCCGCCAGCCCACTGCTGCCACAAGACCTGGATCTCTCGCCTGCCTCCGTAAGGCGGGCACGTTGCCGCATAAGCGTCTCTCCGTAAGAGTACGCAGGCTTTTGCAAATGAGATCTCTTATGATGATGTTCGGACAATTTACTGCGCGAAGTATGTCGCGGTATGCGTGCCTCCGTAAGGCAAACGCTACGCCCTAAGGTGGACTCCCCGTAAGAGTCAGCAGGCGGTGTCCGTTTAGAAATCGAACTGCACAATTGCGATCGAAGGTGGCACTCGTGGCCATGGCCCGAACCTCGTGTATGCGCGGATCCTGAGCCGCCTCGCCCCGTCAGGGGAAAGATCCTGATAGGCGGACCGAATGACCCAATGTAGCCAGGAAGATATTGTCTGAGCTGTTATGTCATTTCTTTTGGGGTTCAAAGGTAGAAAGAGGCGTGATCGTCCTCGGCGGACGGGCTTGGATCCGCGTATGGAAATGTGTAAGGCGCGCACGGGATCCTGTTGGCGCGTCTCCTTAGAAAAGGTCGCGTGTTTCAAAGGTCGAATATTTATGACCTGGGGGGCAGTCAAAGGAGACCGGGTCTTGGCGAGGAAGGGCTGGTCTGTGAGTAATTGTACAGAACCATTCGCTCGGAATTGGAGGCAGGTAGAACTCGCTGACAGAGCGTGTAGTTCGCTTACCCTGGCCGTCGAGGCTAAGGCCAAAAGGAAGCATGTCTTCCGTGTCACATCCGCGAAGCTAGCCAGGGAAAGGGGTTCAAATCTGTCCGAATTAAGCCACGTCAAGACCCAGGGTAGGTCCCAGCGAGGAATCAGAGAGCGGGGAACCGGACGCTGCAGTCCAAAATGTGCCATCAGGTCTGCGAGATCTTTACATGCGCCAGGGTAGGACTTTGGGGACGAGAACCGTCGGTGGAAAGGCATACGCAATCAGTCCATCCCACGGAATGGATAGCGCATCGACCGCCCAGGCGAGAGGGTCTGGAATGGGGGAGACGAAGAGGGGAAGTTGATGATTCCACCTTGTGGCAAATAAGTCGATCATGGGAGTCTCCCAGTGAGCGCAGATCATCTGAAAGATGTCCGGGTGAAGAGTCCATTCCGTGTGGAGAAGTTGGCCACGTCGAGAGAGGGAGTCGGCCAAGACGTTCAAGCGTCCGGGGATATGTTGAGCTCGGAGAGAGATGCCGCGGTCCTCGCACCAGCACATCAGGCGGTAGAGGAGAAAGCAAAGATCCGGAGAGTGTGTACCTCCCTGCTTCTGAATGTATGAGACGACCGTAGTGTTGTCCGACAGGACAAGAAGCGTCTGGTTGCAAAGATGGACTTCCCACACCATGAGCGCCTGCCACACTGCTTGTAGCTCGAGCCAGTTGATGTGTCTGTCTGTCAGGTCCGGTGTCCAGACGTCGAAAGGAAACTCGGAAGCAGGTGTGCACCCCACCCAGCGAGACTCGCATCCACACAGAGCGAGAGCTGAGGGGGCGGTGAGGCAAGAGGGACTCCCGAAGCTAGCCAAGAAGTGTCCATCCAACGCCGTAGGTGAGAGTGAAGGATTGGAGACACCGGCACCAGGGCATCGAGGTCGCCGGAGGATGGCCTCCAATGAAGCAGGTGTAACTGAAGTGGGCGGGAGTGAAGACGACCCAGGGGGAGGAGATCCGCCGCTGCATTCATCAAGCCGAGGAGTTGCAGCCAGACTCTGGCGGGAACGGATTCCGACCGGGCAACCCGAGAAGTGAGGGAGAGTAACTTCATGATCCGAGGTTCCGGTAAACACACACGGTTGAGGTCGGTCGCAAATTCCATCCCAAGATGAATAAACCGGCGAGATGGAGAGAGGTCCGACTTGCGGGCATGGAGGAGAAATCCCAAGCGGGACAAGAGCAGGAGTAGAGCGGCCCTGTCCATCCGCAGCACCGACTCCGACGCATTCCTCAAGAGAAGGTCGTCGAAGTAGTTGGAGATCGGACTGGAGGAGGACTGTCGAGCCTTGGCGACGACTGCATCCATGATGCGAGTGAAAACCCACGGGCTGAGGTTGAGACCGAAGGGAAGGGCGCGAAACTGGTAGATCACGCCTTCGAAAGTGAAGCGGAGATACCGTCTGGATGCCGGATGTATGGGAACATGGAGATACGCATCTGAAAGATCGAGGCTGACTGCAAAATCCATAGGTTGCACAGCGGCCCGGAGCGTCCGGGTGGTCTCCATGCGAAAAGTCGGAGCCAGTATAAACTTGTTCAGCGCCGAGAGATCGATGACAGGACGCCACTTTCCGTCTGGCTTCGGAACTACGAATATGCGGCTGTAAAATGCCGGGGAGTGGAGACGAGACACTACCTCCGTGGCAGCCTTCTGTAGAAGGGAGGCCACCTCTCCGCGCAAGGCGATAGCTCTTAACTCGTCGGATGGAACATCTGTCCATACCGGAGATCGTCTCAACGGCGGAGGGGAACGGAACGAAATCGAGAGACCCTCGGAGATGGTAGTAAGGACCCAAGGGTCGTCCGGTAGCAGCGCCCGCCATACGTCGCTGCAAAGGGCCAGTCTCCCGCCGACCGGAGACTCCCGAGGGGTCGGCGGGAACTGGAACGGAAGGTAGTCATGGAAACCTGCCGCGGCCTCGACAAGGGCGGCGGGCAGGCTTGGGCCAGGAGGGGATAGAGGTCTGAACGGGTTTACCGCGGCCGAAAGTGGGAGCCCTCCGGGACACGTTGGAATGACGGGGAATGAAGGTCGAAGAGGGTCTTGAGTTCCACAGGGCGCGACCCACGGCCTTGCGGGCGGCGTGAAAGCGAGAAGTGGGAAAGCCTTTGGGCCAGCGGTCTAAATTTCCGTCCTTTACTTTCTGCCAAGTCTCACCAAAGAGGAGACGTCCACCAAGAGGAGCCCGACGCAGTTGAGACTTCAAATCAGGGGGCAATCCATGACAGGCTTGTAGAACGGCATCCCGACGCATGAGATCACAGTTAGCAGCAGCCGCCATCGCGTTGACGGAAGAGTGATAAGCTGCCCGGTTAGCCGCGACCGCTAAAGTGAGGAGATCACCAAGAAGGGGTGAAGATTCTCGTGAGTCTTCAATGCGACGAATAAAAGCTTGCGTGATAAGCTCCAGAAAACCCCCACAGGCCAAGGTGTTCCGCACTAGGGACGCCGTCTTATCCAAACCACGCGGGAAAGTGTAACGTAGCTTAGAGTTGCCGCCAAGTTGCGCCACAACTGGAGGGTCCAACGTGGGAAGTGTGCACTGAAAAGACTGAATGGCCCGCGTACCAAGATTGGCGGAACGCGATGTCAAGGTCAGTCGGCCACTTGCGATCCGCAAAAAAGGAGGAGTCTTGTGAAACCGTGTGTAGATGAGCGGAGAATGAATCCCGCATATCTTGAAATCCAGGCGGTTGAGGCAGCGACTTGAATCTCTTCTGTTGCCGGTCCGAATCAACAAAGGCGGACACCTTCCGTTTGAGCGGGGGGGGGGACGGAGGACACTCGTCTTTCGGTAGGGCGGCCACGACAATACGAGCCGCTTCATTAATGCAAAGAAGCGTTTCCGTGCGCGACGACGAAGGGAGTGTAGTCGACACAGGCGCATCCGATACATCAGAGCGCGGCGAAAGGGAGCGGCCGCCAAAGTCGAGGAGATTAGAGACCGAATCCTCAGGAAGTAGACTAAGGGTGTCCTCCTTGCGTGTAGGGAGGGAGATCCGATGGAGGGTCTGTGAGGGAGAAACGGCGCGGAGCCCGTCCGGATGAGAAATTGTAGCCACCGGTGAACGTTGTACCGCGGGAAGATGGCGAAGCGGGTGCAGGGGAAAGGTATAAACGGGAGGGGGGGACCTAGAGGGAACCGTGTGACGTGAACGGGGAGAACGACTGCGATGACGGGAGCGGCTGCGATGACGGGAGTGGTGGTCACGGTGAACTTTACCAGTGGAGGTCCGACTACGGGGCCGAGGAGGGGAAGGGGACGGGTGACGGGACGGAAGGGACGGAAGGGGAGGGGCGGACCGAGACAAGCTGGAAGCCGAACGGGGAACTGAAGCGGGAGAAGGAGATGAAAGGGAAGATGATGATGAATGCCGAGGACGGCAGCGATCGGAACGGACAGTAGAACGATGCTCCTGACGGTAGTCACCCGACGCGTGAGTGTGTGGAGTATTGGAGGTCACGTGAGAAAGAGAAACACGGTCATCAAACCGATGACGCCGGGACCGGGATCTCTCGCCAGTCTCTGTACGGCGGGTACGTTGTCGCATAGGCGGCTCTCCGTAAGAACACGCAGACTTGTGTAAATGAGATCGCATACGACGATTTTCGGACAATGGACTGCGCGAAGCATGTCGTGTAATGCGTGCCCCCGGAAGGCAAACGCTACGCCCTAAGGCGGACTCCCCGTAAGAGCCAGCAGGCATTGTCCGTTTAGAAATCTTTGTGGATGAGCCAATGTGCAGCGGCCGACAGCGCAGGTGATCGTCACGGTCCATTAGAACGCGACTAGTTGCGGACAACATACGACGTGAATTATGTCGCGGTATGCGCGCCCCCGTAAGGCAAACGCTAAGCCCTAAGGCGGACTCCCCGTAAGAGTCAGCAGGCTGTGTCCGGTTAGAGAGTTTGGAGGATGAGGAAATCGCAAGCGGAGAACGATTCAGCTGATCCTCACGGTCTCCAGAATTTCGATGAATTTTGGACAACGTACTACGCGAGGGTAGTCGCGGTATGCGTGCCCCCGTAAGGCAAACGCTGCGCCCTAAGGCGGACTCCCCGTAAGAGTCAGCAGGCGGTGTCCGATGAGAAGTGAGGGAAGATGAGCGAAGCTCAAGTGGCCGACGGCTCAGTGGATCCTCACGGTCCGCGCCCACGCGTTTGGAAACAGCGCCAAGCACTGATGTGGGCTCTAGGAAAGAAGCCCTGTCACTAGGCGAATGCGGACGCTCGCGCCTGTAAAAACTCCAAAGCTGCGACCATTGCTGCTCGGGCCAGGCGGCGCAGACGGTGCAAGTATGGTCCGAATTGCATCCCGTACAAGGAAGGCAAAAATCATGATCGTCACACGGCCACCGGAAAGATCCACACTTGTCGCAGGTACGCACGGGGTTACAGCAACATACAAACAGAAACAGCAGGCGACTGGGCGCAAGCACTCGGAACGCGCGAAAACGAGAACGAAAGCGATGCGCGATCCGACGAAACAAACGGAAACAGGCACCCGGGCCGGGGCCTTGTGAGGGAGGGGCCAAGACCTTACCTCTCCTGCGACGTGGCGACGGGTGGAGGAATCTCCATATCCGGAGCAGTAAACACCACAGGGAGTACCTTCCTTTGTTTGTTTGTTTGGTTTTTTTTTTTTTTTTTTTTTTTTTTTCGTTATCACCAGAACGAAGAAAAACACAGTTCACTCGAAGCACAATCCTTGAAAAACACACACAGGCACATAAATCCAAGCACACAAGTCTGAAGGAACACAGTAATCCACAAAAAGAAGAGCAGGGAAAAACCGTTAGCAACGGTCGGTGGAGCGATAGGCTAACACGTCTAAACTTCAGAGCTAAGTAGAAACGACTGATTTGTGATTGGGCCACGTAGTGGACGCCTGATTGGACTGGGACGGGAGGCTACTCTCTGCCCTAATGAGGGTTCCCCGAGTGCCTCCCGGGTGGTGAAGGAACACAACAAGTTCTTAGGCTAAAATTGAGTAAGTAGTAGACACTTCCAGACAGTAATGTCATCGGTAATGTTTTTGAGGAAACAAATCTGTTTGTCAAAATGTGTGCATTTTTCACATATTTACTGACCTCTCTTAATCTCCCTTGACCTCCCTTAACCCATTTAGCCCTGACGCCCAACAGCAGGAGATGGATGGACCATGACAATTCAAGGGTCATGCCAGATTAGCTTGGCGCCTTCAGGCGCCAAGCTAATCTGCCACGACCCTTGAATTGTCATGGTCCATCCATCTCCTGCAACTGGTACATAATCGTTAAGTGACACTTCCAAAATTAGGAAATGAGAACTTGGGGCTAAATGGGTTAACCTTTTCCTTCAAGAATGGTCCAGCAAATTACCATGCATAGGAAGGTGTTATCATCAACTATCTTTGAGCCAGGTTTTGATTGAAAAGTTTGCAAAAGTGCCACCAACAACTAACACTCGGTCAAACAATAAGCATTTTTCACACACCTGCTGACCTCTCATGACCCTTGACCTTTGAGAGGGGTCATCCAAATGAATATAGACTGTACTGACCTTGTGAGAGTGGCCATGACTTTGTCGACATCCTCCTCCTCAATGTGTGTCTTCAGTTTCAAAACCTCAGGGCTGGCAGCTACTTTTGCTGAGGCCTGTTGTGTTGGGCTTTCCTGTGTCTGTATAAAGCACAAATTCTCAACAGATTCCAGACTCCTGCCCTTAGTACTATGGGACAAGGATTATAAATAATTATATCAATATCAAGTCAGACTGTACGAGTTCAAAGGCAAGGCAGGATTAGCCCATTCGATCATGAGGATGATTTAATTATATCAATATCAAGTCAGACTGTACGAGTTCAAAGGCAAGGCGGGATTAGCTCATTCCATCATGAGGATGATTTTGTACAATTTGCCTCTTGTCCTATGACGGCCGCATTACAGATTAGGAGAAACATCAACCGTTTTAGTTCAAGGGTGGTGCCAGAATAGCTTGGCATCTCAGGCGCCAAGCTATTCTGGCACTGCCCGTGAGCTGTCAGTCAAATTTATTTCAAGCAATGGGTGCATCAAGATGAAAAGGGTTAAGGCACGCAAAGGGTTAACACAATATAAACAGGCACTACCTTTGTGGGCTATCTTCAGAGAAATCTACATCTACAAAATTTCCCCAAATGTCAGTAGCTCATTATGTACAGTGTGAGGGAATGCGCGTGATTCACGTGAGCGTGCTTGTTGGTTTCAGTTTGCAGCTATGTCCTGCGCATTGAGTTATATTATAAATATGACAAATGCGCCATATAAATACTATGTATTATTATTATTATTATGTTAAGCATTCCAATAAAAAAAATCTGGAGATCACATGGACAATGCTAAAATGTGATGAAAATCATCCAACACCATAATGTGGGGGTACGACGGCTTTACTAGCCTTCCATAGCCAATGTTGCCACGTGACACGACAGCATCACAATGTGAACAATGGGGGACGAGACAGGTGATGTAAATGTTCTTTATAAATATTACAAGTTGCTATGATGTCATTATTACACGTTGCTATGATGTCATTATTACAAGTTGCTATGATGTCATTATTACAAGTTGCTATGATGTCATTATTACAAGTTGCTATGATGTCATTATTACACGTTGCTATGATGTCATTATTACAAGTTGTTGTTACGTCATTATTACACGTTGCTATGATGCCATTATTACACGTTGCTATGATGTCATTATTACAAGTTGCTATGATGTCATTATTACAAGTTGCTATGATGTCATTATTACATGTTGCTATGTCATATTACAAGTTGCTATGATGTCATTATTACACATTGCTATGATGTCATTATTACAAGTTGCTATGATGTCATTACTACAAGTTGCTATGATGTCATTACTACAAGTTGCTATGATGTCATTACTACAAGTTGCTATGATGTCATTATTACACATTGCTATGATGTCACTATTACAAGTTTCTATGATGTCATATTACAAGTTGCTATGATGTCACTATTACACGTTGCTATGATGTCATTATTACAAGTTGTTGTTACGTCATTATTACAAGTTGCTATGATGTCATTATTACAAGTTGCTATGATGTCATTATTACACATTGCTATGATGTCATTATTACAAGTTGCTATGATGTCATTATTACACGCTGCTATGATGTCATTATTACAAGTTGCTATGATGTCATTACTACAAGTTGCTATGATGTCATTACTACAAGTTGCTATGATGTCATTACAAGTTGCTATGATGTCATTATTACACGTTGCTAAGATGTCACTATTACAAGTTTCTATGATGTCATTATTACACATTGCTATGATGTCATTATTACAAGTTGTTGTGATGTCATCATTACACATTGCTATGATGTCATTATTACAAATTGCTATGAAGTCATTATTACAAGTTGCTATGATGTCATTATTACAAGTTGCTATGATGTCATCATTACAAGTTGCTATGATGTCATTATGAAAGTGATGTAAAATGCAAAAATGTGAGTTACTTTCTTCATAACAGGAAAACAGAATAAATGAATAGGCGATTCTAAAAGACAATGTAATCCGCTTGTGCATGCTCCCACCAGCACTGTTTACCATATCGGCGGCTGCATGCAAAAGTCGTTTAACTGAAATACTCCGCAAGCTTAACTCATCCAATCCCAAAGTCTCATTTCACACATTTTTGAGGTGTCCCTTAACTATGTACCAGTTCCAGGAGATGGATAGTACATAATAATTCAAGAGTAGTGCCAGATTAGCTTGGTGCCTGACAGCACCAAGCTAATCTGGCACAACCCTTGAATTATCATGTACAATCCATCCCCTGCTGCAGTGCATCGCAGCTAAATGTGACAACATAATGCTACGTACCTTAGGTGCTTGAGACTGCTGTGTTTCCTGTTTCTGTGTCGTCTCTGGTTTGGTCTCTGGTTTGGCCTGCTTTGCCTGCCTGGCTTTTGGCAAGGACGCAGGGGGCTCTGGCACATCAAATGGCACAGGCTTGCCCTCTCGCTCTAGGCTGCGGGCCAGAAAACGAAGGGTGCGCGCACTGGGCTGAAGCATGTCTTCTTCGTAACGCAGCAAGACGTCCAGAGCAAGCTGAAGATTGTTCTGGCTCACTGCAAACCACATCCACCAAATATCAAGTGAGGAATGCAATCAAAGTCTGCCGCCACCTTTCACCCCACAGCACAGTTGTTTGTCACTCATGTCATCAGGGGTGTCAACAAGAGGCATAGATCCTCATGAGCCCCCGCAACTGCGGGGGCTCAAGAGGATCTATGCCTATTGCAGAAGGTCAAGTCATTTTTGTTAACCCATAAAGCCCTGATGACACGACAGGAACTGGATAAACTGTCAGAACAGCTGGGCGCTGTAGGTGCAAAGCTATTCTGACACCATCCTTCAGCTAGCATGATCGATCTGTGAAAACTTTAAGGCAGACTTTACAAAGTGTCTCCAAAATGTATTTTTCTTTAAAATATTTTTTTTTCTAAAATACTTACCGATGGTATTACTGAGAGGAAGATACACTTAACTGACAATTTCAGTCTCCAAAATTTGTTGTGTGTTGCCACACAACCAGGGGCGTACCTCTAGCAAGCAGTTACCTAATCCCCCGAGTGTCCTCCCTATCCTTGGAGTAACCTCCCTTCCAAATCTCACGAGAGGCCGTTATTTCCAGTTCTATCTGAGCTGACATGCGGCAAGCGGGGAAGGTGGGAGGGAAGTTTGAGTAATACCATTGGTAAGTATTTTTCGAAAAAATTTATTTTAAAGAAAAATACATTTCTTCAAAATCGTAACCGATGGTATTACAGAGAGGAAGAATTAAAAAGAGGGGGAGGGTGCCGCTCGAGGGTCAATGCCCCCAGGCAACTGCTTAGCTAGACCCCTGACCGGGGCACACTCCCGACAATTTCAGTCAAGTGTTACCTACGGCGCTGCCAGTGCTGGGAGGGAGCGTTGAGCCACGGCAACGTCACCCACCAAAGCCAGGTTGTGCCGCTGGCTGGAGAGGTCACGCAAGTAAAAACGGGTGAAAGTAGATTCGGCCCGCCAGCCCACAGCCGCCACATTGTCCTTCACGGCGCGGTTACGGTCGAACGCGACACTCGCGGAGACAGCCCGGATCTTGTGTGCCCGAATCCGCAGCCTCTTCGCTCCCGCAGGCGAGAGGTCATTGTAAGCGGAACGGATAACTCCACGCAGCCAAGCGGAGATCGTTTGGGCGGATATATATCGTGCCGGTTCGGAACCAAGGGCAAGAAAAGGCGTGAACGACCTCGCCGTAAGGGCTTTGACCGGCGGAGATAGATTTTTAACGCCCGAACCGGATCCTGTTGTTTGATGTCTTGGGGCATGTCAGGACCCCGAAGAGGACGAATAGTGATCGACTGAGGGGCCACTGAGGGTAGCCGATTTTTAGCCAAAAAGGAAGGTTAGTGAGTAATTGAACCGAGCCGTCAGCCCGGAGCTGTAGGCAAGACGGAAGTACAGAGAGAGCGTGGAGCTCACTCACACGAGAAGCTGTAGCTAGGGCCAGCAGGAAGCAGGTCTTCCTCATCAAGTACAAGAACCGAGCCAAGTGCAGCGGTTCAAAACGAGCAGAGTTGAGCCATGTTAACACCCACGCAAGGTCCCAACGTGGGAGTAGTGATCGGGTCACTGATCGCCGGAGATCAAAATGAGCTATGAGGTCAGCGAGGTCCTTGCAAGATCCCGGATCGGGTCGACCCAAATGGTGGTAAGTGTCAGCCACCATACAAAGATAACCTCGAATGGTGATGGGTGCCAAGCCCTGATCCTCGAAGAGCCACAAGAAGAACTTGGCGAGATGGGGCATAGTCAGAGTTGTGGGGGAGAGGTGTCGCGGCCCACACCACGACAGTAAAACCCGCCATTTACCCTCATAGACTTTCCTGGTGGAAGGTCGTCGAGCTGAAGCGATAGCCGCCACTGCTGCATCCGAGATAGCTGTGATGGAATGGAGCTGGGAGCCGGAGACCGTGAGCGCTGAGAAGAAACACCGATAGCGGTATAGTTGGCGGTGATAGGGCAAAGAGGAAGAGGGCGAAGAAACGAGAGGTGAAGACCCTGCGAAATGGTAGAAAGGAGCCATGGGTCGTCGGGAAACAGCGACCGCCACTCGTCGCTGAATCAGGATAGCCGCCCGCCGACTGGTGACCCCAGAGAAATCGGCGGGGGCAGGGTGGGAGGAGAGTCATCGGGCCCTCCCCCGTCCTGGACGCCTGCTGCGACCAGGCCAGGCATGTGTCGGAGCCGGGAGGGTGCAGGCACGGCCAAAATGGGAAGGACGGGAGGAACCAAGAGGGACATGGGCAGCAAAACGGGAGGTGGGTCTAAATGACCGCAGGGCGCGACTCGAGGCCTTGCGGGAAGAGCGAAAGCGAGAAGAAAGATGGTGAGCCGTGGGCCAGATGTCCTTATGCGCATCCTTCACGGCTTGCCAAGTGGAGCCAAACAGCAAAGGACCGCCGATGGGCGCCTGGCAGAGCTGAGCCTTGACTGTCGAAGGTAACCCAGAACAACCAGCAAGAACTGCATCCCGTCTAATTAAATCAGTTGACGGCGGCAGCCATCGCATTGGCAGAAGCATGGTATGAAGCACGATTAGCCACCACCGCCAGAGAATGTATCTCACTCAGCAGAGCAGTAGAGTGCGGATCCCAATGGTCTTCAAGAGCGAGTACAATCGCCTGGGTAGCGAGATCCAGGAAGCCGGAGCAGGCCAGCGTGTTGCGGATCAGGACAGCAGTTTTATCAAAACCGCGAGGGACCCGGGCAAAGGCGAAGCGGCGTCCACCGGCCTGTAAATCTGCCGCATCATTGAGTGAAGGCAAAGGGCACGCAAAAGCCTGAGAGTGACCCGCGTACCAACGTTGGCGGAAGCGAATGTTGACGCCTTCGGAAGAGAGGCGCTTTGAAAGAGCCAAGAGGTAATTGCGCCGAGAACGCCTCCGCCAGATCTCGAAAGCCAGGTGGTTGCGGGAGAGATCGGAAATGCTTAGGTTGAAGGGAAACATCCACCGAAGCTGACGCCTTTCGCTTCAGAGGAGGTGCAGGGGGGCAAGCGTCTGGGGGAAGAAAGCGAAGAATGAGGCTGGAGGCCTAGTCCAAGGACCGTCGAGTCTCGACACCTGGAGTGAAACAATCCGAGGACGGAGAACAGCTGTGCTGAGAGTCCGCAGGTAAGGGACTCCTAGACGGAGAAAGGTGCGGTAAAGCCCCAAGGTCGCAAGCAGAATCCACTGGATGAAGGCTAAGAGCCTCCTCCTGAACCGGCACTGCCAAGCGCCAGGGGAAACAGGACCCTCGGAAAGAGTGACGATCGCGCGGTGGCCGGAGAGAAGATAACCGAGGGATGGATGAGGAGTCCAGGTGACCAGGTCGCCGAGAACTCCTACTGTCATAAGAAGAAGAAGAAGAAGAAGAAGAAGAAGAAGAAGAAGAAGGACGCCGTAAGGAAGAGGGCAGATGCTGACGTCTCTCAGGCAAAAGCGGGCGGCGCGTGCCGCGACAAGCAGGAGAATGGGACCGGGACTGTCCCCTCTCTGGAGCACGATGAAGGTGGCGGCGACAGTACGGCGAAGGACGTTCGGAGCAAAGGCGATCCACCTGTTGTCGATAGGCGTGTCGCGAGCGACGGGGGACAGGACAATCGTAGAGATCACGGTGACAGGGAATGGACGATGGTGTAGGATCCCGGAGAGAAACGTCCGCAACAGGAGAATAAAACCGACAGGAGGGGTGAGAAATACGCCGAGAGAACGTACCAAGTGTGGCACGAGTGCGCGGTGACTGGCTTTTAGCCTGGGCGCGAGGAGACAGTGGTTGAGCCGAAGCGCCGAGCAACAAGTCGTGATGTGACGACAATTGTTGAAGTTGCGACGGAAAAGTGCATGTGAGTAGTCACGTCTGGCTGGAGAGGGCACGCGCCAGGGACTGCCGATGGTCGCTGTCTCCTCCCCCCAAAATGATGGGGTTGCCTCCGTTGGAGACCCGTCTTAGAAGGCCGGGTCTGCGGGGCTGGCTGCGAAATACGCTCATGGGAGCGGGGGCGTACATTCTCACCTGGTGTAAAACCACTCACAGCGGGAGGGACGGTGTCCGACACCCACGCCTGAGTGGCAAAGGGTTGCAAGGGTCCCGGCACAGAAGATCGTGATAGCTGTGATGGAATGGGGCTGGGAGCCGGAGACCATGAGCACCGAGAAGAAACACTGATAGCAGTAGAGCTGGTGGAGATAGGGCAAAGAGGAGCTTCGTCGGACTGTACAGGGTGCTGACGATGGTAGAACTTCCACATTCCGGACCAGTGATCTTCTTCCCACGAAGCACAAAGACCACAAGTGTGGTCCAATGCACATCCCAAGCAAGGCAGGCAGCACGGATGTAAGTCACTAGGCCACTGGAAATTTTTACAGTTCGGGCACGTTTTAAGAAGAAAACTGCAACAGTGAACAGAGCGGAAATGAAACGCGCGTAGCCCAGAGGCTACGGAACCGAGCAGACGACCGTTAAAACCGACAAACGAAGACGAAGTCGAAACGAACGGCAAAATGCCGCAAATCCACAGAAATTGCCCCAATTCGCCACAATCGTCGAGGGAGGCAATGTCCGAGGCCATACCTGGCCATGTTAAGACAAACAAGGCCGAAGGATGGACAAAGAAGACGATGATAACGGGAGACTGAGAAAGAAGGATCTAAACAAAATGGCAGTCAAGTATAGAACTGGAAATAATGGCCTCTCGCAAGATTTGGAAGGGAGGTTACTCCAAGGTTAGGGAGGACACTCGGGGGATTAGGTAACTGCTTGCTAGAGGTACGTCCCTGGTTGTGTGGCAACACACAACAAATTTTGGAGACTGAAATTGTCAGTTAAGTATATCTTCCTCTCAGTAATACCATCGGTTACGATTTTGAAGAAATAAATTGGATCATTTCATTTTCCAGATTTAAAAACTGACAACAGCGTTTCCATGTACATGGAATGTCATGTTGTAAAATTAGAAAGGGATAAATGACAGGTGAATTAAAAATTGCTGCAGGGGGTGGCGGTGAGGGGGGGGGGGGGGGGGGAGAGAGCGGGTGGTGGTGGTGGTTTGTTGTTTCACAACAATCCACCACCACCACCACCACCCCCTCCCCTTCAGCAATTTTCAATTCCTCCATGATTTATCCCTGTAACAATAAATTTGGACATCCACACCCCGCCCCATCCTTGTCCCATTTCTTCTAGACACCCCCCCCCCCTCCCCCCCCGGTCCATCTCCTCTAGAAGCAAGCTGTTTATTATACCATATCCTCGGATGAGGTGGAAGAACATGTTGTCCCTATCAACACCAAACAGATTTCTGGTCACCTCCACTAATATCTCCAGTTCCTTGATCTGAAAAGAACACACACAGAGAGAATCTGAACCCTGCAGGCTAGCATCAGTCACTGCAATTCTTTTTAATCTTAAGAGTTTCATGTGTTTATGACATCTCTATCTGGAAATCATGTTAAAAAAAAAACAACTGTTCTAACGACTGTCACCTGCAAGCAACAACATTACATGTCGAGTTTTCCATAGATGTTGCGTACTTATAGATCACTGCCTTACATGATATATTAAAATATTGTGTTATCTCATAGCAGACTTTTCTGATGACTGTCCTTTCCCAAGGAAATTAGCAAATACAATACTCACTTTATTTCGTTCTATGAAACTCTGGCAGTAGTAATTCAGTCTCTGCATGTTGGCTCGAAGTCCTGGAGTCTGAAACAAAATACTGAAGTTTGTAAACAGTGGAAGCATGCAATGTACAGCTGCAACAGGCATAGATCCTGATGGGTCAGCTGCAGGGGCTGATGAGAATTACATATATCCTGATGGGTCAGCTGATCCTGATGGGTCAGCTGCCGGGGCTTATGAGAATTACATATATCCTGATGGGTCAGCTGCAGGAGCTGATGAGGATTACATAGATCCTGATGGGTCAGCTGCAGGAGCTGATGAGAATTACATATATCCTGATGGGTCAGCTGCAGGAACTGATGAGGATTACATAGATCCTGATGGGTCAGCTGCAGGAGATGATGAGAATTACATATATCCTGATGGGTCAGCTGCAGGGGCTGATGAGAATTACATAGATCCTGATGGGTCAGCTGCAGGGGCTGCTGATGAGAATTACATAGATCCTGATGGGTCAGCTGCAGGGGCTGATGAGAATTACATATATCTTGATGGGTCAGCTGCAGGGGCTGATGAGGATTACATAGATCCTAATGGGTCAGCTGCAGGGGCTGATGAGAATTACATATATCTTGATGGGTCAGCTGCAGGGGCTGATGAGGATTACATAGATCCTAATGGGTCAGCTGCAGGAGCTTATGAGGATTACATAGATCCTGATGGGTCAGCTGCAGGAGCTGATGAGAATTACATAGATCCTTATGGGTCAGCTGTAGGGGCTGATGAGGATTACATAGATCCTGATGGGTCAGCTGTAGGAGCTGATGAGAATTACATAGATCCTGATGGGTCAGCTGTAGGGGTTGATGAGGATTACATAGCTTCCGATGGGTCAGCTGCAGAAGCTGATCAGAATTACATAGATCCTGGTGGGCCAGCTGTAGGGGCTGATGAGGATTACATAGATCCTGATAGGTCAGCTGCAGGGGCTGATGAGAATTACATAGATCCTGATGGGTCAGCTGCAGGGGCTGATGAGAATTACATATATCCTGATGGGTCAGCTGCAGGGGCTGATGAGAATTACATAGATCCTGATGGGTCAGCTGTAGGGGCTGATGAGGATTACATAGATCCTGATGGGTCAGCTGCAGGAGCTGATGATAATTACATAGATCCTGATGGGTCAGCTGTAGGGGCTGATGAGGATTACATAGATCCTGATGGGTCACCTGCAGGAGCTGATGAGAATTACATAGATCCTGATGGGTCAGCTGTAGGGGTTGATGAGGATTACATAGATCCTGATGGGTCAGCTGCAGAAGCTGGTGAGAATTACATAGATCCTGATGGGCCAGCTGTAGGGGCTGATGAGGATTACATAGATCCTGATGGGTCAGCTGTAGGGGCTGATGAGGATTACATAGATCCTGATGGGTCAGCTGCAGGGGCTGATGAGAATTACACAGATCCTGATGGGTCAGCTGCAGGAGCTGATTACATAGATCCTGATGGATCAGCTGTAGGGGCTGATGAGGATTACATGCCTCTTGCTGAGGTGCCAAGCTGATCTGGCACCATCTTTGAACAATCATTATCATATTTATTACCAATAGTGTATCAGGATGAAAAGGGTTAAATAAAGGCTTTTCATTAACGGAAAATTCTCCATATTTAACTCTTAAACGTTTGCCTCCCTTGACATCGATGGAATTCCATCGATGCTTTCACAGTGGAATTTTCCACTGCTATGAAAAATTTAGAATCGTCTTTTTTTTTTAATTTCACTAATTTTATTAGTTGTATAGGGTTCACATTAATGTTTGAATGACCCCATGCTGTAAAAATACGAAATATATTAAAATAAAATAAAATAAATTCGCATCCTATCACGTACTTGCTCTCTGCAAATTCTTGTGCATTTGTGCTACGTTTACGTATTTCAGTCACTTTGTCTTCATGAGGATAGAACATACATTTATAAAGCAATTTTAACATACTTGGGCTTGTTTTGTCAGGAATTGTAGTGGCTTTCAGAATTAACTTCTTTTAGTGACTGTTGTACAGTAATAAAAAAATTTTCTTCTTTGCGACTATTGAATGTTTAATATTTTGCGGTAAAATAAAAATAAAATTTAGACATTGAACCCTTCTTCATGATTTACAGTGTAATTATTTCTTGTTGTTAGTGTGCCTGTTTGAAAGAAAATTCAATTTGCTTTCAACTGATATATAATATGTCTATAATATGTTAACACTTGCACTAGTTTTGTGTATTTTTAACCATTTACCTGTTGCGCTGTCAAAAATGCATACAATTTGCACGAACGTTTAAGAGTTAATGGACAAATGTTGACAGGGATGAAAAAAAATGGAAGGCCGTCCATCCCTAAGCCAGACAATCTTGAGAATAAATTGACTTAGCACTGCTGTGTTTCAAGTACGCGACGCACTGTAAACCGCCTTGGATGTATTATTTGTTATGCTGTCCACCACCATGACAGACAATTTTAAATCCTAGCGGAAAGCCTGTAAATATATCTGCAATGTTTGCAAGTTCAGCACT
This sequence comes from Semisulcospira habei, assembly GCA_036245525.1. NCBI lineage: Eukaryota > Metazoa > Mollusca > Gastropoda > Semisulcospiridae > Semisulcospira > Semisulcospira habei. The sequence continues at coordinate 58,711,099 of BTPG01000004.1, forward strand.
GTATGCACCACATGGGCGCTAGATCTGAGTGTCTACCTCGCTGCATTATCTAAAACGACAACAAGAAAGATAAAATGTATTTTTCATTAAAATGTATTTTTTTGAAAAATACTTACCGATGGTATTACTTAAAGGAAATGGTTTCTTAGCTAGTCTAATTTTAGCCCAAAATTGTTGTGTACGAGTATGGTCATGATGGCAGGTGAGGGGCGCCATAGCCTAGACGGAAACCCGGGTAGCCTCCCTTCCGGTTCAACCACGCATGCGCCACACCACTCATACGCCAGTCAGTTTTCTTAGCGAACCAGCGGCAAGCGGGGCAGGTGGGAGGGACCTTCGAGTAATACCATCGGTAAGTATTTTTCAAAAAAATACATTTTAATGAAAAATACATTTGTTTTCTCAAAACACATTACCGATGGTATTACTTAAAGGAAGAATCCCGAGGAGGAGGCGGGTGCCGCTATAGCGACCCCATCCCCTGCCATCCTGGCCGCTCGAGTCGGCCACCCTCCCGCAACCTCCCTCTAATTTTAGCAAAGATACTTACGGCGCCTAGGGCGCCGGGAGGGAGTGTTGCGCCGCCACGATGTCCCCCACCAGCGATAGGTTCTGGCGCTGGCTGGAGAGGTCCCTCAGGTAGAAGCGTGCGAAGGTGGTCTCCGCTCGCCAGCCCACGGCCGCCACAATGTCTTTGACCGCACAGTTCCGGTCGAATGCTAGGCTGGTGGCCATGGCTCTGATCTCGTGTGCCCTGATGCTCATGCGTTTGGCTGTATCCGGGGCAAGCTCCTGGTAGGCTGATCGTATCACCCACCGGAGCCAAGAGGATATCGTTTGGGCCGAGATGTCGTTTCTACCTGGGGACAGAGGAAGGACAAGGCGGGTGCGTTCCCTGCGTATCGGCTTGGTCCGGCGCAGGTACACACGTAAGGCTCGCACCGGGTCCTGTTGTCTGGACTCCCGGGTGGAGCTTGGGTCTCGTAATGGTTGAATGGTGACCAGTTGAGGGGCCGTCAAAGGCGATCTGGTCTTGGCTAGGAAGGCTGGGTCAGGAAGCAGCTGAACCGAGCCATCAGCCCGAAACTGTAAGCAGGCGGGGCGTGCTGAAAGTGCGTGCAGTTCGCTGACTCTGGAGGCTGACGCGAGGGCCAAAAGGAAGCAGGTCTTCCGAGTCACGTCCGGCAACCGCGCCAACTGGATCGGTTCGAAACGGGGCGAGTCGAGCCAAGTGAGTACCCAGGACAGGTCCCATCGTGGCACCAGGGATCGGCGGGCAGGACGTTGTAGACCGAAGTGGGCCATCAGGTCGGCTAGGTCTTTGCAGGAACCCGGGTCGGGCAGTCCCAAGTGTCTGTACGTGTCGGCAATCATGGCCAGGTAGCCCCGGATGGTGATCGGTGCTAACTGCTGGTCGCTGAAAAGCCAGATGAAGAAATCCGCCAACTGGGGAGTTGTCAAGCCGATGGGGTGAAGGTGTCTGTCGTCACACCAGGCGCAGCGGACTCTCCACTTGCCTTCGTAGACTCGTCTGGTCGAGGCTCGACGAGCTGTAGCGATCGCTTCCACTGCCGCACCTGAGAAGCCTCTAGCTGCGAGGGCTTGCCGGACAACCTCCAGGCGTGGAGGAGGAGACGCTCGGGGCACGGGTGGAACAGCTGCTGCCGTGGTTGCTTGAGCATCGTCCGCGGTGTGGGGAGCGGTAGCGGGGGAGCCGTGGCAAGGTTCAGGAGGTCGGTAGTCCACGACTTGGTCCAGCAAAATGGCGCCACCAGGAACAGGATCGTGTTGCACCCTCTGAGCTTGAGTAGGACCTTGGGGACTAGTACGGTGGGCGGGTAGGCGTAGGCGACCAGGCCGTCCCAAGAGATGGATAGAGCGTCGACTGCCCAGGCCAGAGGGTCTGGAATGGGTGAAACGAAGAGGGGAAGCTGTCGATTCCACCTCGTGGCGAAGAGGTCGATCATGGGAGCCTCCCAGGTGGCGGCGATCAGTCGAAAGATGTCGGGTCGCAGTGCCCACTCTGTATGGAGCAGTAGACCGCGTCGGGAGAGGGAGTCGGCCAGCACATTCAGATGACCCGGAATGTGACGTGCGCGAAGAGAGATGTCCCGATCCTCGCACCAGCGGAGCACCTGGTAGAGTAGTATGCAAAGGGATGGAGAGCGGGTCCCGCCTTGCTTCTGGATGTACGAGACGACCGTGGAGTTGTCCGAGAGAACCAACAGTTCCTGATGTCGGATGCGGTGCTCCCAGGCCAGGAGAGCTTGCCATACTGCTTTCAGTTCTAACCAGTTGATGTGTTTGGACAGCGATTCCAGAGGCCACAGGCCGGAGGCAGTCTCGAACGACGGAAGGAGGTGAGCTCCCCAACCTGCGAGGCTTGCGTCGACGCAGAGCGAGAGAGTGGGCGGCGGTGAGGACAGCGGCACTCCCGTCGCGAGCCAGGAAGGATCCGCCCAGCGCAGCAGGTGGGGACGGAGCATGGCAGGTACTGGAATCGGGGCCTCGAGGTCGGACGACGACGGTCGCCAGTGAAGGAGGAGATGCAGTTGCAGAGGGCGGGAGTAGAGACGTCCTAGCGGTAGCAGGTCCGCAGCAGCGCTGATCAGACCTAACAGCTGAAGCCACTGCCTGGCTGGAAGCGTCGTCAACTGGGACACCTGCCGAGCTAGAGTCGCCAACTTCTGGATGCGCTTCTCCGGCAGTCTGACGGTATTGTGGTCGGTGAGGAACTCCATACCGAGGTGAATAAAATGGCGTGCGGGAACGAGGTCGGACTTGCCAAGGTTGACCAGGAAGCCCAGGTTCTCGAGAAGTTGAAGCAGAGCATCTCGGTCTTCCCTCAGGGAGTGCTCGTCCTGGTTCCTCAAAAGTAGGTTGTCCAAGTAGTTCGACGTAGGGCTCGTGGAACTTCGACGGGCTCTGGCTACCACTGCGTCCATGAGGCGAGTGAAGACCCAGGGGCTGAGGTTGAGGCCGAAGGGGAGCGCGCGGAACTGATAGACGACCCCCTCGAAGGCAAAGCGTAGGTAACGTCTGGAAGCAGGATGCATGGGTACGTGCAGGTAAGCATCTGAGAGGTCCAGGCTGACCGCAAAGTCCATCGGCTGTACCGCTGAGCGAAGGGCCCGCGCAGTCTCCATGCGGAAGGCCGGAGCGACGATGAACTTGTTCAGCGCCGAGAGGTCTATGACGGGGCGCCATTTGCCGCCCGGCTTGGGCACCACAAAGAGCCGACTGTAGAAGGCTGGGGAGTCGTGCCGGACCACCACCTCCGTGGCGGACTTCTGAAGCAGGGAGGAAACTTCGCCGCGGAGAGCTTCGGCTCTGAGCTGGTCTGAAGGAACTGTAGTCCACACCGGGCTCCGGCGCACGGGAGGTGGGGACCGGAAGGAGATCAGTAGTCCCTGAGTAATGGTAGAGAGAATCCACGGGTCGTCCGGAAACAGCGAGTGCCAGGCTTCGCTGTGAAGCGCCAGCCTCCCGCCGACCGGAACTCCGGACGAGGTCGGCGGGGGCCGGAGGGGGAGAAAGTCAGCGCGCCCGGCCCCGCCCGGGGCGCCGGGCAGGTCTGGGCCAGGTGCGGGCAGGGAGGGATGGGGGAGGCTCGGTACTGGGGAAAGGGCGGGCGCGAGGAAAGGCTGGAGCTCTGGGGGGTAGGCGACCACCTCTGGTGAACGGGCGGGCGGTGGGTCTAGCAGTCCGCAGGGGGCGACCCGGAGCCTTGCGGGTTGGTCGAAAGGAAGTTGGAGCTGGGCGGTTGGGCCAGGCGTCCTTGTTAGCTTCCTTTACAGCGAGCCAGGTGGGGCCGAACAGTAAGTCACCGCCGAGGGGCGCCTGCCGAAGCTGAGTCTTCACATCCAGCGGAATGGGACAGGAACGGAGAATCGCATCTCGACGCAGTAAGTCGCAGTTAGAGGCGGCTGCCATGGAGTTGACCGCGACATGATATACAGCGCGGTTCCCCGAAACTGCTAGGGCGAGCAGGTCTCCCAGCAGAGGCGAAATTGACGGATGCCAGGAGTCCTCTACACGTCGGACGATGGCTTGCGTGACCAAATCTAGAAATCCCGCTGCTGCCAGGGTGTTCCTAATGAGTGTCGCGGTCTGTTCTACCCCGGGGAGGAGAGACTGACGTAAGGAAGTCCCAGAGAACGCCACTGCCGCGGGGTCCGCTGTCGGTAGAGGGCAGGAAAAGTGTTGTGTATGGCCCGCATACCATGACTGCCGGAAGGCGATGTCTATACCTGTCGGCCACTTGGAGTCTGAGAAGAATCCTGTACCGCATGCCCCTTGCGCAAGATGAGCAGAAAACGCATCACGTAACTCCCGGAAACCCGGCGGCTGGGGGAGAGACTTGAATCGCTTGGCCTGTCGTTCCGCGTCCACAAAGGCGGACGCTTTTCTTTTAAGAACTGGAGAGGGAGGGCAGTCTTCTGCAGGGAGGCAAGCCGCGATAAGCCGTGCCGCTTCATCAAGGGCCCGCAGTGTCTCTAACCTATGTCCAATGGCAGCCGGCGGGAATTCCTCGTCACCACCCGAGGGATTGGACGGGGCGGGGCTGGCCACCTGTAGTAGTGCCGACATCGATTCCTCGGGGTTCAGACTAAGGGTGTCCTCTTCTGCCGGAACTGAGTGGGAAATCGGGTCCACTCCCAAACGAGGAGGAAGACTCCCGTCACTGGGGCGGGTAACGGTCGTAGCTGGTGGAGGAGATCTTCTCACTGGTGCGTGGCGCCGCCAGTGTCTGCTAGATGAACGGTCCCGTGAAGCACTCGACGCTGAGCGGGAAGCCCGAACTCCTGACCTACGACGGTGTCGCGTGCGACGAGCGGCACTCCGCCGAGAGAAGCGTGAACGGGAACGGGGGCGGCGATGCGGGGACCGGGAACGTCTGAAATGGCGCGAAGCTGAACGCAAAGCAGAGTCATGCCTGTACTGTGTCCGCGAATGTCGGCTGGATTCCGACCGGTAGTAATCAGTCCTCGGGCGAGTAGACCTGTCGCTCGAGCGTGAACGATGTCTAACAGCTGAGGTTCGCTCGGACTGAAGACGGGGAGTAACTCGCACCGCAGCAGAGCGGAGGCGACTACTTCGGACCCGAGAGCGGGAGCGCGTCCGGCGAGAAGACTTGTCGGAACTTGACGTCCGGACGGAAGGAGCTGGGCGGGGCGCTGGCGTTCCGCGCTGGTCCCTAGCGGAGAACAGGGTAGCGGAAGCAGCAGGACGAATCTGTGGCGAGCGCTTGTCAGCTACCTGGAGATCCGTATTAGTCAGGCCCGCAACCAGAGCGGGTGTAGGAGCCTGTATCAGTTCGTTATCAGTTGCCTGCAGAGGCGTTGCTACCGGGTAGAGACCACTCGACTGGACTGTGGTGGCTACCGGAGTCTTGTTTAGAGGCCTAGCCCGAGGCGCTCTAGGATCCTTGACCGTACAGAGACCACTCGACTGGACTGTGGTGGCTGCCGGTACTAGAGCACGAGCACGCGACCGAAGCCGCTGGTTCGTCTGCTCAGACACTCGGTCAGGGCCACTCGACTGGACTGTGGCGCGTACCGGTGTGGGATCGTTCTTCCGTGCTTGCGTAGGTTTCTTGCGGCCGTAGAAACTCCACAGCTGGGTCCATTGTTCCTCCAGCCATGGGGCGCAGACCGAGCACGGACGCGTGGAGGTACAACCGGAACAGGGCAGGCAAACCAGGTGTTCGTCACTCGGCCACTGGAATTTCCCACATCGAGTGCATGTTCGGACTTGCCAACTGCAAAACATAATGTACAATGAAATGCGAGCGAGCGTGCCCCCGTGGGCCCGCACCGAATCCGCGTGAACGAACGAAGCGTACCGTGTAAGCCTACGCCCGGCGCTCCACCACTACCCTTGAGCGCCTGACGTAGGCCAAGGCAGAGATATTACCTTGCCATCCGAAGAAGTGAGGCACCAACCCGGTTGAAGACCCACCAGAAAGTCTAGCACGCAGACACGGCCCGGCATCGGACGGCGACCACGTAACGCTGATGCCGGGCGAAGCCACTGGCGTCAGTGAAGGCGTCGAAACGAAGTCTCCGCCACAGCAGGCACTCAGAGCAGGCTGAAGAGCGAAGTAGAAGCTTGGCACACACGAGCAGCACGCACTAGGGCCCGAGCGGCACTAGGCGTGAGTACAGTTCAACCTGGCGTCGCCGCGCCCGGTAGGATAAGATGGCGCCGACGGGTGAAATTCACAAGTAACGTTCACTAGGAACAAGTTCCTAAGTCCGTAGACCGACGGAAACCTCAAGCCAGGTTTCCCACCTTGAACAAACTTCCTTCTGACTAGACTTCCCTAACGAAGATAGAGTCCTAACGAACAGAGCGAGTCCCGTACACAACCTTCTGAGACTAGCAAAGAAAACTGACTGGCGTATGAGTGGTGTGGCGCATGCGTGGTTGAACCGGAAGGGAGGCTACCCGGGTTTCCATCTAGGCTATGGCGCCCCTCACCTGCCATCATGACCATACTCGTACACAACAATTTTGGGCTAAAATTAGACTAGCTAAGAAACCATTTCCTTTAAGTAATACCATCGGTAATGTGTTTTGAGAAAACAAAAAGAGCTATACAATTCCATACCTCCAGAATTTTCCTGGCTCTCTTGATTTGACCACATTCAATAAAATCGGCAATCAGGTGATGGTAGACATTCATCAAGCCATGCAGTTTTGTCAGTAAATCCACCACTGCAAAAACACAAGAATAATGGCAAAGCTCTTATGGCACATGCGCATAACCAGTCCTCACAAATAATCTGACCTGTGTGACTTTGACCTATACAAGGGGTCACTGAAATAAGCATGTGTCAAGTGTCTTAACATGAGTAAATTGTTGGCTTTTGTACCAGCGAAATGCAAATAATAAGCATTTTTCACAGATTTGTCAACCTTCCATAACCCTTGATCTTTGTTAGGAGTCAACCCAATTCATATGCATCAGAAGATCTCATCATCACCTACCTTTGTGCCAAGTTTGAAAAACACTTTGATAAACACTACAATTCTATCAAAAATTGGCATTTTTCATACATTTGCCCACCTCTTGTGACCCTTGACCTTTCATGAGAGGTCATCCAGATTAGTATCCACAGAAACGTTTGGCCATCAGGTATCCCTGTTCCTGTTTGAAATTCTATTTTTTTGACCTCCTGTGAAACTTGATCTTTGAGACAGGTCACTAAAACTGGTATGTTTAAAAGGGGTTTTCCACAAAGTGTCCTTGGGCCAAGTCTGAAGTCTGTGTCTTGAATAGTCTCTGAGAAAATGCCAATGTTAACTCATTCAAGACAAATGGCATCCAGATGCACAGCTGAAGCCGCGTATCTGGATGCGGCTCATCTCAAATGAGTTAAAGTTTACCACGCATGCTGGACAAACGCTGTATGGTCCAAGACATAGACACATTCTTACCATCACATGGGAGACAAAAATTACCTTTCTGGAGTCTTTCAGGGTCCTCTTTTTCAATAAAGAACTTGAGAACACTGTCGATGCTGGGAGAACAATGGTGAGTCTTTATGATGTGCTCTGTTTCTTTAAGGATCCTGTCCGGATCTCGGCTGCAAGGACAAGCGGGAGAGTGTCATTGTACAGAGACATAGATTCTCATGAGCCCCTGCAACTGCATGAGAATCTATGCCGTTTGCCGGATCAAACAAACCCGCTGGAGAAAGTCACCTCTGATGTAACGTTCACAGTACAGGTGGATGCATGCACAATAATAATAAATAATAATACCAAATTTGGTATTAATTTCAGACCACTTAATCAAATTTCAAAAATATAAAAAAAATTTACATTTCCAAAAATTTCAGTAGCTCGCTTGAGCTTGCCTTTAGCACCACTTGAATGTTCTGTTTATGTACAGTGTGTGAGGGAATGCGCGTGATTCACGTGAGCGTGCTTGTTGGGTTCAGTTCGCGGCTATGTCCTGCGCATTGAGTTATATTATAAATATGAGAAATGCGCCATATAATTACTATATATTATTATTATTATTACCTGATATTATGTAAGACACCTGACCCAATTCTGTGAATCGGCTCAAAACGCTGTGAACTGAACCCAACATGTACGCTCACCTGAAACATTTGCATTCACTCTGAAGACAAACACAGTACAAGACAAACACAGGACATTCACGTGGCACCTGAAACACGTGCACTCACTCTGAAGACAAACACAGAACAAGACAAACACAGGACATTCACGTGGCACCTGAAACACGGGCATTCACTCTGAAGACAAACACAGTACAAGACAAACACATGACATTCACGTGGCACCTGAAACACGTGCATTCACTCTGAAGACAAACACAGTACAAGACAAACACAGGACATTCACGTGGCACAAGAGGGTCTTGTACAGTACCAGTGGCTGTATCTCACCTTTCAATCACCTTCTCCATGTAAGCGTCGAGCAACTGCCCATTTTCAGCACGCAGATAGCCGCTGTTCACCAGACAATCTTGCAGCCTCTTGGCGCTCCCCACATCCTGGGCCGCTTTTACGACATCGGCAAAATAGTCTTCGCGTTGGAAGTCCTGTTTCTGTACCACGTCCTTGTGTTTGTCTGCGTACATCTCCAGTGTCTTCACAGCGTCTGAGTTGCAGATTTTGAGAAAAGAAACGTCAGCAGGATATCAACAAAAATGTATTTTTTCTTAAAATATTTTTTTTCTAAAAATACTTACCGATGGTATTACTGACAGGAAGATATACTTAGCCTGTCAATTTCAGCCTCCAAAATTGTTGTGTGTTGCTACACAACCAGGGACGTACTTCTAGCTAGCAGCTACCCCATCCCATGAGTGATGAGTGGCCTCCCTTCCTCCGGATAGCCTCCCTTCCCGATCTCGCGAGAGGACGTTATTTCCAAGTTCTATCTTAACAGACAGACGGCAAGCGGGGAAGGTGGGAGAGAAATCTGAGTAATACCATCAGTAAGTATTTTTCGAAAAAACTTATTTTAAGAAAAAATACGTTTCATCAAAAACTTTACCGATGGTATTACTGATAGGAAGAATGGCGAAGAGGAGGAGGGTGCCGTGGCAAATGCTCAGCCGTGGGGTAACTGCTTAGCTAGGTCCCATTCAAGCGCACACTCCCGACAATTTCAGTTAAGAATTACCTATGGCGCATCCAGCGCCGGGAGGGAGTGTTGCGCTACAGCGATGTCCCCCACTAGTCTCAGGTTTTGCCTATGGCTGGAGAGGTCACGGAAATAAAAGCGGGCGAAAGTAGATTCGGCCCGCCAGCCCACCGCCGCCACAACGTCCCGCACGGCACAGTTGCGGTCGAACGCTACGCTCATGGAGACAGCCCAGACTTCGTGTGCTCGAATCCTCAACCTCTTCGCGCCCTCTGTCGAGAGGTCTTCGTACGCGGACCTTATGATTCCGCGTAGCCAAGCGGAAATCGTCTGAGCCGAAATATCATTCTTGCCCGGAGCTAAGGGCAGGAAGAGGCGTAAACGACCTCGCCGGATAGGTTTAGACCGGCAGAGGTAAATTTTTAATGCCTGGACCGGGTCTTGTTGGCGCACGTCCGGGAGCATATTTGGGCTCTGCAAGGGACGAATAGTGATCAGTTGAGGTGGGGCGGAAGGGAGCCTGTTCTTGGCCAAAAAGGAAGGACTAGTGAGGAGTTGGACAGAGCCGTCGGCCCGAAGTTGTATGGAGAAAGCGTGGAGTTCACTCACATGAGGCAGTGGCCAGAGCCAGTAAGAAGCACGTTTTTCGAGTCAGGTCAGAGAACCGCGCCAAATGCAGGGGTTCAAAACGGGCAGTGTTCAGCCATGTTAAGACCCACGCGAGGTCCCAGCGAGGTAGTAGGGAGCGTGTGACAGGTCGCTGGAGGTCAAAATGAGCCATAAGATCAGCGAGATCTTTGCATGAACCAGGATCGGGTAGTCCCAAATGGCGGTATGTATCTGCCACCATAGATAGATATCCCCGAATAGTAATGGGTGCTAGAGACTGATCCTGAAAGAGCCACAGAAAGAATTCAGCCAGCTGAGGCATAGTCAAAGCAGTGGGGGAAAGTTGTCTAGTACCGCACCAAGCGTGCAGGACTCTCCATTTCCCCTCATAAACCTTCAGGGTTGAAGGGCGTCGTGCTGAAGCGATAGCCGCCACCGCTGCATCCGAGAAACCTCGAGCTGTGAGGGCACGCCGCACAACCTCCAGGCATGTAAGAGGAGTTTCTCCGGGCAAGGGTGAAATAGGTCTCGTCGGGGTTGCTTCAGCATCGTCTGCGGCGTTGGTAGCCGGAGTGAGGGATACAATACAATACAGTGGAGTCCGCTTAACACGAATTTCTGGGGACACGGAAAATCACTTCGTGTTAACCGTATTTCGTGTTAACCAATATGGCCTCAAAATTGATCACGGCCCTCCCGGCAAGGAAAAAGTGTGTAAGAGATGCGTGCATGAATGAGTACGAGGTTAAAAGTGCACATTATTGTACTATATATGCTTACATTACGTTCAGCTCGCTAGGAAAACACAAGGATATGTGTACAGCTCACGTAGTTAATGTAAAATTCATCAGGTAAAATCCATAGTAAAGTAAAAGCAACACGGGCATCTGGCATCGGTAAAAGCAACACAGTCAAAGTCATTTAAAAAACGGGCCATGATCTAAGTCGGTCTTGCGTTATTGACAGCCCGTGTAGAGAGACAATCGTGGATCTCATTAATCTTGTTTTTTCACTTCAAGCGTAGTCGACTTCTGTTTTACCTTGGGGGTAGCCGTGATCGGTAGTTAACTGAATTGAGGGAGTGTTAGTACACGAATGATGCATGAATTCAGTTCAGAAACACTAGCCAATGAGAAGACGGATTACAATGACTGAAGGCTATTCAGCCAATCACAGGCTGCGCTAGAGTTCGTTCATGTGTCGTGTGTACTACAGCACGAGAGCGACACGTGCAGTGCCCCTTTCATGAATCGGTTTTCGGTGTTTGAGACTGGAATGTGTGTTCGTGTTAAACAGGTGAATAATAGTGAAATTGCTCTGGTCGGGAACCGAAAACAACTTCGTGTTAAGCGAAATTTTGTGTTAAGCATTTCGTGTTATCAGTGAAATTTTAATACATAATAAGAAGGCCGTCAGCCGGGAATGCAAAAGCGGTTCGTGTTAACCGGAAATTCGTGTTAAGCGAGTTCGTGTTAACTGGACTCCACTGTACAATACAATAATACTTTATTAATCCCTCATGGGGAAATTCACTGTCTGCCCATACAACACATGGATCCGTGGCGACTCAAAAGATCCGTTGTCCAGTTCTTGGTCCAAGAAAATGGGGCTACCAAGAACAGCAACATGTTGCAGCCGCAGAGTTTTAGGAGAATCTTGGGGATCAGGATCGAGGGAGGGTATGCGTAGGCCAGGAGACCCTCCCAAGGAATGGAAAGAGCGTCTACCGCCCACGCCAGCGGGTCCGGAAATGGAGAGACGAAGAGGGGAAGTTGTGCATTCCACCGTGTCGCGAACAGGTCGATCATGGGTGTCTCCCAGTGGATACAAATCATGCGAAAAATTAATTTTTCTCTAAAATATATTTTTTCGAAAAATACTTACCGATGACATTACTGTCTGGAAGTGTCAACTACTTACCCAATTTTAGCCTAAGAACTTGTATTCCTTCACAACCCGGGAGGCACTCGGGGAACCCTCATTAGGGCTGAGAGTAGCCTCCCGTCCCAGTCCAATAAGGTACCCACTACGTGGCCCAATCACAAATCAGTTGTGATACTTAGCTTACCAGCGGCAAGCAGGGCAGGTGGGAGGGTCCTTCGAGTAATGTCATCGGTAAGTATTTTTCGAAAAAATATATTTTTGAGAAAAATTAATTTGTTTCCTCAAAAACATTACCGATGACATTACTGTCTGGAAGAATGGCGAAAAGGTGGAGGGTGCCGCACCCAAATACCATCATAAAGGGCAGACGACAGAGCCCCACACCCATTCGCCAAACTCCCAACAATTTTAGCTAAGTGCATACCTACGGTGCTTCCAGCACCGGGAGGGAGTGTTGCGCTGCGGCGATGTCCCCCACCAGTACAAGATTCTCTCGCTGGCCCGACAGATCCCTGAGGTAGAAGCGGGCGAATGTTGACTCTGCCCGCCAGCCCACGGCTGCTACGATGTCTCGAACAGCACAATTGCGATCGAAGGCGACACTCGTGACCATGGCCCGAACCTCGTGTGCGCGGATCCTGAGCCGCCTCGCCCCGTCATGGGAAAGATCCTGATAGGCGGACCGAATGACCCAACGTAGCCAGGAAGATATTGTCTGAGCTGTTATGTCATTTCTGTTGGGGTTCAAAGGTAGAAAGAGGCGTGATCGTTCTCGGCGGACGGGCTTGGATCTGCGTAAGTAAACGCATAAGGCGCGCACGGGATCCTGTTGTCGCGTCTCCTTAGAAAAGGTCGCGTGTTTCAAAGGCCGAATATTTATGACCTGGGGAGCAGTCAAAGGAGACCGGGTCTTGGCGAGGAAGGCAGGGTCTGTAAGTAATTGTACAGAACCATTCGCTCGGAATTGGAGGCAGGGAGAACTCGCTGACAGAGCGTGTAGTTCGCTTACCCTGGCCGCCGTGGCTAGGGCCAAAAGGAAGCATGTCTTCCGTATCAGCGAAGCGAGCCAGGGAAAGAGGTTCAAATCTGTCCGAATTAAGCCACGTCAAGACCCAGGGTAGGTCCCAGCGAGGAATCAGAGAGCGGGGAACCGGACGCTGCAGGCCAAAATGTGCCATCAGGTCTGCGAGATCTTTACATGCGCCAGGGTCCGGGTGGCCTAGATGACGGTAAGTGTCAGCAATCATGGACAGGTCGATCATGGGTGTCTCCCAGTGGATACAAATCATGCGAAAAATTATCGTGATGGGGGCGAGGCCGAGGTCTCCAAAGAGCCAGAGGAAGAAGTTTGCGAGCTGTGGAGTAGTTAATTCGAGGTGAGAGAGATGTTGGTCCGAGCACCATGACTGGAACACTCGCCACTTGCCCTCGTAAACGCGTTGAGTCGAGGGTCGACGGGCTGAAGCAATCGCCTCCACTGCAGCACCCGAGAAACCTCTTGCGGTGAGGGCTTGCCGGACAATCTCCAGGCATGAAGAAGAAGCCTCTCCGGGCACGGGTGGAACAGTGGCTGGCGAGGTTGCTTGAGCATAGTCCTCGACATGGGGAGACGAAGAGGGGGACCCGTGGCGAGATAGAGAAGGTCGGTGGACCAAGACCTGGTCCAAGAGAACGGGGTGATCAAGAACAGGATCGCGTCGCAACCTCTGAGCTTGAGTAGGACTTTGGGAACGAGAACCGTCGGGGGAAAGGCATACACAATCATTCCGTCCCACGGAATGGATAGCGCATCGACCGCCCAGGCTAGAGGTTCTGGAATTGGGGAGACAAAGAGCGGAAGTTGATGATTCCACCTCATGGCAAATAAGTCGATCATGGGAGTCTCCCAGTGAGCGCAAATCACTGAAAGATGTCCGGGTGAAGAGTCCATTCTGTGTGGAGGAGTTGGCCGCGTCGAGAGAGGGAGTCGGCGAATACGTTCAAGCATCCGGGGATATGTCGAGCGCGGAGAGAGATGCTGCGGTCCTCGCACCAGCACATCAGGCGGTAGAGGAGAATGCAGAGATCAGGAGAGTGTGTACCTCCCTGCTTCTGAATGTATGAGACAACCGTAGTGTTGTCCGACAGGACAAGAAGCGTCTGGTTGCGAAGGTGGACTTCCCACACCATGAGCGCTTGCCACACTGCTTGTAGCTTGAGCCAGTTGATGTGTCTGCCTGTCAGGTCCGGTGTCCAGAGGCCGGATGTCGAAAGGAAACTCGGAAGCAGGTGTGCACCCCATCCAGCGAGACTCGCATCCACACAGAGCGAGAGCTGAGGGGGCGGTGAGGCAAGAGGAACTCCCGAAGCTAGCCAAGATGTGTCCATCCAACGCCGTAGGTGTGGTTGAAGGATTGGAGACACCAGCACCAGGGCATCGAGGTCGCCGGAGGTCAGCCTCCAATGAAGCAGTAGATGTAACTGAAGCAGGCAGGAGTGAAGACGACCCAGGAGGAGGAGATCCGCCGCTGCATTCATCACGCCGAGGAGTTGCAGCCAGACTCTGGCGGGAACGGATTCCGACCGGGCAACCCGAGCAGTGAGGGAGGTTAACTTCTTGATCCGAGGTTCCGGTAAACACACACGGTTGAGGTCGGTCGCAAATTCCATCCCAAGATGAATAAACCGGCGAGATGGAGAGAGGTCGGACTTGCCTGCATGGAGTAGAAACCCCAAGCGGGACAATAACAGGAGTAGAGCGTCCCTGTCCATCCGCAGCACCGACTCCGACGCATTCCTCATGAGAAGGTCGTCTAAGTAGTTGGAGATCGGACTGGATGAGGACTGTCGAGCCTTGGCGACGACTGCATCCATGATGCGAGTGAAGACCCACGGGCTGAGGTTCAGACCGAAGGGAAGGGCGTGAAACTGGTAGATCACGCCTTCGAAAGTGAAGCGGAGATACCGTCTGGATGCCGGATGTATGGGAACACGGAGATACGCATCGGAAAGATCTAGGCTGACTGCAAAATCCAGGGGTTGCACTGCGGCCCGGAGTGTCCGGGTGGTCTCCATGCGAAAAGTCGGAGCCAGTATAAACTTGTTCAGAGCCGAGAGATCGATGACAGGACGCCACGTTCCGTCCGGCTTCGGAACTACGAAGATGCGGCTGTAAAATGCCGAGGAGTCGAGACGAGACACTACCTCCGTGGCAGCCTTCTGTAGAAGCGAGGCAACCTCGAGGCGCAAGGCGATGGCTTTTAACTCGTCGGATGGAACGTCTGTACACACCGGAGATCGTCTCAACGGTGGAGGTGAACGGAACAAAATCGAGAGACCCTCGGAGATGGTAGTAAGGACCCAAGGGTCGTCTGGTAGCAGCGCCCTCCATACGTCGCTGCAAAGGGCCAGTCTCCCGCAGACCGGAGACCCCCGAGGGGCCGGCAAGAACTGTGACGGAAGGCAGTCATTGAAACCGGCCGCGCCCTCGACCAGGGCGGCGGGCAGGCTTGGGCCAGGAGGGGATAGAGGTCTTAACGGGTTTACCGCGGCCGAAAGAGGGAGCCCTCCGGGGCGCGTTGGAATGATGGGGAATGAAGGTCGAAGAGGGTCTGGAGGTCCGCAGGGCGCGACCCACGGCCTTGCGGGCGGCGTGAAAGCGAGAAGTGGTAAAGCGGTTGGGCCAACGGTCTAAATTTCCGTCCTTCACCTTCTGCCAAGTCTCACCAAATAGAAGATGTCCACCAAGAGGAGCCCGACGCAGTTGAGACTTCAAATCAGGGGGCAATCCACGACAGGCTTGTAGAACGGCATCCCGACGCATGAGGTCACAGTTAGCAGCAGCCGCCATTGCGTTGACGGAAGAGTGATAAGCTGCCCGGTTAGCCGCGACCGCTAGAGCGAGGAGATCACCAAGGAGGGGTGAAGATTCTCGTGAGTCTTCAATGCGACGAATAAAAGCTTGCGTGAGAAGCTCCAGAAAACCCCCACAGGCCAAGGTGTTCCGCACTAGGGACGCCGTCTTATCCAAACCACGCGGGAAAGTGTAACGTAGCTTAGAGTTGCCGCCAAGCTGCGCCACAACCGGAGGGTCCAACGTGGGAAGTGTGCACTGAAAAGACTGTGAATGGCCCGCGTACCAAGATTGGCGGAACGCGATGTCAAGGTCAGCCGGCCACTTGCGATCCGCAAAAAAGGAGTATTCTTGTGAATCCGTGTGTAGATGAGCGGAGGAGGAATCTCGCAGATCTTGAAAGCCAGGAGGTTGAGGCAGCGACCTGAATCTCTTCTGTTGCCGGTCCGAATCAACAAAGGCGGACACCTTCCGTTTGAGCGGGTGGGGGGGGGGGGATGGAGGGCACGCGTCCGTCGGGAGGGCGGCCACGATAATACGAGCTGCTTCATTAATGCAAAGAACAACGACGAAGGGAGCGTAGTCGACACAGGCGCATCCGACACATCACAGCGCGGCAAAAGGGAGCGGCCGCCAAAGTCAAGGAGATTAGAGACCGAATCCTCAGGAAGGAGACTAAGTGTGTCCTCTTCGCGTTTAGGGAGGGAGATCCGGTGGAGGGTCCGTGAGGGAGAAACGGTGCGGAGCCCGTCCAGATGAGAAATTGTAGCCACCGGCGATCATTGTACCCCTTGAGGATGGCGAAGCGGGTGTAGGGGAAAGGTATGAACGGGAGGGGGGGACCTAGAGGGAACCGTGTGACGTGTATGGGGAGAACGACTGCGATGAAGGGAGCGGCTGCGATGACGGGAGTGGCGGTCACGGTGAACTTTACCAGCGGAGGTCCGAATACGGGGCCGAGGAGGGGAAGGGGACGGGCGACGGAACGGAAGGGGAGGAGCAGACCGAGACAAGCTGGAAGCCGAACGGGGAACCGAAGCGGGAGAAGGAGATGAAAGGGAAGATGACGATGGATGCCGAGGACTGCGTTGATCGGAACGGACAGTAGAACGATGCTCCTGACGGTAGTCACACGACGCGTGAGAGTGTGGAGGAATTGAGGTCAAGTGAGAAAGTGTAACACGATCATCAAACCGATGACGCCGGGACCTGGATCTCTCGACTGCCTCCGAAAGGCGGGTACGTTGCCGCATATGCGTCTCTCCGTAAGAGTACGCAGACTTTTTCAAAGGAGATCTCATACGACGATTTTCGGACAATGTACTGCGCGAAACATGTCGCGGAATGCGTGCCCCTGTAAGGCAAACGCTACGCCCTAAGGCGGACTCCCCGTAAGAGTCAGCAGGCGTTGTCCGTTTAGAAATCTTTGGGGACGAGCAAACGTGAAGTGGCCAACAGCTCAGTTGATCCCCACGGTCCATTATAACTCGACTAGTTTCGGACAACGTACTAGGCGAATGATGTCACGGTATGCGTGCCCCCGTAAGGCAAACGCTAAGCCCTAAGGCGGACTCCCCGTAAGAGTCAGCAGGCTGTGTCCGGTTAGAGAGTTTGGAGGATGAGGAAATCGCAAGCGGAGGATGGCTCAGTTGATCCTCACGGTCCACACAAATTCGATTATTTTTGGACAACGTACTGCGCGAAGTTTGTCGCGGTATGCGTGCCCCCGTAAGGCAAACGCTGCACCCTAAGGCGGACTCCCCGTAAGAGTTAGCAGGCGGTGTCCAATTAGAAGTGAGGGAGGATGAGCGAAGCTCAAGCGGCCGACGGCTCAGTGGATCCTCACGGTCCACGCCCACGCGTTTGGAAACAGCGCCAAGTACTGATGTAGGCTCTAGGAAGGAAGCCTTGTCACTAGGCGTATGCGGACGCTCGCGCCTGTAAAAACTCCAAAGTTGCGACCATTGCTGCTCGGGCCAGGCGGCGCAGATGGTACAAGTATGGTCCGAATTGCATCCCGTACAAGGAAGGCAAAAATCATGGTCGTCACACGGCCACTGGAAAGATCCACACTTTTCACAGGTACGCACGGGGTTACTGCAACATAAAAACAGACATAGCAGTCGACAGGGCGCAAGCACTCTGAATGCCCGAAAACGAGAACGAAGGCCGTGCGCGATCCGATGAAACAAACTAAAACAGGCACCCGGGCCGTCTGAGGGAGGGGCCAAGACCTTACCTCTCCTGTGACGTGGCGACGGGTGGAGGAATCTCCATAGTCGGAGCAGTAAACACCACAGAGAAGAATCTCCGTGTTTTTTTTTTTTTTTTTTTTTTTTCCGTTTTCACCAGAACGAAGAAAAACACAGTTCACGCGAAGCACAATCCTTGAAAAACACACACAGGCACATAAATCCAAGCACACAAGTCTGAAGGAACACAGTAATCCACAAAAAGAAGATCAGTGAAAAACCGTTAGCAACGGTTGGTGGAGCGATAGGCTAACACGTCTGAACTTGAGAGCTAAGTAGAAACGACTGATTTGTGATTGGGCCACGTAGTGGGTACCTTATTGGACTGGACGGGAGGCAACTCTCAGCCCTAATGAGGGTTCCCCGAGTGCCTCCCGGGTTGTGAAGGAACACAAGAAGTTCTTAGGCTAAAATTGGGCAAGTAGTTGACACTTCCAGACAGTAATGTCATCGGTAATGTTTTTGAGGAAACAAATGTTGGGACGGAGAGTCCACTCTGTATGGAGAATTTGATCCGGACGGGACAGAGAATCCGCCAACACATTGAGTCGTCCCGGAATGTGACGGGCCCGTAAAATGATGTCTCGATCTCGGCACCACACAAGAAGGTGAAACAGAAAGGATGCACAGGGAAGGAGAGCGCATTCTGCCCTGCTTCTGAATGTAAGCCACGACTGTCGAGTTGTCTGATAGGACCAAGACCTCCTGGTGAGACACGTGCATCTCCCAAGCGATGAGAGCGAGCCAAACTGCTTTCAACTCCAGCCAGTTGATGTGTTTTCCCACCATCTCCGCTGGCCACAGGCCCGATGTCTCCTGAAATTCCTGGAGAAGGAGCGCGCCCCAGCCAGAGAGACTGGCATCTGTGCAGATCGACAGGTAGGGCATTGGTGATGATAGGGAAACCCCGGAGGCTAACCAGAGAGGGTCTGTCCACCGGAGGAGAAAAGGCCGGACCAATGAAGACACCGGAACATGGGCATCTAAATCCCCTGAAGACGGTCGCCAGAGGAGAAGGAGATGTAACTGAATCGGACGCGTGTAGAGCCGACCTAGGGGAAGTAAATCCGCTGCAGCGCTCATGAGGCCCAACAACTGTAACCACGTCCGTGCAGAAGCTTCCATGGCATGATACATCTGTAGTGCTAGATTCGCTAACTTCTCGATCCGAGTCTGAGGGAGGCGAACCAGGTTTAGATCTGTTTGAAACTCCATGCCCAGGTGAATGAAACTGCGGGAAGGTAATAGATCTGACTTGCCGAAGTTGACCAGGAACCCAAGACTGTGAAGAAGACATAGGAGAGCGTCTCGGTCGGTGGACAGGTGGGACGGGGCCTGATTGCGGAGTAGCAGATCGTCGAGGTAGTGCGAGGTCGGACTGAGAGAAGACCGCCAGGCGTGTGCGACCACTGCATCCATGATCCTGGTGAAGACCCAGGGACTGATGTTCAGACCAAATGGCATAGCCCGGAACTGATAAACCACTCCCTGGAAGGCGAAGCATAGGTAACGGCGAGCCGAAGGATGCATAAGCACATGGAGGTATGCATCGGCCAGATCGAGACTGACAGCGAAATCCATGGGCCTGACCGCGGTCCGGAGAGCTTTCGTAGTTTCCATCAGGAAGGATGGAGCGGCCAGAAACTTGTTCAACGTGGAGAGATCGATCACAGGACGCCAAGAGCCGTCCGATTTTGGAACGACGAAGAGACGACTGTAGAAACCCAGAGAGTCGTGACGGAGGACCACTTCTGTGGCGGATTTTTGAAGTAAAGCTGTCACCTCCGCCTGTAAAGTCGCAGCTTTGACCGGATCGTTCGGTACCCGAGTCCAAAGTGGTGAGCGCCGCAGAGGTGGAGGGCGTTGAAAAGTGAGTCGGAGTCCTGCCGTAACTGTAGAGAGGATCCAAGGATCGCCCGGGAACAGAGAGCGCCAAGTCGCGCTGTGTTGGGATAGCCGCCCGCCGACTGGAGATCCGAGCGAATTCGGTGGGGGCATGGATGGAAGAGAGTCAGCGGGCCCTCCCCCGGCCGGGCTGTCGGCCTTGACCAGGCAAAGAGGAGGTGCGGGCGGGTAGGGGGCGGGAGCGGCCAAACGATTTGGGACGGGAAGCGCCGAAAGGCATACTGGGGGTTGGACGAGGAGCGGGTCTGTAGGACCGCAGGGCGCGACCCACGGCCTTGTGGGACGAACGAAAGCGCGAGAAAGGGCGAGACGTAGGCCAGATATCCTTGTGTGACTCTTTCACAGCCTACCAGGTGGATCCGAAAAGTAAAGGACCCCCAATGGGAGCCTGGCATAGTTTTGATTTAACAGGATCAGGCAATCCCACACAAGCGTCGAGCACAGCATCTCGGCGAATTAAATCACAGTTGATGGCAGCAGCCATTGCATTGGTCGAGGCGTGGTAAGAAACCCGGTTTGCCACCACAGCCAAAAAATGGATCTCATGAAGAGGAGCGGTGGAACTAGGGTCCCAATTATCTTCTAATGCCCGAGCAATTGCCTGTGTTGCGAGGTCTAGGAAACCGAAGCAAGCCAGAGTGTTGCGAATGAGAACAGCAGTCTTATCAACACCTCGAGGAACGCGAGAAATTAATTTTTCTCTAAAATATATTTTTTCGAAAAATACTTACCGATGACATTACTGTCTGGAAGTGTCTACTACTTACTCAATTTTAGCCTAAGAACTTGTTGTGTTCCTTCACCACCCGGGAGGCACTCGGGGAACCCTCATTAGGGCTGAGAGTGGCCTCCCGTTCCAGTCCAATCAGGCACCCACTACGTGGCCCAATCACAAATCAGTCGTGATACTTAGCTTACCAGCGGCAAGCGGGGCAGGTGGGAGGGTCCTTCGAGTAATGTCATCGGTAAGTATTTTTCGAAAAAATATATTTTAGAGAAAAATTAATTTGTTTCCTCAAAAACATTACCGATGACATTACTGTCTGAAAGAATGGCGAAAAGGTGGAGGGTGCTGCGCCCAAATACCATCATAAAGGGCAGACAACAGAGCCCCACACCCATTGAATGGTGAGGCCCACTTGGGACGAGATGTCAGCAAGCCTCGTGGTCTTGTCCTGCATTTGTTGACGAGTGTGGGACAGTAATGCCAAGTCGTCTGCAAAATCGAGGTCGTCAAGCTGTGTCCACAGTGTCCACTGTATTCCACCTCGTCTGTGCTCTGTGGTCATCTTCATGACCCAGTCTATGGCCAGTAGGAAGAGGAACGGAGACAGCAGACACCCCTGCCTGACACCAGTTTTGACCTGGAGCTCCCTGGTGAACTGCCCTTCGTGGATCACGCGACATGTCATGCCATCATAGCTGCTCTTGATCAGGCAGACGAGCTTTGTGGGTACACCGTAGTGTCGTAGGAGTTTCCACAGAGTCTCTCGGTCCACACTGTCAAATGCTTTCTCATAATCCACAAAGTTGACGTACAGCGGGGAGCTCCATTCCAGAGACTGTTCCACGTTGATGCGGAGAGTGGCCATCTGGTCTGTACATGATCGGTTCTTCCGGAATCCTGCTTGCTGGTCTCTCAGCTGGGGGTCAACGGAGCTCTTCATTCTCTCTAGGATGATCCTGTTGAAGACCTTTCCTGGTACTGACAGCAAGGTGATTCCTCTGTAGTTGAAACACTTGCTGAGGTCGCCTTTCTTGGGAAGCTTGATTAGGTACCCCTCCTTCCAGTCAGCTGGCATCACCTCCTCTTCCCAGATCTTTCCAAACAGTGGGTACAGCATCTCCACTGTTGTCTCTAGGTCTGCTTTCAGAGACTCCGCTGGGATGCCATCTGGCCCTGCTGCTTTGCCATTCTTCAAAAATGCCACTGCTCTTCTGATCTCTTCCCGGCTGGGTCTGTCACAGCTGATGGGTAGGTCGGTCTCTGCCGCCTGGATGTCGGGGGGGTCGGGTGGGCTAGGTCTGTTCAGTAACTCTTCAAAATACTCGGCCCACCTGTTGAGTTGGTCTGCTCTGTCTGCAATAGGCTTGCCTTCTTTGTCTTTTCAACCCGAGAAGTGAGGGAGATTAACTTCGTGATCCGAGGTTCCAGTAAACACACACGGTTGAGGTCGGTCGCAAATTCCATCCCAAGATGAATAAACCGGCGAGATGGAGAGATGTCCGACTTGCGGGCATGGAGTAGAAATCCCAAGCGGGACAAGAGCATTCCTCATGAGAAGGTCGTCTAAGTAGTTGGAGATCGGACTGGAGGAGGACTGTCGAGCCTTGGCTATGACTGCATCCATGATGCGAGTGAAAACCCACGGGCTGAGGTTGAGACCGAAGGGAAGGGCGCGAAACTGGTAGATCACGCCTTCGAAAGCAAAGCGGAAATACCGTCTGGATGCCGGATGGATGGGAACATAGAGATACGCATCTGAAAGATCGAGGCTGACTGCAAAATCCATAGGTTGCACCGCGGCCCGGAGCGTCCGGGTGGTCTCCATGCGAAAAGTCGGAGCCAGTATAAACTACGAATATGCGGCTGTAAAATGCCGGGGAGTGGAGACGAGACACGACCTCCGTGGCAGCCTTCTGTAGAAGGGAGGCCACCTCTCCGCGCAAGGCGATAGCTCTTAACTCGTCGGATGGAACGTCTGTCCATACCGGAGATCGTCTCAACGGCGGAGGGGAACGGAACGAAATCGAGAGACCCTTGGAGATGGTAGTAAGGACCCAAGGGTCGTCCGGTAGCAGCGCCCGCCATACGTCGCTGCAAAGGGCCAGTCTCCCGCCGACCGGAGACTCCCGAGGGGTCGGCGGGAACTGGAACGGAAGGTAGTCATTGAAACCTGCCGCGCCCTCGACCAGGGCGGCGGGCAGGCTTGGGCCAGGAGGGGATAGAGGTCTGAACGGGTTTACCGCGGCCGAAAGCGGGAGCCCTCCGGGACGCGTTGGAATGACGGGGAATGAAGGTCGAAGAGGGTCTGGAGTTCCGCAGGGCGCGACCCACGGCCTTGCGGACGGCGTGAAAGCGAGAAGTGGTAAAGCCTTTGGGCCAGCGGTCTAAATTTCCGTCCTTCACTTTCTGCCAAGTCTCACCAAAGAGGAGACGTCCACCAAGAGGAGCCTGACGCAGTTGAGACTTCAAATCAGGGGGCAATCCACGACAGACTTGTAGAACGGCATCCCGACGCATGAGATCACAGTTAGCAGCAGCCGCCATCGCGTTGACGGAAGAGTGATAAGCTGCCCGGTTAGCCGCGACCGCTAAAGTGAGGAGATCACCAAGAAGGGGTGAAGATTCTCGTGAGTCTTCAATGCGACGAATAAAAGCTTGTGTGATAAGCTCCAGAAAACCCCCACAGGCCAAGGTGTTCCGCACTAGGGACGCCGTCTTATCCAAACCACGCGGGAAAGTGTAACGTAGCTTAGAGTTGCCGCCAAGTTGCGCCACAACTGGAGGGTCCAACGTGGGAAGTGTGCACTGAAAAGACTGTGAATGGCCCGCGTACCAAGATTGGCGGAACGCGATGTCAAGGTCAGCCGGCCACTTGCGATCCGCAAAAAAGGAGGAGTCTTGTAAATCCGTGTGTAGATGAGCGGAGAATGAATCCCGCATATCTTGAAATCCAGGCGGTTGAGGCAGCGACTTGAATCTCTTCTGTTGCCGGTCCGAATCAACAAAGGCGGACACCTTCCGTTTGAGCGGGGGGGACGGAGGGCACTCGTCTTTCGGTAGGGCGGCCACGACAATACGAACCGCTTCATTAATGCAAAGAAGCATTTCCATGCGCAACGACGAAGGGAGTGTAGTCGACACAGGCGCATCCGATACATCAGAGCGCGGCGAAAGGGAGCGGCCGCCAAAGTCGAGGAGATTAGAGACCGAATCCTCAGGAAGTAGACTAAGGGTGTCCTCCTCGCGTGTAGGGAGGGAGATCCGATGGAGGGTCCGTGAGGGAGAAACGGCGCGGAGCCCGTCCGGATGAGAAATTGTAGCCACCGGCGAACGTCGAACCGCGGGAAGATGGCGAAGCGGGTGCAGAGGAAAGGTATAAACGGAAGGGGGGGACCTAGAGGGAACCGTGTGATGTGAACGGGGAGAACGACTGCGATGACGGGAGCGGCTGCGATGACGGGAGTGGTGGTCACGGTGAACTTTACCAGCGGAGGTCCGACTACGGGGCCGAGGAGGGGAAGGGGACGGGTGACGGGACGGAAGGGGAGGGGCAGACCGAGACAAGCTGGAAGCCGAACGGGGAACCGAAGCGGGAGAAGGAGATGAAAGGGAAGATGATGATGAATGCCGAGGACGGCGGCGATCGGAACGGACAGTAGAACGATGCTCCTGACGGTAGTCACCCGACGCGTGAGTGTGTGGAGTATTGGAGGTCATGTGAGAAAGAGGAACACGGTCATCAAACCGATGACGCCTGGACCGGGATCTCTCGCCAGTCTCTGTACGGCGGGTACGTTGCCGCATAGGCGGCTCTCCGTAAGAGCACGCAGACTTGTGCAAATGAGATCGCATACGACGGATTTTCGGACAATGGACTGCGCGAAGCATGTCGTGTAATGCGTGCCCCCGGAAGGCAAACGTTACGCCCTAGGGCGGACTCCCCGTAAGAGCCAGCAGGCGTTGTCCGTTTAGAAATCTTTGTGGATGAGCCAATGTGCAGCGGCCGACAGCGCAGTTGATCGCCACGGTCCATTAGAACGCGACTAGTTGCGGACAACGTACTACGCGAATTATGTCGCGGTATGCGTGCCCCCGTAAGGCAAACGCTAAGCCCTAAGGCGGACTCCCCGTAAGAGTCAGCAGGCTGTGTCCGGTCAGAGAGTTTGGAGGATGAGGAAATCGCAAGCGGAGGACGATTCAGCTGATCCTCACGGTCTCCAGAAATTCGATTAATTTTGGACAACGTACTACGCGAGGGTAGTCGCGGTATGCGTGCCCCCGTAAGGCAAACGCTGCGCCCTAAGGCGGACTCCCCGTAAGAGTCAGCAGGCGGTGTCCGATTAGAAGTGAGGGAAGATGAGTGAAGCTCAAGCGGCCGACGGCTCAGTGGATCCTCACGGTCCGCGCCCACGCGTTTGGAAACAGCGCCAAGCACTGATGTGGGCTCTAGAAAAGAAGCCCTGTCACTAGGCGAATGCGGACGCTCGCGCCTGTAAAAACTCCAAAGCTGCGACCATTGCTGCTCGAGCCAGGCGGTGCAGACGGTGCAAGTATGGTCCGAATTGCATCCCGTACAAGGAAGGCAAAAATCATGATCGTCACACGGCCACCGGAAAGATCCACACTTGTCGCAGGTACGCACGGGGTTACTGCAACATACAAACAGAAATAGCAGGCGACTGGGCGCAAGCACTCTGAATGCGCGAAAACGAGAACGAAAGCGATGCGCGATCCGACGAAACAAACTGAAACAGGCACCCGGGCCGGGGCCTTGTAAGGGAGGGGCCAAGACCTTACCTCTCCTGCGACGTGGCGACGGGTGGAGGAATCTCCATATCCGGAGCAGTAAACACCACAGGGAGTACCTTCCTTTGTTTGTTTGTTTGTTTTTTTGTTTTTTTTTTCCGTTATCACCAGAACGAAGAAAAACACAGTTCACTCGAAGCACAATCCTTGAAAAACACACACAGGCACATAAATCCAAGCACACAAGTCGGAAGGAACACAGTAATCCACAAAAAGAAGAGCAGGGAAAAAACCGTTAGCAACGGTCGGTGGAGCGATAGGCTAACACGTCTAAACTTCAGAGCTAAGTAGAAACGACTGATTTGTGATTGGGCCACGTAGTGGGCGCCTGATTGGACTGGGACGGGAGGCTACTCTCGGCCCTAATGAGGGTTCCCCGAGTGCCTCCCGGGTGGTGAAGGAACACAACAAGTTCTTAGGCTAAAATTGAGTAAGTAGTAGACACTTCCAGACAGTAATGTCATCGGTAATGTTTTTGAGGAAACAAAAGGCGGTACAGCGTCCACCCGCCTGAAATTCCGCATCAGTGTCCAGTGATGGCAAAGGACAGGAAAACGCCTGAGAGTGGCCTGCATACCAGCTCTGGCAAAAACGTATATCGATGCCCGTTGGCCACTTCGCATCCGAAAAGAAAACCGGCTCCTTAGAAGTGGCGAGAGGTAACTGGGCCGAAAAAGCGTCTGAGAGATCGTGGAAACCCGGCGGTTGTGGAAGAGATTTAATCCACTTGGTAGGAAGGACAGCATCTACAGAAGCGGAAGCTTTACGCTTGAGTGGAGGAGCGGAAGGACAAATATCCGTAGGAAGGAAACGTTGAATAAGGTCCGAGGCCGCCTCAATCGACCGGCTGGTCTCGATATTTGGAGCGACGCGGGAGGAAGAGTCCGAATCATCGCAATGAGAGTCTGCTGAGAGGGAAAGCAGGGACGCAGGATGGTCACCAGAGACACCCAAACTGGAGGTCGAATCGTCCAGGTGGAGACTGAGTACGTCGACGTCAATAGCCTCTGGGACCAGTCGAGAAGAACGCGGAAGATCCCAGGAGGAAGGTGAATGCAGTAGACTCGAGAGACGAGAGCGGCGCCGAGAAGACTGTTCGCCTGAACGATGTACGTGTGGTGAAAGTCTACTAGCCGGGGTGCTAGGGGGGACCGGAAGGCCCGCCACGCCGAGCGAAGGATCATAAAGAAAAGAGCGATGGTGATGATTAGACGGATTTTTGTGAACGACTGAACGGTGTGTGCGCGGTGACCGGCTACCCGCCGGGGCGCTATGGGACACCGCAGGTCTCGCCGCGCCGAGCAAAGGGTCATGAAGTGACTCGCAATGGCGACGCTGAGGTGGAAAAGTTTCTATGCGCGGTGACCGGCTATGAGCCAGGGCGCTGCGCGGTGACCGGGTACAAACCGGGGCGCTAGGTAACACCGTGGGCATCACTGCGTCGTACAAAGTGTCAGGCAGGGATGGACTATGGCGACGCTTAGGTGGAAAATTGTTTGAACGGTGTGTGCGCGGAGACCGGCTATGAGCCAGGGCGCTTCGCGGTGACCGGTTACAAACCGGGGCACTAGGGGACACCGGGAGCCTCTCCGCGCCGTGTAAAGTGTCAGGAAGTGACGAACGATAGCGACACTTATGTGGAACGGTATCTGAACGGTGTATGTGCGGTGACCGGTTAAAAGCCGGGGCGCTGCGCGGTGACCGGGTACGAACTGGAACGCTAGTGAACACCTGGGGCCTCGCCACGCCGTGCACACAGTCATGACGTGACAATCTATGGCGACGCTTAGGCGAAAAGGTGGAGGTGAGCAAGGCCACATCAGATTGATCGTTAACCGGGCCAGAGGTAATCGTATACTGGTGTCCCGTCCCCCGAGTTAGAGCGGTACTTCGCCGCAAGTGACCCGTCTTCGTAGATCGGGTGCGAGGGACTGATAGGAAACGGATTTCCTGAGAGTGAGAACACATATGAGAGGAAATAAACTTACCTCCCTCAGCAGAAGGGACAGCGTCTGTAACCTTGTCCATTGAGATAGAAGAAGATACCTGTAAGGGTACTCAAACTGGGACATGGGAGTGAAGGGTGAGGGAGCGAACGGAGTTCGGGGACTGAGAACAACTGGACAACTCGTCGACTGCGGCCGAATTGGGAGGGGCTGGTGGGACTGGAGCCGTAGAAAAAGGAATGGGGCGCTTGCGCTGGTAAAAGCTCCACATTTGAGACCAACGGTCTTCCTCCCAAGCCGCGCAAGTAGGGCAGGTTTTATCTGAAGCACAGCCCAAGCACGGAAGGCAGCGCAAATGTGAATCCGACGGCCACTGGAATTTGCCGCAGGAGGTGCACGTTCTTAGTTGACCACTGCAACAAATCATGCAAACAGGGGATAACCGCACGGGGTCGGGACCACGAAGACCACGTGTACAACCATTGTAACGACCGATGTAACGACCGAATACGAAGTCGAAAGAAAAGGCCAAAACGCCGTAATTCCATGGAAATTGCCCCAGTAAGCAGTAATCGCCGGGCGAGACAATGTCCGAGGCCTTACCTGGCCATCAGGGAAGTTCAAGACCGACAAAACGAAGGAGAAATATGAGAAGAAATACGGAGACTGTAAAAAACGAAACCGACAAAATGGCAGTTAAGAATGAACTTGGAAATAACGTCCTCTCGCGAGATCGGGAAGAGAGGCTATCCGGAGGAAGGGAGGCCACTCATGGGATGGGGTAGTTGCTAGCTAGAAGTACGTCCCTGGTTGTGTAACAACACACAGCAATTTTGGAGGCTGAAATTGACAGGCTCAGTATATCTTCCTACCAGTAATACCATCGGTAAAGTTTTTGATGAAAACATTTGCACGCATGTGAATGTTCTTGTTAACCCCTTCAGCCCCGGGGCCCTGCAGCAGGAGATGGATTGATCATGATAATTCAAGGGTAGTGCCCGATGGGCTTGGTGCCTCAAGGCGCCAAGCCCATCTGGCACTACCCTTGAATTATCACGATCAATCCATCTCCTGCAACTGGTACATGGTTGTTGGGCAACACCTCCAAAATGTGAGACATGGGACCTTGGGGGTAAAAGGGTTAAGCGATTTATCCCTAAGGCTGCCTTTCCCAATGTTACAGGTGTAACCTAAGAACTGTGTACCAGGTGCAGGAGACGGATCAAACATAATTCAAGGGTAGTGCCAAATTAGCTCAGCACATTTGCCAAATATTGGGAGGTGTCAACTAATGCTTATGGACCAGTCACTGGTGACAAATCGACCATGACAATTCAAGGGTAGTGCCAGATTAGCTTGGCGCCATCCGGTGCCAAGCTAATCTAGCATTACCCTGGAATTTTCATGGTCGATCCATCTCTTGCCATAGGGTGTTGAGGCTAAATGGGTTAACCACTTCGCTGAAAGCAGTTTTAGCCTCATCGTGCATGCAGCCACTGCTACTGTACACAGTCCTGATGACTGCACGCACTATGCAGTTTTCTAACAAGTGTGCATTTCACAACAATGATTTTAATAATAATAATAATGAGTACTTGCATAGCGCCTAACCTCAGATTAGAGCTCTAGGCGCTTAACAAAAACTAATGTACAAAAAATAACTAATTACAAAAATGGAATTTACAAAAAGTACAAAACACTATAAAGTCACCATTCAAAAGTGCTACGCTCATGGACTCATACTGGCATTCACACACACACCCACACACACACTACTTCTATAAATAGATAGAGATGACTTTAACATGACAGGTGTGTGACAAAGTCATTTGTAGCTGACAGAAAACATATGGGTCTTTAGGGCACGCTTGAATGCCTCTCTCG
Source organism: Semisulcospira habei (assembly GCA_036245525.1). Lineage (NCBI taxonomy): Eukaryota > Metazoa > Mollusca > Gastropoda > Semisulcospiridae > Semisulcospira > Semisulcospira habei. The sequence goes on from BTPG01000004.1 coordinate 58,740,070, forward strand.
AATCCACGTATCTCAGTTGTGACAATTGGGACAATTTGAGTTTCAAAACTTATAATCGTAAAGTAAAGTGTGACTGCGCTTTCGTTTTTTCAGCATGTGACTGCTTGACCATTTCAGATCAAAGGCAACAGATGTGCATTCAGGAAAAATCCAACGTCCATGATTTGTGTGCCGTCAACTGAGACATTTGATCACTTCTGTTTGGGTTTTTGTTAATTGGTCGCCTCTTTCCATATAAACACGCGCGCACACACACACAAACACGACATTCCACAAAGACACTCACCATCCACTTTGCCGTGACCCGCCTGAAGAGCCGCCAGTTTGAGCACTGCCGTCAGGTAGTTGCGATGTTCTGGAAATTTGCTTTGCCTGCAGTAAGACACAAGGCAAACACAAATGTACCCCCCACCTTTAACCCTCTTATGGCCAGTGAACGCAGTTTCTGCAATCTGTGTTCATTCAACGCCAAAGGACCACCCCCCCCCCCCCCACCCACCCACCCACCCCCACCCGTCCCAGGAACACAGATCCAAAGACATGGCTCATAAATCCCCATAACTCTATGTCACGTGCAGCTGGGCAGTGTTCACGTCTGCTCGGCAGTGAAGGGGTTAATGTCCGTGAAAGTACTTTGGACTCTGGCTACTGCCAGCTGACTGACCAGCGACAGGTTAACAACCCATATTTAACCCCATGGGCACATTTCCAAAATTTTGGAGGGGCCACCTAAAGACTATGTGCCAACTGAAGGAGAAGGATGGACCGTGATAATTCAAGGGTAGTGCCAGATGAGCTTGGCGCCTGATGGACCATGATAATTCAAGGGTAGTGCCAGATGAGCTTGGCGCCTAAGGGCGCCAAGCTCATCCGGCACAACCCTTGAATTATCACGGTCCATCCATCTCCTGCTATAGGGCGTTGGGGCTTAAATGGGTTAACTAATAAGGTTGGTGATTTACTTTCAGACCATGCAAACCATCTGTAAGGTGAATAAACATCCACATATTAACATCCACATTCCACAGATATCTAAAATCATCTTTACAACTGAGACACTCACAGCTCTGTTCCACAGGGAAAACGGCCCGTTTGTTGATGGAACTCAGCAAAGTGTGGTTCACATAAACATCGGGAAAAGCCAGCTTTAAACATCTGTGTATGAAAACATCTACGACTAGGGCAAAGCTGAGTGCAGTCTGAGAAGGGGAAAGCTTAAAGGGTCGGGCCCCAAAGGTGTACCTTTGGTTCATAAGCATAGCTTTTGCACCGACGGCTAGGATTCAAATGACTTATCAGGACCGGTTTCAACGACTTACAGTTGGTCCATATAGCTGCGTGCCTTGCTGATGTCCTTGGCAAACATGGCGTACATGTAGGCAAGCTGGGCCAAAACAATGGGAGGGAACACGAAACCCTCCGCTTCCAACTGCGCCACCACTTTCTCTGCTTCTTGTATGTCCTGCACCATAGAGATTCGAACCACGTTTTCAGTGTGTATGGCGCCTTTCATTGGAAAATTAATTTTTCTCTAAAATATATTTTTTCGAAAAATACTTACCGATGACATTACTGTCTGGAAGTGTCTACTACTTACTCAATTTTAGCCTAAAAACTTGTTGTGTTCCTTCACAACCTGGGAGGCACTCGGGGAACCCAGTCCAATCAGGCACCCACTACGTGGCCCAATCACAAATCAGTCGTGATACTTAGCTTACCAGCGGCAAGCGGGGCAGGTGGGAGGGTCCTTCGAGTAATTTCATCGGTAAGTATTTTTCGAAAAAATATATTTTAGAGAAAAATTAATTTGTTTCCTCAAAAACATTACCGATGACATTACTGTCTGGAAGAATGGCGAAAAGGTGGAGGGTGCCGCGCCCAAATACCATCATAAAGGGCAGACAACAGAGCCCCACACCCATTCGCCAAACTCCCGACAATTTTAGCTAAGTGCATACCTACGGCGCTTCCGGCGCCAGGAGGGAGTGTTGCCCTGCGGCGATGTCCCCCACCAGTGCGAGATTCTCTCGCTGGCCCGACAGATCCCTGAGGTAGAAGCGGGCGAATGTTGACTCTGCCCACCAGCCCACTGCTGCCACAATGTCTCGAACAGCACAATTGCGATCGAAGGCGACACTCGTGGCCATGGCCCGAACCTCGTGTGCGCGGATCCTGAGCCGCCTCGCCCCGTCATGGGATAGATCCTGATAGGCGGACCGAATGACCCAACATAGCCAGGAAGATATTGTCTGAGCTGTTATGTCATTTCTGTTGGGGTTCAAAGGTAGAAAGAGGCGTGATCGTCCTCGGCGGACGGGCTTGGATCTGCGTAAGTAAATGCGTAAGGCACGCACGGGATCCTGTTGTCGCGTCTCCTTAGAAAAGGTCGCGTGTTTCAAAGGCCGAATATTTATGACCTGGGGAGCAGTCAAAGGAGACCGGGTCTTGGCGAGGAAGGCTGGGTCTGTGAGTAATTGTACAGAACCATTCGCTCGGAATTGGAGGCAGGTAGAACTCGCTGACAGAGCGTGTAGTTCGCTTACCCTGGCCGCCATGGCTAGGGCCAAAAGGAAGCATGTCTTCCGTGTCACATCAGCGAAGCAAGCCAGAGAAAGAGGTTCAAATCTGTCCGAATTAAGCCACGTCAAGACCCAGGGTAGGTCCCAGCGAGGAATCAGAGAGCGGGGAACCAGACGCTGCAGGCCAAAATGTGCTTTCAGGTCTGCGAGATCTTTACATGCGCCAGGGTCCGGGTGGCCTAGATGACGGTAAGTGTCAGCAATCATGGACAGGTATCCTCGTATCGTGATGGGAGCGAGGCCGAGGTCTCCAAAGAGCCAGAGGAAGAAGTTTTTTGAGTTGTGGAGTAGTTAATTCAAGGGGAGAGAGATGTTGGTCCGAGCACCATGACTGGAACACTCGCCACTTGCCCTCGTAAACGCGTCGAGTCGAGGGTCGACGGGCTGAAGCGATCGCCTCCACTGCAGCACCCGAGAAACCTCTTGCGGTGAGGGCTTGCCGGACAATCTCCAGGCGTGAAGAAGGAGCCTTTCCGGGCACGGGTGGAACAGCGGCTGGCGAGGTTGCTTGAGCATAGTCCTCGACGTGGGGAGACGAAGAGGGGGGGACCCGTGGCGAGATAGAGAAGGTCGGTGGTCCAAGACCTGGTCCAAGAGAACGGGGCGATCAAGAACAGGATCGCGTTGCAAACTCTGAGCTTGATTAGGACTTTGGGGACGAGAACCATCGGGGGAAAGGCATACGCAATCATTCCGTCCCACGGAATGGATAGCACATCGACCGCCCAGGCTAGAGGGTCTGGAATGGGGGAGACGAAGAGGGGAAGTTGATGATTCCACCTCGTGGCAAATAAGTCGATCATGGGAGTCTCCCAGTGAGTGCAGATCATCTGAAAGATGTCCAGGAGAAGAGTCCATTCCGTGTGGAGGAGTTGGCTGCGTCGAGAGAGGGAGTCGGCCAATACGTTCAAGCGGCTGGGGATATGTCGAGCTCGGAGAGAGATGCCGCGGTCCTCACACCAGCACATCAGGCGGTAGAGGAGAATGCAGAGATCGGGAGAGTGTGTACCTCCCTGCTTCTGAATGTATGAGACGACCGTAGTGTTGTCCGACAGGACAAGAAGCGTCTGGTTGCAAAGGTGGACTTCCCACACCATGAGCGCTTGCCACACTGCTTGTAGCTCGAGCCAGTTGATGTGTCTGTCTGTCAGGTCCGGTGTCCAGAGGCCGGACGTCGAAAGGAAACTCGGAAGCAGGTGTGCACCCCACCCAGCGAGACTCGCATCCACACAGAGCGAGAGCTGAGGGGGCGGTGAGGCAAGAGGAACTCCCGAAGCTAGCCAAGATGTGTCCATCCAACGCCGTAGGTGAGAGTGAAGGATTGGAGACACCGGCACCAGGGCATCGAGGTCGCCGAAGGACGGCCTCCAATGAAGCAGCAGATGTAACTGAAGCAGGCGGGAGTGAAGATGACCCAGGGGGAGGAGATCCGCCGCTGCATTCATCACGCCGAGGAGTTGCAGCCAGACTCTGACGGGAACGGATTCCGACCGGGCAACCCGAGTAGTGAGGGAGGTTAACTTCGTGATCCGAGGTTCTGGTAAACACACACGGTTGAGGTCGGTCGCAAATTCCATCCCAAGATGAATAAACCGGCGAGATGGAGAGAGGTCCGACTTGCGTGCATGGAGTAGAAATCCCAAGCGGGACAATAACAGGAGTAGAGCGTCCCTGTCCATCCGCAGCACCAACTCCGACGCATTCCTCATGAGAAGGTCGTCTAAGTAGTTGGAGATCGGACTGGATGAGGACTGTCGAGCCTTGGCTACGACTGCATCCATGATGCGAGTGAAAACCCACGGGCTGAGGTTGAGACCGAAGGGAAGGGCGCGAAACTGGTAGATCACGCCTTTGAAAGCGAAGCGGAGATACCGTCTGGATGCCGGATGTATGGGAACATGGAGATACGCATCGGAAAGATCTAGGCTGACTGCAAAATCCATGGGTTGCACTGCGGCCCGGAGGGTCCGGATGGTCTCCATGCGAAAAGTCGGAGCCAGTATAAACTTGTTCAGCGCCGAGAGATCGATGACAGGACGCCACTTTCCGTCCGGCTTCGGAACTACGAAGATGCGGCTGTAAAATGCCGGGGAGTCGAGACGAGACACTACCTCCGTGGCAGCCTTCTGTAGAAGCGAGGCTACCTCTCCGCGCAAGGCGATAGCTTTTAACTCGTCGGATGGAACGTCTGTCCACACCGGAGATCGTCTCAACGGTGGAGGTGAACGGAACAAAATCGAGAGACCCTCGGAGATGGTAGTAAGGACCCAAGGGTCATCTGGTAGCAGCGCCCTCCATACGTCGCTGCAAAGGGCCAGTCTCCCGCCGACCTGAGACTCCCGAGGGGCCGGCGGGAACTGGGACGGAAGGTAGTCATTGAAACCTGCCGTGCCCTCGACCAGGGCGGCGGGCAGGCTTGGGCCAGGAGGGGATAGAGGTCTGAATGGGTTTACTGCGGCCGAAAGCGGGAGCCCTCCTGGGCGCGTTGGAATGACGGGGAATGAAGGTCGAAGAGGGTCTGGAGTTCCACAGGGTGCGACCCACGGCCTTGCGGGCGGCGTGAAAGCGAGAAGTGGTAAAGCGGTTGGGCCAGCGGGCTAAATTTCCGTCCTTCACCTTCTGCCAAGTCTCACCAAATAGGAGACATCAACCAAGAGGAGCCCGACGCAGTTGAGACTTCAAATCAGGGGGCAATCCACGACAGACTTGTAGAACGGCATCCCGACGCATGAGGTCACAGTTAGCAGCAGCCGCCATTGAGTTGACGGAAGAGTGATAAGCTGCCCGGTTAGCCGCGACCGCTAGAGCGAGGAGATCACCAAGAAGGGGTGAAGATTCTCGTGAGTCTTCAATGCGACGAATAAAAGCTTGCGTAAGAAGCTCCAGAAAACCCCCACAGGCCAAGGTGTTCTGCACTAGGGACGCCGTCTTATTCAAACCACGCGGGAAAGTGTAACGTAGCTTAGAGTTGCCGCCAAGCTGCGCCACAACCGGAGGGTCCAATGTGGGAAGTGTGCACTGAAAAGACTGTGAATGGCCCGCGTACCAAGATTGGCGGAACGCGATGTCAAGGTCAGCCGGCCACTTGTGATCCGCAAAAAATGAGTATTCTTGTGAATCCGTGTGTAGATGAGCGGAGAAGGAATCCCGCAGATCTTGAAATCCAGGAGGTTGAGGCAGCGACCTGAATCTCTTCTGTTGCCGGTCCGAATCAACAAAGGCAGACACCTTCCGTTTGAACGGGGGGGGGGAACGGAGGGCACGCGTCTTTCGGGAGGGCAGCCACGATAATACGAGCTGCTTCATTAATGCAAAGAAGCGTTTCCGTGCCAAAGTCGAGTAGATTAGAGACCGAATCCTCAGGAAGGAGACTAAGGGTGTCCTCTTCGCGTGTAGGGAGGAGATCCGGTGGAGGGTCCGTGAGGGAGAAACGGTGCGGAGCCCGTCCGGATGAGAAATTGTAGCCACCGGCGATTGTCGTACCCCTGGAAGATGGCGAAGGGGTGCAGGGGAAAGGTATGAACGGGAGGGGGGAACTGTGTGACATGAACGGGGAGAACGACTGCGATGACGGGAGCGGCTGCGATGACGGGAGTGGCGGTCACGGTGAACTTTACCAGCGGAGGTCCGAATACGGAGCTGAGGTGGGGAAGGGGACAGGTGACGGAACAGAAGGGGAGGAGCAGACCGAGACAAGCTGGAAGCCGAACGGGGAACCGAAGCGGGAGAAGGAGATGAAAGGGAAGATGATGATGAATGCCGAGGACTGCGGCGATCGGAACGGACAGTAGAACGATGCTCCTGACGGTAGTCACCCGACGTGTGAGAGTGTGGAGTAATGGAGGTCAAGTGAGAAAGAGGAACAGGGTCATCAAACCGATGATGCCTGGACCTGGATCTCTCGCCAGCCTCCGTAAGGTGGGTACGTTGCCGCATACAGACTTGTGCAAATGAGATCTCATACGACGATTTTCGGACAATGGACTGCGCGAAGCATGTCGTGGAATGCGTGCCCCCGGAAGGCAAACGCTACGCCCTAAGGCGGACTCCCCGTAAGAGTCAGCAGGCGTTGTCCGTTTAGAAATCTTTGGGGATGAGCCAATGTGAAGCAGCCGACAGCGCAGTTGATCCCCACGGTCCATTAGAACACGACTAGTTGCGGACAACGTACTACGCGAAGTATGTCGCGGTATGCGTGCCCCCGTAAGGCAAACGCTAAGCCCTAAGGCGGACTCCCCGTAAGAGTCAGCAGGCTGTCTCCGGTTAGAGAGTTTGGAGGATGAGGAAATCGCAAGCGGAGGACGACTCAGCTGATCCTCACGGTCCCCAAAAATTTGATTATTTTTGGACAACGTACTGCGCGAGGTTTGTCGTGGTATGCGTGCCCCCGTAAGGCAAACGCTGCACCCTAAGGTGGACTCCCCGTAAGAGTCAGCAGGCAGTGTCCGATTAGAAGTGAGGGAAGATGAGCGAAGCTCAAGCGGCCGATGGCTCAGTGGATCCTCACGGTCCGCGCCCACGCGTTTGGAAACAGCGCCAAGTACTGATGTGGGTTCTAGGAAGGAAGCCTCGTCACTAGGCGTATGCGGACGCTTGTGCCTGTAAAAACTCCAAAGCTGCGACCATTGCTGCTCGGGCCAGGCGGCGCAGACGGTGCAAGTATGGTCCGAGTTGCATCCCGTACAAGGAAGGCAAAAATCATGGTCGTCACACAGCTACCGATCCACACTTTTCGCAGGTACGCACGGGGTTACTGCAACATAAAAACAGAAATAGCAGGCAACTGGGCGCAAACACTCTGAGTGCGCGAAAACGAGAACAAAGGCTATGCGCGATCCGACTAAACAAACTAAAACAGGCACCCGGGCCGGGGCTTTCTGAGGGAGGGGCCAAGACCTTACCTCTCTTGTGACGTGGCGACGGGTGGAGGAATCCCATAGTCGGAGCAGTAAACACCACAGAGAGTAACTTCCTTTTTTTTTTTTTTCCGTTTTCACCAGAACGAAGAAAAACACAGTTCACTCGAAGCACAATCCTTGAAAAACACACACAGGCACATAAATCCAAGCACACAAGTCTGAAGGAACACAGTAATCCACAAAAAGAAGAGCAGTGAAAAACCGTTAGCAACGGTCTGTGGAGCGATAGGCTAACACGTCTGAACTTCAGAGCTAAGTAGAAACGACTGATTTGTGATTGGGCCACGTAGTGGGTGCCTGATTGGACTGTGACGGGAGGCTACTCTCAGCCCTAATGAGGGTTCCCCGAGTGCCTCCCGGGTTGTGAAGGAACACAACAAGTTCTTAGGCTAAAATTGAGTAAGTAGTAGACACTTCCAGACAGTAATGTCATCGGTAATGTTTTTGAGGAAACAAATTGCACATCGTTAAAATGCACTACAGGGACCCCTTAGATCATGAGGCTGAGTTGTGTTTTTTTTTTAATTGAATATTGTTCTGTGAAGTCTACATTACAGATTAAGAATAAGAATAAGAATAAGAGTACTTTATTATCTCGAAAAGAGAAATTCGCTTGTGGTACATTTATCAGTAACAAATAGTACAAACAAGACATAAAAACATTATAGCATAATTATGAACATTTTCTCCCTGCACTTGCACAGCTACAAATTCCAAATGGATATAAAGTAAACACTACAAAATCTTTACACATAACTCTTACACATCTCACACAAACATCTTTTATGGACTGAACTGAGCGGCACTTATTACAAGCTAGATCAACCATTGTAGTTCAAGGGTGGTGCCAAAATGCCTCTGGCGCCAAGCTATTTTGGCACCAACCTTGAACTACCATAGTCAGATTTATTTCAAGCAGTAGAGTATCAGGGTTAATTAACTTAATACAAATAAAACGTTAACAAAGCAAAATCTGCAAACAGCTCTAGTTTTGTGTCCGTAAACACAAACAGAAAAGTTCACAAAGCACAGTGCACTCATGTTCAGTATGAATTTGAACACAGCTCTGATCTTTTTGTTTACTTACTTACTTACGCCTGTCACCCCTACCCGGGTATAGGCCGTCGACGAGAGACCTCCAGCGACTCCTGTCCTGTGCTTCTCCTTCGATTTTACTCCAGGTGGTTCCCATTCTCTTGATGTCTGCTTGGAGGTCTCGACGCCAGGAGTTTCTCGGCCTACCTCTTTTCCTCTTTCCCTGGGGGTTCCATGACAATGCCTGCCTAGTGATACTGGAAGCTGGCTTTCTCAGACTGTGACCAATCCAACCCCATCTTCTTCACCCAATTTCATTCTCTGCTGTTATCTGCTCTGTTCTCTCCCAGAGTCTGACGTTGCTGATCTTCTCTGGCCAGTGGATTTTCAAAATTCTTCTAAGGCAACTGTTTATGAAGATCTGTACTCTGTTGACAGTGGTTTTTGTCAATCTCCAAGTCTCTGCTCCATATAGGAGAACTGCTTTTACGTTGGAGTTGAAAATCCGGACTTTGGTGTGTTGTGACAGCTCTCTGGAACTCCACACTTTTTTCAACTGGAGAAAGGCTGCTCTGATTTTACCGATTCGTGCTCTGACATCTGCATCAGTGCCGCCTTTTTTGTCTATGATGCTCCCGAGATAGGTGAAGGACTCCACCTCCTCCAACGGGGTGCCAGCAAGCAAGACTGGTTCTTCCCTGGTTGCGTTCAGCCTCATTGTCTTTGTTTTCTGTTTGTGGATGGTGAGGCCCACTTGGGACGAGATCTCAGCAAGCCTCGTGGTCTTGTCCTGCATTTGGGGGTTCTTTCTCCGGGTACTCCGGTTCTTCCACCCCCCCCCCCCCCCCCCCCCACTTTGGTACCGGTCTCAGGCCACTTTACAAATTTCAAATACAAGCGATCAAAAATCTCTGTAACTTCAGTAGCTGACTGGCCCTTCGTTTGTCTTGTACTGTGTTTGTCTTAAATGGCATAAATCCGTGTCTGATTCGTGAGTGTGTGTGTGTGTTGGGTTTCAGGCGCGGCGCTTTGAGTCGATTTCCCCAAAATTGAGAAAAAGCGCCTATATAATAACGGTATTATTATTATTATTATTTGTTGATGAGTGTGGGACAGTAATGCCAAGTCATCTGCAAAATCGAGGTCGTCAAGCTGTGTCCACAGTGTCCACTGCATTCCGCTTCTTCTCTGCTCTGTGGTCCTCTTCATGACCCAGTCTATGGCCAGTAGGAAGAGGAACGGAGACAGCAGACACCCCTGCCTGACACGGGTTCTGACCTGGAGCTCCCTGGTGAACTGCCCTTCGTGGATCACGCGACATGTCATGCCATTGTAGCTGCTCTTGATCAGGCGGGCGAGCTTTGTGGGTACACCGTAGTGTCGTAGGAGTTTCCACAGAGTCTCTCGGTCCACGCTGTCAAATGCTTTCTCGTAATCCACAAAGTTGACGTACAGCGGGGAGCTCCACTCCAGAGACTGTTCCACGATGATGCGGAGAGTGGCGATCTGGTCTGTACATGATCGGTTTTTCCTGAATCCTGCTTGCTGGTCTCTCAGCTGGGGGTCAACGGAGCTCTTCATTCTCTCCAGGATGATCCTGTTGAAGACCTTTCCTGGTACTGACAGCAAGGTGATTCCTCTGTAATTGGAACACTTGCTGAGGTCACCTTTCTTGGGAAGCTTGTTTAGGTACCCCTCCTTCCAGTCAGCCGGCATCACCTCCTCTTGCCAGATCTTTCCGAACAGTGGGTACAGCATCTCTACTGTTGTCTCTAGGTCTGCTTTCAGAGACTCCGCTGGGATGCCATCTGGCCCTGCTGCTTTGCCGTTCTTCAAAAATGCCACTGCTCTTCTGATCTCTTCCCAGCTGGGTCTGTCACAGCTGATGGGTAGGTCGGTCTCTGCTGGCTGGATGTCTGGGGGGTCGGGTGGGCTGGGTCTGTTCAGTAACTCTTCAAAATACTCGGCCCATCTGTCGAGTTGGTCTGCTCTGTCTGCAATAGGCTTGCCTTCTTTGTCTTTTACTGGTCTTTCTGTATGGCCATACTTGCCCGACAATCTTCTGGTAATGTCGTAGAGCTGTTTCATGTTGCCGCTGCCTGCTGCCTTTTCTGCCTCTGCTGCCAGGATGTCTGTGTAGGCCCTCTTGTCTGTCCTGATACTCCTCTTCACCTCGCGGTTGGCTTCCAAGTATTCCTCCTGTGCCCTTGCTTTGGCTGCTCTCGGGCGACTGTTGTTGACAACTGCTTTCTTCTGCTTCCTCACTTCTATCTTCTTCAAGGTCTGTGCCGACAGCCAGTCCTTGTGATGGTGTTTCCTGAACCCTACAGTGTCTTTGCAGGTTGAGTTCAGCGCCTCTCTAACTGCCTTCCACTGCTGCTCTGTGGTGACCGCCTCCTCTTTATTTACTAGCTCCTGTAGCGCTTGAAACCGGTTGGACAGCACCAGTCTAAACTCTTCTCTCACTCCAGTCTCTCTCAGGAGGCCTACATTATAGCGCTGTCTTCCTGTTGTCTCTGTGCGGCTTTTCTTTAACTTGAGCTTTATTCTTAAGGTGAGCAGATGGTGGTCTGAGGCGATATCTGCTCCCCTCCTCACTCGAACATCTTGAAGGGATCTTCTAAATTTCTTATCTTTTTGTTTAGATGATACAAAATGATCACCCTCCCTTGAAAAACGACAAAAAAAAACTCTACCTTCTCCCAAAGGGGGGAGGCAGAATTTGTTCTGTTATTGTTGTATTCAGCGGCACATTCTGTACAGGTCTGTGTTTTGGGTTAGTGTCTATCAAAATACATCAATTACGATCTGTGACCAAACTTCCTCACCCCGACAGCACAGGCTTTGATGAGCAGGCGTTTCTGCAGAGCCTTGTTGCTGGGGTTAGTGTCCGACATGTTCTTCAGTTTCTGCAGGGTGAGATCAGTTGCAAAGACTTCTGGGGCCTCCCTCTGGAAAGCATCAAATTAAAGGAAATGTGTATGAAGGCGACACCAAAAGGCTCTTTCACAATCCACACCATCTGCTCCTTGTGAGCTCACGCAGTTGGTTAACCCAGTTAGAGGCTCAGCCACAGGGGCACATTGATCAATGCCTCCAACTGGCTTGCCAACCAACGTCCATGCTGCATGAAAGGTGTAACAAATATTCTGTCCTGAAACAGACTGTTAGTTTATTCCATAAAGATCGATACAATGACGAGTATGCTTCACAGCACAAGCTCAATCATGCATGGAACAATGCTTTTAGGTTTTTATTATTATGTGGCATAGTTGTGTATAATTACCCCCCCCCCCTCACCTGGGTCTGCCCTGGGGGACTTGGGTGGGGTTAACTACCTTTTGGTTCCCAGGGTCACCCTGGTCAGCCCCACAGGGTGGGTTTTCTTCACTATTCTGGGGCATGTATTTCTGTCTACCCTTGGTCCATTCACCTGTATTTTCCTTTTTTAAACTCTCCCTCCTGTCTGCGCTGCCTGTAGCTCTTGATATTGGATGTGTGTTGCTAAATGGTCTTAGCTTTATTTAGGCTCCATGTCGTAGGTTTATTTAATGTATTGGACCGGCTGGCGACATACATTCAAATATTCTGTTGTTTTGTTTTTTTCACAAGCAGTGCAGGCACGTCCTGAGAAAGTATTGTTGCTGTCGGGACGTTAAGCAATGTACAATCAATCTCCCCCCCCCCCCCAACCACCACCACACACATATAAAGAAGCGATACTTTGTAAATGTACTATCATCTATGTCCACTGACCTCTGTGGCAGCTGCTGTGTCTTCTGAGACCACATCCTTGAGTCTCTGCAAAATGGACGCCAATCAACATGCTGACCTAAACTCTCAGCAATCAGTAATATTCAACAAGCATCACATCTTTCAGTTTCGGTGGTGTCATTTAGCCCCAGATCCCTGCAGCAGGAGATGGCTTGACCATGATAATTCAAGGGTAGTGCCAGATGAGCTTGGCGCCTTCAGGCGCCAAGCTCATCCGGCACTACCCTTGAATTATCATGGTCAAGCCGTCTCCTGCAACTGGTACATAGTCGTTAGGGAACACTTCCACGATTTGAGAAATGGGACCTTGGGGCTACAAAGGGTTAACCCATTACATTCTCAGGCTGAGTTTTTTAAAATGTGCTTATTGTCCTATAAAGGCTACTTTACAGATTGCGAGACAGATCAAACCATTTTAGTTCAAGGGTGGTGCCAGAATAGCTTGGTGCCTCAGGCGCCAAGCTATTCTGGCACCACCCTTGAACTTTCACAGTCCAATCTGTTTCAAGCAATTGGTGTATCAGGATGAGAAGGGTTAACGTACCAGAAGACGGATCGACTATAATAGTTCAGGGGTTCAAGCAATGGGTGTTCCAGGATGAGAAGGGTTAAGGTACTAGAAGACGGATCGACTATAATAGTTCAGGGGTTCAAGCAATGGGTGTTCCAGGATGAGAAGGGTTAAGGTACTAGAAGACGGATTGACTATAATAGTTCAGGGGTTCAAGCAATGGGTGTTCCAGGATGAGAAGGGTTAAGGTACTAGAAGACGGATCGACAATAATAGTTCAGGGGTTCAAGCAATGGGTGTTCCAGGATGAGAAGGGTTAAGGTACTAGAAGACGGATCGACTATAATAGTTCAGGGGTTCAAGCAATGGGTGTTCCAAGATGAGAAGGGTTAAGGTACTAGAAGACGGATCGACTATAATAGTTCAGGGGTTCAAGCAATGGGTGTTCCAAGATGAGAAGGGTTAAGGTACTAGAAGACGGATCGACTATAATAGTTCAGGGGTTCAAGCAATGGGTGTTCCAAGATGAGAAGGGTTAAGGTACTAGAAGACGGATCGACTATAATAGTTCAGGGGTTCAAGCAATGGGTGTTCCAGGATGAGAAGGGTTAAGGTACTAGAAGACGGATCGACAATAATAGTTCAGGGGTTCAAGCAATGGGAGTTCCAGGATGAGAAGGGTTAAGGTACTAGAAGACGGATCAACTATAATAGTTCAGGGGTTCAAGCAATGGGTGTTCCAGGATGAGAAGGGTTAATGTACTAGAAGACGGATCGACTATAATAGTTCAGGGGTTCAAGCAATGGGTGTTCCAGGATGAGAAGGGTTAAGGTACTAGAAGACGGATCGACTATAATAGTTCAGGGGTTCAAGCAATGGTTGTTCCAGGATGAGAAGGGTTAAGGTACTAGAAGACGGATCGACAATAATAGTTCAGGGGTTCAAGCAATGGGTGTTCCAGGATGAGAAGGGTTAAGGTACTAGAAGACGGATCGACTATAATAGTTCAGGGGTTCAAGCAATGGGTGTTCCAAGATGAGAAGGGTTAAGGTACTAGAAGACGGATCGACTATAATAGTTCAGGGGTTCAAGCAATGGGTGTTCCAAGATGAGAAGGGTTAAGGTATTAGAAGACGGATCGACTATAATAGTTCAGGGGTTCAAGCAATGGGTGTTCCAAGATGAGAAGGGTTAAGGTACTAGAAGACGGATCGACTATAATAGTTCAGGGGTTCAAGCAATGGGTGTTCCAGGATGAGAAGGGTTAAGGTACTAGAAGACGGATCGACTATAATAGTTCAGGGGTTCAAGCAATGGGTGTTCCAGGATGAGAAGGGTTAAGGTACTAGAAGACGGATCGACAATAATAGTTCAGGGGTTCAAGCAATGGGTGTTCCAGGATGAGAAGGGTTAAGGTACTAGAAGACGGATCGACTATAATAGTTCAGGGGTTCAAGCAATGGGTGTTCCAAGATGAGAAGGATTAAGGTACTAGAAGACGGATCAACTATAATAGTTCAGGGGTTCAAGTAATGGGTGTTCCAGGATGAGAAGGGTTAAGGTACTAGAAGACGGATCGACTATAATCGTTCAGGGGTTCAAGCAATGGGTGTTCCAAGATGAGAAGGGTTAAGGTACTAGAAGACGGATCGACTATAATAGTTCAGGGGTTCAAGCAATGGGTGTTCCAGGATGAGAAGGGTTAAGGTACTAGAAGACGGATCAACTGTAATAGTTCAGGGGTGGTGCCAAATAGACTGGCAACTGGAGGAGCCAAGCTATCCTGACACCACTCCTCAACTATCATGATGTATCCAACTCCAGTTGTAGTGTATCAGGCCTGGCACATAATGTTTTCATGGTTTGGCTAGCTTGAACACACATACAAGAAAGGTAAAGCCCTTATGGCTCACATGTATATATACATATATATTAACTAAATTAGTGACATATTTACTCTATGATATTCTGTTTTCATTTTAAACGATATACCTTTAATTAATTTAGACTTCTTAGATTAGTAGGCGTGCGTGTTGTGTGTGCGTGTGGGAGATGAGCGTGGGTGCGTGAATGGGTACGTATTGGTTTGTGAGATTAGTTGTTTAGTTTTTAAGTTTTGACAGTGTGTGTAAAGCATTGGATTTATGGGACAGAGTATTAATTATTTTTATTGTTGACTGTGATGTTTGTAATTGTAACGACACCAACACACATTCCTATGCTCTGTTTCTTAAGACAAATGGCAATAAACAGTATCCATCTATCTATGTATGACCAATCCACACAAGTGTGAGAATAAGTAAAGGGATGGTTTCTGCACCAACAAAATCCATGTTTTCTCTAAATTTAATCAGTTTTCACACATTGTCAAACCCCCGTGACACTCGACCTTTGTGATGAGTCGACTAAATTAGTATACATAGGAAGGCCTTATCATCAGCTACCTTTGTGCAAAATTTGACTAAAAAGTTTGCAAAACGTTTAATAATAACTACAATTTATCAAAAATTGACATTTCATACACAGTTGTTGACCTCTTGTGACCTTGACCTTTTTGAAGGGGTCATCCAAATTAGGATGCATAGACAGGTCTTACCATCAGGTATCTCTGTACCAAGTTTGGGTTCGAAGTTTTGAATAGTATTTGATAAAAAAAAACATCTTTTGTCAAAATGGCTATTTTGGATCTATTTCCTGAGCTCATGACCCTTGACCTTTACAAGGGGTCACCCAAATTAGTATGCATAGATAGGTCTTACGATAAGGTATCTCTGTAACAAGTTTGAGTTTGAAGTTGTGAATAGCATTTGATAAAAAAAAAATAAATGACAAAATATAGCAATTTTTTTATATAATTCCTGATCCCCTGTGACCTTGACCTTTGTGAGAGGTCACTCAAATTGGTATGTTTAGAAAGGACTTGCCACAAAGTATGTTTGGGCCAAGTTTGAAGACTGTAGCTTGAATAGTCTCCGAGAAAATGCCAATGTTATGTTTACCACGAATAACGGACGACGGTGGACGGAAGACCACTGCCCCAAAACATCCTCACTTTTGCTTCGCACATGGGCCAAAAAAATGATACTAAACACAAGGATTTCCCCAAAAACAATATCCTCAACCAATCTGTTCACACAGATGTGTGGTGCAATGATCAAATCGGTCATGTGTGGTGCAATGATCAAATCGGTCATGTGTGGTGCAATGATCCAAGTGGCCATGTGTGGTGCAATGATCAAAGTGGTCATGTGTGGTGCAATGATCAAATCGGTCATGTGTGGTGCAATGATCCAAGTGGCCATGTGTGGTGCAATGATCAAAGTGGTCATGTGTGGTGCAATGATCAAAGTGGCCATGTGTGGTGCAATGATCAAAGTGGCCATGTGTGGTGCAATGATCAAAGTGGCCATGTGTGGTGCAATGATCAAAGTGGTCATGTGTGGTGCAATGATCAAAGTGGCCATGTGTGGTGCAATGATCAAAGTGGCCATGTGTGGTGCAATGATCAAATCGGTCATGTGTGGTGCAATGATCAAAGTGGCCATGTGTGGTGCAATGATCAAATCGGTCATGTGTGGTGCAATGATCAAAGTGGTCATGTGTGGTGCAACGATCAAAGTGGCCATGTGTGGTGCAATGATCAAAGTGGCCATGTGTGGTGCAATGATCAAATCGGTCATATGTGGTGCAATGATCAAAGTGGCCATGTGTGGTGCAATGATCCAAGTGGCCATGTGTGGTGCAATGATCAAATCGGTCATGTGTGGTGCAATGATCAAAGTGGCCATGTGTGGTGCAATGATCAAAGTGGCCATGTGTGGTGCAATGATCAAAGTGGCCATGTGTGGTGCAATGATCAAAGTGCCCATGTTTTCACCTCTATCAGTTTAGTGGGTGCACCAGCCATAAATGCTGACAGCTCCTTCACGTGTCTCTGTGAAATCATCAGTTTCTGGAAAAGACAAACATTTTGTAAAAGGGATCACTGAAAGAAACCTGAAGATGCTATTTTTCACAACCTTTGTCCAAATTTTGAATCCCACATTGTCCTATGACACACACTGTGATATTATGCATAAAAACAAGACTATGTGTGTTTGCTAGCCAAAAATTTAGCCACGTTTCTCAGGTGGAGGAGATCATAAGGTATTCAATTTACAATCGTTCTGAACATCAGATTTCTCTGCAGTTAACTCCAGCCCTGTGATCTGAACATCATCAGATTTCTCTGCAGTTAACTCCAGCCCTGTGATCTGAACATCAGATTTCTCTGCAGCTAACTCCAGCCCTGTGATCTGAACATCATCAGATTTCTCTGCAGCTAGCTCCATCCCTGTGATCTGTACATCATCAGATTTCTCTGCAGCTAACTCCAGCCCTGTGATCTGAACATCATCAGATTTCTCTGCAGCTAACTCCAGCCCTGTGATCTGAACATCATCAGATTTCTCTGCAGCTAACTCAAGCCCTGTGATCTGAACATCATCAGATTTCTCTGCAGCTAGCTCCATCCCTGTGATCTGTACATCATCAGATTTCTCTGCAGCTAGCTCCATCCCTGTGATCTGTACATCATCAGATTTCTCTGCAGCTAACTCCAGCCCTGTGAACTGAACATCATCAGATTTCTCTGCAGCTAACTCCAGCCCTGTGATCTGAACATCATCAGATTTCTCTGCAGCTAACTCCAGCCCTGTGATCTGAACATCATCAGATTTCTCTGCAGCTAACTCCAGCCCTGTGCAAGAGGCATACTGTATGAGCTCATGAGACTCTGCGTCTCTTACTGAATCCAGTCAAATCCTAATTCCTAAAGATGTGCTAGTCTGTGAGTTTGGGCTTAATAATAATAATAATAATTACAGTATTTATAATGCGCTTTATCTTATAATAATTATAACTCTAAGCACGCTCTCACAACTCACTCAGGCATGTGCATGCTTTTAACAATGACTCAGGTACCACAAATACATTACAACAGTCAGCTGGGGGCGGGGTGTGTGGTGGCGTTAAGAGTGCTAGAACTGTATGCACAAAGTCTCAAATAACAGCACATATACAGCATCACGGTATTTCACTGTTTTTTTTAAGGAAATTATGCCTGAAAGGAAAGTAGCAGTTGGCAGTATTCCCCCCAAACCCCCCCCCACCCCCCTCCCAAAGGGGTGGGGGGGGGGGGGGATGGGGGTCCGAAGATGATGTTGAATCAATTGTTTCATCAGGACCTGTCTCGATTAGGGATGGTATTTTTGTCAGGTACACAACAACGAAAATACCGGCTGTCCAAATCCCTAGTGCGAACACTGTCTACAGATTAACTCATTCAGTCCGGACAAACCACAGCAAAACATGGATCGAGCATGATAGTTCAAGGGTAGTGCCAGAATAGCTTGGCGCCCATAGGCGCCCAGCTATTCTGGCACCACCCTTGAACTCTCGTGTTGGATCTGTCGCTAGAACTGTAATATAGTCCTTCAGAGGGCAACTTGACAATTTGGGGATTTCGGTCCTGGGGCAGAATGTGTCCAGATGCATTATCTCACCTTCTCAACCATGAAATCAAAGACCTGTTGACCATTGGACCAGTTGGATCGGCTCTCAATAGTCAAGGCCCTTTTCAGGGCAGCGGAGGTCAAGTCATAAGCCAGACCCTGCCACATACTGCGCTGCGCTCGCAGCTTGGCCAGAATCTGAAAGAAAACATGTGCACTAATTGATCTCAACTGCATAATCAGGAGCGGCAACCCTTCTGTGCATGCAACCATTTGGTGATGAAAACAGTACCAGTGGTTGTGTGCTTACCAGGGTTCAAGACGAAACTGAATTTAAAGAAAACAAGAAAGGGAAAGCCCTTATGGCTCACGTGTGTGACCAATCCACATAACTGTGGCCTTGACCTTTCCAACAGGTCACTAAAATGAGCAAGTGTTCAAGTGTCTTGACATAAGGCTTTCGTACCACTGAAATCCAAATTTCAACAAATCTGTCAACCCTGTGACCCTTGACCTTTGTGAGGGATCAACTAAATTAGCATGCATAGAAAGGTGTTATCATCAGCTACATTTACTCTAAATTTGATTTTAAAGTTTGGAAAATCTTGTATAAAAACTACAATTCTCCTATCAAAGACCGACATTTTTAAACACTTGCGGTCCTTGACCTTTCAGAGGGGTCATCCAAATTGGTATGTATAGAAAGGTCTTTCCATAAGGTATCTCCATACCAAGTTTGAATTTGAAGTTGAAAATAGTATTTGAGAAAAAAACATTTCTGTCTAAATATGATTATTTGGAGCTATTTCTGAAGGCCCCATGGCCTTGGACTGTTTCTGTTCTCTTCTGATACAATTGTGTTACTACAACATGCCTCCCTCATTCAACCAGCAGTATTACTATAACAAGCCTCCCTCATTCAACCAGCAGTATTACTACAACAAGCCTCCCTCATTCAACCAGCAGTATTACTACAACAAGCCTCCCTAATTCAACCAGCAGTATTACTACAACCCTCTCTCATTCAACCAGCAGTATTACAACAAGCCTCCCTAATTCAACCAGCAGTATTACTACAACAAGCCTCCCTCATTCAACCAGCAGTATTACTACAACAAGCCCCCCTCATTCAACCAGCAGTATTACTACAACAAGCCTCCCTAATTCAACCAGCAGTATTACTACAACAAGCCTCCCTCATTCAACCAGCAGTATTACTACAACAAGCCTCCCTCATTCAACCAGCAGTATTACTACAACAAGCCTCCCTCATTCAACCAGCAGTATTACTACAACAAGCCTCCCTCATTCAACCAGCAGTATTACTACAACAAGCCTCCCTCATTCAACCAGCAGTATTACTACAACAAGCCTCCCTCATTCAACCAGCAGTATTACTACAAGCCTCCCTCATTCAACCAGCAGTATTACTACAAGCCTCCCTCATTCAACCAGCAGTATTACTACAACAAGCCTCCCTCATTCAACCAGCAGTATTACTACAACAAGCCTCCCTAATTCAACCAGCAGTATTACTACAACAAGCCTCCCTCATTCAACCAGCAGTATTACTACAACAAGCCTCCCTCATTCAACCAGCAGTATTACTACAACAAGCCTCCCTCATTCAACCAGCAGTATTACTACAACAAGCCTCCCTCATTCAACCAGCAGTATTACTACAACAAGCCTCCCTCATTCAACCAGCAGTATTACTACAACAAGCCTCCCTAATTCAACCAGCAGTATTACTACAACAAGCCTCCCTCATTCAACCAGCAGTATTGGTCAAATGTAACATGCTACACATGTGATTACCTTGAAGATAAGCTGATAGTCGTCCGTTCTGGAGACAAGCGAGGTAAAAGTGGTTCTCAATGCCCCAAAGACAATGTTCACGTCATGGCCCTCCACTGAAAAGGACAGGACCCAAGAGGTTTTAGGGTCGGTTTTTCTTACCTCCTTGTGCATGTCATCAGCTGACTTCAGCTAAAACCACTGAAGCTACAGCGACTGTTGTTATAGCAATGTATGGTGACAGCAACTGTTGTTATAGCAATTATGGGGACAGCGACTGTTGCTATAGTAATGTCATGTGGGGACAGCGACTGTTGCTATGGCAATGACATGTGGGGACAGCAACGTTTGCCACTGCAATGTCACGTGGGGACAGAGATGGTTGCCACAGCAATGTCACTTGGGGACAGCGATGGCTGCCATAGCAATAACACGTGGGGACAGCAACTGTTATTATAGCAATGTCTTCGGGACAGCAACTGTCATAGCAATGTTATGTAGGGATTATCTTCAGATGTGGTTAAACTCCCACCATAACAACTTCCATTGTCTAGAAGGAAGATAAAATCCGCTGACGCTGGAGTGCGCTTGTTGTAGTGTGTCAGGGCTCATTGGGTTAAACTGTCAGCCTTTCAGAAGCTGAAGTGAAAGGGTTCGGACATGTTCATTACACTCACAGAAGTCGGCAGCAGCCTTGGCATCTTCTGTCTCCAACAGATACACAAAGTAGGCAAAGTTCACCTCCCTTTCTTCATAGCCACGTGTCTGCAACAAATGAAAGACATCCCATCTACAGGAATCATCATGACAAAACCGCTACCACCACACAAACGGTTGTGTTTCTCCCGCTATGAAAACGACACAAGAACTCAGACTGACTACCAACACATGCTTCATTGCAGACTAGTAACTGATGTCTGTGGAAAGAAGGGGAGTCGAGTAAAGTCTTTCCACACAGGCTTCATTCCAGACTAGTAACTGATGTCTGTGGAAAGAAGGCGAGTCGAGTAAAGCCTTTCCACACAGGCTTCATTTCAGACTAGTAACTGATGTCTGTGGAAAGAAGGGGAGTCGAGGAAATGCAGATCAACGAAAGCAAGAGGCAGACATCCTGATCAGGCACTGCGGACGCACCAGTACAGTACTGCGGACACAGGGCCTCATGAGAATCTTTGCCTCTTGTAGAGAGATCTAACACGAGAGTTCAAGGGTGGTGCCAGAATAGCTTGGTGCCCATAGGCGCCAAGCTATTCTGGCACCACCCTTGAACTATCATGCTCGATCCATGTCTTGCTGTGGTTTGTCCGGACTGAATGAGTTAATCTGTAGACAGTGTTTGCACTAGGGATTTGAACAGAGAGGCTGACACAAAGAGCCCAAGAGAAATGAATGGCAGCCTGAAATACCTCAAGCTTGCCAACAATGTCCTCCAGAGTTTCCCCAACCTCCAAAAGGGCAGGAAAAATGTAGCTGTGTAACGTGTGCACAAAGTCGTCTCGCGTGTCCGTCAAGGTGGCCACTTTGCCCGCAGTCTCATAAATAGCTGCACATCAGAAATACATCATCACGGTCATACATGTGTGCTGGTCCCTCAGTCTGGCCCTTACATCTTAAGGCTGGTCCCTAGTCAACATACATAATACATCATCACGGTCATACATGTGTGCTGGTCCCTCAGTCTGCACCTTACATCTTAAGGCTGGTCCCTAGTCAACATACATAATACATCATCATGGTCATACATGTGTGCTGGTCCCTCAGTCTGCACCTTACATCTTAAGGCTGGTCCCTACTCAACATACATAATACATCATCACGGCCATACATGTGTGCTGGTCCCTCAGTCTGGACCTTATATCTTAAGGCTGGTCCAAAGTCAACATGCATTTTGTTTTGTCAATAACGCTATCACTACCATAATATATGTCATGTTAACACTTTGTCAGTAGCAGTGTTTGTTGTGATCATTGCTTCAGAAATCATTATTGGGGGGGGGGGGGGGGGGGGGGGGGGGGGGGGGGGATGTTTTGACAATAATGCTATCACTACCATAATATGCCAAGCTAATCTGGCACTACCCTTGAAGTTTCGTGGTCAATCCATCTGCAGTGGGTTGCGCTACCCTTGAAGTTTCATGGTTTATCCATCTGCAGTGGGACGCTGGGGCTGAATGTGTTAAAGAAGCATGATTGATCTGCTAGCTGATGCCGTCTCATGAGTAAGCCCCCACTAGTGCATACCTGCAACTGTACAATGCAGAACCTTTGTTATGTGTGATGGTGCAAAACTTTATACATAGAAGTTGTCCGAGAAGAATTTATTCCAGTAGCTTAAAGGTGGTGCCTAACCAGGCTGGCGTCTTGATCACTACCCTTGAACTGTCAGTGTCATGATCAATCCAAGCAATGTAGTCGGTGTGACAGTTGCTTTTAAGGAAATATGAAATAACATGAAGCCCTCAAGGCTCAGGCGCAAGACTGATCACATGATTAATCTGACCTTTGAGGCTTTGACCCTTCCGACAGGTCATTGAAATGAGCAAATGTTCAACTTCCTGGTTGGCTTTGTAAAGTTCAGCAAAATCCATGTTTTCTCAAATGCATTTTTCACACTTCTGTCAACTCCTCACATGCATTTTTCACACTTCTGTCAACTCCTGTTACCCTAAAATTTGCAAGGAGTCAAGAAAATTAGTATGTATAGAAAAGTCTTATCATTGGCTACCTTCACGCCAAATCTGACTGAAATGTTTGCAAAAATGCTGAAAAAAAAAAATCACATCTGCTGACCCTTGACCTTTGCAAAGGGTCATCCAAATAAGTGTGTACAGGAAAGTAACGTGTTACTATCAGATACCTCTGTACCAAGTTTGGGTTTGAAGCTGTGAATAATATTTATGTCAAAATACGGTTATTTTCCGGCCCCTTGTGACCCTTGACCTTTCTGAGGATCATCCAAATTAGTAAGCACAGGAAGGTCTTTCCATCAGGTATATTTGTATCAAGATAGGGTTTGAAGTTGTGAATAGTCTTTAAGAAAAAAAACTATTTTTGTCAAAATATGGATATTTTTTTTACCAATTTCCTGATCCCTGTGACCTTGACCCTTGAGAGAGGTCCACTCACTTTGCTAAAAAAGCCCTCTCTAGACCCTAACAATCTACAGAATTACCGCCCTGTCTCAAACCTCCCTTTTCTCTCTAAGATCGTTGAGAAGGTTGTGTTGTCGCAACTTCTCGACCATCTGAACCTGAATCATCTTCTTAGTCCCAATCAGTCTGCTTACCGTGTAGGTCATTCCACTGAAACTGCGCTTGCAAAAATTCTTAATGACCTCCTCGAGGCTCTTGATGATGGCAAAGTATCTGTTCTCGCACTGTTAGACCTATCTGCTGCCTTTGATATGATTGACCATGACATTTTGCTACAACGTCTCTATTCTGTGTATGGCATTCATGAAACTGCTTTATCGTGGTTTAGATCATATCTGACTGACAGAACTCAGTGCATAGTTGTTAATGATAAACTATCCAGCCCATCCACCGTGCGCTTTGGCGTCCCACAAGGTTCAGTTCTTGGACCAGTCCTCTTTACCCTGTATGTTCAGCCACTGGCCAGTGTCTTTAACCGTTTCTCTATATCACATCATGCATTTGCAGATGATACTCAACTCCATGACTCATGTTCACCTGATCAGATTATGGACACAATCGAGATCCTTCAGGAGTGCGTCTTGGATACCAAGATGTGGATGACTTCAAACAAATTACAGTTGAATGACGGAAAAACTGAGGCCATGATAATTGCTTCCCCGAGGTTGACGAAGACGCTGACACTCCCCCCGTCATTACAAATCTGTGGTGCCACTGTCCCCTTCTCCCCCCATGTAAAAAATCTGGGTGTCACACTTGATAGTAGCCTGTCCATGCGCCTTCATGTGAACAACGTTTGCAGATCCGCCTATACTGAACTGCGACGTATTGCTTCAGTCCGCCACTATCTGACACCTGAAGCAACTAAAGTACTTGTCTGCGCTTTTGTTTTGTCTAAATTAGACTATTGCAATGCTCTTTTGGCTGGCTGTTCCCAGTGTCTGATTGGCAAACTCCAGAAAATTCAAAACTCAGCTGCTAGGTTGATTCTTAGAGTCCCTAGATCAGATCATATCACACCCCATCTGTCTGCCCTACACTGGTTACCTGTAACGGCTAGGATTCAGTACAAAATTTCATGCATGACTCACAGTTGTATTACCTGTTCCTGCCCACACTACCTTGCCTCTCTTCTCCAGCTGTATACGCCCTTGAGACAGAATTTGCGCTCTGCTGCCGACTCTCGAGTTTTACGTATCCCTCTTGTCAAAACAAAGTCGTTTGGTGGGAGGTCATTCAGATACCAGAGCCCAGTTGTTTGGAATGATCTCCCACGCGAACTGAGATACGTGGATTCGAGAGAGGCATTCAAGCGTGCCCTAAAGACCCATATGTTTTCTGTCAGCTACAAATGACTTTGTCACACACCTGTCATGTTAAAGTCATCTCTATCTATTTATAGAAGTAGTGTGTGTGTGGGTGTGTGTGTGAATGCCAGTATGAGTCCATGAGCGTAGCACTTTTGAATGGTGACTTCATAGCTTGTTTACAGAGTGCATCGTATTTTGTTTTTGTACTTTTTGTTAATTCCATTTTTGTAATTAGTTATTTTTTGTACATTAGTTTTTGTTAAGCGCCTAGAGCTCTAATCTGAGGTTAGGCGCTATACAAGTACTCATTATTATTATTATTATTACTCAAATTGGTCACTCAAATTGCCACAAAGTACCCTTGGGCCAACTTTGAGGACTGTGGCTTTGAACAGCCTCCAAGAAAATCCAATGTTACAGTTCATCACATAGGACAGTGTGCCAAATTTGACTGTTCCTATATAAATCTTATTCTTTTTGTCCATCTCTCTTTACACCATAAACCACCCTACCCTCTGATCCACTCACACTGGCACACACAAACACAAGGTATTTCATGCCAGTTGTATGTTCTGTGGGCTGGCGCTCTGAAGAAGAATTGCACAAGCAGTGACAAGACATCACTATAAGCTTTAGGTCATTGCAGCCCACGACGCTGTATACACAGTATTTATGTCACCATGTGTGCAATTTTTTAATTTTTTGTTCACACTGATTCTGTTTCAAACATGAATTAGTTATCACTCAAAACGTTGCGGAGGTACACGACTGGCTAACAAACTAATCCAATGCCTATTCCAGAAACAATTTTCGTCAAAATATGCCTATTTTGGACCAATATCTGGATCCCCCTGTAACCTTGACCTTTGAGAGAGTCACTGAAATTGGTAAGTTTAGAAAGGTCTGGTTGGAACATATCCTTGGGCCAAGTTTGAAGTCTGTGCCTTAAATAGTCTCCAACAAAATGCCAACGTTAAAGTTGACCACAGATCTCTGATGCCAGATGCAAGACAGAGGCCGGATGGCCCAAAACACAGACTCTCTTTTGCTATCACACGCCAGGCAAGAAAAACCAATTCTGGGTCCCATGGCAGCTTGTTCCATCACACGTTCAGCAGTCAAAGGCATTCTTACCGTCTCTGTTCTTCTCCTCTCTCAGCTGACAAAATGCTGGCCAGAAGTAGTGTGCACGCACCGGCAAGCTCTGCAGAAACAAGATACAGTCTAGACTCAACCTAATGACAGCCAAATGGGTCATGTTAACATACTGAGTCATTTAACCATTTGGCTGTCGGCAATGCTTTGTGGAGAAGATTCCTGCAGTAATCACAACAGAAAGCGCTACCAACAGCCAAAGTGTCAAGTCCAAATTGCTAACTTTGGGAGTCGACTTCAGAAGACTACACTACAGTTCAGGAGATGGGCAGACCATGACAGGAAAAGAGTGGTGCCAGAAAAGCTGTGACAAGGGAGGTAAGAAGCGGTTTGGTTGACTTCAGAGGACTACACTACAGTTCAGGAGATGGGCAGACCATGACAGGAAAAGAGTGGTGCCAGAAAAGCTGTGACAAGGGAGGTAAGAAGCGGTTTGGTCGACTTCAGAAGACTACACTACAGTTCAGGAGACGGGCAGACCATGACAGGAAAAGAGTGGTGCCAGAAAAGCTGTGACATTCTGGGAGCAGCCTTGAAATGTCATGGTAAGGGGTGCATCACAAGGTATGATGTGCCATGGGTGAACAGGTTCACCCATAAAGCCCCAAAAGACTACGACAGGGTGTGGACTGACCATGATAGTTCAAGGTTGGTGTCAGAATAGCTTGGCGCCTCTAGGTTAACCCATCAAGCCCTGAAAGACTACGACAGGGTGTGGACTGACCATGATAGTTCAAGGTTGGTGTCTCCAGAACTGTGATATAGACCTCAGGGGATAGCGATAATTTCATCTTAAGGGCATATGGAGTTAAGTAAATAGAGTAGCGCCCGTATGGATGGAGCACCTTTATAAAGATCCCCGATCATCAAGACCATCATTTAGACGATTGTAGGCACCCAAATGAGGTCATGTTATGACAGACCAGACTTTTGCCCTTCAAGACCTCTCGTGAGAGCACCTGTCTCTTAACCCTTTTAGCCCCAATGCCCTGCAGCAGGAGATGGATTGACCATGACAATTCAAGGGTAGTGCCAGATGAGCTTGGCGCCTGAAGGCGCCAAGCTCATCTGGCACTACCCTTGAATTATCATGGTCAATACATTTCCTCCCACTGGCACATGGTCGTTAGGCAATGCCTCCAAAATTTGGGAAATGCGGCCATGGGGTTATATTTGTTAATACCATTTTTTTTCATGCAGAACAGGTGGTTGCTTCCAGAAGGTTCTACTGTGCATGCAGTCATGAACAAACCTCAGTTGTTTTTTGCAAAAAGATCTTCACTCACACACACAGTAAATACAAAAGCATGCAGATTTGCATCATAACAAAATACTAGTTGAAACAAACAAAAAAATCAATCATACCTGTGATCTCATTTTCTCCAACAGAGACACAGCATACACTGCAACAAATTTGCGGGGGACAAAGTATGTACGAGGTCGACAAGGAAAATGTGTCAAAAGCTATAGTTGGCCCCTTCACAGCTGAGCACGTGTCACCCAAAGCAAACATCAGCCCGAGGACCTATTGCCTATTCTGGCTATTTATCCTCAAGACAGCTACAAAAACTCAGCACCATCTTAACTCATTCAACCCAGACACACCACAGCAAGACATGGATCGTGTGTGATAGTTCAAGGGTGGTGCCAGAACAGCTTGGCGCCCATAGCCAAGCTCTTCTGGCACCACCTTGAGCTATCATGCTCGATCTGTCCCTAGCGTATCTCTCTCTCTCTCCCTGTTGACGCCATCGTGGAACTTGCACCTCAGATGTCGCAGTGGCATCTTGCAAGTGGCAGACTCACTCCTATACCACTAACACTGATGATTTAAAAAAAAAAAAATTTCCCACCATTGTCATAATGTGGCTAAAACTGTACGCGCGCATGTGATCCCAATGAAAGAAAATTTGTCGACTAGACTGACACAATAAAGTTTTTGAATTGAATTGAATTGTAATACAGTCCTTCATAGGGCAACTTCCAAATGTGGGGGTTTGGGTCCTGGGGCAGAATGTGTTAATGCAACCAAACAAACAAACAAAAATGCAGTTTAATTTGATTGAGGCTGATGTAGAAGTGATGTGACTGCTTCAGCAAATATAATGGCTAATCCCTCACGTGGCTTATTCTCCAGGTAGGCCAGCTGAGCAACAGCGCTGAGGTCGTCCTTGTTGATCTGCTTCTCCTGCATCTCCTGAACGATCGCCGCCACCTTCTCCACTGGCTAAAGGAGGCACCAGCAAGACAAAAAACAATGGTCAGCCTCAGTAATTAACCCATTGAGCCCCAGCACCCTACAACAGGACCATGATAATTCAAGGGTAGAGCCACATGAGCTTGGAAGGCGCCAAGCTCATCCGGCACAACCCTTGAATTATCATGGTCAATCTGTCCCCTGCAGCTGGCTCATAGTCGTGAAGTAACACCTCCAAAATGAAGGAAATTGGGGCCGTGGGCTTAAATGGGTCAAGCACAACAACAAATCATGCAAGTGATATCATGGACAGGTCGCTGGATACCCTGACCGTTTTAGCTAAAGGTCCCCAGACTGACATCAGCCACAGTTGGCCCGTGCATATCTGCACGCAGGCCCAACAAAGGCTGGCATCAGCCTGAAGACCTTTTGCTGACTGGGTGCTTTTTCTTCATGAAAATATGTGACCCGTTCCCACGAAAGGGACCTTAAGTCAGAAAATTTTGAGTTTTGAGATATGTAAACCAGTAAAGTCTACTAGCATTACAGATTAATTTGATGCAAAAATTTATTTTTCTCTAAAATATATTTTTTCGAGAAAATACTTACCGATGGCATTACTGTATGGAAGTAGCACCTAGCCTCACAATTTCAGCCCGGGATCGTTGTGTACAGCAACGCCACCGGGGAACCCCCCAAGGCAGCTGTACCAACGTCCCTGAATAGCTTCCCCTTACTGAGTAGTCTCCCTTACCTTATACGGCACATGCGCAGCCGTTTCCAGTTTTCGCACTTAGCTTACTGGCGGCGAGCGGGGCAGGTGGGAGGGCCCTCCGAGTAATGCCATCGGTAAGTATTTTCTCGAAAAAATATATTTTAGAGAAAAATAAATTTGTTTCATCAAAAAACATTACCGATGGCATTACTGTATGGAAGAATGGCGAATAGGAGAAGGGCGCCGCCAACTACCCTGTGATTGTGGACGCATTAGTGAAAAAGACTGGGATCAACACCTCACAATTTCAGCTAAGCGTACCTAATGCGCATGGTGTGCCGGCAGGGAGTGTTGAGCCGCTGAGACGTCACCTACCAGGGCCAGGTTATCCCGCTGGCCAGAGAGGTCGCGTAGATAGAAGCGTGCAAAGGTTGATTCAGCTCTCCAGCCGACTGCGGCAACAATGTCCTGGACTGCGCAGTTGCGGTCAAAGGCGAGGCTGGTCGATACAGCTCTGATTTCGTGCGCCCGAATTCGCATCCGCTTGGCCCCTGAGGGGGAGAGGTCCTCGTAAGCGGAGCGTATGATCCACCGCAACCATGAAGAGATAGTCTGCGCAGTAATGTCCGACTTGCCACGATATAAGGGCAGAAAAAGGCGTGAGCGATTCTTTCGGAAAGGTTTTGTTCGTCGGAGGTATATTTTCAAGGCCCGAACAGGGTCCTGTTGGCAGGAGTCCAGGGACTGGGAAGCAACCTGCAGCGGCCGGATGGTTATTATTTGTGGCCGGGCAGAGGGGAGCCCGTTTTTGGCGAGAAAAGCCGGATTAGTGAGGAGTTGCATTGTGCCATCCGCCCGGAACTGAAGGCAAGCGGGCTCTGTGGAAAGGGCATGGAGTTCGCTAACCCTCGCGGCAGTGGCGAGAGCAAGGAGAAAACAAGTTTTTCTCGTAAGGTTGGCCAAAGAGGCCAGACGTAGGGGCTCAAAGCGTGCAGAATTTAGCCACGTAAGTACCCAGGAAAGGTCCCAGCGGGGCACCAGGGAGCGTGGAACCGGACGACGGAGGTCAAAATTAGCCATCAGGTCCGAAAGATCTTTACACGCGCCTGGGTCTTCACGCCCCAAATGGCGGTAAGTGTCTGCAATCATAGCCAAGTAATCCCGTATGGTAATGGGCGCCAAGTGTTGGTCGTCAAAAAGCCAGAAGAAAAAAATCGACGAGGAGGGGCATAGTCAGTGTCGTGGGGAAAAGGCGTCGAGCCGCGCACCAGGACTGGTAGACACGCCACTTCCCTTCGTACACCCTGCGGGTAGATGGTCGGCGGGCTGTAGCGATAGCTTCCACCGCTGCATGCGAATAACCTCGTGCTGTGAGGGCCGCCCGCACAACCGCCAGGCGTGTAAGGCTAGCCTCTCCGGGCACGGGTGGAAAAGGGCTTGTCGGGGCTGTTTCAACATCGTGCGAGGTGTCGGGAGCCTCACAGGTGGCTCCGTGGCGAGGCGCAACAGGTCGGTCATCCAGCTCTTGGTCCAGTGGAATGGGGCGACCAGGAGGAGGACCGTGTTGCACCCTCTGAGTTTCTGAAGGATTTTGGGAATCAGAACCGTGGGAGGATAGGCGTAGGCCACGAGGCCGTCCCAAGGAAGAGACAGGGCATCCACTCCCCACGCTAGGGGATCCGGAATGGGAGACACAAAGACTGGTAGCTGTTTGTTCCACCTCGTCGCGAAGAGATCGATGGAGGGTGTCTCCCAGCGGGCACATATCATCTTGAAAATCTCCGGACTGAGGGACCATTCGGTGTGGAGAGGTTGGCCCCGACGGGACAATGAGTCCGCTAACACATTTAGATGTCCAGGAATGTGGCGAGCCCAGATAAAAATTCCGCGATTCCGACACCAAAGCATCATCTGGTACAGGAGCATGCAGAGAGGAGGAGATCGTGTCCCTCCCAACTTCTGGATGTAAGAGACCACTGTCGAGTTGTCGGACAGCACGAACACATCCTGTCCCTGGAGACGAAGTTCCCAATGACGGAGTGCCAACCAGACAGCCTGTAGTTCCAGCCAATTGATGTGTTTGTCCGATAGGCTCGGCGGCCACTGTCCCGAAATCGAAGCAAAGCTCGGCAGGAGATGTGCGCCCCAACCCGATCGGCTGGCGTCGGTGCAAAAGGAAAGCCGAGGAAGGGGGGAGGACACAGGAACACCTGTCCGAAGCCACAGTGGATCCATCCAACGGAGGAGGTGGGACCTGATCAAGGGGGGGACGGGCACCAAGGCGTTGAGGTCGCCCGAGGAGGGGCGCCAATGTAAGAGCAGATGAAGCTGGAGTGGACGCGTAAACAGTCTGCCTAGGGGCAAGAGATCCGCCGCCGCACTTAAGAGACCGAGCAGTTGGAGCCATGTCCGGGCTGACACTGCGTCGGCAATGTACACTGTCTGAGAAAGATCGATCAACCGCTGGACACGATGCTCGGGCAAACACACTGTGTTGAGGTTGGTCAGAAATTTCATGCCCAGGTGTATAAACCGACGAGACGGCAAGAGGTCCGACTTTCCCTCGTTGACCTGGAAGCCGAGGCGGCGAAGTAGATCCCGCAGCGAGTCTCTGTCCGTCGCGAGGGCGATGGAGTCCTGATTCCGAAGCAGGAGATCGTCCAGGTAGTTGGACGAGGAGCTGGAGGCCGACCGAAGGGCCCTGGCCAATACGGCATCCATAATCCTCGTGAACACCCATGGGCTGAGGTTGAGACCGAAGGGTAGTGCGCGGAACTGAAAAATCTGTCCTTCGAAGGCGAAGCGGAGAAAGCGCCGAGACGACGAGTGGATCGGGACATGGAAGTAAGCATCCGTGAGATCGAGACTGATCGCAAAGTCGAGAGGTTGGACGGCGGCCCGAAGCGCCCGCGTCGTCTCCATGTGAAAGGGGGGGGGGCCGAAATAAACTTGTTGAGCGCCGACAAGTCTATGATGGGACGCCAACGGCCGCCTGGTTTGGGCACGACGAAGAGGCGACTGTAGAAAGCAGGTGAGTCGTGACGCGTCACCAGTTCCGTCGCAGCTTTCCGGAGGAGATCCGCAATCTCCAGCCGAAGAGCGGCCGCTTTGAGCGGGTCTGCCGGTGATTGAGTCCACAAGGGCGAGCGTCGGAGCGGGGGGTGGGTGATGAAAGGTCAGGCGCAGACCGTCTGAAACGACAGACTGTATCCAAGGGTCGTCGGGCAGCAGCGACCGCCACTCGGTGCTGTGCAGAGCTAACCTCCCGCCGACTGGCGACCCAAAAGGTGTCAGCGGGGGTGGAGACGGGGGAGCGTCATTGGATCCGACCCCGCCCGGACCGTCGAGAACGTCGGGGCCAGGCGGAGGCGGAAGAGGACGGGGCCGCAAGGGGTCGACCGAACTGTGGCTGTCGACTAAAACGAGCCGAGGATCCTGAGGGTGGGCGGAAGGTGGGTCTGGGAAACCGCAGGGCGTGACCCCTTGACCTGCGGGTTGGAGGAAAACGACGGCGGTCACTTCTAGGAGCGTTGGGCCACAGGTCCTTGGAGGATTCTCGCACCCGCTGCCAAGTCGGGCCAAAGAGGGTCGATCCACCAATGGGGGCCTGGCGGAGCTGCGTTTTAATAGATTGGGGCAAGCCGGGGCAAGAACGAAGGAGGCTGTCGCGACGCATTAAATCACAATTAACTGCGCCCGTTAACGCGTTGGAAGAGGCGTGGTAAGCTGCCCGGTTCGCTACGGTAGCAATGGTGCGAATATCCTCCAATTGGGAAACGCTGGAGTGCCCAGACGCCGCAGCGCAAGAAACAATAGCCTGTGTCGCCAGTTCCAGAAAACCGGTACATGCGAGCGTATTTCGAATTCGAACCGCCGTAGTATCCAGGCCGGGAGGCAAAATACGCCGAACCGCAGCCCTGCCACCCACAAAGGCCTCCGCATCTGAATCCACTGACGGAAGGGGACAGAGGAAGTAGGGCGAGTGTCCATGATACCAGCGCTGCCGAAAAGTAAGATCGAAATTCTCCAACCAGCGAAAATCAGAGAAAAAATGCTTGTCGCCAAGACGTCCCTGTCCGAGATGCGTATTAAAGGCCTCCGTAAGGTCGCGAAAACCGGGTGGCTGAGGCAGCGACTTAAAACGTTTCGGCTGAAGGTGGGCATCCACTAGAGCCGAAGACTTCCGCTTGATGGGAGGGGATGAAGGGCATATGTCCCGAGGAAGGAAGCCTGAAATCAGTCTAGAGGCCGAGTCTAAGGCTGCACACACATCGGACCCCAAAGCGCCACGGGCGG
This sequence comes from Semisulcospira habei, assembly GCA_036245525.1. Classification (NCBI taxonomy): domain Eukaryota; kingdom Metazoa; phylum Mollusca; class Gastropoda; family Semisulcospiridae; genus Semisulcospira; species Semisulcospira habei. Next base: position 58,773,002 of record BTPG01000004.1, read on the forward strand.
AAGGTGAAAGGGCCGCTAGGTCATGGTCAGAAGCGGAAGAGTGATCGTCAAGAGACCACACGGCCGAAGCGGAGTCTTCTGGGTGTAAGCTAAGAACGTCCTCAGGGGAGGGCACATTGGGATGAACGCTCGAGGGTGGGGAAGGAGAGCGGTAGGCAAGCAAAGAGGAGGCACGGGAAGGAGAAAAACCCGACGGAGGTCGGCGACGGTGAGAGGGATCGGGTCTGGAAGGACGCGAGGTCCCTCTAGGCAAATGAACAATAGGAGTGGGAGAAGAGTCCCCCGCAGAACGCGCAAGACGTGAGCGAGAACAATGATGGTCCCCCGAAGATATACGGGAAGACGGGACAAAGCGGGGAGAAGAAGTCTTTCTAGAACGATAAGACGTGGAAAGACGGTGGCGCGGGCGGGAGGAACGGTCCCGAGAGGAAGAACGCTGAACCGAAGAAGCCACAGGACGGTGCAAAGAAGGAGATCGTAAAGCCGGCCCGTCCCCACGGGCCAATGCTGAAGAACGAAAATGGCGATTGTCTGAAGAAGATGGAGACCGAAGACGCCGAGGCGCGGAACACGTAACCGTTGTGGAAGGTCGAATAAGAGATAATAAAGGTTTTGTACTCACGTGTGTGCCCGCTAAGGGTAAGGGGTCGCGTGGCCGCTGAGCATAAGGGCGCCTCTCACCGCGGTCAAGATGTCCCGTCACTGGCGAGAAGATCGGGCGCAGAGTAATCGGCTGTTCCGAGCGGCTCAAGGACACCACAACATCCGATAACGCACGCCGTGGGCCGGTGATGGCAGAAGGCGGAGCAGCAGTAACGGTGTTCCTGACGGACAGACAACCAGGCTGCAAGTGTGGGTCCTGGGGTTTAGCGGATCGTTCCCTGCGGTAAAACCCCCATAACTGCGATCATTGAAGTTCCCTCCATGAGGCACACACGTTGCACGTATGAGAAGAGGAGCATCCAGAACACGGAAGGCAGATGTAATGATTATCAGTGGGCCACTGAAAATCCTTACAACGCCGACACGTCTGAACTTGCATCCTGGAACAGAAGAAAGTACGGCGTAAAAGGAACACCAGCAACGGTCACGATGTCGGAACACGAAACACGCCGAGAATTTTTGTTCGATACGAGGCAAAGAAAGATCCACAGATCAATGCCGTAGCCAGGCCGGAACGCGGGGACTCCGGGTGAAAATAGTATCCAAGATCGAACTACTACACTCTAAGAAAAAGGCCGAAAAGAAAGCCAAAGAAGGGAGCCGTTAGGGCTGACAACTGATAACCGGAAGCTAAGCGCGAGAACTGGAAACGGCTGCGCATGTGCCGTATAAGGTAAGGGAGACTACTCAGTAAGGGGAAGCTATTCAGGGACGTTGGTACAGCTGACTTGGGGGGTTCCCCGGTGGCGTTGCTGTACACAACGATCCCGGGCTGAAATTGTGATTGATTGATTGATTGTACATTGCTTAATGTCCCGACACTGAAATTGTGAGGCTAGGTGCTACTTCCATACAGTAATGCCATCGGTAATGTTTTTTGATGAAACAAACTATTGTTGTAGACCTGTTATTAAGCGAGAAACATGCATTTAAATTTAATCACTCAAATGGTGGCCAAGCTGACCCTGAGCACTCTTTCGGCCTGTAGCTGCATGCGGGTCAGCGCGACTTAAGGTCCCTTTCGTGGGAACAGGTCACATATATGAATTCAGCATCACGTTTACGGGAACACAAAAAAACATGACCTGATTTCATGGCTCACGTGTCCTGTAATGTACTGCAGCTGACCTGTATTATGACAGTCAGATATCTATGCGAGCTGATCAAAATGAGGAGTTTTGTGCTCGCCGTGATCGACTCACTCATAACTACACGCAAAATCTATCTATCTATATCTATTGTATCACAAAAGAATAGGAATAACATATCCACCCTTTCAGTTCCAGAGCAAAATTGTATAAACAGACATAAAATAATATAAGCAAATTGTTTAAGAGTAAACCGAACCCTTTACTATTCAGTTTTTGAACCCCCTTCACCCTGCCCATTTTGTCTTGTGGTTTTAATATTTTTACCTCCCCCCTCAAGCCCCCCCCCCCACCCCCCACCCCCTTACTATCCACCTACCCTTTCATGCTTGGCAAGTGCTCTGAGAAAGAAACGCCCATGCGATGCCTGATCCGACTCCACACGACTCGGCTTGGGCATTTCCAGAAACAGCTGGTATGCTGCATCATCCAGACCAGCCATGATCAGGTGGCTGCACGTGCGGATGGCATCCTGGTTGAACTGCATTCCATTGTGCAGGAACAGAATGATCTGCAACAAGAAAGGCAAAGCCCTTATGGCTCATGTGTATCGACCAATCCACAAATGTCTGACAAAAATAAGGGATGTCTTCTGCACTAACAAAATCCACGTTTTCTCAAAAATTAATCAGTTTTCACGCATCTGTGAAAACACCTTTCACACTTGACCTTTGGGATGAGTTGACTAAATTACGATACATAGGAAGATCTTATCATCCGCTACCTTTGTGCCAAATTTGATTGAAAAGTTTGCAAAAATGTTGATAATAACTACAATTATTGGCATTTTATACACATTTGTCAACCTCTTGTGACCCTTGACCTTTTCCAAGGGGTCATCCAAATTAGTATGCACTGATAGGTTTTACCAGGTATCTCTGTAGCAAGTTTGGGTTTGAAGTTGTGAATAGTATTTGAGAAAAAATAAATTATGTCCCAAAATAGCTATTTTTGATATATTTCCTGATTCCCTGTGACCTTGACCTTTGTGAGAGGTCACTGATAGAAAGGTCTTGCCACAAAATATCCTTGGGCCAAGTTTGAAGACCGTAGCTTGAATAGTCTCCGATAAAATGCTAACGTTAAAGTTTACCATGGATGACGGACCACAGACGCCGGACGGACGACCACTGGCCCAGAACATACTCACTTTTGATTCGCTTGTGAGCCCAAAACGCTGTGTGATTCTAGTGTGTGATTTAACCCATTACATGCTAAGGCTGATTTTCCTAACATTTGCTTATTGTCCTATAATGGCTACATATCAGATTAGGAGACAGATCAACCAGTTTAGTTCAAGGGTGGTGCAAGAATAGCTTGGCGCCTTAGGCAGCAAGCTATTCTGGCACAACCCTTGAACCGTCATAGCCAAATTAATGTCAAGTAGTAATGTATCCAAATAAAAAAGGTTAGCCCATTCAGCTCTGACACAACAAAAAGACAGATTGACCATGATAGTTCCAGTGTGACGCCAGAACCACTTGGCACCTAAAGACACCAAGCTATCCTGGCACCACCCTTGGACTGTCTGTCTCCTGTACTAGAATGTGGTATTCAAGCTCAAAGGATAACTCCACAGTTTGTGCCTATAGGGTCAATGTGTCAAGTAAGTCAACATGTAAATGTAAACATGGGTGATACTGTGAAGATGTGAAATGAGGAATGGTCCACAGGCTATCCACGTCAATACTGTGACGATGTAAAATGAGGAACATCCACATGCTATCCATGTCAATACTGTAAAGATGTGAAATGAGGAATGGTCCACAGGTTATCCAGGTCAATACTGTGAAGATGTGAAATGAGGAACGATCCACAGGCTATCCAGGTCAATACTGTGAAGATGTGAAATGAGTAACGGTCCACAGGCTATCCAGGTCAATACTGTAAAGATGTCCAGGTCAATACTGTGAAGATGTGAAATGAGGAACGGTCCACAGGTTATCCAGGTCAATACTGTGAAGATGTGAAATGAGTAACGGTCCACAGGCTATCCAGGTCAATACTGTAGTGTAAAGATGTCCAGGTCAATACTGTGAAGATGTGAAATGAGGAATGATCCACAGGCTATCCAGGAAAATACTGTGAAGATGTGAAATGAGGAACAGTCCACAGGCTATCCACGTCAATACTGTGAAGATGTGAAATGAGGAACAGTCCACAGGCTATCCATGTCAATACTGTGAAGATGTGAAATGAGGAACGGTCCACAGGCTATCCACGTCAATACTGTGAAGATGTGAAATGAGGAACGGTCCACAGGCTATCCACGTCAATACTGTGAAGATGTGAAATGAGGAACGGTCCACAGGCTATCCACGTCAATACTTTGAAGATGTGAAATGAGGAACGGTCCACAGGCTATCCAGGTCAATACTGTGAAGATGTGAAATGAGGAACGGTCCACAGGCTATCCAGGTCAATACTGTGAAGATGTGAAATGAGCAACGGTCCACAGGTTATCCAGGTCAATACTGTAAAGATGTCCAGGTCAATACTGTGAAGATGTGAAATGAGGAATGGTCCACATGCTATCCAGGAAAATACTGTGAAGATGTGAAATGATGAACGGTCCACAGGCTATCCAGGTCAATACTGTGAAGACGTGAAATGAGGAACGGTCCACAGGCTATCCAGGAAAATACTGTGAAGATGTGAAATGAGGAACGGTCCACAGGCTATCCACGTCAATACTGTGAAGATGTGAAATGAGGAACGGTCCACAGGCTATCCACGTCAATACTGTGAAGATGTGAAATGAGGAACGGTCCACAGGCTATCCACGTCAATACTGTGAAGTTGTGAAATGAGGAACGGTCCACAGTCTATCTGTGTCCCACAAGAACCCAACAAAGAAAGAGGCACACATACAAAAGACAGTTACAACACAATTTATTAATATTAATTATCAAATAGACTTTGACTATTTTGAAAATCTATTTTGAAAACCTAAAATATTCATAGTGTTCTGTCTTTTTTAAGTGTGCTTTTTCTTTGTTGGGTTATTCTGGGGCGGTCCATGGCGCAGTGGTTAAGGCGCCTGCCACCAATGCTAAGGTGCGAGGTTTGATTACGGGTTCTGGCGCCGGACCTTTCTCCTCTAGTGTCACCGTTACTTCAGGCGGATCGTCAGAGGTTCTTTCTCCGGGTACTCCGGCTCTTCCTCCCCTTCCCCTATGGTACCGGTTTCAGGCCACTTTATAAAATTTCAAATACAAGCGATCAAAATTTCCAAAACCTCAGTAGCTGAGATGACTCTTCGCACCACGTGAATGTCCTGTGTTTGTCTTCAGTATGTGTGTGTGTGTGTGTGTGACGTGAGCGTGCGTGTTGGGTTCAGTTCGTGGCGCTTTGAGCCGATTCGCAGAATTGGGAAAAGCGCCTATATAATAACCGGTATTATTATTATTATATTATTCCCTGCATTTTACACACTTGGCAGTCACCTTTTTGGTCTGGATTTTTTTAATTATTTATTATCTGAGCCCTGTAACAGAACAAGAAACAGACAGTATTTGTTGATACTTTGATATCACAATGCATGCTTCTTCTCCATGCAGCTGTAGGGATCATCGTGGATGTCATTGTGGGGGATCCATGCCAGCTAACATCATCAATCTCGGATGTAGGGTTCATCGTGGATGTCATTGTGGGTGATCCATGCCAGCTAACGTCATCAATCTTGGATGCAGGGGCTCATGAGAATGTATGTCTCTTGCAGATGGAATGAATGCCGTAGAGCTGTTCTTAATTGGACGAACTCTTGATCGGCAAACCTAGCCTGTTATTCACTGTCAGCCATGTGTAAAATACAAACTGGTTATTCAGCGTCAGCCATGTGTAAAATACAAACTGGTTATTCACTGTCAGCCATGTGTAAAATACAATCTGGTTATTCACTGTCAGCCATGTGTAAAACACAAACTGGTTATTCACTGTCAGCCATGTGTAAAATACAAACTGGTTATTCAGTGTCAGCCATGTGTAAAACACAAACTGGTTATACAGTGTCAGCCATGTGTAAAACACAAACTGGTCACAAAGTAAGCAATGAAACAAACTATGAGGATGAAGTTGATATAAAAACATTAATTTTTCTCTAAAATATATTTTTTCGAAAAATACTTACCGATGACATTACTGTCTGGAAGTGTCAACTACTTACCCAATTTTAGCCTAAGAACTTGTTGTGTTCCTTCACAACCCGGGAGGCACTCGGGGAACCCTCATTAGGGCTGAGAGTAGCCTCCCGTCCCAGTCTATCTGGGCACCCACTACATGGCCCAATCACAAATCAGTCATGATATTTAGCTTACCAGCGGCAAGCGGGGCAGGTGGGAGGGTCCTTCGAGTAATGTCATCAGTAAGTATTTTTCGAAAAATGACATTTACGACCACCCTCAACATAGTGAGTTTGCCGGAGCCTCGGTTCCACAAATTCGCCTCCTGGGCCACCCAGGTAGCACAGGCGGTGTCAGTCCCCGCCAGAGTTTGGCTTCAGCTCCTCGGCTTGATGAATGCAGTGGCGGATCTCCTTCCCCTCGGTCGTCTTTACTCCCGGCCTCTTCAACTGCCCCTTCTGCTTCATTGGCGTCCGTCGTCCGGCGACTTAGACGCACCGGTACCTGTGCCTCTATTACTTCGCTCATATCGACAGAGCTGGACGGACACCTCACGGCTCGCATTAGGAGTTCCTCTAGACTCTCCGCCTCCTCATCTCTCCCGCTAGGCGTGGACACAAGTCTCCCCGGCTGGGGGGGCACATCTGCTACTGAGTTTCTTCTTGATGTCCGACCTTTGGTCTCCGGAAATAGTAGACAGACACATCAACTGGCATGAGCTACCAGCGATTTGGCAAGCCCTCATCAAATGGGAATCGCACCTTCGCCACCAGGAGCTCCTAGTCATTTCGGACAACGCCACTGTGGTCTCTTCCATTCAGAAGCTGGGTGGTACGCACTCTCCTGAGCAGTGCATTCTCCTCTATAGATTGCTGCGCTGGGGCGTGGACTGCCGCCTATCCCTCCGAGCTCGACACATCCCAGGTCACCTGAACGGGTTGGCGGACTCCTTATCTCGGGCTCCGAGGTTACCTGTCCATGATTGCTGACAATTACCGTCATATCGGCCACCCTGACCCTGGCACATGTAAAGCTCTCACAAACCTGATGGCACATTTTGGCCTGCATCGCCCGGTTCCCCGTTGATTCCTCGCTGGGACCTTCCCTGGGTCCTGACGTAGCTTAATTTGGACAGGTTCGAACCCCTTGCCCTGTCTCATTTCGCTGATGTGTCGCGGAAGACATGCTTCCTTTTGGCACTGGCCACGGCGGCCACAGTCGGCGAGCTCCACGCTCTGTCGGCGAGTTCTACCTGCCTCCAGTTCCATGCGGATGGCTCTGTGTGATTGCTCACAGACCATGCCTTCCTAGCCACGAACAGGTCTTCCTTGACCGCAGCCCCCGATCATCACTATTCGGCCGTTGAAACCCGCAAATTTTCTCGGGAGACCCGGCACCAAGATCCTGTGCACGTCTTGCGCGTTTACATACGCAGATTCAAGCCCGTCCGTCGCAGACAGTCACGCCTCTTTCTGCCTTTGGCCCCCGGCAGCACTGACCTCACAGCTCAGACGATATCTTCCTGGCTACGTTGGGTCATATGGTTCGCCTACCAGGTCCTTTCCCAAATGGGTCGGAATTATGCCTAAATATCCGGCCTGTCCTGGCGAACAATCTGAACTAAGTTTGGTTTTGGCTACGGTCATTATACGATGTGATTAATGATGCGCTCTGGGCAATCAAAATGCAAGCTCCATGTCCGCGGGAACCGGACATATAGAGCACGATGACGATGACTGGCCATAAGTCCGCGGGTGCTTGACTTCCCCGGGCTAACAAGGACAGAGAGTGGTCACTTTTTCAGAAAGATGGTGTGAAGAGGTTCAAAATCCGCGCACATGCAGTTCGCGCCATGGCCATGTGCGTCACCTTCGCTAGCAACTGTGCTGTTCGAGACGTCGTGGCAGCAGTGGGCTGGCGGGCCGAATCAACATTCGCCCGCTTCTACCTCAGGGATCTGTCAGGCCAGCGAGACAATCTCGCTCTGGTGGGGGACATCGCCGCAGCACAAAACTCCCTCCCGGCGCCGGGTGCACCGTAGTGTGCACTTAGCTAAAATTGTCGGGAGTTTGGCGAATTGGTGTGTGGCTCTGTCGTATGCCCTTTATGGTGGTAACGTGGGCGCGGCACCCTCCCCCTTTTCGACATTCTTCCAGACAGTAATGTCATCGGTAATGTTTTTGAGGAAACAAATTAATTTTTCTCTAAAATATATTGTCTAGATGAGTAACCGGCGAGATAGGGAGATGTCTGGTAGATCGATAACGGGACACCACCTGTCGCCCGGCTTAGGAACCACAGAAACAGGCGGCTGTAAAATGCTGGTGAGTCGGAATGAGACACTACCTCTGTGGTGGCCGTCGGTAGAAGCCAGACGACCTCTCCGCGCAGTGTGAAGGCTTTCAGACCGTCCGACGGAATATCTGTCCAATAGGGTGAGCTTCTCAGCGGCGGGGGAGAACGAAAAGAAAACGAGAGTCGCATGGGAAACGAGTCAGGGGGCCCGCCAGTCACGGGCAGACCTGGGCCAGTAGGGGACAGAGGTCCTAACGAGTCTAGCGCGGACGAAGGCGGGGACCCGCCTCCCTGGCAGGAGCGGGAGTGAAGGATGAAGCGGGTCTGGAGGTCCTCAGGGCGCAAGCCAAGGTATTCCGTAAAAGCGACGCCGTCGTCTCCCAACCATGATGGAGGGTGTGGTTCAGCTGATTGGGACCACCAAGCCGGGAAATCGATTGAGGGTCCAACGATGGAAGCTGACGGCTACAGGATGGGGAATGTCCCGCATACCAGGAATGGCGGAAGGAGATGTCAGTTGGCCTCTAGCGATCTGCGAAGAAAGGATACTCCGGGAAATCAGCCGGGAGTAAAGATGAAAAGGAATCCCTCAGATCCTTAACTCTTACCAGTTCACGCCATTGGTCATCGTTCGCGCATGGACGAAGCCACGCCCACGGAAAATTCCGTCATGTTTACTGAATTAAAACCAATTAATTTTCACTCTCAGTACCATTGTCATAACTTATTGACATTAGAAAGTCATTTTCATATGATGGAATGAAAAAAATATTAATTTTGAGTTTGTTCTTGACCTTTGTTATCGATCGAGTCACTTTGTTCGCCATCGTGCTTTTCGTACTGCGTCATATTCACTGCTTGCGATATTTCTCTGCAAATATTCCGTCAAAATGAGTTCGTCTGAGTCCGAAAGTGAAGAGTATCTGACTGAAGGGGAATCTTCCAGCGACCACGACGCTGAAAACAATTCTAGCGCCAGCGATGTAGAAGAAACAAACGAAAACCATCGCAGGTCAGTGTGACACTTTCTATTTTGGTTTGACCATGTTCTATCCATGTGAGTCTTTGTTTACCTATTCGTCTGGTTCAGAATGAGTTATTACTTGTTTGAAGTACTTCTGATAATTTTATGATGTACATAAGCAAGTTTTATTACACGCTGTATATTGCCTCAGTGATATTTTCAGGAAGTCGAGAGATTTTCAGAGAAGCACATGTTTGTTTACTTCATGAATCAGTGTTGAATGTGCACATGGTACAGTGGGGCTTGAATCATTGCAATATCCATACTGATCATGCAGAATATGCTGAAATCACGACAATACCTTTTATGCTAGTTCACAGAAATCATGTTGAATAATGTATTTCAGTTTGCTTACATGTTTATTTGGTTGTTTATACTTATTTTCAGGAGTGAAGGTTATGATGCTGAGGATGATGGGCCTGATATTCCAGCCTTCAATCCAACCCGCCCACCAGGTGTTCAGCTTCCACCTGAGTCAAGGACCCGTGAAGGTGTGAAGGAGTACATCACAGCTGTAAGCTTCTTCAAGCTGTTTTTTACTCTTGACCTGATGCAGCATCTGTGTCGCTTCACCAACACCTATGCCCAGCTTCACGGACCAGAGAAGCCAACGCTGTACCGCGGCTGGACTGATGTGACACCGGATGAAATGTACTTCTTCTTTGGGCTGCTGATGTACATGGCAGTGGTACAGGCTCCCAACTTAGAGTGCTACTGGTCCACAGCCCCACTCTTCCATGGACTCTGGGCCAGACACTTTATGAGCAAGCTGCGTTTCAAGGCCATTTGTGCTTTTCTCAAGGTGTCCAACGCGGAGACAGAGAACAACACTGCTGACAAGTTGTGCAAAGCCAGGTTTCTACACGACTACATCCGCCGCAAGTGTATGAAACTGTACCAGCCCTACTCCAGTGTGTCTGTCGATGAGAGAATGGTCAGAAACAGGGGGCGGTTCACCTTCAGACAGTTTATCAAGGATAAGCCAACACGCTGGGGGATGAAGCTGTGGGTGCTGGCTGACTCCAAGAATGGGTACACCTATGATTTTGAGGTATACACTGGCAGGAACACCAATAAATCCCAGTATGGCCTTGCCTATGATGTGGTCATGAGGCTATGTCGGAGTCTTGCCAGGCAGGGATACCGTGTATTCTTTGATAATTTTTACACCGGTGTGCAGCTGATGAAGGACTTGTTTACCCAGGGGACCGTCTGCTGTGGGACACTCATGGTGAATCGTAAAGGAGTACCACAGCAGATGAAAGAGACGAAGACCTTTGCTAAAGGCCCAAGAGGCAGTATGAGGTGGACCAGGGAGGGAAACCTGGTCTATCTGCAGTGGCTGGACAACAAACCTGTGTCATTCTTGTCCACCATGCACAGGAAGGCAAATCTTCATGGCTGGGTAAAGCGCCGCACTAAAGTAAAGGGAGTCTACCGCCAAATCAACGTACGCCAGCCCAAAATTGTAGATGACTATAACAAGTGCATGGGTGGGGTGGACAGGAGTGATCAGCTGATTGGCAGGTATGAGACACTGCGGAAGGTGAACAAGTGGTGGAAGACACTCTTTTATCACTTCCTGGATATCGCCCGAGTGAACAGCTACATCCTGTTCCAAGACTGGAGGGAGAAAAACTCTAATGTTCCAGAACTGCAAAGGCCAAAGCAGTTTGGTCAGCTGGAATTCACAGTGGAGCTGATCAAGTCACTGGGCGGCATCCAGGATGGGACTGAAGTGCCTCTGTACCAGCCCCAAAAGACAGTGCCACGCCCACCTCCAACACCCACACTGGATCACCCCATTGTGCCAACCTGGAGTAATGCCTACAGGAACTGTAAACTGTGCTACAGCAGGGAAAAGAAGGAGATGAAGACCTATGTCACCTGTGGGACCTGCCAGCAACACTACTGCTTCAAAAAGCAAAGGAACTGTCTTGTTGAAGCACACCAGTGATGTACGGTCAGTCAGATTTTTTGTACATTCATACTAACAGCTGTCTTACTGATGTCACCAAACACCATGGAATAGGTAAAACATTGTGAAATGTGGTGCAGGATGTGTAAATTTACATTGCTGTGCTGTGACAGCAGGCTGATACAAATGCATCCTTGTTTATCTGACTTTATTTATGTCTCAGTCATGCCAGGTGTTGACACGCCCACTTTTTCCTGACCTTGACCGGTGTAGAATATGTTGCGTAACTCTTAGTAATACAAACACATTTTTTTGAAACTTCACAAAGATGTGTAGAAATGATTTGTCCACACACTGAATGCACATTTTAAACAAAGGGGCAAGAAACCAAAAAAATTTCTTCTTAGTGACTTTCGTGAAAATTATTTTTAGAAACCGAACACAATTTTTTCTTCATCACTAAATAAACAATAACTTCTAAACTACATTAAGTACAGACTTTTTACTTAACCTAACTGAAAGCTGATTCAATGCACTTTAATATGATATATAATAAGCCAACTTTTGACCACAAGAAGAGCTTTCAGCAGCACTTTCTCTTAGGTATGTGTGAGAGTAAAAGTCAGTTTGTTCACTGGCCTCAAATAGAGCGAACTGGTAAGAGTTAAAGCCCGGGAGCGGAGGTAAAGACCTGCGGACACCTTCCTCTGGAGCGGGGGGGGGGGGGGGGGGGGGGGGAGGACACGCGTCCTCGGGTAGTGCAGCCGCGATGAGCCAAGCTGCGGCATCAAATTTGAGAAGCGTGTCTGCGCGTGACGCATCCAAGGCGATGCGATATCATCCAACACAGCAGAGCGAGACGAGGGACTGTCCACACCAAGCAAGGCCGGAACCGCAACCGCAGGGAAAGGACGAAGAGTGTCATCAACCCACGTAGAGAGCGAAGACTGGTGAGGTGCGCCATTGGCGGAGATCGTTCGAGCCACGTTCCGACGAGAGAAGATAGCAGCCAGCGGGCATCGTGTCCGATGGTGTGGATGTGTAGTCGTCAGCGATTGTCGCGCCTACTGGTGCGGGTGAGGCGGGGGTTGCGAATGAGGACAGCAGTCCTATCAACACCTCAAGGAACTCAAGCAAAGGCGGCAAGGCGCCCATCCGCCTGAAAAGCTGCAACAGTATCCAGCAAAGGCAAAGGGCACTAAAACGCCTGACAGTGGTCTGCATACCAGCTCTGGCGAAAATGTATATCGATGCCCGCCGGCCACTTGGCATCAGAAAAGAAAACCGACTCCTTCGAAGTGGCGAGAGGTAACTGGGCCAAAAAGGCGTCGGATAGAGTGCAAAAAGCAGGTGGTTGTGGGAGAGATCTAATTCGCTTGGTGGGAAGGAGAGCATCCACAGAAGCGGAAGCTTTGTGCTTGAGTGGAGGAGCGGAAGGACAAACATACGGGGAAAAGAAAAACGGAGAATAAGTTCCAAGGCCGCCTCAATCGACCGCCTGGTCGCGATACCCGGAGCGACGCGGGAGGAAGAGTCCGAATCATCGCAAGGAGAGTCCGCTGAGAGGAAAAGCAGGGACACGGGATGGTCACCCCAAACTGCAAAAGTGGAGGTCGAAACACCAGGGTGGAGACTGAGGACGTCGATGGCAATAGACTCCGGGACCAGTAGAGGAGAACGCTGAATATCCCGGGAGGAGGGTGAATGCAGCAAACTAGAGAGGCAAGAGCGGCGCCAAGAGGACTGCTCGCCTGAACGATGTACGCGCGGTGACCGGATACTAGCCGGGGCGCTAGGGGACACCGTAATACCCGCCGCACCGAGCAAAGGGTCAAAAAGTGAAGAGCGATGGTGACGCTTAGGCGGAAGAGTGTCTGAACGGTGTATGCGCGGTGACCGGCTACCCGCCGGGGCGCTATGGGACACTGCAAGTCCCGCCGCGCCGAGCAAAGGGTCATGAAGTGATGCGCGAAGGCGACGCCTAGGCGGAAAAGTTTCTGAACGTTATATGCGCGGTGACCGGCTACGAGCCAGGGCGCTGCGCCGTGACCGGTTACAATCTGGGGCGTTAGGGAACACCGGGAGCCTTGCCGCGCCGTGTAAAGTGTCATGAAGGGACGATCTATAGCGACGCGTAGGCGGAGAAGTATCTGATCGGTGTATGCGCGGTGACCGGTTAATAGCCGGGGCGCTAGTGGACATGGATGTTGAGTGAGAAAGTTGCATCAAACCGATGACGCCAGGACCTGGATCTCTCGCCTGCCTCCGTAAGGCGGGCACGTTGCTGCATAAGCGTCTCTCCGTAAGAGTACGCAGGCGTTTGCAAATGAGATCTCTTATGATGATGTTCGGACAATTTACTGCGCGAAGTATGTCGCGGCATGCGTGCCCCCGTAAGGCAAACGCTACGCCCTAAGGCGGACTCCCCGTAAGAGTCAGCAGGCGGTGTCCGTTTAGAAATCTTGGGGGATGAGCAATCTCAAGCGGCCGACAGCTCAGTTGATCCCCACGGTCCATTCTAACTCGACTAGTTTCGGACAACTTACTGCGCGAAGTATGTCGCGGCATGCGTGCCCCCGTAAGGCAAACGCTAAGCCCTAAGGCGGACTCCCCGTAAGAGTCAGCAGGCTGTGTCCGGTAAGAAATGTTGGAGGATATGGAAATCTCAAGCGGCCGACGGCTCAGTTGACCCTCACGGTAAACACCAATTCGATTATGTTTGGACAACTTACTGCGCGAAGTATGTCGCGGTATGCGTGCCCCCGGAAGGCAAACGCTAAGCCCTAAGGCGGACTCCCCGTAAGAGTCAGCAGGCTGTGTCCGGATAGAAATTGTGGAGGATATGGAAATCTCAAGCGGCCGACGGCTCAGTTGATCCTCACAGTTAACACCAATTCGATTATGTTTGGACAACTTACTGCGCGAAGTATGTCGCGGTGTGCGTGCCCCCGTAAGGCAAACGCTGCGCCCTAAGGCGGATTCCCCGTAAGAGTCAGCAAGCGGTGTCCGATTAGAAGTGAGGGAGGATGAGTGAAGCTCAAGCGGCCGACGGCTCAGTGGATCCTCACGGTCCGCGTCCACCCGGCTGGGAACAGTGCCAAGTACTGATGTGGGCTTCAGGAAGGAAGCCTTGTCACTAAGCGTATGTGGACGCTCGCGCCTGTAAAAACTCCAAAGCTGCGACCATTGCTGCTCGGGCCAGGCGGCGCAGACGGCACAAGTATGGTCCGAGTTGCAGCCCGTACAAGGAAGGCATAAATCATGGTCATCACACGGCCACTGGAAAGATCCACACTTTTGGCAGGACGCACAGGGGTACTGCAACATAAAAACAGAAATAGTAGGCGACCGGGCGCAAGCACTCAGAGGTTGCGAAAACGAGAACGAAGGCTCTGTGCGATCCGACGAAACAAACCAACCAAAACAGGCATCCGGGCCGGGGCCGTCTGAGAGAGGGGCCGAGACCTTACTTCTCCTGTGACGTGGTGACGGGTGGAGGAAGCTCCACAGTAGGAACAGTAAACACCACGGAGAGGAATCTCTCTTTTTTTTCTTTTTTTTTCGTGTTCACCAGAACGAAGAATTAGTTAGTTATTTGGGTTTAACGCCGAGCAGGCGACTAAGGCCATCTCACGGCGGGATGGGTAAAAATCTGGTCAGCCAGACTAAAAGCAAGGTCTTAAGACAAGATGTAAATATAGATTAAAAATCTCAGGCTAAAATGTCGCACATGTCTTTAAAAGAAATGTCTACAGACTCTCAAAAAGGGCAAATAAAAAAGATTCACATAGTCTATGAATGCTCAAATCTTGTTAAAAATATTGCATGCTCGCAAGAAATTGAAGATTTTGTCCGGGGGAACATCCCGGAACAAAACCTTCAAGGAGTCTGCTGTAAAGTGTTTATATCTGGTGTCAATTAGGTCAGCACAATACAGCAAAAAGTGTCGAACAGAAAACTGCTCATCACAGGCAAAACACCATGGACGCTCATCCTGTTTAAGTAAGTAAGAGTGCGTAACATACGTGTGCCCGATGTGGAGCCGAGCAAGGACAGTCTCCTCACGGCGGCTGCCGCAGCGGAAAGGTAGACTGTCAGACAACTTAGGAAGAGCTTCATGAAGCTTGTTCCCTTCCTCTTTGTCCCACTCGAACTGCCACTCGCGGGCCACGTACGCACTAATCACAGGTTTAAAATCACTATAGACAGTCTGTGTGTCAGGGACAGGGTCACTGCGGGCACTGTTGGCAGCAGAATCTGCGATTCTGTTGCCTTCGATGCCCACATGGCCTGGGACCCAAATAAAAATGATGTCATAATATTCCTTCATCAAGTCCGCGTAGAGCTCTCTAATCTGCACCAGCAGTGGATGGTCTGTTCCCGCGCCCTGAAGGGCCTGCAGGGCAGAAAGAGAGTCAGACAGAATCAGGAAGTTCCTTTCCCGAGACTGATAGGCATGCTTGAGTGCTAGCAGAATGGCCTGCAGTTCTGCACTAAATACAGAGGAATGGTCAGGGAGACGGAGCTTAAATGGGCGTCTAGGATGGCGAGAGGACACTGCAGCCGCAGCCACTCTTCCATCCTCAGACTTGGACCCATCCGTATAAAGACGACAATAGCCAGGAAAAATTAAAAGGAGTTCATTGAGGCTCTGTTGGTATATGGCTGGTGGAGTACAATCCTTCTTGTGGGCAGTCAAGTCCAGCAAGATGTCAGGAACTGGTAGTAGCCAGGGTGGAGTGACGTGTTGCAGAGATTCCGAAACTTTGTCCAGGTCCACTCCGGCCGCCTGCAGATGAGGTCGGACACGGAAGGAAAGTGGACGGACAGCTCCCGGATGGGCATCGTAAATCTCTGCACCAGAACGAAGAAAAACACAGTTCACCCGAAGCACAATCCTTGAAAAACACACACAGGCACATAAATCCAAGCACACAAGACTGAAGGAACACAGTAATCCACAAAAAGTAGTCCAGTGAAAAACCGTTAGCAACGGTCAGTGGAGCGATAGGCTAACACGTCTGAACTTTAGAGCTAAGTAGAAACGACTGATTTGTGATTGGGCCACGTAGTGGGTGCCCAGATAGACTGACGGGAGGCTACTCTCAGCCCTAATGAGGGTTCCCCGAGTGCCTCCCGGGTTGTGAAGGAACACAACAAGTTCTTAGGCTAAAATTGGGTAAGTAGTTGACACTTCCAGACAGTAATGTCATCGGTAATGTTTTTGAGGAAACAAATGAGGCCGCTGCAACGATCAAGCAAGGCGTTTTGCAAAGTCTTTTTCTATTCTAATTGTTTAACCAATTTAGCCCTAACGCCCTGCAGCAGCAGATGGATCGACCATGATAATTCAAGGGCAGTGCCAGATTAGCTTGGCGCCTGAAGGCGCCAAGCTAATCTGGCACTACCCTTAAATTATCATGGTTGATCCGTATCAGGCAACTGGTATATTATAAGTAATTGGTAGCAGGGGTTTGCTATATGGACCCTTGTAGGCCTGAGGGAGGTCAAAGGAACCATTGTACCCCGAAAGCCTGAGGGGTACAATGGTTCTTTTCACCTCCCGAAGGTCTATAAGGATCCGTGCACCAAGCCCCTGCTACCAATACCATATTTGTTTTCATTCATCCACAATTTTCGTAAAAGACATCAAGAAGAAATCTTCCGCCAGACATGACTGACGTCAAAGGAATATACATTTATACATAACAGACATAAGGTAATTTAAAATCTTTCATGACTTTGCCATCTCCAGTAGTGTACTTGTTGTTTCGAATAACGCTAAGTAACTTTTTACTTTAGAACGTTTTGGTGATCTTTTGTAGAACCAAACGCGCATCCAAGATGCGTCACAAAGAGGGCTGCAAGAAGTCCGCCATTTGTCGCTACAGGGGTTTTTGTAGCTGGGTCATGTGGTACAGTTTGCGCTAAAGGGATTGGTCGTGTGACGTAGGGATGAAAACAAAGTCTTTTGGAGATAGGTGACAGCAGCCGTGGGGTCAAATGGGTTAATGATTCATAAACAAGCACAAGGTAACAAAACTAATGGAGAGACTCACATCCTTGAGGTGCTGGGAGTGTCCAGCTTTGGCCAGGGCTGTGTACACCTCCAGCATCTGAATAGACTTCAGGGGCACGTTCTCAATCTCCGCCTCATTGATATACTAAGAAATACAGAACAAGAACGGCAAAGCGCCTATAGCTCATGTGCATGAACGATCTACATCATTAACCTGATAGGTCGCTGAAATGAACAACTGTTCAAGTGTCCTAATGCAAGTGAACGGTTCCTCTTTGGTCTTGTGAACTCTATGTTTTCTCAAAATGTACAAATTTTTCACACAATGTTCAACCTTCTGTGACCTTTGACCTGTAGGAGGGGTTAACTAAATCAGTATGCATAGAACGGTCTTATCACAAGCTAACTTTGTGAAAAGTTTGATTGAAATCAGGTTTGGGCATCTTGATACACAGATTCCAAGAAAATGCCAAAGGTAAAGTTTCATTACAAAATGCCAAAGGTAAAGTTTCATTACAAAATGCCAAAGGTAAAGTTTCATTACAAAATGCCAAAGGTAAAGTTTCATTACAGAATGCCAAAGGTAAAGTTTCATTACCATGGACGACAGATGGTGGACAGACGACCGACCATTGGCCCAGTACATTTGAACCACTTTTGGGAACAAAATGTTTTGTGCACACAATACAGTATAAAACCAACATATTAGATTTGTTTTTGTATTCATATAAAAGAGGCACAGACGTTTATGACCCCTGCAGGACACATGAATATCTGTGACTCTTGCTGACCTGACCACATATGAAGGAATGTGTCATCTTGTCTTCATTTGCAGCCATTGAACCAATAGGTGTACACCAATCATCAAAAGCAGTGTAAGCCAATAGGTGTACACCAATCATCAAAAGCAGTGTAAACCAATAGGTGTACACCAATCATCAAAAGCAGTGTAAACCAATAGGTGTACACCAATCATCAAAAGCAGTGAAAGCCAAACAAAGCGCACAACAAAAGTCAGTGGCAATTTCACTGTACCAGCCAAAAGTCACCAAAACATCGTCAAATCCTCTGACTGTCCGCAGCACGTTTTGTCCAGGTGATTCTTCCAGAAATCACTTTAACAAAAAGCACTAGCGACAGCCAAAGAGCTCTAGAAATTCTACTAATGTTAGAAATGCATGGTGACTGTAGAAGCATGCAGTATTTACCTTTTTCACCTCCTCAATCTGTCCCATTTCAGCGAAGCCCACAGCCATTGCCAGGTAAGTGTCACTTGTTGGCTCCAGGCCTGCTTGTCTGTGGAAAGGCAAGAAACAGAAGTCAATACAAGTTAGGTGGTAATGGACCGACGGTAATAAAGCTGTATCAACTGCCTTGCAATGTATCTGTGGTGATCAAACGTGTCCCTACCAACACCGTTTATCAATTTTATGACTTTTCTTCTCACTTTTTAAAATATATCTTCGGACTGTAAAACAGAAATGCAAACTGCTTCTTACCTCATCGCATCTAAAATGTTCTTTGCACTCTCAGGGTTCCTGAAAAAATAAAACATGACTAAATGTCAACCTGAACACAAATTAAATGCTAAGTCAAAGCACATTTCATGCTGCTGAACCAATCAGGAAAAATGTATTTTTCTTTAAAATAAATTTTTTTGAAAAATACTTACCGATGGTATTACTTTTAGGAAAAGGTTTCTTGCTAGTCTAATTTTAGCCCAAAATTGTTGTGTACGAGTATGGTCATGATGGCATGTGAGGGGCGCCATAGCTAAGGCGGTAGCCTCCCTTCCGGTTCAACCACGCATGCGCTCAGCGCTTACCCCTTCAGTCAGTTTCTTAGCGGACCAACGGCAAGCGGGGCAGGTGGGAGGGACCTTCGAGTAATACCATCGGTAAGTATTTTTCAAAAAAATTTATTTTAAAGAAAAATACATTTGTTTTCTCAAAACACATTACCGATGGTATTACTTTTAGGAAGAATCCCGAATAGGAGGCGGGTGCCGCTATAACGCCCCTACCCATCGAGCTGCCAGCGCCGTCCTCTCCAAGCAACCTCCCTCTAATTTTAGCAAGATACCAATGGCGCCTAGGGCGCTGGGAGGGAGTGTTGCGCCGTCCCGATGTCCCCCACCACGAAGGTTCTGGCGCTGGGTGGGGAGGTCCCTCAGGTAGAATCTTGCGAGGGAAGACTCCGCTCGCTAACACAGCTGCCACAAGTCTAGACAGCACAGTTGCAGTCGAATGCTAGGCTTGCGGCCAAGTTCTGTTCTTGTGTGCCCTGAAATTCATGTTTGCTGTATCAGGGGCGAGTTCCCGGCAGGAAGGTCATCAATGACCGAGGCCAGGAGGAAACGTCTGTGCTGAGATGCCCTTCTACCTGGGGAAGAGGGAAGGAGTAGGAGGGCGAGTCCCCTGCGTAGCGGCTTTGTTCCGGCGCAGGTGCCCTCGTAACGCTCGTACCGGGTCCTGTAGCTGGACACACGGGTGGCGCTTGGATCTGTAATGGTTGTACGTACTGCGGAAGCTGCTGGTGCATGAGGATGTTTCTGTAACAACTCTCGAGCCGATAAGTACGGCGGAACCGGACAGCGTGCACTAGTCGGGTCTGTGCCTGCTGCCGGTGTAGTAGAACGAGCAAGCGACCGAAGTCGTGATGATGAGCGTTCTAACGTCTGGCAAGCACCACTAGTCGGGTCTGTGGTGATTACCAGAGTGTCTTTATGTTCAGAGAAGCGGGTCTGACTGAAACCTCAGGTCTAGTCTCTGTGACCAGACAGCGCGCACTAGTCGGGTCTGTGTTCGCTGCCGGCCCAGGAGGACGGGCTCGCGGCCTAAGCTGCGGTGTTGACTGTCCTCTCACCAGGTAATACCCACTAGTCGGGTCTGTGGTTCTTACCGGTGTCTGACCCTGTATCGTGCCGGTGTCAGAAGTCCACGACGGTAAAAGCCCCACAGCTGAGTCCATTGCTCTTCCAGCCCGGGGGCGCAGACCAGGCACGGATGCGACGTTGGGAGTCCCGTCACCAGGTAATAGCCACTACGGGTCTCACCGGTGAAATAACGTTAACTGTGTATGTGGTGACCAAAAGAGAAGCAGACAAGAGGATCTGGTCTTTGCTAGGAAGGTCGGGTAGGGTAGCAGGTGAACAGAACTGACCATCCGGGACTGCTACCAGGCGGAACGCGCCGAAGGGCGCGCACTCGCTGACCGTGGAGGCTGAGGTGAGGGCCAAAAGAAGCAAGTCTTCCTAGTCACGTCCTGTAGTCTCGCCGGCTGGATCAGCTTGAAGCGGGTTGAGTAGAGCCAGGTGAGGGCAAGTCCATCCGCTCCGGTCAGGCGCCGCAGAATGCCGGAATTCCAAGTCGACTCCACCCAGGCAAGCGAAAGCTTCCGCTAGGTCCCGAAACTGTCGTCTTAGAAGAGGACAGCAGTGCTTGGTCGCCGCTGACCAAGGCCAGGTCAATGCGAAGTGGAGGGTAGCACCCCGCTGGGAGAAGGATGCGACGAGCCGAGAACTACTCTCAGGAGGAGCTTAAACTGAACTGTGCGCGTTATCCCCGATGTAGACCGAAGAAGGTAGACTGCTACTTGCTAGTCATCAACGCACGCCTGGAGCATGCTGCCATTGACGTTCCCGGGACTGTGCCGTCGACGTCACAAACGTCGCCTCCGTCCCTCGGATGTAAGCCACCATCCCGGTGCAGCAGAAGAACTGCGCCTCCACGGAAGAGTGGTCCCTGCCAATCCTGTCCGACGGTCTGCGATGACCGCGCGCCTGTCCTGCCTCAGTGTTCCTGGAAGACTGCTACATCCAGCTGTGTAAGCAGCGTGAACCGGCTGTGCCACAGTCCTTGTTAGCCTCCTTGTGGGTCTGCCAGGGGGGCCAAGGAAGTTCTCCACCGCGTGGAGCCCTGCGTGGCCGGCTCTCTAACTCGGTCGGCCGCGAGAAAGCATGCCGGACGGTATCTCGAATCATCAGATCGCAGTCTGTAGCTGCAGCGAAGCGTTGGCCGCGGAATAGAAGTAGGATCACAAAGTTGAAGGCCACCAGTGCCTCCCAGCGCCCTGAAGCGGAGAGAGAAGCCGGCGACAAGTACCCGCACCCGAACGGATGAGGAAGAGACTTGAACTGCTTGACGCGATGAGGGGACCTGCTTCGTCCAAGGCCCGAGGAGAAACCCTCCTCTATCTCCAGGCAATTGGCGGCGAAGCCAAGACCTCTCGTAACTGCGAGCGTAGCGACGTGGAGTAGCTATCATCGCCCAGCCACGGTGAACGACATCCTCTGGATCCAAGCTGAATAAGCTGTCTGTCCCGCACGCAGGAGAATGGATGTCTAAATGCTCCGAAGCCCGGGGAACCCCGGGCGGCGGCGATCCAATGAAGGTGGACCCAGCACTTGGAAGGAACAGCAAAGTCTCCGAGGGCCGGTCCCACGAACTCGAATGGCGACGAAGAACTTCGGAGCGCCCGACTTCCCATTCGTAGCGACCCAATGGAACTGGGACATCGTCTCCTGTTCCACGTATCCCTGGTCTCTGTGTAGTGAGCACTGCTTCCGAAGTCAGGCGACCTGTAAGATCGTGACCGATAGCCGGGAAAGGGTCCCATCGTGGGGTCGTCTCTCTGCACTGCATCTAGAGCGGGTTCTCGTCTGCACGGTCGGGGCGAGGGCGTGGCCCAACATCACTGAGCCGGGATCTTGTCGTGTGAAGTGCAGCGGTCCTGTAGCCCTTGCTGAAGCCGCAAGCCGTAGAAGTGCCGGTGTAACCCGCGACGGGAGATGGCGCCAACGCGAGTATAGCCCAGGCGAGGGCACCCAATAATCATAATCATAATAATAAATTAATTAATCAATACTTATTGAAAGAGTCAAAATACCACCCTGTTTTCTTATCTCCATTATCTCAAGGCTGAAGTAAACGGTTCAGTGGTTCCAGGATTATAGCCTTTTAAGGATAAGAGGTGTTGTGCCCCAGCGGTCTGGCAAACCGCCGCGCCGCTGGGAATGCAACATTTTAACACCTGTGGCAAAAGGGTTAAAACGCCTAGCTGGAACGAAAAGGCTCTAGTTGCCGTACCACGACAAACTAACATACCCAAAACGTGCACGCTACCGCGCGAGTCATGCTCTCACCTAGACAAGCGTCACTGACCTGAGCCCGAGAAGCCGAGCAGTGGCTTCTGCATGTCCTACGATTTGTCGCCTGGACCGGGACTGGAAGCGTCGTAGGTTCGGTTGCCGACGCCAGCCCGGCAGAATAATTGGTCTTAGCCATCCGAAGAAGGGGGGGTTGCCAGCTATCACTCCGGCTGGCAAGTGCTCAAGATATGGTATCTTGGTCGCTACGGCAAGGGAACCTTAGGAGGGCCCTCTGCAAAAAGCGACAAGCTTACTGGACCGGGACGTCTAGGTCACTCCGCTGACTTGGGTCCCACCTTGTTACTCTGGCCGGCTCTGTCGAACTGTCGCTTGTCCACTCTGGCCTGCGGACGGACAGTGGAGCGGTCATCTCTCGAGGCCGGGTCCCGTGAGTGTGAGGGTCTCGCTGTCATGTCGATGATCCGCCGACTGAGCCAGGCCTGGAAGCGAGGTCTGGTCGGAAGCCGACGCCAGGCCGGCAGAAGAATCATTGGTTTTAGGCCTCTAAGCAGAGTTTTGTCAGCTAATCCTCCCGCTGACAAGAGCCCAGGAAAGGTGTCTTGTGCTTTACTGGACCGGGACAACAAGTCACTGACACTGACTTGGGTCCCACCTCGTTACTCTTGGGCGTCTCTGTCCGGTGATCTCGTCTCCGCCAGGCGATCTCCGATAGGCGAAGTGCGCTCTGTGTGGGGCAACAAGCCATTGCTCCCGACTTGGGTCCCACCTTGTTATCCTTGGTTGCCTCGTGATGGGTGCGCCTAACTCCCCGATCTAACGAGTGGAAGTCGAATGGTCTCGAAGACTCATCTGTTCGGGGTACTTGTCTCAACCTGGTCATAGGAAGTCCCCACCAGCGCCGGCGCAGACTTGTATGGCGGCGAATAACGAAGAACCACTCCGCACGACTCCAAGTCCCAACTGCACGCAGCGCGTCTACTACCGCTCCCTGAAGAGAGGAAGTGTGTCCGGCAAGTGCGCTCGACTGAGTGAGGAACCGGAACCGGACTGTAGAGCTGCGTTCTTGCCGTAGGAGTGTAGCCCGAGCCGTCCTCTGAGGTCTGAACCTGCTACCAGCGAAGGAGTTCTTTCTTCTCTCATAGAAATCTATCGCCGTAGCACTGCCCTTGGACCGGAACCCCTCGGGGAGATCCTGCCTGAAGCGCTGACCTCTTGCGTTAAGAGCGACGAGGACGAGGCTCCATATTTTTGTAAGCAGCAACGTATGTGTGAAACCAGCTAACGGTGTTGAACCTGTTCCCGCGCCAAAACTTGCCGCTGAAGACGGCGGAACCGGGAAGAGTCCAGAGGCGGGTCTGTAGAACTGCCGTGATGTACTTGTAAGATCCCGTGTCGACGAAACGTCCGCACCGGAACGTCCCCTAGTCTGTCTGCGGTAGCTACCGGTGTAGGAGAACGGGAACGCGACCGAAGTCGCGGCGTTGACTGTAGTGTCGCCTGCCAGAACCACCAGTCGCCTGTGAAACTTTAAGGTATCTCGTGTCGACGAAGTCGACCGAACCGGACAGCGTACACTAGTCGGGTCTGTGTAAGCTGCCGGTGTGGTAGAACTGCTCGCGACCGCCGTCGCAGCATAACTGTTCTAACGTCTGGTAAGCACCACTAGTCGGGTCTGTGGTGATCACCAGCGTGTTATACTTTCTGAGAAGAGGGTCTGCTTCGAAGCTTAGCTCTTGTATCTGCGACCGTACAGCGTGCACTAGTCGGGTCTGTGCCTGCTGCCGGTGCAGGAGGACGGGCTCGCGGCCTAAGCTGCGGCATAGACTGTCCTCACACCAGGTAATACCCACTAGTCGGGTCTGTGGTTCTTAACAGTGTTTGACCCTTCGTCCGTGCTGGTGTCGGCCGATTATGTCGGTAAAGCTCCATAGCTGAGTCCACTCTCTACCAGTCAGGGCGTAGACCAGACACAGCAGCGCAGAAATACAGGCGAACAGGCAGGCAACTCATGTCCGTCAATCGGCCACTGGCATCCGCCACATCTGAACAGGTGCATAAGTGCCAACTGCAAAACAAAGCATAGCATTGAAATGCAAGCGAACGTGCCCCCGCAGGCACGCAAAACGAAGTGTAACGAACGAAGAAGAGTTCACGGCGTATGCTGACGCACGGCGCTCTACCCTTCCCCTGAGCGCCGGACGGAAGCAGTGACCGAGATTTTACCTTGCCAAAAGCAAAAGAAGAGGCACGAAAAATTCATTTTTCTTTAAAAGGTATTTTTTCGAAAAATACTTACCGATGACATGACTGAATGACATGACTGAATGGGAAGTGTCTACTACTTACTCATTCTAGCCTAAGAGCCAGTTGTGTTAAAACACAACCCGGGAGGCACTCGGGGAACCCCGAGGGGACCAAGAGTTGTCTCCCTATACCCACCACCCGGAAGCCGGGTACCCATAATCCCTCAGTCAGGATACTTAGCGCACCAGCGGCAAGCGGGGCAGGTGGGAGGGTCGTTTGAGTCATGTCATCGGTAAGTATTTTTCGAAAAAATACCTTTTAAAGAAAAATGAATTTGTTTCTTCAAAAACATTACCGATGACATGACTGAATGGGAGAATTGCGAATAGGAGGTGGGTGCCGCGCTCCAGCACACCTAAGGGCCCAAGGGCCGTCCTCCCTAATGCAAACTCCCGACGACCCTAGGTAGGTGAATACCTACGGCGCTGAGGCGCCAGGAGGGAGTTGTGCCCCCCGCAAAAAGGCCCCCACCAGAGCGAGGAGTCTCGCTGGCCTGGCAGAACTCTGCGATCGAGGCGGGCGAAGTCATCCTGCCCGCCAGCCTCAAGTAGCCACGAAGTGTAAGACAGTACAGTCCCTGATGAAAGTGACGTTCGTGGCCATGCAAGTGCCTTGATAACGTAACTGTAGCCTCTAACCTCCCTGAGGGAGGGGTCCTGTAATTCAGAACGTATGACTGAGCGTAGCCAGGAAGAACGTCCGGCATGTAGCATCAGTGGTGCCGGCACCGGCAAAGAGGCGAGTGCGTCCGTAGCGAACGGCTATGTGGTAGGCACACGTGAGGCTTGCACAGGGATTTGCTACGTGGTCTCCTGGTGGAATAGCGCCCCGTAAGCGGGCGCAAGGTGAACCCGTGGACCAAGGCGCGGCGGTCCAGGCAAGGTATGGTCCGAGAGGAGCTGTACGTAATGGTTCCCTCGAACTGTAGGCAGACCGGGCGAGTCGTAGCTCCTGAAGCTCGTTAACCAATCCACCATGGTAACATCCCCAGGCGCCGCCTGGCTGCAAGGGCAAGAAGTAGCATGCGATGACTCCTCACGAGGGGAGTCGACAGGAGGCTCCGGACGAGCGCGTGTAAGTCTCTCCGAACCGGGCTCTGAGGAGAGGCGGGTTATCTGCCGGCAAGTGGACCCCCAGCAGGATCCCGGCGGCTTACTTGGAGACGAGTGGGTACTGAGATTGGACGTGGGACGTCGCCAAGCGCGACTCTCTGAACTGGGCTCTGTGAGGCGAGTTCTCTGCTTCTCAAAGCTGTGTCCGGGCTCGCTCCGTCCAGGTAGCGGCCTCGTCGGTCAAAACCCCCACCCTGTGCCCTAGTCCACTGAAATCGTTGTGGAGACCCTCCACAGGATCATCCTGGTCTCATGCGCTGATCCTCCGAAGGTGTCCTGGTGCATTCCGTGTGTAGCCACTGGTCCCACCGGGGAAAACTGGCCCAGATCTACCGTCGGTCCAGGTAGCGTCACGCACGGAGGGAGTTGAAGTTCTTTCCCCAAGCACCAGGGTAGGGGGTACGCACTGGTCAAGGGATCGCCAGCTGCCCTGATCCTGGAAGTACACCTCCGCTGTCGCGTTGTCAGAGAGGAGAAGCTCCTGTGACCTATCCTTCCTCCCACGAGCAGAAGGTGGTCTAGTAGTCCGCGTCGGATCCAAGCTAAGCACGCTCTTGTCCGCGAAGTCCGAAGGTCGGAGGGTTGGGCCTCGAGAAGAATCACGGAAGTAGGAAGCGTAGCTTGAGCAGCCGGGCTTAGAGACGACCAATATGCGTAGATCCGACTCCGTGTAGTGGCTAGGTCCTCCGCCACGAGCACAGCCAAGCGGTACCACCTGTCCGAAGCCCGGCACCCCCTGGGTGCCCAACAAGAGTTGTCGAGATGGTTAGACGTCAGGGAGAAGGGGCTGCGCCTTGGTTCCCCGGTGTCCACGATGGATGAGAACCCCCAGTGAGTCAGGTGGCGATGCCAGGCAACTTCCGCAGCAGGGCGGCGGCGATGAGCTTGGATATCCCGTCCAGCGCCGGCCCTCTGTCCATCCGCGCAGAAGAAACGGTCTGACAGAACTGCAGCACTGGAAGCCGAAGAAGAGGGAGAGGAGAACGGCTGAGACGTCTGAGCAACCAGTCCGAGGGGTTGTCAGCCGTCAAACTCAGGGTGTCGAAGTCCCGCTGTCTGGAACCGGCGACCGAGGAGGGCGACGAGGGCTCCGAGGGAAGGAACCTGCTGACGGCGAACCGCAGAGGTCGAAGACTCCCTCCGAAGGGGAGAGCGAAAGACGGAGCGACGCGGCGAGGGTCTCCTGAGAGCCGAAGGCGGGTCCCGACGAGGAGAACGGCTGCGACGAGGAGGAACGGAACGGAGAGGACGAGGGAAGGGGAAGTGGCCGGTCGATGGGAAGAGGAACGGGACGAACGGGAGTCCGAACGAGATGGGAACGCGAAGAAGGCGAAACCCATCTGAGTCGAGGGAGACCTGATCCGTCGAACGCTGAGTGGAGAAGGTCCTCCTTCGATCTTGCGAAGCAGAGCGGTAACGGTGAGTAGAATCCCGGCGCCTACGATCTTCGCCAACAGGAGGCTCCGTACGAGTGCGTGTAAGTCTCTGTGAACCAGGCTCTTGGGAGAGGCGGGTTGCTTGCCGGCAAGGGGACCCCTGCGGCCAGAGACGAGTGGGGAATGAACTCTCTTGGGAGAGGCGGGTTTCTGAGCACTAACCGTTGAAAACTCAGTGCGTCTTCTGTGTCGGATCAAGTTGGCCTCGCACATCCCGTGCCGGGGGCACAGCGGAAGGCGTCTCGGTAATCTCCCAGCACCCGAGCGGGAAGGTCCTCCTATGATCTTGCGAGGGAGAGCGATAACGTCGAGTAGAATCCCTGTGTCTACGCTCTTCACAACCAGGAGGCTCCGGACGAGTGCGTGTATGTCTCTGTGAACCAGGCTCTTGGGAGAGGCGGGTTTCTTGCCGGCCAGGGGACCCCCAGCGGAATCCCGGCGGCTTCCTCAGAGACGAGTGGGGAACGACGGTGGAGGAGGGACGCCACGAGCGTCCCACCAAACCAGGCTCTTGGGAGAGGCGGGTTATTTCCACCAGCTGTGTCCGGGCGCGCTCTCTAACGGAGGCGGTCTTGACGGTCGAACTCCCACTTTGTGCACTAATCCCTTGATTACTCAGTGGCGTTTTCTGTGTCGGATCCAGTTGGTCTCGCACGTCCGGTGTCAGGGGCACAGCGGAAGGCGTCTCGGCAATCTTCAAGTACCCGAGAGGGTAGGAGGCTCCCTCCTATAAGTTCCAGAGATTAGACCATCGCAGCTCCGGCCAGGTAGCACAGACGTCACAAGTGTGGTCGGAAGCACACCCAGCGCACAGGAGACAGACTGTATGGATATCCGACGGCCACTGGAAGCCTCCGCATCGTTTGCAGGTCACCAGTAGGCCAATGCAACACACCAAACCTGAGGTGGCCTGGAACTGTGTCGATAGTAGTCTCCGCTTCCTTGGAGACGAGCATCCTTACTAGAGTCCCTGGACGTGCACGTGAATGTCTCTGAGCCGGGCTCCGAGGGAGGCGGGCTTTCTTGCCGGTAAGGGGGACCCCCAGCGGGATCCCGCGGGCTTTCTTGGAGACAAGTGGGACCGATAGTGGACATGGCTTCTTGGAAGGCTTAGTCCGGGCGTGCTCCCTCCTGGAAGCGGCCTCATCGATCCAGGCCCACTTCGTGCACTAGTCCACTGAATCCGGTGTGGGGCTTCCCACAGGGACGTCCTGGTCTCAAGCGACCAGTGCCAAGGATACGTTGGATGGCGTATCCACATCCTGCGCATAGGAGACCCGACCTAGTGGTTGTCCGACGGCCACCGGCACATCTGCTTTGCGTGAAGGACGTCAGCATGCCCCTCTTCATTGGGGCGGAACGGGATCCTTCAAGCACCAACAGCATAGGTCGCTCCCGCCTGCAGACGCTTCAATGCTGCCATCTGCGCTGCTGAGGCCAGGTGACACAATCATCCCAATGTGGTAGGAGGCACCTCCCGTGTCGGAAGACAGGCCTAGTCCCAAATGGGCGCTGCCTGGACATGAAGAACACACCTACCAGTAGCAGCCGGGCTGGTGCTTACAGCCGAGAAGCTGCTTGTCCTCTCCAGGTGGTAGTGTACTGCAACGTCCTAAGAAGTCGGACGTGTGCGTAATTGTCTTACCGAGCGGGCCTTGCCAGAGGCTGTTCATGTGCGCTCCCCCTGGCAGCGGCCTCCATGATCCACGCTCGCGCACTAGACGTGACATCCGGTGTGGCTTCTCCCCCAGGTCAGTCCGTTGTCGTGCGGAAAACCCGCGGTGTCCGGAAGGCGCCTAAACCGGTGCCGATCGCTTGCAACGCAAGCATGGTCAGCGGGGCATCCGGTGCAGTGGCGAAAGACCCCTGGGGGCTGAACTAGCCACTGTCATCTGTGTGAATGGGTAGCACATCCCTGCAACAGATAACACACCCGAAGGCCTGCGGGCGAGTCCTGTGGGACTAAGCCACGAAAGGTAGCCTTCGTAACAACAAAACACACAAGCACCAAAGCGGGGTAACAGACTGTCAAGCCTGCACGCCGGCAGTGCAGCAAGGTCAACTCACTGCCATCAAGCACTAAGGTGAGCAACCAACATATGTAGCTAAAGTCAAACATGTCATGACAGAAGCGAGGTACCAAACTGCACGCCTACAAATAGCCATGCATGCAGTAAGCAAGTAGGCCCACTGCCGCCAAGCGCTAAGGCGAGGGAACAACATATGTACACAAAAGACGAATACGTCATGACGGAAGCAAGGTACCAAACTGCACGTCTGCAATCTAGCAGTGCAGTAACGAGGTAGATTCACCGCCGTCAAGCGCTAAGGTGAGCAACAACATATGTACCAACCCCTGTCATAAAAGGAGTCTGGCCCCAAACATTACTAAGGGTGACCGCGTGTGGAAAAAACAACACCGGCCGCATGCTGTACAACTCAATACGCAATGACAACCAAGACAAGAAAACATCTGGGGCAGTAAATCACCACTTTATGTGGACATGTCACGCGGGGCCCGCCCAGCCAAGGAGCGTAAACCTCCAACCTGCCCGCCGGAACGTATATCCACTCTCTAAGGTACGTGAGCACTTGTCCACAGCGTATGCCTGCGTAAGCGAGTGTGCGCTTAAATTCATCACCCGCTAGCGAAAACAGAAAAGGGGCCAGAACAGGCGCTGGTACCGAACAAACTACGCGATGACAAGGCGTGACCCAAGCCGTGCCACCCAGCTAATCAGGCCATGGAGTAAAAGAATTCTCCACACCCAAGGTACAAATGCGTAGGAAACTTCGCTACGATTCACCGAAGGTGAGTGGGCGCGCAATTACAGTGAGAAGAAGACGAAAAACTTCGTACCTGCACAAACCAGTGCCCAGCCCGGGAACCGGCCGAGGGTCAACCCCGCTACCTTACCTCTCCGCCGAAGGGGAACGGGGGGAGACGTCCAAAACTCGCCCGGCACGACCGGCGAAGCTCAACGGACAGCTCACCAGAGGTCGAAGCGTAGGCGCTAAGCAGTGGGGATGAGAAAGCCACGCAGCAGCACAGGCAGGGCCGACGAAACGATCCTATCTCCCGCTCTTCATTCCAACAGCCAGTCCGAACCCGAGAACCGGTCAAAAAAACCAAAGTCCGCAGGCTAGAGCCGAGCGCAAGACGACCGAATCGTGCGCCTAAGTAGACTAGACTGGGGGATTATGGGTACCCGGCTTCCGGGTGGTGGGTATAGGGAGACAACTCTTGGTCCCCTCGGGGTTCCCCGAGTGCCTCCTGGGTTGTGTTTTAACACAACTGGCTCTTAGGCTAGAATGAGTAAGTAGTAGACACTTCCCATTCAGTCATGTCATTCAGTCATGTCATCGGTAATGTTTTTGAAGAAACAAAAGGACAGGCACGCAGTGTAGCCCGGCGCCGTCCCACCAAAATGGCGACGAAGACCGGTTCCGTCAGGCCAAGGGCTGCGAACGGGGTAGGACGCAGAGACGACAGTCAACTGGTACGGTGAAGTAGGAAGAGAACCGCGAGACACAGGCAGCGACCAGGTAGCATCCGAGTCTACGAAGCTAGCCAAGGGCGAAGCCAAAAGGCACAAGCCTAGGAGGACACAAGCCGACCGGCCAACTAGTGAGTCCAGTTCACAAGGCGTCGTCTGAGAACCGGCACGTCGAAGTTCGTAACCACACGAAAGCGTCCAAGCCCAAAGGCCACAAAACTCTTCTCTTCCTTCCTAGGAAATCCTCGAAACACCAGTCTTCCATCGAAGACAAAAAACGTCAGAACGTAGAGAGCCAAAGGCGTACACAACCTACTGCTGACTAGCAAGAAACTGACTGAAGGGGTAAGCGCTGAGCGCATGCGTGGTTGAACCGGAAGGGAGGCTACCGCCTTAGCTATGGCGCCCCTCACATGCCATCATGACCATACTCGTACACAACAATTTTGGGCTAAAATTAGACTAGCAAGGAACCTTTTCCTAAAAGTAATACCATCGGTAATGTGTTTTGAGAAAACAACAACTTGTCTTTCTTGTACTATGCAAATACCGGCATGTCACACAAGTCAAGCGAATTAAAGTCTGTGGTATACTTGAATAATAGCCATTTCCAATGACTGAGTTGCTTCCTTTGATTAGTTTGGAGCTTAACGTCCACGGCACCAGAGTGATAATGGACGGCCCTAAAGGAAAGGTTATGGGGCACAAGGACAGCTACTGCCTATGGAGTACGGCCTGAACACTGATAATTCAAGGGCAGTGCCAGATTGGTTTGGAACCTGAAGGCGCAAAGCCTACCTGGCACTACCCTTGAATTATCATGGTCAATCAATCTATTGCAACTGGTACATAGTCATTAGGTAACACTTCAAAATTTGAGAAATGCGGCCGTTGTGCTAAATGAGGTAAGTAGTCAGATAAGGATAACATCTGCAGTGGCTCTACTACTGGTATCATCATTTCAACACACAATGACATGGGTGGGACCAAAAAAAAAGTTGAATTCTGAAGCGAGGGTCTTGGGGCACTTTTTAAGTGGGGGAAAAAAATAAATAAATAAATAAATTTAATCCGGAAATCCGGCTGTAGCCGGAAAAGTCCCACCCATGCAATGAGCATGACTTACTTGGCTCTCAAGTGCCCTGTGATGAAGGAGTTGAAGACCTGGTCACTGACGGGCAGGGAACTAGCCTTCATATGTTCCAACACTTGTCTGCACACAACAAATACCTTACACCATCAACAAAACTCACTACACAGGGGTGCTGACGAGCCAAAAAGTTAGGTATCCAGCCAAGCTACAAAATTTTAACAGTTAATAGCTGGAGACAAAATTCAGTCATAAGTGGCATGATTCAACATCAATGAGGTATTTCAGTTTGGAGAGCATAAACATATTTCTGGAAACAGTTTTACATACAAAATATGTGACTGATATTTGATGTGAATGTCGACTATAACTCCTGACACTCGATGTTGTGTGGCCTGGGCAATAGTGCAGCTTTGGATGGACAGGGCGAGTGTGAGTGTGACTGCCATTTGATGTGAATGTGGACTATAACTCCCAACACTTGATATTGTGTGACCTGGGCAATAGTGCAGCTTTGGATGGACAGGGCGAGTGCCATTTGATGTGCTGCCAACACTCGATGTTGTGTGACCTGGGCAATAGTGCTGCTTTGGATGGACAGGTCGAGTGTGAGTGTGACTGCCATTTGATGTGCTGCCAACACTCGATGTTGTGTGACCTGGGCAATAGTGCAACTTTGGATGGACAGGTCGAGTGCGAGTGGCTTGAGCTGGTGCTTCTGGCGAGTGGAAATGATCATACATTCAGTTTTTTTTAGGATTTAAGATCATTGAATTACTCTCACGCAGCTAGAAATGTCACTCAAGCCCTGCTGCAATCGTTCATGAAGGAACAACCACGGACATTGTCCAGCCATATTCAAAGTAGTGATTCCGCTTCAGCCGCAGGATGCAATAGGTTAATATGTCATAACACATTACTGAGGGTTTGTTTGTACAAATGGAGACCAACAATGAATGAGAGCGCAATCATGGCGGAAAACCAGCTGGTTCCATAAGCATAGACAACACTCCCAATATCTGCAAGAGGCTTAGTTCATCATGAGGATTCATGCCTCTTGGACATGTCTGGAGTCTTATCTGTCTGCCGTGATTTCACTCTTGTTCATTGTTGCGAGTTGTTCATTGCAAACGAAACCTCACTAATAACAGAAACAATGGAACTAGTGAATAATGACCTGCCCAATTTGAATCCCATGTACATAAAGTAATTCATTTCTTACTTTCATGCATGTTCTGTATTTTTAACATCGAGTTCTGAGAAAAGGAAACACAACTATGAACTTACGTTGCGCCAGGTATGTTCCCCTCTTCACAAAACTGGGCAAGCAGACGTTGATATGTCACCTGCAAAGGCAACAGTGTGAGTGAAACAAACGACTGCAGCTTTTTCTGTGTTTACATGCCACATTTCCTGAAATGCGTCCAATGCATGTGGATATAGTTTTTCTTTCCCCTGTTCCACAAGCAGCTGACAGTACTGTTTACACACACAAGGGGGAGGGGGGTGGGGGGGGGGGGTGATGAAGGACAGCTTGTAAGCAAATCACATATCAGAAAATACAAGATACCGATGGACGCATGCGCAAGGGTGTTAATGGTTTGTAAAAATACATCATCATTACGCCCACCTCTCACACACCCCATGTCGCATCGAAGATGCGACATGGGGTGGGTGAGGGGCGGGCATAATGATGATGTATTTTTCAAGATTCAAGATATTTTATTGTCCATTACAGGATATTTGTCTTTGCCTGCCAAGCGTAGGTCAAGGTTAAAAACATAATATCTCAATTACACATCAAACAAACAACATGGCTAAATCTCTGACTAGACAAAAATATAAAATAGTACGTTTTGACACCAACATCATACGCACGCCCAGACACGCGCACAGACTCACAAACTTAGTTTATGGCAGTACAGCCCTCTGAAGGCAAAACACAGCAAGTCCAGTATGACTATGTTGGAGCTACCCTGTTTGTAATAATAATAATACCGTTATTATATAGGCGCTTTTTCTCAATTTCTGGGCGCCGCGAACTGAAACCCAACACGCACACTCACGTAACAGACACGGACTTACGCCATTTAAGACAAACACAGTACAAGACAGACGAAGGGCCAGTTCAGCTACTGAAGTTACAGAGATTTTTGATCGCTTGTATTTGAAATTTGCAAAGTGGCCTGAAACCGGTACCAAAGTGTGGGGGGTGGGGGGTGGGTGGCGGGTGGAAGAACCGGAGTACCCGGAGAAAGAACCCCCCGTCCTTAAAAACCATTAACACCCTCATGCAGGCATCCATCCGTACTGTTGACAGTGCTGGTGGCTGTATGTACACACAGGGTTAACCATTACATGATTGTAGGTGACAATATTTCACATATCACCATTACATGATTGTAGGTGACAATGTTTCACATATCACCATTACATGATTGTATGTGACAATGTTTCACATATCACCATTACATGATTGTAGGTGACAATGTTTCACATATCACCATTACATGATTGTAGGTGACAATGTTTCACATATCACCATTACATGATTGTAGGTGACAATGTTTCACATATCACCATTACACGATTGTAGGTGACAATGTTTCACATATCACCAATACACGATTGTAGGTGACAATGTTTCACATATCACCATTACACGATTGTAGGTGACAATGTTTCACATATCACCATTACACGATTGTAGGTGACAATGTTTCACATATCACCATTACACGATTGTAGATGACAATGTTTCACATATCACCATTACACGATTGTAGGTGACGATGTTTCACATATCACCATTACACGATTGTAGGTGACAATGTTTCACATATCACCATTACACGATTGTAGGTGACAATGTTTCACATATCACCATTACACGATTGTAGGTGACAATGTTTCACATATCACCATTACACGATTGTAGGTGACAATGTTTCACATATCACTATTACATGACTGTAGGTGAAAATGTTTCACATATCCAGCTCATTGTCCTTTAACAAGTTTATAGTCAGCTGAACCACCCAATAGGGCAATCAAGTCGTCAATTCAAATGCAACCACACACACAAACACCCACACGCTAAAGAACAAGAAAGGCAAAGTGTTATGGCTCACGTGTATGACCGATCCACATGTCTGACAATAAGTAAAGGGATGGCTTCTGCACTAACAAAATCCACGTTTCTCAAAATTTAATCAGTTTCCACACATCTGTGAGACCCCGTGACCCTTGACCTTTGCGATGAGTCGACTAAATTTATTAGGATACATAGGAAGGTTTTATCATCAGCTACCTTTGTGCCAAATTTGACTGAAACGTTTGCAAAAATGTTGATAATAACTACAATTATTGGCATTTCATACACAATTGTCCCCCTCTTGCGACCCGTGACCTTTCCGAGGGGTCATCCAAATTAGTACGCATAGATAGGTCTTACCATCAGGTATCTCTGTAGCCATTGTACTTTGCGACCCGTGACCTTTCCGAGGGGTCATCCAAATTAGTACGCATAGATAGGTCTTACCATCAGGTATCTCTGTAGCAAGTTTGGGTTTAAAGTTGTGAACAGTAATTGAGAAAAATCTTCTTTTGTCAAAATACAGCGATTTTAGACCTATTTCTTGAGCTCTTGTAACCCTTGACCTTTTCAAGGGATCAACCAAATTAGTATGCATAGAAAGGTCTTAACATCAGGTATCTCTGTAGCAAGTTTGGGTTTGAAGTTATGAATAGTAATTGAGAAAATACATCTTTTGTCAAAATACGGCAATTTTGGATCTATTTTTTGAGCTCTTGTGACCCTTGACCTTTCCAAGGGATCAACCAAATTAGTGTGCGTATAAAGGTTTTACCATCAGGTATCTTTATAACAAGTTTGGGTTTGAAGTTGTGAATAGTATTTGAGAAAAAAATAAATTATTTTGGATATATTTCCTGATCCCGTGACCTTGACCTTTGTGAGAGGTCACTGAAATTGGTATGTTTAGAATGGTCTTGCCACAAAGTATCCTTAGGCCAAGTCTGAAAACTGTAGCTTGAATAGTCTCCGAGAAAATGCCAATGTTAACATTTACCACGGACGACGAAGAACAGACAACGGATGCCGGATGAGCACTGGCCCAGAGCATAGACTCATTTTTACTTTGCACGTGAGCCAAAAATACACTGTGCCAAAAGCAGGATACAAAGACCTGGAAACAGTCACCAGAATCATAAACAGTCACCAGAATCATAGTCACCAGAATCATACCCTGTTTGGCTGGATGCCATTTGCTTCCATGCTAGCCAGAAATTCTGTAGGGGAAAACTTCTGTTCATTTTGAGTGTAAATCCCCAGCAATGTGTTGTAGTGTGTCACATCGAGAGGAATGCCTGAAACATGCGCATCATACAATCCACAGCTCTAGGAACAACAACAGTTTAACCCCTATCATACTGAGGCTAAAAGCTTCAAATGTGTACACTGCCATATGCAAGCTACATTAAAGTACTTACAGATAAGGATACAGACCAATGGCTTTAGTTCAAGGGTAGTGCCAGAATAGCTTAGCGCCTCTAGCTATTCTGGCACTACCCTTGAACTATTTTAGTTAAACTTATTTTACCCACTGGTGTATTCCGAATGATAAGGGTTAATGGTAGCTGGGGTTTGCTAAACGCACCCTAGTATGCCTGAGGGAGGTCAAATTAACCACTGTACCCCGAAGGCCTGAGAGGTACAATGGTTATTTTGACCTCCTGTAGGCATACAAGGGTCCATGTGGCAAACTACTGAGAACAATAACGTATCTGTCTGTATTCCTCCTCTAATTTCATACAATGAAATCAAGCTGATGAAAGGTCACTGAATAATGATTTCCTCCCGGTGAGAAGAAATCTTCTAACGCTGGATTACACCACACAAGACTGACCTCACAATACTATACAATACACAGGTACACCGCTACACGTAACAGACTTGCGGCATAACCCTTTGGGTGTCGGTAGCGGTTTCAGTCGCGATGATTCCTGCAGGACTAAAACCGCTACCGACACTCAAAGGGTTAATGTAAGATCTCTCATGACACTGCAATACCAGCAGCAATGTCTACACATTGTCAGAGTAACTGAAGAGGTCAGTGATTTTTGCCTTCAAAGACTTTAGAATTCTTCAATAAAATAGTTGCATAGGACGCAGATGTGCTTTCGATTCTGCAAAAGTTCTTTTTTTTAGTAGTTTATTATGAAACACATTGTTGCAAATGTGTGCTACAAACAACTCCAGTAGCGTTCCTACTGTTTCAAACAGCACCAAGTAACTTCGTACTTTAGAACATTTAGATTCTCTGTTTATGGAACAAAACTGGCATCCAAGGCACATTACAATGTAGCTACGTTAAAGTCCGTCATTAGTCGCTACAAGGGGTTTTGTAGCAAGGTCACATGGTATGGTTTGCACAAGGCGGATTGGTCGTGTGATGCAGGAATGAAAACAATAAAGTTTATAATGCGATGAAAAAAACATGCAACACAATATTGGGAGTACGTCGGCTTTACTAGTTTATGCCACTGATGAAAAAACGATTTCCTCTATCAATGGTTACAACCTAGACTGCTGATACCTAGATACTGATAATCTCTTCTGGGAGAAAGGTCAAAAGACCCAAAGAAAGGGGAAGCAAATTATTTTACTTTGCCATAATAAATCCAACTGTTCTTAATATTATCAACATAGATGTACAGATTGTACTTTTTGTAGCAAAAAATGTGTGATCATCAGACACTACATGTGCACTCTACCTGTAAGGTAAAGTCTGCATTGACCATCCCTTGTGTAGGCAGTGGCCGGTGATTTAAACGATACCAGTGGATATATGCACAAGGCACCTCAACCCATTGAACCCCACAGCCATATTTCTCAAATTGTGGAGATGGAATGACCATGATAATGCAAGGGTAGTGCCAGATTTGAGAAAATGTGAGAATCATGGTCAATCCATCTCCTGCAACTGGTACATATTGGTTAGGTAACACCTCCAAAATTTGAGACCATGATTCTCAAATTCTCCCACTTCTCAAATTTTGAAGGTGTTACCTAACCAGTTGCACGAGATGGAATGACCATGATAATTCAAGGGTAGTGCCCGATTAGCTTGGCGCCTTCAGGTGCCAAGCTAATCCGGCACTACCCTTGAATTATCATGGTCATTCCATCTCCTGCTAAAGGCTGTCCGGGCTTAAAAAAATTTGTTGTAAGTCATCATTGAAACACCTGTGGCATGAGCTTAACGAGTTCCTTGTGTACTAACAAATTATGCTCACCTAATTCCTTGAACTTCCCCCAGAGCTCCTCGGTCAGCTTGAGGCGAGATGCAGGTGGCTCGTCAAACAAAAAGCTGCCGTACAGGTGCATGAGAGTCAGGCTGTTGCGAGCACTGATGGAACCTGAATACAGCCAAGGCATGTATTTTACACGTCTAAATACGACTGTGCATAATAATAATAATAATAATAATACATAGTATTTGTATGGCGCATTTCTCATATTTATAATATAACTCAATCATGTCAATGCGCAGGACATAGCCGTGAACTGAACCCAACAAGCACGCTCACGTGAATCACACGCATACCCTCACACACTGTACATAAACACAGAACATTCACGTGGTGCTAAGGGCAAGCTCAAGCGAGCTACTGAAGTTTTGGAAATTTAAATTGTTTTTTTTTAATATTTTTGAAATTTTATTAAGTGGGCTGAAATTAATACTAAAATCTTGGGGGAGAAAAGAGCCGGAGAACCCGGAGAAAGAATCCCCGACGATCCGCCCGAATTAATGGTGACATTTACTAAAGGAGGAAAAGTCCGACACAGGAATCGAGTATTGAACCTCGCACCTTTAGCATTGGTGGCAGGCGCTTTTACCGCTGCACTACGGACCGCCTCAGTCATAAATGCTGCGTGTTGACAGGACTGATGGTTGCATGCACCTGGGGGCTAATTTAATCTTTGGAAATGTCTCAACATAATTCTCTCTAAAAACACCAATGGACACAACAAATCAAAGTGCCCCACAATATAAACTTTTTTCTTAGTTGACAATGTGGATTACAGATCTATAATCACAAACTTTAGGCCAGATAAAATAAGTCAAAATATTTTGACACAAACAAACAAGCAAGCAAAAGAGAACACACAAAAACCTCCATACAGATGCAGACCTAAAATAAAAAGAGGCAATATTATTATTATTAAATAAATATTTTTTACAAAGAACTGCTGTAACCTTATTTTCTAGTTTCGTGTTTTGTTTTTGTTGTGCAAACCTGGGTTCCTGGATTTCATCAGATGTGTAAAAAATGTTCCATAATCACTAACTACCTTCTTTATCCATAGAAGACACAATGGGATCAAGCTGTTTGCGGGAAATGCGCCCAAACTGTCGGATGTAGCGTTCTGCAGTAAACAGCAAATTTTCCACTTTGGAGTTGGTTGCTGGTTCTGATGACAGTGCTGTGGAAGCAGCCGTGCTGTTCCATGATCTGTTAAGTAAGAAGCCATAGATGCAATTAAAACTAAATGTGTTTATCTACAAATATTAAACATTCTTGCTTAACAGTTGCATATCCTCCATTTCAAAACTGTCAAATAAAATTTTCTGCTGGGTCACGATTTTACATTCTCTTCTCTTCTTTTTCTTCCAGTGTAGAGTCGGGCTCAGATGAGCTCTCTAGACTCTGCTGCGACACATTCTGAAAGTGCCATTAAAAACTGGTTAACCCTTTTAGCCCTGGGACCCTGCAGCAGGAGATGGATTGATCATGATAATGATTGATCATGATAATTCAAGGATAGTGTCAGATGAGCTTGGTGCCTTGAGGCGCCAAGCTCATCTGGAAGTACCCATGACGTACCAATCCATCTACTACAACGTACATAGTCGTTAGGCAACACCTCCAAAATTGGAGAAATGGGACCTTGGGGCTAAAAGGATTAAGACTACAGGAGACTGGTAATGGTGCTACTGGGCTTGGGCGACCAGCTGCTGACCAGTTGTGCTCTGAAAGCGTTTGACTTCAAGTGCAACTACGTTTCACACTAAGCCAGAAAATGAAACAAAGTAAAAGTCAACTTAACTATATTTTGAAGTGTGTCTAACCAACTGCAAAACAAATCTCAATGTATTCACAAATATTGTTGCCGTTTATAGACTCATGTACATGCAAATGGATGCGTGTCCCAAATCAAAGTAACAGCCTTTAAAATGTTACGTGTTCCATGCAGAGGACTGATATAAATTAGATGATAAGACAATTTTAGACATGTCTCTTAAGTTTCACTACTTGTTTCAATATACATAATTATTTTTCTTTTTTTTTTTTCGTCTGCAACTGTTCACATGACCTACCTACCGGCCCCAATGTCATCCGGCGAAAATGATAGATAAATCTAAAACTAGTGTAATACAAACCTTTGATCGACCGTCCGAAGACTCTGGAACAAAGCACCACATGTTGGTTGCTGTGATCTCACGTAGGCAAGCTGTAAAAGTTTCGGAATTTGTATCGCTGGCGTGCAGAAACGTGCGCACCGCATGAGCGCAGCCATTTTGTAAGAGACGACGCTTAGTTCCCCTTGAAGGATTTCCTGAATGCTGTGCGCTTGATTGTGCAACAAACCAAGGGGAATTACTCAGCGCTGGAGACAGAACAATTAGATCCCCTGCCCCCGCCTATCAGGCACCCATTCGCCAGCCCACAGAGAAATACGCAGGTATAGAACAATGATTGATTGATTGTACATTGCTTAACGTCCCGACAGCAACAAGGCTTTCTCAGGACGTGCCTGCACTGCTTGTGAAAAAAAAACAAAAAAAAAAAACAACAGAACATTGAATGTATGTCGCCAGCCGGTCAAATACATTAAATAAACCTAACACATGGGGTTAAATAAAGCTAAGACCATTTAGCAACACACATCCAATATCAAGAGCTACAGGCAGTGCAGACAGTAGGGAGAGTTTTAAAAGGGCAAATACAGGTGAATGGACAAAGGGTAGACAGAAACACATGCCCCAGAATAGAGAGAAAAACCCACCCTGTGGGGCTGACCAGGGTGACCCTGGGAACTAAAAAATACCTAACCCCACCCAAGTCCCCCAGGGCAGACCCGGGTGGGGTGCAGGTATAGAACAAGACGATCATCTACATCCCTAAAAAGGATGCATCAGGTCTCTTATATAACCCATGTCTTTCTCCGGAACTTAGGAAGTAGGCAGGAGAAACATACATACACAAACACGAAGGTGCATTACTATATGTGGTCGGGTAAATACCCTGAATTCCCACAGTAGATGCACAGAACATTACACAACAATGTAACGATACAAATTTGCCTCGAGTTATACTGAGATACTCACAAACCAGATAGGTGAGGCTAGCGCTGGCAGAATTATGGCCCTGAAGACAACAGCCAGCTCTTAGCAGCCACTGAAACCGGAAGCGTTAAATAGTAGTATGGCTCCCAGCTTATGCCAAAACCGCGCTAACAGCTCGTCACATGCACTCTCAACATTCAGATTCAGTGGGGCGGACAGGCTGAAAGAAGCACCCCTACGCTGAGACTGACTCTACTTCCGGCCCAACAAAATATGAATAATAAAAGCCCCTTTAAGGCCATTTAAAACAGTTATGAATGTGTTCCGGATGCATTTCTATATTCATAAATGATAGGCATTAGAGGGCACAAGACATCGTCTTGCCATAAGACAGTATTGTCTGAAGCCCCCCTACACTGTCTGAGAAGCAGCTTGGAGGCCAGTTTGTACGCCATTTTGGTCTCTAAATCTATGACGGACGGCATAGCGCCATATTAAACCGATACAAATGTGTTCCGGATGCATTTCTATATTCATAAATGATAAGCATTAGAGGGCACAACGCATAGTTTTGCCATAAGACAGTATTGTCTGAAGCCCCCCTACACTGTCTGAGAAGCAGCTTTGAGTCAAGTCCGTACGCCATTTTGGTCTCTAAATCTATGACGGACGGCATAGGGCCACATAAAACAGTTCTGAATGTGCTTAGAAAGCATTTCCATATTTATAAATGATAGGCATTAGAGGGCACAACGCATAGTTTTGCCATAAAACAGTATTGTCTGAAGCCCCCCTACACTGTCCGAGAAGCCGAATGGAGGCCTGTCCGCCAGGCCATTTTTGGTCTCTTAACCTATGACGGACGGCATAGGGCCATATAAAACAGTTATGAATGTGTTTCGGATGCATTTCTATATTCATAAATGATAGGCATTAGAGGGCACAACGTATAGTTTTGCCATAAGACAGCATTGTCTGAAGCCCCCCCTACACTGTCGGAAAAGCAGCTTGGAAGCCTGTCCGTACGCCATTTTTGGTCCCTAATGGTATGATGGACGGCATAGCGCCATATTAAACCGATACAAATGTGTTTCGGATGCATTTCTATATTCATAAATAATAGGCAGTAGAGGGCACAACGCA
Organism: Semisulcospira habei; assembly: GCA_036245525.1. NCBI lineage: Eukaryota > Metazoa > Mollusca > Gastropoda > Semisulcospiridae > Semisulcospira > Semisulcospira habei. Next base: position 58,815,256 of record BTPG01000004.1, read on the forward strand.
CAGTTTTGCCATAAGACAGTATTGTCTCAAACCCCCCTACACTGTCGGAGAAGCAGTTTTGGAGGCACGTACGTACGCCATTTTTGGTCGCTAAATGTATGATGGACGGCATAGCGCCATATTAAACCGTAAGAAATGTGTTACGGATGCATTTCTATATTCATAAATGATAGGCATTAGAGGGCACAAGACATCATTTTGCCATAAGACAGTATTGTCTGAAGCCCCCCTACACTGTCTGTGAATCAGCTTGGAGACCAGTTCGTACGCCATTTTGGTCTATAAATCTATGACGGACGGCATAGCGCCATATTAAACCGATACAAATGTCTTCCGGATGCATTTCTATATTCATAAATGATAGGCATTAGAGGGCACAACAAATAGTTTTGCCATAAGACAGTATTGTCTCAAACCCCCCCTAAACTGTCGGAGAAGCAGTTTTGGAGACCAGTTCGTACGCCATTTTTGGTCTCTAAATGTATGATGGACGGCATAGCGCCATATTAAACCGTAAGAAATGTGTTACGGATGAATTTCTATATTCATAAATGATAGGAAGTACCCAACGGAGAAAGAAACACGCTTAGAAAAGACGGGCACAACACAATTTATTAATATTTCGGGTAAATACCCTTTGTCAAAATAGACAAACAAACAAACATAGAGATTAGCCGCTACTTATCTTCAATGGCAGAAGGAATGGCCACATTCCTTCTGCCATTGAAGATAAGTAGCGGCTAATCTCTATGTTTGTTTGTTTGTCTATTTTGACAAAGGGTATTTACCCGAAATATTAATAAATTGTGTTGTACCCGTCTTTTCTAAGCGTGTTTCTTTCTCCGTTGGGTACTTCTTTGCATATTACACGCTTGGCAGTCACCTTTTTGGTCTGGATTGATTATTCATAAATGATAGGCATTAGAGGGCACAAGACATCATTTTGCCATAAGACAGTATTGTCTGAAGCCCCCCTACACTGTCTGTGAAGCAGCTTGAAGAACAGTTTGTACGCCATTTCGGTCACTAAATCTATGACGGACGGCATAGCGCCATATTAAACCGATACAAATGTGTTCCGGATGAATTTCTATAGTCATAAATGATAGGCAATAGAGGGCACAACGCACAGTTTTGCCATAAGACAGTATTGTCTGAAGCCTTACTACACTATCTGAGAAACAGCGTGGAGTGCAGTCCGCACGCCATGTTGGTCTCTAAATCTGTGACGGACGGCATAGGGCAACATAAAACAGTTCTGAATGTGTTAGAAAGCATTTATATATTCATAAATGATAAGCATTAGAAGGCACAACACTTCGTTTCGCCATAAGACAGTATTGTATGAAGCCCCTCTACACTGTCTGAGAAGAAGACTTGAGGCCAGTTCGTTGGCCATTTTAGTCTCTAAATCTATGACGGACGACATAGCGCCATATTAAACCGATACAAATGTGTTCCGGATGCATTTCTATATTCATAAAAGATAAGCATTAGAGGGCACAACGCATAGTTTTGCCATAAGACAGTATTGTCTGAAGCCCCCCTACATTGTCTGAGAAGCAACTTCGAGTCCAGTCCGTACGACATTTTGGTCTCTAAATCTATGACGGACGGCATAGGGCCATATAAAACAGTTATGAATGTGTTTAGAATGCAATTCCATATTTATCAATGATAGGCATTAGAGGGCACAAAGCATAGTTTTGCCATAAGACAGTATTGTCTGAAGCCCCCCTACACTGTCTGAGAAGCAGCTTCGAGTCCAGTCCGTACGCCATTTTGGTCTCTAAATCTATGACGGACGGCATAGGGCCACATAAAACAGTTATATATGTGTTTAGAAAACATTTCCATATTTATAAATGATAGACATTAGAGGGCACAAGGCATAGTTTTGCCATAAGACAGTATTGTCTGAAACCCCCGAACACTGTCGGAGAAGCAGCTTGGAGGCTTGTCAGTACGCTATTTTTGGTCTCTAAATATATGATGGACGGCATAGCGCCATATTAAACCGTAAAAAATGTGTTACGGATGCATTTCTATATTCATAAAAGATAGGCATTAGAGGGCACAAGACATAGTTTTGCCAAAAGACAGTATTGTCTGAAGCCCCCTGACATTGTCTGAGAAGCAGCTTGGAGACCAGTTTGTACGCCATTTTGGTCTCTAAATCTATGACGGACGGCATAGCGCCATATTAAACCGATACAAATGTGTTCCGGATGCATTTCTATATTCATAAATGATAGGCATTTGAGGGCACAACGCATAGTTTTGCCATAAGACAGTATTGTCTGAAGCCCCCCTACACAGTCTGAGAAGCAGCTTTGAGTCCAGTCCGTACGCCATTTTGGTCTCTCAATCTATGACGGACGGCATAGGGCCACATAAAACAGCTATATATGTGTTTAGAAAGCATTTCCATATTTATAAATGATAGGCATTAGAGGGCACAAAGCATAGTTTTGCCATAAGACAGTATTGTCTGAAGCCCCCCTACACTGTCGGAGAAGCAGCTTGGAGGCGAGTCCATACGCCATGTTTGGTCTCTAAATATATGATGGACGGCATAGCGCCATATTAAACCGATACAAATGTGTTACGGATGCAATTGTACATTCATAAATGATAGACATTAGAGGGCACAACGCATAGTTTTGCCATAAGACAGTATTGTCTGAAGCCCCCCTATACTGTCTGAGATGCAGCTTGCAGTCCAGTCCATACGCCATTTTGGTATCTAAATCTATGACGGACGGCAAAGTGCCACATAAAACAGTTATGTATGTGTTTAGAAAGCATTTCCATATTTATAAATGATAGGCATTAGAGGGCACAAAGCATAGTTTTGCCATAAGACAGTATTGTCTGAAGCCCCCCTACTCTGTCGGAGAAGCAGCTTGGAGGCCTGTCCGTACGCGATTTTTGGTCTCTATATATATGATGGACGGCATAGCGCCATATTAAACCGTAAGAAATGTGTTACGGATACATTTCTATATTCATAAATGATAGGCATTAGAGGGCACAACGCATAGTTTTGCCATAAGACAGTACTGTCTGAAGCCCCCCTGCACTGTCCGAGAAGCAGCTTGGAGGCCTGTCCGTACTCCATTTTTGGTCTCTAAATATACGACGGACGGCATAGCGCCACATTAAACCGATACAAATGTGTTACGGACGTAATTCTACAATCATAAATGATAGGCATTAGAAGGCACAACGCATAGTTTTGCCATAAGACAGTATTGTCTGAAGCCCCCCCTACACTATCTGAGAAGCAGCTTGGAGTCCAGTTCGTACGCCATTTTGGTCTCTAAATCTATGACGGACGGCATAGCGCCATATTAAACCGATACAAATGTGTTCCGGATGCATTTCCATATTCATAAATGATAGGCATTAGAGGGCACAACGCATAGTTTTGCCATAAGACAGTATTGTCTGAAGCCCCCCTACACTGTCTGAGAAGCAGCTTCGAGTCCAGTGCGTACGTCATTTTAGTCTCTAAATCTATGACGGACGGTATAGGGCCACATAAAACAGTTATATATGTGTTTAGAAAGCATTTCCATATTTATAAATGATAGGCATTAGAGGGCACAAAGCATAGTTTTGCCATAAGACAGTATTGTCTGAAGCCCCCCTACACTGTCGGAGAAGCAGCTTGGAGGCCTGTCCATACGCCATTTTTGGTCTCTAAATATATGATGGACGGCATAGCGCCATATTAAACCGATACAAATGTGTTACGGATGCAATTCTACATTCATAAATGATAGGCATTAAAGGGCACAACGCATAGTTTTGCCATAAGACAGTATTGTCTGAAGCCCCCCTACATTGTCGGAGAAGCAGCTTGGAGGTGTGTCCGTACGCCATTTTTGGTCTCTAAATATAAGATGGACGGCATAGCGCCATATTAAACCGATACAAATGTGCTACGGACGTAAATCTACAATCATAAATGATAGGCATTAGAGGGCACAACGCATAGTTTTGCCATAAGACAGTATTGTCTGAAGCCCCCCTACACTGTCTGAGAAGCAGCTTGGAGTCCAGTTCGTATGTCATTTTAGTCTCTAAATCTATGACGGACGGCATAGCGCCATATTAAACCGATACAAATGTGTTCCGGATGCATTTCTATATTCATAAATGATAAGCATTAGAGGGCACAACGCATAGTTTTGCCATAAGACAGTATTGTCTGAAGCCCCCTACACTGTCTGAGAAGCATCTTTGAGTCCAGTTCGTACGCCATTATGGTCTCTAAATCTATGACGGACGGCATAGGGCCACATAAAACAGTTATATATGTGTTTAGAAAGCATTTCCATATTTATAAATGATAGGCATTAGAGGGCACAAAGCATAGTTTTGCCATAAGACAGTATTGTCTGAAGCCCCACTACACTGTCGGAGAAGCAGCTTAGAGGCCTGTCCATACGCCATTTTTGGTCTCTAAATATATGATGATTGTACATTGCTTAACGTCCCGACAGCAACAAGGCTTTCTCAGGACGTGCCTGCACTGCTTGTGAAAAAAAAAAAACAACTAAACAGAACATTGAATGTATGTCGCCAGCCGGTCAAATACGTTAAATAAACCTAACACATGGGGCCTAAATAAAGCTAAGACCATTTAGCAACACACATCCAATATCAAGAGCTACAGGCAGTGCAGACAGTAGGGAGAGTTTTAAAAAGGCAAATACAGGTGAATGGACCTCGGGTAGACAGAAACACATGCCCCAGAATAGAGAGGAAAACTCACCCTGTGGGGCTGACCAGGGTGACCCTGGGAACTAAAAAGTACCTAACCCCACCCAAGTCCCCCAGGGCAGACCCGGGTGGGGGCTAAATATATGATGGACGGCATAGCGCCATATTAAACCGTAAGAAATGTGTTACGGATTCATTTCTATATTCATAAATGATAGGCATTAGAAGGCACAACGCATAGTTTTGCCATAAGACAGTATTGTCTGAAGCCCCCCTGCACTGTCTGAGAAGCAGCTTCGAGTCCAGTCCATATGCCATTTTGGTCTCTAAATCTATGACGGACGGCATAGGGCCACATAAAACAGTTATATATGTGTTTAGAAAGCATTTCCATATTTATAAATGATAGACATTAGAGGGCACAAAGCATAGTTTTGCCATAAGGCAGTATTGTCTGAAGCCCCCCTACACTGTCGGAGAAGCAGCTTGGAGACCTGTCCATAAGCCATTTTTGGTCTCTAAATATATGATGGACGGCATAGCGCCATATTAAACCGATACAAATGTGTTACGGATGCAATTCTACATTCATAAATGATAGGCATTAAAGGGGACAACGCATAGTTTTGCCATAAGACAGTATTGTCTGAAGCCCCCCTACACTGTCTGAGAAGCAGATTGGAGTCCAGTTGTTATGCCATTTTGGTCTCTAAATCTATGACGGACGGCATAGCGCCATATTAAACCGATACAAATGTGTTCCGGATGCATTTCTATATTCATAAATGATAGGCATTAGAGGGCACAAGGCATAGTTTTGCCATAAGACAGTATTGTCTGAAGCCCCCCTACACTGTCTGAGAAGCAGCTTCGAGTCTAGTCCGTACGCAATTTTGGTCTCTAAATCTATGACGGACGGCATAGGGCCACATAAAACAGTTATATAGTTGTTTAGAAAGCATTTCCATATTTATAAATGATAGGCATTAGAGGGCACAAAGCATAGTTTTGCCATAAGACAGTATTGTCTGAAGCCCCCTTACACTGTCGGAGAAGCAGCTTAGAGGCCTGTCCATGCGCCATTTTTGGTCTCTAAATATATGATGGACGGCATAGCGCCATATTAAACCGATACAAATGTGTTACGGATGCAATTCTACATTCATAAATGATAGACATTAGAGGGCACAACGCATAGTTTTGCCATAAGACAGTATTGTCTGAAGCCCCCATACACTGTCTGAGATGCAGCTTCGAGTCCAGTCCGTACGCCATTTTGGTATCTAAATCTATGAAGGACGGCATAGCGCCATATTAAACCGATACAAATGTATTACGGATCCAATTCTACATTCATAAATGATAGGCATTAGAGGGCACAACGCATAGTTTTGCCATAAGACAGTATTGTCTGAAGCCCCCCCTACACTGTCTGAGAAGCAGCTTGGAGTCCAGTTTGTATGCCATTTTGGTCTCTAAATCTATGACGGACGGCATAGCGCCATATTAAACCGATACAAATGTGTTCCGGATGCATTTCTATATTCATAAATGATAGGCATTAGAGGGCACAAGGCATAGTTTTGCCATAAGACAGTATTGTCTGAAGCCCCCCTACACTGTCTGAGAAGCAGCTTCGAGTCCAGTCCGTACGCCATTTTGGTCTCTAAATCTATGACGGACGGCATAGGGCCACATAAAACAGTTATATATGTGTTTAGAAAGCATTTCCATATTTATAAATGATAGACATTAGAGGGCACAAAGCATAGTTTTGCCATAAGACAGTATTGTCTGAAGCCCCCCTACATTGTCGGAGAAGCAGCTTGGAGGCCTGTCCGTACGCCATTTTTGGTCTCTAAATATAAGATGGACGGCATAGCGCCATATTAAACCGATACAAATGTGTTACGGACGTAAATCTACAATCATAAATGATAGGCATTAGAGGGCACAACGCATAGTTTTGCCATAAGACAGTATTGTCTGAAGCCCCCCTACACTGTCTGAGAAGCAACTTGGAGTCCAGTTCGTATGTCATTTTGGTCTCTAAATCTATGACGGACGGCATAGCGCCATATTAAACCGATACAAATGTGTTCCGGATGCATTTCTATATTCATAAATGATGGGCATTAGAGGGCACAACGCATAGTTTTGCCATAAGACAGTATTGTCTGAAGCCCCCCTACACTGTCTGAGAAGCATCTTTGAGTCCAGTTCGTACGCCATTATGGTCACTAAATCTATGACGGATGGCATAGGGCCACATAAAACAGTTATATATGTGTTTAGAAAGCATTTCCATATTTATAAATGATAGGCATTAGAGGGCACAAAGCATAGTTTTGCCATAAGACAGTATTGTCTGAAGCCCCCCTACACTGTCGGAGAAGCAGCTTGGAGGCCTGTCCATACGCCATTTTTGGTCTCTAAATATATGATGGACGGCATAGCGCCATATTAAACCGATACAAATGTGTTACGGATGCAATTCTACATTCATAAATGATAGGCATTAAAGGGCACAACGCATAGTTTTGCCATAAGACAGTATTGTCTGAAGCCCCCCTACATTGTCGGAGAAGCAGCTTGGAGGCATGTCCGTACGCCATTTTTGGTCTCTAAATATAAGATGGACGGCATAGCGCCATATTAAACCGATACAAATGTGCTACGGACGTAAATCTACAATCATAAATGATAGGCATTAGAGGGCACAACGCATAGTTTTGCCATAAGACAGTATTGTCTGAAGCCCCCCTACACTGTCTGAGAAGCAGCTTGGAGTCCAGTTTGTATGTCATTTTGGTCTCTAAATCTATGACGGACGGCATAGCGCCATATTAAACCGATACAAATGTGTTCCGGATGCATTTCTATATTCATAAATGATAGTCATTAGAGGGCACAACGCATAGTTTTGCCATAAGACAGTATTGTCTGAAGCCCCCCTACACTGTCTGAGAAGCAGCTTCGTGTCCAGTTCGTACGCCATTATGGTCTCTAAATCTATGACGGACGGCATAGGGCCACATAAAACAGTTATATATGTGTTTAGAAAGCATTTCCATATTTATAAATGATAGGCATTAGAGGGCACAAAGCATAGTTTTGCCATAAGACAGTATTGTCTGAAGCCCCCCTACACTGTCGGAGAAGCAGCTTAGAGGCCTGTCCATACGCCATTTTTGGTCTCTAAATATATGATGGACGGCATAGCGCCATATTAAACCGTAAGAAGTGTGTTACGGATTCATTTCTATATTCATAAATGATAGGCATTAGAGGGCACAACGCATAGTTCTGCCATAAGACAGTATTGTCTGAAGCCCCCCTGCACTGTCTGAGAAGCAGCTTCGAGTCCAGTCCGTACGCCATTTTGGTCTCTAAATCTATGACGGACGGCATAGGGCCACATAAAACAGTTATATATGTGTTTAAAAAGCATTTCCATATTTATAAATGATAGACATTAGAGGGCACAAAGCATAGTTTTGCCATAAGACAGTATTGTCTGAAGCCCCCCTACACTGTCGGAGAAGCAGCTTGGAGGCCTGTCCATACGCCATTTTTGGTCTCTAAATATATGATGGACGGCATAGCGCCATATTAAATCGATACAAATGTGTTACGGATGCAATTCTACATTCATAAATGATAGGCATTAGAGGGCACAACGCATAGTTTTGCCATAAGACAGTATTGTCTGAAGCCCCCCTACACTGTCTGAGAAGCAGCTTGGAGTCCAGTTCTTAAGCATTTTGGTCTCTAAATCTATGACGGACGGCATAGCGCCATATTAAACCGATACAAATGTGTTCCGGATGCATTTCTATATTCATAAATGATAGGCATTAGAGAGCACAACGCATAGTTTTGCCATAAGACAGTATTGTCTGAAGCCCCCCTACACTGTCGGAGAAGCAGATTGGAGGACTGTTCATACGCCATATTTGGTCTCTAAATATATGATGGACGGCATAGCGCCATATTAAACCGATACAAATGTGTTACGGATGTAATTCGATTTTCATAAATGATAGGCATTAGAGGGCACAACGCATAGTTTTGCCATAAGACAGTATTGTCTGAAGCCCCCCTACACTGTCTGAGAAGCAGTTTCGAGTCCAGTCCGCACGCCATTTTGGTCTCTAAATCTATGACGGACGGAATAGTGCCACATAAAACAGTTATATATGTGTTTAGAAAGCATTTCCATATTTATAAATGATAGGCATTAGAGGGCACAAAGCATAGTTTTGCCATAAGACAGTATTGTCTGAAGCCCCCCTGCACTGTCGGAGAAGCAGCTTGGAGGCCTGTCCATACGCCATTTTTGGTCTCAAAATATATGATGGACGGCATAGCGCCATATTAAACCGATACAAATGCGATACGGATGCAATTCTACATTCATAAATGATAGGCATTAGAGGGCACAACGCATAGTTTTGCCATAAGACAGTATTGTCTGAAGCCCCCCTACACTGTCTGAGAAGCAGCTTGGAGGCCTGTCCGTACGCCATTTTTGGTCTCTAAATATAAGATGGACGGCATAGCGCCATATTAAACCGATACAAATGTGTTAAGGATGTAATTCGACTTTCATAAATGATAGGCATTAGAGGGCACAACGCATAGTTCTGCCATAAGACAGTATTGTCTGAAGCCATTGACACTGTCTGAGAAGCAGCTTGGAAGCCAGTCTTTACTCCATTTTTGGTCTCTTAACCTATGACGGACGGCATAGGGCCAAATAAAACAGTTATGAATGTGTTCCGGATGCATTTCTATATTCATAAATGATTGGCATTAGAGGGCACAAAGATGGCGTTCGGACTGGACTCCAAGCTTCTTCTCAGACAGTGTCGTGGGGCTTCAGACAATACTGTCTTATGGCAAAACTATGCGTTGTGCCCTCTAATACCTATCATTTATGAATATAGAAATGCATCCGGAACACATTCATAACTGTTTCATATGGCCCTATGCCGTCCGTCATAGGTTAAGAGACCAAAAATGGCGAACGGACAGACCTCCAAATTGCTTCTCAGACAGTGTATGGGGGCTTCAGACAATACTGTCTTATGGCAAAACTATGCGATGTGCCCTCTAATGTCTATCATATATGAATATGGAAATGCTTCCTGAACACATTTGTATAGGTTTTATATGGCGCTATTCCGTCCATCATACATTTAGAGACCAAAATGGTGTTCGGGCTGGACTCCAACCTGCTTCTCAGGCAGTATAGTGGGGCTTCAGACAATACTGTCTTATGGCAAAACTATGCATTGTGCCCTCTAATGCCTATCATTTATGAAAATGAAAATTCTTCCCGATCACATTTGTATCGGTTTTATATGGCCCTATGCCGTCCGTCATAGCTTAAGAGACCGAAAATGGCGAATGTACTGGCCTCCAAGCTGTTTTCAGACTGTGTAGGGGGGTTTCAGACAATACTGTCTTATGGAAAAAAACTATGCATTGTACCCTCTAATGCCTATCATTTATAAATATGAAAATGCTTTCTAAACACATTCATAACTGTTTTATGTGGCCCTATGCCGTCCGTCATAGATTTAGAGACCAAAAATGGCGTACGGACTGGACTCAAAGCATCTTCTCAGACAGTGTAGGGGGTTTCAGACAATACTGTCTTATGGCAAAACTATACGTTGTGCCCTCTAATATCTATCATTTATAAATATGAAAATGCTTTCTAAACACATTTATAACTGTTTTATGTGGCCCTATGCCGTTCGTCATAGATTTAGAGACCAAAAATGGCGTAAGGATTGGACTCCAAGCTGCTTTTCAGTCAGTGTAAGGGGCTTCAGACAATACTGTCTTATGGCAAAACTATGCTTTGTGCCCTTTAATGCCTATCATTTATAAATATAGAAATGCATCCGGAAAACATTCATAACTGTTTTATTTGGCCCTATGCCGTCCGTCATAGGTTAAGAGACCAAAAATGGCGTAAAGACTGGCCTCACCAAGCTGCTTCTCAGACAGTGTCAATAGCTTCAGACAATACTGTCTTATGGCAAAACTATGCGTTGTGCCCCCTAATGCCTAATCATTTGTGACCCTCTCTCACAAAATCAGTCTTAACTCGCATTTTGGATGTTTTGACATATATACATTTCTGAAAACTACAATGTTTGCTGATAACTGTGATATATGACTGTATGCTGTAGTGCAAATATTGTAGAAGTTGTTAGTGTTTAAAGTTGTTAAAGCCTCCGGTGGCCATTTTGAGAAAACAGCCTGGGAAGTTTCTGTGTGCAGCATAATTGGGGCTAAGGGCAGACTTTTAAAATCATTTTAAACCTATTTAGTGGCATTTTTCATGATAAAGATTTTAACCATACGATACTTTGGTGTATGTAGAATACATTTCTGCAAAAAAGTGAAAATGACCCAGATTGACCCCCACCACATATTATTGCGTGTATTGCTGATCGGCTCCCTGCGAGTTAAGACTGGTTTCGTGAGAGAGGGTCACATTTATGAATATAGAAATGCATGCGCAACACATTTATAACTGTTTTATTTGGCCCTATGCCGTCCGTCATAGGTTAAGAGACCAAAAATGGCGTAAGGACTGGCCTCCAAGCTGCTTCTCAGACAGTGTCAAGGGCTTCAGACAATACTGTCTTATGGCAAAACTATGCGTTGTGCCCTCTAATGCCTATCATTTGTGAATATGGAAATGCTTCCTGAACACATTTTTATAGGTTTAATATGGTGCTATGCCGACCATTTTGCATTTAGAGACAACAATGATGTACAAACTGGCCTCCTAGCTGCTTCTCAGATAGTGTAGGGGCGCTTTAGACAATAATGTCTTATGGTAAAACTATGCGTTGTGCCTTCTAATGCATATAATTTATGAATATAGAAATGCATCCGGAACACATTCATATCTGTTTTATATGGCCTTATGCCGTTCGTCATAGGTTTAGAGACCAAAAATGGCGTAAAGACTGACCTCCACGCTGCTTCTCAGACAGTGTAGGGGGGGCTTCAGACAATACTGTCTTATGGCAAAACTATGCGTTGTGCCCTCTAATGCCCATCATTTATAAATATGGAAATGCTTCCTAAACACATTTGTAACTGTTTTATATGGCCCTATGTCATCCATCACTTATCTCGGTGTCCCGTGATTACGTCCCTTGGCGAATTGCCTATTTTTGGTATTTTGTCATGGTCGGTATATCATACTTTGGCTGCTAAGATTGTTGGCTGCTCTCTGCTGGCTGCTAAGATAGTTGGCTGCCCTCTGCTGGTCCATCATGGCAGAATTGTATAACAAACCAAGGGGAATTACTCAGCGCTGGACAGAACAATTAGATCCCCTGCCCCCGCCTATCAGGCACCCATTCGCCAGCCCACAGAGAAATACGCAGGTATAGAACAAGACGATCATCTACATCCCTAAAAAGGATGCATCAGGTCTCTTATATAACCCATGTCTTTCTCCGGAACTTAGGAAGTAGGCAGGAGAAACATACATACACAAACACGAAGGTGCATTACTATATGTGGTCGGGTAAATACCCTGAATTCCCACAGTAGATGCACAGAACATTACACAACAATGTAACGATACAAATTTGCCTCGAGTTATACTGAGATACTCACAAACTAGATAGGTGAGGCTAGCGCTGGCAGAATTGTATAACAAACCAAGGGGAATTACTCAGCGCTGGACAGAACAATTAGATCCCCTGCCCCCGCCTATCAGGCACCCATTCGCCAGCCCACAGAGAAATACGCAGGTATAGAACAAGATGATCATCTACATCCCTAAAAAGGATGCATCAGGTCTCTTATATAACCCATGTCTTTCTCCGGAACTTAGGAAGTAGGCAGGAGAAACATACATACACAAACACGAAGGTGCATTACTTCGTGTTTGTGTATGTATGTTTCTCCTGCCTACTTCCTAAGTTCCGGAGAAAGACATGGGTTATATAAGAGACCTGATGCATCCTTTTTAGGGATATAGATGATCGTCTTGTTCTATACCTGCGTATTTCTCTGTGGGCTGGCGAATGGGTGCCTGATAGGCGGGGGCAGGGGATCTAATTGTTCTGTCCAGCGCTGAGTAATTCCCCTTGGTTTGTTATACAATTCTGCCAGCGCTAGCCTCACCTATCTGGTTTGTGAGTATCTCAGTATAACTCGAGGCAAATTTGTATCGTTACATTGTTGTGTAATGTTCTGTGCATCTACTGTGGGAATTCAGGGTATTTACCCGACCACATATAGTAATGCACCTTCGTGTTTGTGTATGTATGTTTCTCCTGCCTACTTCCTAAGTTCCGGAGAAAGACATGGGTTATATAAGAGACCTGATGCATCCTTTTTAGGGATGTAGATGATCGTCTTGTTCTATACCTGCGTATTTCTCTGTGGGCTGGCGAATGGGTGCCTGATAGGCGGGGGCAGGGGATCTAATTGTTCTGTCCAGCGCTGAGTAATTCCCCTTGGTTTGTTATACAATTCTGCCAGCGCTAGCCTCACCTATCTGGTTTGTGAGTATCTCAGTATAACTCGAGGCAAATTTGTATCGTTACATTGTTGTGTAATGTTCTGTGCATCTACTGTGGGAATTCAGGGTATTTACCCGACCACATATAGTAATGCACCTTCGTGTTTGTGTATGTATGTTTCTCCTGCCTACTTCCTAAGTTCCGGAGAAAGTCATGGGTTATATAAGAGACCTGATGCATCCTTTTTAGGGATGTAGATGATCGTCTTGTTCTATACCTGCGTATTTCTCTGTGGGCTGGCGAATGGGTGCCTGATAGGCGGGGGCAGGGGATCTAATTGTTCTGTCCAGCGCTGAGTAATTCCCCTTGGTTTGTTATACAATTCTGCCAGCGCTAGCCTCACCTATCTGGTTTGTGAGTATCTCAGTATAACTCGAGGCAAATTTGTATCGTTACATTGTTGTGTAATGTTCTGTGCATCTACTGTGGGAATTCAGGGTATTTACCCGACCACATATAGTAATGCACCTTCGTGTTTGTGTATGTATGTTTCTCCTGCCTACTTCCTAAGTTCCGGAGAAAGACATGGGTTATATAAGAGACCTGATGCATCCTTTTTAGGGATATAGATGATCGTCTTGTTCTATACCTGCGTATTTCTCTGTGGGCTGGCGAATGGGTGCCTGATAGGCGGGGGCAGGGGATCTAATTGTTCTGTCCAGCGCTGAGTAATTCCCCTTGGTTTGTTATACAATTCTGCCAGCGCTAGCCTCACCTATCTGGTTTGTGAGTATCTCAGTATAACTCGAGGCAAATTTGTATCGTTACATTGTTGTGTAATGTTCTGTGCATCTACTGTGGGAATTCAGGGTATTTACCCGACCACATATAGTAATGCACCTTCGTGTTTGTGTATGTATGTTTCTCCTGCCTACTTCCTAAGTTCCGGAGAAAGACATGGGTTATATAAGAGACCTGATGCATCCTTTTTAGGGATGTAGATGATCGTCTTGTTCTATACCTGCGTATTTCTCTGTGGGCTGGCGAATGGGTGCCTGATAGGCGGGGGCAGGGGATCTAATTGTTCTGTCCAGCGCTGAGGAATTCCCCTTGGTTTGTTATACAATTCTGCCAGCGCTAGCCTCACCTATCTGGTTTGTGAGTATCTCAGTATAACTCGAGGCAAATTTGTATCGTTACATTGTTGTGTAATGTTCTGTGCATCTACTGTGGGAACTGATTCAGGGTATTTACCCGACCACATCAAGTAATGCACCTTCGTGTTTGTGTATGTATGTTTCTCCTGCCTACTTCCTAAGTTCCGGAGAAAGTCATGGGTTATATAAGAGACCTGATGCATCCTTTTTAGGGATGTAGATGATCGTCTTGTTCTATACCTGCGTATTTCTCTGTGGGCTGGCGAATGGGTGCCTGATAGGCGGGGGCAGGGGATCTAATTGTTCTGTCCAGCGCTGAGTAATTCCCCTTGGTTTGTTATACAATTCTGCCAGCGCTAGCCTCACCTATCTGGTTTGTGAGTATCTCAGTATAACTCGAGGCAAATTTGTATCGTTACATTGTTGTGTAATGTTCTGTGCATCTACTGTGGGAATTCAGGGTATTTACCCGACCACATCAAGTAATGCACCTTCGTGTTTGTGTATGTATGTTTCTCCTGCCTACTTCCTAAGTTCCGGAGAAAGACATGGGTTATATAAGAGACCTGATGCATCCTTTTTAGGGATGTAGATGATCGTCTTGTTCTATACCTGCGTATTTCTCTGTGGGCTGGCGAATGGGTGCCTGATAGGCGGGGGCAGGGGATCTAATTGTTCTGTCCAGCGCTGAGTAATTCCCCTTGGTTTGTTATACAATTCTGCCAGCGCTAGCCTCACCTATCTGGTTTGTGAGTAGCTTGATTGTGCGCTTAGCCCTGAAGGTCACGTTTAGGAAGTTCAGGCGGTGCAAGGCCCCGTGTTTTTAAAAATAATTTTTGCCTTGTTTGAAAATTTGCAGTTGGGCTGAATGTGGGAATTTGCTGGAAATTTGTGGTTAGCTGAGAGGAGACATGTTTGGTGCTTTGATTCATACCATCCTGAGCTTATCCAGTGGACATTTGTGGGCCTATGTTGAGTTGCCTTTGACGTAGTGATTTGAGGGGCACACTGATTTCAGCTGTGCTTGGGTGTGGGGTTGGTAAGGAACCAGTTTCATAGCCAAGAAATGAGACGGGTCATGTGCTGTATTTTTTGGTATTTTGTGTATGCAGCTGGTGGGCGGTAGTGTTTTTTTTTATAGGGAATTGAACAATTAGGGGACGACTGGGACTGACTAAGGCTAAGAGACTGGGCAGTACGGAAACAGCACTGTGGTCCGTGGCCTGAAGAAAACAGCCAGCTTTAGCAGCCACTGAAACCGGAAGCGTCAAATAGTAGTTTGTACCAGCTTATGCCAAAACCGCGCTAACAGCTCGTCACATGCACTCTCAGCATTCAGATTCAGTGGGACGGACAGGCTGACAGAAGTACCCCTACGCTGAGACTGACTCTACTTCCGACCCAACAAAATCTGAATAATAAAAGCACCTTTTTTTTTTTTTAATATTTATTTTTGTTGTTGCAATTTCACATGTAAAAAAACACTTGGCGGCAAGTCATTACTGACAAACTTTTTGGTGTTTTAACCTGTGCTGGACGGGACAGGGCCATATAAAACATTTATAAATGTGTTCAGGAAGCATTTTAGTATAACAAAATGCTGGTCATTAGAGGGCACAACGCATTGTTTAGAGATAGATATAATGAGTGGACTGAAGCTTCATTATCATAATGACTGAGTTAACCCTCTTAATATTAACTTTATGACCCTCCTTACCCATGTTCCCCCGCACAGAGTAAATACCATCGGAAGTTACCACTCAAACATTGATATTAAAACATTTACAATTTATGTTTCCCCACAGAGAGAGAGAGAGACAATAGGAGACCCGTAAGACAATGAATTCAATAATGCCGCATCAGTCATTAAATTACGTCATTTTTAATATTAAATTTTTTTACCCCATTACACCCCCGTTATTACCGAATCAACCCTTTGATTTTTAAAAACTGACGAGCATTACCGATGCGGCCTTATTGATCTGATTATCTTACGGGTCTCCTATTGTCTCTCTCTATAACTATTGTCTCTGTCAACACCTAATGACCTTAATTAATTAACAAATTACGGTCATTAACATCCACACTGCCGTTTCTCTCAAATCGAACCAAAATCCTGACAGCGCACTCTGTAATAAATTAATGACATTTTACACACACCCCTGTCAGAGTCGATTTTCTCAAGTAGAACTTTATACGTTACTAACAAGTTACAACTAACTTTTAGGAACCTGCAGAGGTAACCTTTAAGTTAGTTATCATAAGAACTTATTAATTACTTATCATAAGAACTTATTAATTTCTTACTGTAAGTTCTTATAAGTTCTTACAACAACTTGACTTAAGTCACAACTTACTCGGTCAGATTTGTCAAGATACAAGGACAATAAAAAAAACTTTTTTTTCTCAATAATACTCTGGTGGTGGTGCTGATAATCAATCAGGCACAAGTGGTGTAAATGACGTGTCATCTCTCTGCGAAGCATATGACAAAAATATTGATTGATTACCAAATCTGATTTTTATTTGCTTAAAAGATTGTGTAGTTTTTCTGTGGTTTCCTGAACTCCGATCTGTTTTCCCATCTCTAAAAAACTAGCTTTTAGTTCTTCAACATTCACGGGAGATTGACTACGCATTTTATTCTGGATTTCAGACTTCTGTTTTTTGTAATTATTTAAATCATCCTGGACTCGCTTAAATTCATCATCATCAATAAAATTATCGTTCAATGCCTTACTGATAATAAGTTTCATACTGCTCAGCTTTGCACCAGCCAAAGTACTCAATGCTTCATGTTTCTGTAATTTCGTGTGAAACCTCTTGTTTAAGGCTTCCAAACCAAAACAAGTCAGGCATGTAGCAACGCTAACACCCTCAACTGCAATTCCAATTAAACTTCCAATTCCTGTGGCAAACAGAACAATACCCCCTACAGAACAACCAGCCGAAACTGCACCAATAGCCATTGAAGTATTTTGTACAGAATTGAAAACAGTCTTATACCTCCTTTTGCATCTCGAGTACCTCGCCTCTTCACTTTCCAAATATTTAATTGCTTCTGTAATATTATTTAATCTGAATGCGTCTGCCTGTAATGTTTTATCTGATGCAATTGGCATATGTGGATCAAGCACAAACGATGACACAGTCTCAGTCGTCGGTAGTTGTGGATAGAAGTTTACCATTTTTTTTATTGTCAAATATTTTTTTTATTTAATCAGCAATTACATTTTGCAACTCATCAAGAGTATATAATTTGCTAGCATAATAAAACGAAACAAGATCAATGTGTTCAAGGTTTATGTAACTTAGACGAACAAAAGTTGTTTTGTCGACCACCACCTTGACAGCTGGAATACTGCTCGAAACATTAATAACATCTACATTTTTTAAAATAGCAATAAAGACCTTTGTTGATTCTGATACTGTTTCATCCCATGTAAGTTTTATTCCCTGTGCAATATTTGCCTCTTTCACAGAAGCTATAGATCTCAAGATAATTTCAAATACTATTGTCGCTTCTCTAGCCACGACTAAGCTTGCTGGCATAAACACAACAGAAGTATCTGATCTTCCCTTTCTAGTTGTAAGAAGATACCGTCGTTTCTCATAATTTTCAACTTTCAGTTTATCTCTGCTATTGTTGTCTGGGGCAAAACTTGGAACAAGGCTTACAATCAGCGGCCCAGAGTTAACAACTTTCCTAAACACTAAGGCACCTTCGTCATCAGTGTATACATAAGGACTAATAAATTCAATCTTTATGTCCCAGTCAATTACGGGTGCTGGTGCCGGCACAGGTGAAACAACCCACTTGTTTCCCACATGTATTAAGTTGTAGGGTACATTATTTACAAGAGTAGGCACAACTGGTACAGTAACATCACGCAGCTGACCAAGTTTAGGAATCTGTCTTTCACCGTCTTTCATGTCAACAATTACTTTTTGCTTGTACATACCAGTCGAATCAAGTTCAAAACCATATATTTCTCCAATTTCCCCTTCCTTCTCAAAATCCTGTACGTCTGCCAAAACTTTCAACTCTGTTACTGGACATGCAACTGGTATGATTCTCGGCTTTGGACCACCACTCATTTTTATAAACAAAAATAAAATTATTTAATTTCCAACACAACACTAAAATCATGCATTACAACTGGTTTGTTATCCTGATTAGTTACAGATATACACAGTGACTCAAAGAAACTAGAACCTAATTTCTTAAACTGCGCAGGAAATCTAACAACCACACTTTCGCAATAGGGTGCAGTTCCAGTTGGCAAGCATCTCAACAAAGTTGAAGGCTTTCCATTGTGAACATTCTCAGTTGTGTTCAGTTCTTTCAAATAAACATTAGTACTGTGTGTACTGACAAATGAACAGGATATCTTCCAATTATTTTTTCTTTTTTGGGCTTAAATTTTAATCCTGCTTCATAAGACCAATCATCATCACCACTAACAGCTACAATACCAATATCAAATTTGGATAAAAAACCTAATAGTATTAAAAGTTTGTCTGTTAATATAAGCTGACTATCTTTTGGAAATTCGAATGTAACAAGCAAGTTAGCCGGATTTAAAGTTGCTTTAATTTTATACATATCTTGTAAAAATTCAGCTATAGTACAAAAGTCGTAATACCCAGGCTGTAAGTGATTAGCACCCCAACTTGTACGACCTATCATTCCATGTACAGAATATTCACCATCATCTGTGACATTAAACCATTTTACTGTATAGAACATTTCATGGATAGCTACAGACTTCTTACCATCACGATTATCAATCCCATTAGTTAACCACACTGGTTTGCTTGTGTCAAGATTTGTTAAAGCTGAGGTGCAATGAGAAAAACCCGCCCAGCGCGTGTTTTAAAAAAACTCTACAGGACCCAGCTTGGGCCCTGCCCCTAAGTGGGTCAAATCGGTTCGTAACACAGTTGACGGAGTTGGCAACTGCGTATCCCGAGCTTGCAAAACTCTCGGAAAACGACAGACCACTTCCTGTTGCACGGAAAACATCGCGATTAGCAGATCGGACAACAGCAGACGATTCTGTGACACTTTGAAACTGACCAACAGCCACGGATTTTACGCGTTGGGGACTATGATGGCAGAATGTACGGCTGTACATGCTGTAAGTATGACTCCTGACACTTTGTAGTTGTGAACGAATTTTTTCAACACGTACCCCCAGTCCAATATAGGCTAATATAAATAAATAAAGAAGCATTGTGATGTACAACCAACACAGTAAATTGGATGAGAGAGAGAGAGAGAGAGAGAGAGAGAGAGAGAGAGAGAGAGAGAGAGAGAGAGAGAGAGAGAGAGAATCGACTGTTTACATAGATGCCAAAAGATACAAGGTCGCCATGGGACGAGCTGAATTTTAGTAGCTGCCCTTCGTATGGAGAAATTTTTTCGCTGTAGGCCACTCCAGATGAAAAGATATAACAACAAACACAAAACGACAAATAACCCCTCCTTCCTCACCCTTCCGATATCGAATAAAGCTTCAGGCTGTGCTGTGTAACTTACGGATAGCTCGGCCTGGTCCATATCCAGTGTGCGTCCAGGCAAGACACAAATGGCCTGCTCTGTCCGTCGGGTGGTCGAGTGTCGTCTGCTACTGTTGCTGTCAGTAAAAATATCGCTGGTTTAGATCAGTGATCGCGGTGCCCACTCCGCGCTGCATACAGGAAGTGGCCTGTCTTTTTCACGGGAGTTTTGCCAGCACGACAAACGCAGTTGAAAACTGAGTCAACTGAGTTCCAAACCGGTTTGCCGAAGTTAGCCGAACGTTCACGACAGGGCCCTCGCTGGGTCCTGCAAAGTTTTTTTAAAACACGTGCGGGGCGGAGTTTTTTGACTGTTTCTCAGCTTTAAGGTAATAAACATTTTTATTATCTCATATAAAAAGAAGAATGGAATTTAAATCACCAATCATTACCACAACAAACGCATTTCAATTTAATGAGAATGCCAAATATAATGTCGCACCTACTTATGAACAGAAAATAATTCAACTAAATCAGCTTGACATAGCTGTAAGTGAACAAGATCTATTTCAAGTCAAAGTACCAAATCCGTTTGACCATTACCTAAACCCTCCAATAACAGATGATGCTACTGCAAGAAAGTGGTCTTCAAGTCCACTACAGATGTTTCAAAATCAACTTAACTTTGCTATAATATGTTCTACTACAGACTGCGGTGTTTCATTCACAGACCATTTGAATCACTCAAACAAACTTATTAGATCTGTCTACCGTTTCCACACATATTACTAGCTTAGACGTATACTGTCAGAACTTCATACACCAGTACCAACTGAATCTAGTTTCAACAGGTTTAACAACCCCATGGATATGAAAGCATTTGAACGCATATGTAATGAATTTAACATAAGCACTGGTCCCCGTGCCGGGTATGACTTTACACAAAAACTTGATGATCACAATGGTATGGGTACATTGTATTATGCTATGAGTCACAGACAATACCCTCAAGATTACTACCCCGGTTACACTTCATTCTCATCAAAATCACAAGTCTGGTTAGGTTCCATTGAACAGAAACAGTCTAATGCGTGGACCACATTTATTTTAGACAAGAGTGACGGGTTTACTCATGCAGGAGTCGAGCGCGTAAATGAGTCTATCAGAAATATGTCTGGTGTATACTAGGTGCACAATCACTAACAAAATCAAACATTTTGAATGGAAGTGGCAAATTTGAAGCACAAAAACAGTTTCTTGCTAATCTTGAAGATTCAATTAATTCAGTGGTTGATCTCCCATCAAGCATACAGCGCTACCAAGACGTTCTCAGATATGCCAGATCAAAAGTTGACTTTGTAGTTGGCATCGGGTTATACATGTTGCCGTCTGATCTTCAACTCCAAATGGGGACGATCACAAATTATAATAATGAAATCATTGTTGCAGGTCGTGATCAAAAATTAGGACTCAATCAATCTGTAAACTTAGGAGCAACAACCACGCATGTTCAGTCATTAAAATCATTACAGACGGTAACACCCCCGGCCCCGGCCCCAACACCGGCACCCATACAACCAGTACAGTCAGCCCCGGACACACATGAGTCAGAGAAAACTGCATTGGTAATAGTCCTAACGGGATTAGGGGTTTTACTTCTTTATCTGTTTCATTAAATAACCCACCATTAACCCTCCTACTGTAACCAAAAAGACCCACACATGTTCTGCCATAAACCCTACTACCTTCGCTGCTGTAGTAATAAGCCAACTGACAACTGTGCCTATAATACCAGGCAAAGCGTCCATTGCTTTCAGAGCCAATTTCTTAAGCAAGTCTGATATGTGAGACAGTTGTTTCTTTACCCATGACTGTAAATCTTTTGGGTCTGTTGGAGCCGGGGGGCCTGGTGGTGCTGGCGGACCTGACGGTGCCGGGGTTGGACCCCCACCACCCCCAGCACCAGAGACAGCTAACACAACAGTACTGATAATAAGCCCAAGAGCAGTAATTAAACTTGCAATTGTGATACCCTGTTCTCTGAAAAGTGTTTTCAATCTCTCAGCCAGAGTAGTGTCTTCGTGAAGTATTTTCTGAATAGTTTCTCTAATCCTGTTGACTTGTGTTTTCAGTTTTTGTCTTCCAATACTAATTGTTTCTAACCTTCCCGATCTTTCTATCTGCAAATCATTTAATCTGTGTTGGATTCTTTCTTTCATTTCTGTGTCAAGATTTCCATTGTCTGCGGTAGCCAGTTTCTCTTTTTCACGTTCTATGTGTTTATCAAGCTCACCCAGTTTGGCTACATTATTTACCATCTCACCTCTTATTGTCTGTAATGATTTATCCAAGCCAATTATCTCTCTCATTGACAAAGGTGGATCATCTATTGTTTTTATAGCATCATTTATTTGTCCTTCAGTAAATGAGGTTTCTTGTATCACTGTGTTTGCTATTTCTGGTAGGCTTGTTACTGGTGCCATTTCAATTTGTTGCCCTGTTGGCAACTTTGTTTGCGTGTCATGGAGGGCACTAACAAGATGCGGCGTGACAGGAGACCCTCCAATTCCAAGTTGACGCAAGGCGCCAACACCACCTTCATTTTTGATTGTACTTAAAGCCCTAAACTTACCAGGGTCTTTTTTATTAGTCAATAGTACTTTTCCTTTGTCAACAGTATTTAAATATAAATGACCCTTGCCATCAAGTTCAAACTGATTAGGATCTATGTTGTCTGGGCGGCCACCAACATGATCATAAAACAAGTTCACTTTGGTTTCTAAAAGTTCGTGATGTAAACTGTAAGTATTTCTTGTACCAGTCATTCCAGTCATATCTGACATATCTGTTGTATTGCCAAAATCATTCATGTCATTCATTTCAAAATCTTCATGATTAAATCCTCCCGCTGCCATTGTTTTATTAATTTAATATTTTTTATTGTGCATAATAAAAATGACACAGACCTACGGATCAAAGTTAGACCCATACAGAAAACTACGTGAGCCTCTTGGTGTTAAGGGCATTAGACAATCAATCGTCATCACAAACAACCCAAGTACCATAGATCAGAACCAAACTCTTACAGTCAAGTTTCCAAACCTTGGTCCCAGTGACGTTATTGTTCCTGGCACTGCACGCCTTGCATTTAATATTGAACTATCATCAGACACAGACATAAAAGGACACTAGTTAACAATCTTGGTAGAGCAATTGTTAGCACTATTAAAGTAAAACTTGAAGGACAGGAAGTGTTTAGTCTTGACGATGCAGATGTGTTTTACTGTTACAAAGATTTGTGGCTCACAAGAGAAGAACGAGAGGATCGTATTTACCAAGGCATACAGTCAGATAATGTTGGTAAACTTTGAATCGATGCTGGTGATAAGGTAACTACTGGGGTAGCCAAGGAAGTTATTATAGCAAAAACATATGGAAACAGATTTTACATTCCACTTGAGTTTGAAATCCTAACAGCTCATTTGCCTTATTATCAAGAGGCACTGAATGACCGTCTGAGCTTTGAACTAACTTTCAATGACTACTTCAAAGTTATAAAATCATCTGATCTCAATGCAACATATAAGATCTCTAACATTTCTTTGGAATATGAAATTGTCACACACACTGAACTAGCTAGACTCATACAAAATCAGTACCAGTCAAGACTTCCAATTTATTATGACCGAGTGATTAGACATAGTTTAATGCATAAAGACAAGAGCAACCCGATGTGGAACATAAACTTGAACACACCTGCTAGGTCACTGAAAGGTATATTTATGTTGTTTGTTGAACCAGCAGGCCCATACAAAAGAGATTCAGAAAAATTCTATAATCCAAAGATTACACATTTGTCTTGTAGAATCGAAGGCCGTCCTAATCAAGTGTATGCTTCAGGTTTGTTACCTTATCAACACTACGATGAGATCACAAAGTATTTTGCGGGTGGAAGGATTAGAGATAAACCTGCAAACATTGCGTGCAAAGATTTACATCTGTATGACGTAAGGATTGGTCAATACCTTACAAATAAGTATGCTCTTTGGTTAGACCTTCGTAGTACGGACGACGACTATCTTCATGGGTCAGGACGAAAGGTTGAGAACGGCAGTGACGGGATTACAATTCAGATACAAAAAAAGGTTGAATCCGCTGCAGCAATAAATATATATTTGTACCTGATATATGACGCACAACTGAGCATAAAAGAGAGCAGACTAAAGGGTGTCATGTATTAAATTATATTGTGTATTAAAATGAACCGGAGCTTAATGACACTCGACCCACACTGTGGATTGTTTTGTGGTGCCACAGGGTGTGGTAAAACTTAATTTGTTCTTAACCTCTTACAAACAAGATACATCCATCATTTTGAAAAAATTGTAATATTCTGTCCTACAATCAAACACAACAAAGCTTATCACAACCGTTTATTCATTTGGACTGACAGCAACATCTACTTAGTCGACTCTGAGAAAAAAATGAATGACTACCTACAATATTTTTACAAGCAATTTGAAGGGCAGCCAACGTTGTTTATTGTTGATGACTGTTCTGCAGAGAAAGACATTGTCAAGAAGAGAAACACATTAGCAGAACTTGCCTTCAGTGGCAGACATGCAAATGTAAGTGTATGGATTCTCACTCAGAAATATAATGCTGTACTGAAAGATTTTCGAGAACAGTTAAAGTTTATCTGTTTGTTTTACTGTAAGGATCATGACAGCTTTGAAGACTGTCTCAGAGAGAACGATGTCATCCCAAATAAGCATGAACGGGATGATGTAAAAAATAAACTGAAATCAACTAAGCATCTAAAGCTCATTTTAAAGACAGATCAGCCCACAGGGTATGGGTTAGTGAATTAATTTATACATTTGTCTTGACTAATAAAAATGACAGACGGACAAATCATACAAGTGATTGATATCTCACACTGTTTCAAAGATGTTATGCACTTTACTGATTTAATAACATCACCCAAACAGACTTACATAAGCCTTTCAGCACCATCGGAAATATATGCTACATATAGTGTGACTTTGGATTATGTTGATGAGCTTCCAGATGTGGAGTGCATGACAGTTGATTTAAAGACACCTACTTTTAAAGTTAATGATACCAACTATGGTTGGTTAGGAGAAGTTTGTTATAGCATATTTAAGCAACTACGTAAACTAAATGTTCATATTAACAGTGTTACAGTTAATAAAGTGGTATTACACAAGGTGAGCCAGCGGTAATATTTTTTTATTTATTATTTTGTCGGACAAATAAAAATGACGGACAATGTTCAAAGCTCATCAGGCCCATCTGGTTTAAGAAATGTGTTTCACACAACAGATTTGCCTATATCCAATACTAATAATGTTTATGAATCAATAGAAAACTCTTTTTCTGTCATACAAGATAATCTTCTTACAGGCAGTGTGAAGATTCAGATTGTTGCTAAAATAGAATTTACTAGAGTAGACGGTGAAGTGATTGTATCATATATATCAACAAGACAACACACAGTTAACACAAGAAGAGAACTGAAGAATGTGTTTAGAGACAGACTGTTACCTGACTTCCTCCAAGCAATTGACAGTGCAAAAATTAAGGGGTCTGGTTGGCACGAAGGACATGTACATGAACTACAATTGAAGCAGTTAAGGTATCATCCTATATTAGGTAAATCATGGTTGCCACTGCCAACAGAGGTTGCAAACAAAAAGGCTGTCATTAATATTCAGAACAATGACAACCATTGTTTCATGTGGTGTGTGCTTGCTAAACTACACTTTGTAAAATTAAAACCTGAACGTGTATCTAACTACATCAAATTTGTAAATGAACTCAACTTTAGTGGCATTGAGTTCCCTGTTAAAATAGAAGACATAGATTTGTTTGAAAAACTAAATCCTGGTATATCTGTAAATGTATATGTGTGGGATAATGAGTCTGTTGACAAGTTACAACCCATTAGAGTATCACCACTTGCTCCAACCTATGGTCAGTCAGAAGATAAACATGTTGACATGTTATTAATTGGTGATGACAATAACTTTCACTACACAATTATCAGAAATATGTCACGTCTAATTCATGGGCATACAACAAAACACAATGGTAAACAGGAAGTGTGTAAAAGATGTTTACAAAGGTTCTCTTCTATTGCAGTAGCACATAAACATGTACTGCATTGTAGATCAGCTGATGATATACAGATTGTACTTAAGTATCCAGATCCTGGTAGTCAAGTATATTTTAAGAACTATGGGAATCAGCAAAAGCTGCCGTTTGTAGTGTATGCTGATTTTGAATCACTGGTTGTACCATATGAGGGTCCTGTTCCAGAGTCATTACCAAAGACTATAAAGTTGAGTGACCAAGTGGTGTGTTCTTTTGGATACATTATTGTTAGGTCAGACGGGCAGCATTCAGAACCTGTTATCTACAGGGGAGAAAATGCAGCATGTCTGTTTTTAACAGAAATGAGACATCTGTATAGTCAGGTAGTACATTATTTGGAAAAGTGTCAGATGCCTTTGGTGATGACAGAAGAAGACACACTGAAATTTGATACAGCAGAGAAGTGTTGGATTTGTGAACAACCTTTAGGAGGTGACAAAGTTCGTGACCATGATCACATAACTGGACGTTACAGAGGTGCTGCACATAACAATTGTAACTTATTATTAAAAACAGATCCTAAGACATATAAGTTACCAATCTTTTTTCACAATCTCAAAGGGTATGATTCGCATATTATCATGCAGGCTGTGGATGAGTCTTACAAAAAAATTAGTTGTATTGCCCAGACAACTGAAAAATACTTGACTTTTAGGCTGGACAACAAATTAGCATTTTATGACTCTATGCAACATTTATCTTTAGGTCTTGCTAGTTTGGCAGAAGGACTGACTGAGTATCCAATAACGAGTAAATATTTTGAGCCAGACTTGATTAAGAAAGGTGTGTATCCGTATGAGTACATTGATCACTGGGTTGTGTTTGAAGAAAGGAGACTACCACCAAAAGAGAAATTTTATTCCACACTTAATGGAAAAGGTATTTCTGACTCTGATTACCAGCACGCACTTGATGCGTGGGATAAACTAGGGTGTCAGACTATTGGTGACTATCATGACCAGTACTTGAAAGCTGACGTTTGTTTGCTAGCAGACGTATTTGAAAGTTACCGTGAGAAGGGTTTGTTACACTACAGTCTTGACCCTGCTTGTTACATAACTAGTCCTGGCATGACATGGGATGCATTTTTGAAATCCAGTAAGATATCTATAGACCTGTTGTCTGATCGTACGATGGGTGAAATGGTGGAATGTGGATTGAAGGGAGGCATTAGTATTGCTGCGAACAATTATGCCAAAGCAAATAATAAATGTATTGACGACCCGGGGTTTGACCCCTCGAGGTCAAGGTCATTCATTACGTACTTGGACGCTAATAACCTTTATGGGTTCGCAATGTGTGAATTATTGCCCTTGAAAAACTTTTGCCTGTATGATTTGTCACAGCACGACGTAACAGAGTCAGGGTTAACAAACAATATTATGAATCTTGACCGAAACGACGCGAAGGGTTGGATCTTTGAAGTAGACCTGGAGTACCCACACCATCTACATGATTATCATAATGATTATCCATTAGCTGTTGAGAAAATGAGTATGACGGGGAAAAAAGAAGACACCAAACTTGTGCCAAATTTGAATGACAAATTCAATTACGTTTGCCACTATCGCTTGTTACAGTTTTATATCAGACACGGGTTAGTACTAAAGAAAGTTCACAGTGGTATTCAATTTGATCAGAGTGCTTTCATGAAAGATTATATAATGAAGAACACAACCCTCCGTGCCAGAGACGGCAACACTGCATTTGACAAAGACTTCTTTAAACTTATGAACAATGCCTGTTTTGGAAAGACTATGGAAAATCCTCATCACCGCAAAGATGTGAGACTTGTCACAACTGAATCGGGTGCAATTAAACTTACAGGTAAGCCACAGTACACAGGGTACAAAGAGTTTCATTCATCATTGTATACAGTGTCACTCAAAAAAAAGATTGTCAAACTGGACAAGCCAGTATTCATTGGTATGGCAATTCTTGAGTTGTCAAAACTGTTGATGCTTGAATTTTATTATGATTACTTCAAACCAAAGTATCCTGAGTGCCGTCTGCTATACACTGACACTGACTCTATGATCATTGATGTGTGTACTGAAGACTTTTATGAAGACATGAAAACAGAACTACATATGTACGACACGTCTGACTACCCTAAGGATCATCCACTGTTTAGCACACAAAATAAGAAAGTGCCTGGTAAGTTTAAGGATGAACTGAATGGTGTACCAATAGTTGAGTACGTTGGACTGAGATCCAAAATGTATTCTATACTGCACCAAAAGGGAAGTCAGTCAAAAGCCAAAGGAATAAAAAAAAAAAAAACAGCAATAAAAAATAAAGACATTCGTCATGAACATTATAAGCAAGTGTTAGACGGTGCATTAATGCCTGATTGTCCAAACAAGTCACTGAGATCAAACAAACATAATCTTGAAATGATTCAAACAAATAAGAAGTCACTTGCAGTTGGAGACACAAAGCGTGTGTTTTTCAGTAAAGAAAAAGCTTATGCACCAGGTCATTACAGGCTCAAGTTATCTGAAGAAATAGTTGATGAACTGGTTGATGAATTAATTGATGAGTTAGTTACTGAAATGAGTAACGGTGTCTGGGGGAATAATCTGTAATTCTTCTCTGACAAATGCCCTTTGGGGTGCAGGGTCGTACAGGTAATATATTGTTGCGTCAGGATTGGGGACTATTTTTTTTATATTGTGTACAGTCGTAGACCAGATGGGGTCTGTCGCTCTGCGCTTCACGTCATTTTCTGATTCTCCAGGTTGATATAAATATCTCACCTGTTTAGTAAATAAACTTGTGTCGGGTGCTGGGGTTGGTCCTGTTTTTGGCTCTGTAATTGTTTTCAATTTAATAGCATCAGCAGGTTTTAAGCGTAAGCCATGACCTTCATTGTTCATTGCTTTTATCACATGTGGTAATCTCTTTACCCACTCAGTGTTACGTGTGTCATGCATGAGTTCCTTAGAATACTGGTAACTGAAAAGTCTCTCTGATAACTGTTTGTTAAAGTTCTCTACAATTGCCTGTGATCTGTGCACGCCTGGAATACCGCGTCTAACCAGTACGCCATGCTTCGCAAATAACTGATTAACTGTGCCCTTAAATTCTGATCCATCATCAACTTGAACAAGTCTGGGGTATCTTAAAGGGCCTCAACTATATATTTTTGTTAATGCTGTAGCAACTGTGGTAGCTGTTTTGTCAGATATGGGTTCAGCGTCCTTATACCTTGAAGCTATGTCAACGACAGTCAAAGCGTACTTGTATCGTTTCTTTCTTATTGTATCATGTGGTAGGAACAGGAGGTCCATTTGATGTGTGTCATTTGGGGTAGTGTTTTCAAAATGGGGTCTTGTTATTTTTCTTGGAGCAGGGAGGTATATTTGCCAAATTGCTTGTCTCTGCAACCATTGTTTGACTTGATTGAGTGTTATATCTCCGCCCACAGCGGCATGTAATTTCTGAATAGAGGTTGCTCCTTTCCAATACCCTGATGGGGAGTAATATATTTTTGATAGTTTATTTTCTACCCCGGGGTTCATTTCTTCTAGCAATATAAAGACCAGTAAAAAATACAAATGTCATTCCCACTAGAACAAAAATTATCTCCCCGTTTCTTTGTTCTGTACTCGGTTGGTAATAGTCACTTAGTTTAGGTTTTGGGATAGACATGTCATTACCTGTGACAAGATAGTATTCTCGAATTGCGTCATCGACATTAGAAAATGTATGTTGTGCGTGACCTTCAAGACGGAGTTTTTCATTGATAAAATCAAGTTTCTCAATTCTATTCTTTTCATATTCTTGTTGCGCTTGAGCGAGTTTTTCTGATGCCTCATTGTGACGTTTCATTTCTTCTGCAGATTCCTCTCTGCCTACTTTTGAAAAGAGATAATTTGAGCCGCTGAACGCCAGGGCGTTGACCATCGCGCCTCCAATTATTACTGCCAAAGTCGCCATATTTATTTTATTTACATAGAAACATTTTCGGGAATAATTCCCTGCTTGACGAGAAAGTCTTTTGTCGCAATCGATGCTGTAACAACTACAATTAGCTTAGCGCTGTCTTCAAAATCTAATCTACTCAAGTCTGCTGATTTCATTTTGAGTAGATTTTTTCCTAGCATAGAATAAGCTACTGCTAGTCCACTTATCACGGCAGAGTGATAGACAAGGTTCATTATGTTCTTTGTGTCGCTCATTTTCTTAGGCAATAAAAATTAAAATAATATTTTTATTTACTCCATATAAAATGGGTCAACGGCTTTGGATGTTACTGGTAATGTGGCGACTTCTGCTTTTGTTTTTGGAGTGTCTGATTTTTTGGTCACTGTACGAGTCTGTGGTTTGTATTTTTTGTATAATTGATAACCTACGTAACCAAATCCAACAACAAATCCGGCAACTATATATTTTGATGTTTGAGGTTCGGGGTCAGGGTCAGGGGTAGACTGGGTTGTTTGTCTCTCACTTTGATGAAGGTGTGACGGTACTGACACTGGTCCTGACGGTCCTGACGGTGGATCAGATACATGAGTCTTTTCTGTTTGTGCCTTAAGCTGTATTTTTTTTTGTCTATTATATTCGGCTAATCTTTTTCCAGCCTCAACCCTGCCTGAACTTTTAGTCTTCGTCACATTTTGAACCTGTGTCAAAACAGGGTCGGGGTTCGGTTGTGGAGTCGTCTGGGTTTCATCCATTTTCTTCTACAGTAAAATTTAATTTTGAAAAATCAATATGACTCCCAGTAACAAGTAATGTTACCACAGGTGCAAGGTAATTTCCAAACTTGTAAAACATGAGGCATGCTAATTTGCCTATTGAACTTGAAACAATAGGATTGCTTTCAAGGTCGTGTGATAGGCTGTCACTATCTACAGGTAGAAAGTGACTCACTGCTTTTGTGTATAGGCAGACAAGAGATCGACTCAAATCACGAGTCATTAGTGAAGCAATGTGGTTTTCATATTTCGCATGAAGTTTATTCAAATCATCAGCCAAGAGAGATTCAATATCTTCTGTCATGTATTGTTTCCCGAGATAAGCTTTTGACTTGCCCGAAACAACTACAGACAAAAGACGTTGTTTTTTTCGAGTCTAAGTCTTTGTTTTCTACAGCATTGATATCATTCAGTAATAACAATTCAGCTGAATTCATTTATAATGTAATTAATTTTTTTTATATAAAATCAAAATTGCAGGTAATTTTGAAATTTGTTATCAAGCAAAATCATGTTTTTCTAGGAAGTTACACTGAACAGTAACTACATACGTTTTCACCAGTCAGCTATGTAGTCAATAGTTTTTGAGTTTACCCCAGACAAGAAGACTTGTCTGTCCTTTAAGAGCTATTATGTCTAACAGTGGGCTTATAAATGGCATGCTTCACAGATTAAGAGGCCCTTGCCACTCTAACTAGCTGAGAGGAGACTGCCTTAAAACAATGAATGTGACACGTGTTGCCTTTCATTTTTATTCATTCCCCTGTTATAAACCTAATAACATACCTCATGCTCACCATTGTGAATATTATCAATGCATTTTTTAGTCAAGATGTAACGCCGGTTGGCATTCACTTGGCAGTGGGCCTGAAATGTCTTACAAATCAATTGTGATGTCATGTGTAGTGACCCTGCCCAACCTAAAGGTCTCCATGTTAAAGCAAACAAACCCCACACAGTCAATGTAATGATCTTATTATCAAATCAAACCTGTTTACCCACCTGTTCACACGCTAGCATAAAGCCCTTTTGTAAGGTGATCACAGCTCTTGACACCTGCTATTCAATTTCAGACATGTTATGGGGATATTCCCTTCAGTCAATACAGGCCCCAAAAATAGTCTCATCAGGTTGTTCCTCATTAAGATATGCATAAAGTTTTGGAAAGATCAAGATCAATTTTCAGTTACAGGCATGACTGGATAGGACTGATCATTGCCAGTTAGTGTTAATTTGACCGGATGGGGGGTTTGTTTGCCTGTTGAGCTGTTATAATTTATGCAAAGTGCTTTTTACCGGATGAGATGATATGACGTCAGCTCTGTAAACCGGTGGGTCATGTGTGTGTGTGTGTGTGTGTGTGTGTGTGTGTGTGTGTGTGTGTGTGTGTGTGTGTGTGTGTGTAATAATAAAACCAAGAAAAATTAAAATAAATAAATAAATAAATAAATTAAAAATACATATCTCTTTTTCTAAAAATAAATCTATGAGAAAAAAATTATAATTTTTTTTTTTTTTTTAGTTTTTTTTTTTGTTTTGTTTTTTTTGTTTTTGATAAAAGGGCTGCTTGTTGACCTTGCACCTGCTTTCACAGGAATCGATGTAACCCGGGTTAACTCATGCGCTATTAACCCCCTATGGAGAGGGTTAACCCTGGTGGGTAGCGCATTCACCTTTTCCTGTGAAAGCCCTGTAGTGTAGTGTAGAGGGTCAACTGGACGCCGCGATCGGGAAACGAACCCGGCACAGTGAAGTTAGTTTGATCAATACTAAGCCTCACTAAACCAGCGATCTATCCTCTCGGCCACTTCGCAGTCCCAAAGAAACTTAGGTTGTTTATGTATTTATGTTTGGCTTTTGACTGAAATCCTGAAAAGCAGTGCTCATGAGAATCTAACTAAGATAAAATCTTAAGAATCTAAACCTACAAAGAAAGAGGCTCCTGAGAATCTAAGTCTTTTGCAAGAATAATCCCTGGTTTTTACCTCCTCAAAGGGAGGAAGTCAGATGTGTCTGAGTCAGGTGCTTTTTGAATAATCTTGTAACATGTTATTTTAAGATAACCTTGGCATTGGTGGCAAGTTCCTGAGAAAATATCATTGAGAAAATAGTTCCTCTGTGTGTGTGTGTGTGTGTGTGTGTGTGTGTGTGTGTGTGTGTGTGTGTGTGTGTGTGTGTGTGTGTGTGTGTGTGTGTAGACAAAAGAGGTAAAATGGGTGACTGTCTTTACCATCCTTATGGAAAATGGTGGGGGTGTATAATTCTGGGTTCCCAAGTCAGACACCCATTTTTTCTGAGGGTTGTTTCTGCATTGTCTTGCGGTAAAGATTCATAAAATGTAAAAAAATCCGTTTTTCTCATTTTGGCGTTAACACATGCACTTTTGTGTTTAACAGACACGCCGGTAGTGTGTTTGAAAACTTGTCCCTCCCAGCAATGTATGTGTTGTGCACACAGAACCCTGAAAATGAGCATGTATCATGTATTACATCACCCTTCTCAGCTATAAATAACTTCATAGCTGATATGGGTCAGGGGGGATATTTTGTTGTTTCAGGGTGTAAATTGTTGATGTTTCTACAAAATTAGGTTTGTTATTTGAGGGTGTGGTTGTTTTGTTAAAAAAAAGTGTTGAGTTGTAATGTACTTCCGGGGTGATGTGGAGAAAGGTCATGTCTAGTGACAACTTTGAGATTCATGTATACGTTCACCAGGGACTTAGCCTATTCGTTTTCTACGTTTGTTTCCATGTCAGATGAAGAATATTTGATCTGAAACGTCGTTGTTTGTTTCTATTTTAAAGGGTTTTCCGCCACTATCTTCTGTTTTAGTTTGACTTGGCCTATAATTATATTCGTGCGCCGGTTGCTAAGAAGTGAAGTGATTGTATGAGTGCGCATTGTAAGAGAGGACGTTTAGACTTTGGGTGAGGCTGCTGTTGTCTTTTGTCCTGCCCGACCTTTTGGTTGAACCTGTTGCTTTATTTTGTAGGTTTGTCGATGTTATCAATGCCGCATCTCCTTTTGGATTGTATGCACAAATTGATTGAATGGAAATGACGTCACAGAGTCAG
Organism: Semisulcospira habei; assembly: GCA_036245525.1. NCBI lineage: Eukaryota > Metazoa > Mollusca > Gastropoda > Semisulcospiridae > Semisulcospira > Semisulcospira habei. The sequence goes on from BTPG01000004.1 coordinate 58,849,109, forward strand.
CGTCGTTTCATGCGTCGTCTGCTACAGTCAGGCGTTTAGTGCAGTTAAAAGAGTGCAGGCTTGGATGGGCCATTTTCTGATGTAATAGTAAAGTATTATTTGTGTGAATGCTGTCCGTTTGAAGGAAGGTTGATTGATTGTACATTGCTTAACGTCCCGACAGCAACAAGACTTTCTCAGGACGTGCCTGCACTGCTAGTGACAAAAACTCAACAGAATATTGAATGTATGTCGCCAGCCGGTCCAATACGTTAAATAAAACCTACAACATGGGGCCTAAATAAAGCTAAGACCATTTAGCAACACACATCGAATATCAAGAGCCACAGGCAGCGCAGACAGTAGGGAGAGTTTAAAAAAGGAAAATGCAGGTGAATGGACCAAGGGTAGACAGAAACACATGCCCCCGGAATATAGAGAAAAACCCACCCTGTGGGGCTGACCAGGGTGCCCCTGGGAACTAAAAAGTCCCCCAGGGCAGACCCGGTTGGGGGTGTTTGAAGGAAGGACTGGAAAGTCGAGTGTTGAGGGCAGACCGGTTGGGGGTGTTTCAGGGAAGGACTGGAAAGTCGAGTGTTGAGCAAAGAAAGAAGGCGAGGATGGGAAAAATATCCAGCACTATACGTTGGTTGGAATAGATGCATATCAGTTACGACACGCTTGTAAATTAAAACACTTTTAACCCCACCCGGGTCTGCCCTGGGGGACTTGGGTGGGGTTAACTACTTTTTATTTCCCAGGGGCACCCTGGTCAGCCCCACAGGGTGGGTTTTTCTCTCTATTCTGGGGCATGTGTCTCTGTCGGCCCTTTGTCCATTGAGCTGTATTTGCCTTTTTAAAACTCTCCCTACTGTCTGCACTGCCTGTAGCTCTTGATGTTGGATGTGTGTTGCTAAATGGTCTTAGCTTTATGTAGGCCCCATGTGTTAGGTTTATTTAATGTATTTGACCGGCTGGCAACATACATTCAATGTTCTGTTTAGTATGTTGTTGTTTTTCCACAAGCAGTGCAGGCACGTCCTGAGAAAGCCTTGTTGCTGTCGGGACGTTAAGTAATGTACAATAAAACACTTTTAACATTAAGAAAAGTTGAGTTAAAAGAGGTTTTAAAACAGTTTTCATAAAAACTTTTGCCCGACACGCTTCTAAAAACAACATTTTCTTAGTTTTAAACCTTGTACCGCGCCATAAACGCTGCGATTGCTTTTCAGTCTTAGCTGTCCTATAGTGTGGAATGTGGGACTTTGCCAACTGGATCCATCTGGTGCACTCCAAATGAGTATTTGTGAGTGGTTCGACGTGCAACTCAGTGTGTGCCTCTGAAATGACCTACTGATTCCACTGATAATGAAAATCTTTCATTCATAAGAGCGCATTGAGCAGCTCTATAAACCAAAAGTGATGACCCCCTCTCCCCCCCCCACCCCCTCCACCCCACACACACTTCTCCCCCCTCCCCCAACCCCCTTACAACCCCACTCAAACAATCATAATAGTAAAATCAACCAAAGGTATCTTTAGTGAGGTATTTTCACTGTAATCCCAGTTTTGTGTAAGAGGCACCCACTTTTGGGGTAAAAACCCATTTTTTTTCCATCCAGTGGCTCTGTTTCTAGAAAATGTCTATTTTATTTTAAGTTGTAGAGCTTAGTTATAAGGTGAGTTCTAAACATTCGCATCAACTCCAGAGCCCTAGAATAAATAGAAATATGGGAACCCATTTTCACATAAAATGGTAGGTAACCCAGACTGATGGTTTTGTGTTCATGTGTGTGTGTGTGTGTGTGTGTGTGTGTGTGTGTGTGTGTGTGTGTGTGTAGCGTGAATATTGATTATTCAGGTTTGTACATTTGTACAGTACACTTGTTGGCTTCACTGACAAGCCTCGTGTGTCTGAATATTTTTTTTTTCAGGTATGTATCGTATGATTTTAGGCTTCTCTGTCGTGCCTGCGTTAACATTGTCATAGTATTCAGGTTAGCTGCGTAGATTCAGAAATCTTTACAGATGACTAAAACCCTAAAAATCAGTGGCTCTTGAGAATCTCACACTGTTTATATGACTCTGTAAGGGTGTTGGCTACTGTAAATGTAAGCATCTTGTAAAATAAAACATGGTTTTTTAATGTTCTCAGAAGAAAGAAGTCATATTAAGTAGAGCTAAAGGTTTCAATAGCTTCGCTCGGCTATACAAAGGCCACTATGCTGGTTACAGTGTGTGTTAACTGCGAGCCGTGTTGTTTACTGTGTTCTTCCTGTATATGTGTCCTCTGTGTGAGTGTGAGTGTGAGTGTGTGTGTGTGTGTTTGTGTGTGTGTTTGAAGGCGTGGTGTTGTTAGTGTGTCAATGCGTATGTATGTGTGAGTGTGTGCGTATTTGTGTATCAGGCGTACTCATCAAGCAAACAGAACCTGAGAATATGTCAGTAACTCAATGTTAAACAAGCCTCTCAAACCTACTCATAATGAGAAATCAAACACTACAAATAACTGAAAATGTTGTAAAGCGGGGCTCATGTGACTCTATTTTCTCAGTACAAGCCTTTATGTTGGTGAAGCCATATTCACACACTTGCCTGCTGTACAAATTTCTAAAGATCTTTTCAAGCAGGGCCTGTGAATGGGCGCCGTGAAAGCAAGTCCTTCACCCCGTCTGCACTGAAAGGGGTTTGTCTTGTCATGCGTGAACTGGAATGTTATGTGAGTTTTTCAGAAATCGACTCTGACAGTATTGAGAGACAATGAGGAGTAATTTTCTAATTATTTGGGGTGTGTAAAATGTCATTAATGTATTACAGAGAGCGCTGTCAGGATTTTGGTTCGATTTGAGAGAAACGGCAGTGTGGATGTTAATGACCATAATTAGTTAATTAATTAAGGTCATTAGGTGTTGACAGAGACAATAGTTATAGAGAGAGACAATAGGAGACCCGTAAGATAATCAGATCAATAAGGCCGCATCGGTCATGCTCGTCAGTTTTTAAAAATCAAAGGGTTGATTCGGTAATAACAGGGGTGTAATGGGGTCAAAAATTTTAATATTAAAAATGACGTAATTTAATGACTGATGCGGCATTATTGAATTCATTGTCTTACGGGTCTCCTATTGTCTCTCTCTCACAGTAATATTTTACGGGGTTAACTCAGTCATAGTGTTAATAATACTTTAAATCCCCCCCCCCCCCTGCCATAGACGAAAACACCCGGTCAAACCAGTGCTTGTAACCCGAAGCAATTACTTATACATAAACACCTCATGTCTACGCTTGTCTGGTTCTGAAAGAAAGTCATACCCTCCACTTTAATTCAGGTATGTTATGAATAGACCTGTTCTGAAAAATTCTAAGGGCCTGCAAATATTCACATTTTCATGTCAGGACTAGATCGAAATCTTTAAAACGGATCGTTATGCACCCCACCCGTCACGATATGTACCATACCTGTCACGATATTCACCACGCCTGTCTCGGTATTCATGAATACCCGTTTGATTTTCATTAAATGTAAATGGCCAACTCATACACACAGTCAATCCCACCCCTTTCTTTCACAAAGAGAGGCCCGTGCTTATGTCAACATTACAAGCACTGACAAAAGATTTTTGGACGGGCTGACCCACTCTATGTATAAACACCATGAAGTCTTCACAGACACAGAGTTTAAATGAGTTTGCAACCTGTTGGAAAACAGATAAAGCTTTAAGTCAAGGTCCTTCTTGTGAGTTAGACTGAGGGGTGTTTACTTTTGACTGTTATTTCTGCGCAGGTTGAAACAGGTAGGGTGTGCACTGCACTGCCACATATATCATGACTGGTCTCAGTCACGAATATGTTGAAACCCCTATACCTAGGGATGTGGATAAACCTATATACAGTAACCAGATAAATGTACAATGTGATAAAAAGAAAATTAAAATTATCAATCTCTATGCTCCCAAATCAATCCAGCCAGAGGGTCTTAGTTGGATAAATACCCTAGAACGAGGCGGGTGGATTGTTACCAGGCCCTGTAGGACGCCCGCGAGCGGCGGGCCTAGTCCAGGCGCTAAGGTCTAATGGGGGCGAGTTAACTTTGTTCTTTTTTGCTTCTAGGTCAGCGTTTCTCTTATTTATGTTATTTTGAGCTCTGCGAATTGCCACAGGGTAAGGAATATAGCTGTGATTCCTGACCCTGTTGGCCTCTCGCAGTAGAATAATACGAGGGCATTTTTGATAGGCCGCGCTGTGGGCTCCACCGCAGTTTACACATTTTGCCAGAGTTGCAGGGGGACAGTCTTTACGGGCATGTCCCTGACTGCCGCATCTGACACATGTCGCTTTCTTCGCTTTACACACCTTGGCGGTGTGCCCCAGCCGGCAGCACTTGGTGCAATGCGCCGCCGGAGGGGAAAACGGCTCAAGGTGCATGATTTGCACACCAATTTGGATTTTAGCTGGTAAGATGGTTAAGTTTCTGAACTCGATTTTTATTGCTTTGGAAGCTGAGCCATCTCGGTTATTTAGTCTTGAGACTGTGGTTTCCAGGCCCTGTTTACGTAAAGAATCGGTGATGTCAGAAATATCATCGTGCAGTGAAATACCATGCACGACGCCGACAACTTTCGGGACAGGCACGGTGCATTCTACCCGTGCCCCCCCCCCCCCTCCCCCCCCGATGTCGGTCCTGGCCGCCAATTTGGACTGTGCCCTCAGGCTAGGACAAGCTACAATCCAAGTATTGTACCCAATGGGTCTTAATGAGATCTCCGACGGTGCAACGCCGGCACAGTCACAGATGTGCTGTTGCTGTGAACCGTGATTTCGGATAAGGGTGGAACCGGTCCCAAGGTCTTTAATCCGGACCGGGAACCGGCACCACACCTCAGCCGCGGGCTCCACATTAGCTCCGTCGGATCTCCCACCAGTTTTTTTTCTGGGGTTAGTTTTACGTTGTTTTTTGGCTAGCGTGAAGGGTACGTCATCCCCATGCGCATCCGGACCATCCTCCACAATATGGAGCCTGGATTCGTCGGACGAGCAGGGGGAATTCTGACCCTGATCAGTGGGGACAATTTCCATAGGCGTTAGGCGCGCCTGCGTTTGATCTGGCGTATGAAACGCACTACGTGTGGCATCGAGCTCTGGCGTTTTCTCTATAGACTTATCCTGAATTATGGGCAGCACTGAATCAGTAGGCAGTACAAGGTCTGCCGGTGCCAGTGGGGATAGTAAGACCTCAAAGAAATTGACATTGGGGTCTCGTGGCGTGGACGTATCCACGTGATTAATGAGCTGAAGGGGGGAAATCCTTTGCTCCCCGCGTCGGCGGGGTGAATCGGAACGCTGTAGCTGCTTTTTTTTTCTTTCTCTTCTCTGCTCTTGTAGCTTTAGTTTGTCCCTCTTTTAAAGGAGAGCGACTTCTGTTAGCGTTTAGCGATTCTATGGTCGCCACTGAACTTTTGCTGCCGTCAGTGGCAGAGCTAGAGTCTGACACAAAGCCTATCGGATCGGAGGTCGGGTCCGTATTATCAGTTGACATATTTTTTTTTCCTTGCCACGTGACTACAGCTCACTGCACGCCAAAGGTGTCAGTAGAGCGTCATGTGCAAAACGATGGCCCGCAGGCCCAATAAATTTAGGTAAACTAATATTTAAAAATCGAAACTAAGATCACGTTATACACAATAAAAAATACCGGGGTCACTATGAGAACAGCAAATCAGAAAACAATGAATAAACAATCTATACCTTTCGGGCACTTTCTATCTTATTTTTTTTTTTTTTTTTTTCTTTCCTTGTATGCCACCGCTGAGTCAGAAAGCGCGGAATGGCGCCAAGAAGGGGGTTCAGCGCTAGGCACTAGTGCGATCCTTAAAAGGACCAGACCAGATCAATAACACCAGTGCCAGCGTCAATTTGCAGGATTTTGCCAACCGCCGAAGCTTGTGATGGCAGGAAGCGAAGTAACGAAGCAAGGCGAGGCGAGGAATCTTGCCTCTTAGCCGTCAAGGAGTCGGAGCTGGCCAAGTCAAGTAAATGTAGCTCGCTGGGAGTGGGAAGCTGGAGTAGCCAGCCTCAAACCAACAACCGTAGGCGAGTATGAGAGCGTAAGGCTGTGACCGTCCACACCAGAGCAGCAGGTGTGAGTGATGTTCTCTGATGTCTCTCTATGTCTGACCCCACCGGTTTTACTTTCCATTTTAAGCAGTGGGCGTCTCAAATCTTGGAAAATGCATAGATCTTCATGAGCCCCCGCTTGAGGCGGGGGCTAATGAAGATCTATGCCTTTTCCTGAGGTCATTTACATCCTTCGTCCTCTGACAGAGTAAGAACTATGCCGTCCAGCCTGCGGATACATAAGTCGTGCACATAGCAAAATGGAGAGAGAAGTAGAGAGAAAGTTTTCATCAACTTAATGGAGAGGGCAGTGGGCAGATGTTCACATCTGCACGGGACATAGACGACCCCGCCCTCCACGAGTCGCCTGCTGCCTTGCAGGCCTGGCCGCTTGGCTGCGGAAAGGCTAAGGGAGGAAACCCCTGACATCAAAGCCCCCGTGTCTCCGGGGAAGGCTTTTGAGCCAGAGACTAGGACAAGGACAGTCTGATATAAAACCTACGACCCGAGGACCTCGATGCCATCGTCCCAGCTTGCTAGGCCATGGCAGATGAACCAAGGGTTTAAAGGGTGGGGCCAGTACTGCGCACACTGCACTCCACCAAAAAGCTCCACCGCGCAGGCTTTAGGAAACGTCCACGGACCATGACACCGACCATTCCAAGTCCTGTAGCGACGGGCGAGGGGCGAAACGGCAGGTGAAAGATGTCACTGGAAGCCGCAGTCTCAAACCTACATGCAGGCGGTTCAGGATATTGGTCGCCTGATGTTGACCTGGGGATGACAACATCACTCGGCACACCCTGAACGACCAAGCAGCCTTCTCTAGGGACAGCACTGCTTGCTCCACACGAAGAGGGGCCTAGAAAAGGTGGCCTAACCAAAGCTCGTCCCCTCGCAACCCCAGTTGGCTAGCCGCGGTCAACGGGCATCTTCTCCTGCGGTCAAAAAACAAGAAAGAATAACGGATCCACTCACATGACGACCACGACCGGACTCAACGTAGCATGCTGGAACGTCCGAACCATGCTCGACAAAGCAGACAGCGGACGCCCTGAACGTCGCTCCGCCCTCATTGCCCATGAATTGCGGAGGTTAAACATCGACATCGCCGCGCTCAGCGAAGTACGCCTTCCGGACGAAGGCAGCCTCCAAGAACTTGGTGCTGGGTACACCCTCTACTGGTCAGGCAGGCCTGCATCAGAAAGACGGCTCTCAGGCGTGGGTTTCATGGTCAAGACATCCATTGCGACTAAGCTGGAAAACCTACCAACGGGCCACTCAGACCGCATCATGTCCATGCGCCTCCCACTGAGACACCACCAACACGTCACCCTTCTCAGTGTGTACTCCCCAACCCTCCTGGCAGAGCCTGCTGAAAAGGACAAGTTTTACACTGACCTGCGCAGCCTCCTACAGAGTACCCCTGCAGACGACAAAGTCATCATCCTTGGCGACTTCAACGCCAGAGTGGGCCAGGACTCTGAAGCCTGGAAAGGAGTCCTCGGCAAGCATGGCGTGGGGAACTGCAATGACAATGGCCGCCTACTGTTGGAGTTCTGTGCGGAGCAGCAACTGGTCATCACCAACACTACTTTTCAGCAAAAGGACAGTCGAAAGACCACCTGGATGCATCCTCGCTCCAAACACTGGCACCTTATCGACTATGTCCTAGTGCGTCAGAGGGACCGCAGTGACGTCCTCCTCACCAGAGTGATGCCCAGCGCAGAGTGCCACACTGACCACCGCCTTGTCCGCTGCAAACTCAGGCTCCACTTCAAGCCAAAACCCAAGAAATGGGGGCCCCCCAAGAAAAAGCTTGATGTTGCCAGCCTTCAGCGTGACGATGTGAAAGCTGCCTTTCAGACAGATTTACAGTGCAGGCTCAAAGACACAGCGGACTCAGTAGACTCCTCCCCTGAAACACTTTGGGAACAACTGAAAACTGCTATTGCAAAATCCTCTGCAGAAGTCTTGGGTTTCGCCAGAAAGAAGAACAAAGACTGGTTTGACGAAAACGATGTAGAGATCCAGGAACACCTAGCAAAAAAAAAGAGCCGCCCATCAGGCCCACCTAGCCCAGCCTTCCTGCCCTGTGAAGAAGTCTGCCTTCCGCCTCGTCTGCAGCAGTCTCCAGCGCAAGCTCAGAGATCTCCAGAATGAGTGGTGGACCAGACTTGCACAGAGGACCCAGCTTTGCGCTGACAATGGTGACTACAGGGGCTTCTACGAAGCACTGAAAGCAGTGTATGGCCCCAGACACCTGGTACAAAGTCCCCTGCGAAGCGCGAATGGCCAGGCACTCCTCACAGATAATACCTCCATCTTGAACCGCTGGTCGGAATACTTTCAGAGCCTCTTCAGCGCTGAGCGCACTGTTCAAGAAGCAGTCGTCCTACAAATCCCACATCTCCCAGTAAAGGTTGAATTGGACGAACCGCCCACCGCTGAAGAGACCCTCACAGCCATCCACCAGCTCAAGAGTGGCAAAGCAGCAGGCATTGATGGAATACCGCCAGAGATCTGGAAACATGGAGGCACAGCACTGCACAACAAGCTCCATGACCTCTTTCTCTGCTGCTGGGAGGAAGGAACACTACCAAAAGATCTCCGTGATGCAGTCGTTATCACCCTGTACAAGAACAAAGGCGAGAAGTCTGACTGTTCCAACTATCGGGGAATTACCCTGCTGTCCATTGCTGGGAAAATCCTTGCAAGGCTGCTCCTGAATCGGCTGGTACCTGCCATCGCTGAAGACCAACTCCCAGAGGGCCAGTGTGGCTTCAGAGCAAACAGGAGCACCACCGATATGGTCTTTGTGCTGAGACAGCTACAGGAGAAGTGCCGCGAGCAGAACAAAGGGCTGTACGTAACATTTGTCGACCTAACAAAAGCGTTCGACACTGTGAGCAGGCAAGGCATGTGGCAGATCCTGGAGCGACTTGGCTGTCCCCCAAAGTTCCTCAACATGATTGTCCAGCTACACGAGGACCAGCAAGGCCAGGTCAGACTCAACAATGACCTCTCAGAACCATTCCCTATTCTCAACGGCGTAAAGCAGGGCTGTGTGCTGGCACCGACCCTCTTCACCATCTTTTTTAGCATGATGTTGAAGCAGGCCACAGTGGACCTCGATGATGACGATGCAGTGTACATCAGGTATCGTCTCGATGGCAGCCTGTTCAACCTCAGACGACTGCAGGCCCACACGAAAACCCTAGACCAACTGATTCGTGAGCTGCTTTTTGCTGATGATGCTGCCCTCGTTGCACACACAGAGAGAGCCCTGCAGCGCATCACGTCTTGCTTCGCAGATGCTGCCCAGCTCTTTGGACTCGAGGTCAGTCTGAAAAAGACAGAGCTCCTCCATCAGCCGGCACCCAAGACAGTGTATCGCCCTCCTCACATCACCATTGGCGAGTCTGAACTAAAGTCAGTGCACCAGTTTACTTACCTTGGCTGCATTATCACGTCGGACGCCAAGCTGGACAAGGAGCTTGACAGCAGGCTGGCAAAAGCGAACAGCGCTTTCGGGCGACTTTTCAAGCGGGTGTGGCACAATCAACAGCTGAAAACAGGCACCAAGATCAGCGTGTACAGAGCTGTGGTCCTCACCACCCTGCTGTATGGTTCCGAGTCCTGGGCCCTCTACCGCAGCCAACTACGACTCCTCGAACGCTTCCACCAGCGCTGCCTGCGTACCATCTTGGGCATTCACTGGAGTGACTATGTCACCAACGTCGAGGTCCTTGAACAGGCTGAAACTGTGAGCATCGAGGCTTTGCTGCTGCGGACACAGCTCCGCTGGGCGGGGCATGTCTCCAGGATGGAGGATCATCGCCTACCAAAGATCACCCTGTTCGGCGAGCTTGCTACTGGACACCGTGACAGAGGGGCACCAAAGAAGAGATACAAAGACTGTCTCAAGAAGTCACTTAGTGCCTGCCAAATCGACCACCACCAGTGGTCTTTGCTTGCTGCGGACCGTGACACCTGGCGCTCCACCATTTACAAGGCAGCTGTCTCCTTTGAGGACTCTCACAGAGCTAGCCTTAAGGACAAGCGGCTCAGGAGAAAAAACAGAGATGCCGCAGCTCAGAACCCTGGCCATACCTTCCCCTGCAGCCACTGCGGTCGAACCTGCCTGTCTCGGATTGGCCTCCGCAGCCACGAACAAGCCTGCAGACGTCGTGGGCAACTCCTATAAAATCTTCGTTCGCGAAGTCAAGCCAAGCTAGCTAGCTAGCACTGCACTGATAAAAGGGTGGTTGCTTTTTTGAGAAACTGCTGGTCAGGGCTACAGTCTATTTCAAAAGCTTTTAACTTGATGTTGGCTCAGTAATTGATTGCCGCTCCGTGAATACACACAGTGAGCGTCATGAGTGGTGTTTTATCTCTCTGCTTGTTAGACTGCCTGGTTTTGTCTGCTGATTTTATTCTGCACGTTTTGCACATTTCGAAAACAGCATGATCAAACCAGATTGAACATGACTGGTAGCGTGCCTTGGAACTAATGCATGTTAAGATATTTTCTAGTATAAAACCAAACCCCGGAGCAAGACACAGTCAAACATGACGCAATATTCTGAAAAAGGTGTGATTGCACAAGTCTGTCTTCTTCGTAAGCAGTCGTATGCTCGTCATGAAAAAGTGGCTCGTTTAAAAGAAGTATTGGAGAAACTTAATGATAATGTAAAAGAGTTAAACACAAACTTAAATAATTTTGAAGAAGAGATGAAACCTATTGCTGATGCAGCCCGGGAGTGCCATGTTCAAGTGTTTTTCCTAGGGATGTACCAGCGGCTCAGCACACAGACACACACGAAACTACATCCGAGAGCAATACACCTGTTTGGCTTTGACATGTGGTCTTTGGTACAAAGTAGGTGACCACCGAAATTTTTCATTCACAATGGGCTGTCAAAGGATAAAGTCCTTTCTGATGAGACTAATTAAGTCGAAACAGCCCCTCGTTTCAAAGGTAAGTGCATTTTTATTTCACTTATTATTAAAAATATATTTTATTATAAAATGAATTCAGATGAACTGCTATTATTAAATGATATTGGTGCTTTAGAAAACATAGACTTAGATTCGAAATGGGAAAGACTTTTATCTGTAGTGGTTTCTGGTCATTCCAAAGCTTATCTCGGAAAGCAATATTCAACCGAAGATATACAATCCCTCACGGCTGATGATTTATTTAAACTTCATTCTAAATATGATCAACACATGGCTTCACTAATGACCAGTGATTTGAGCAAATCAATTGTCTGCTTGTATTCAAAAGTTGTGAGTTATGCCCTTCCTGTAGACATTGAAAATCTCACAAATGACCTCGAGAGTAACCCCATTGTAACGAGTGCAATTGGTAAATTAGCTTGCCTTTTATTTTACAGGTTTGGTAATTTGATTGCTCCTCTGGTAACATTAATCGTAACTAGCAGCCATATCGATTTTACAAAATTAAATTTTTTTGCTGATAAAAATGGACGACCAACAGACGACCCCCCAAACGACCCCACAGATGAACCCTGTCCCGGACCCTGCCCAGACTCCGATTCACACAGTGACAAAAACAGCTAAAAATGCAGGTAGAATTCAAGCTGGTAAACGTTTAGCCGAATGGAACAAGCAAAAAAAGTTAGAGATACAGGCGCTAACAGAAAAGGCTCATGTAAGTGACCCGCCGTTAGGACCGTCAGAACTGGCAGGGCTTTCAACACCCCTGTCACACCCACATCAAAGTGAAAGACCTTCAACCCAGTCTAATTCTGAAACAGCAAAATATGTAGTTGCTGGATTTGTTGTCGGATTTGGTTACGTAGCTTACCAATTATACAAAAAATACAAACCACTGACTCGTACAGTGACCAAAAAATTAAACACTCCATCATCAAAAACAGAAGTCTCCACATTGCCAACAATACCCAAAGCCGTTGACCCATTTTATATGGAGTAAATAAAAATATTATTTTAATTTTTATTGCCTAAGAAATGAACAACTCAAAGAATTTAATGAACCTTGTTTATCATTCTGCCGTGATAAGTGGACTAGCAGTGTCTTATTCTATGCTAGGAAAAAATCTACTCAAAATGAAATCAGCAGACCTCAGTAGATTAGATTTTGAAGACAGCGCTAATCTAATTGTAGTTGTTACAGCATCAATTGCGACAAAAGATTTTCTTGTCAAGCAGGGAATTATTTCCGAAAATATATCTATGTAAATAAAAATAATATGGCGACTTTAGCAGTAATAATTGGAGGCGCGATGGTCAACGCCCTGGCATTCAGCAGCTCAAATTATCTCTTTTCAAAAGTAGGCAGAGAGGAATCTGCAGAAGAAATGAAACGTCATAATGAGGCGTCTGAAAAACTTGCACAAGCACAACAAGAGTATGAGAAGCAAAGAATAGAAAAACTTGATTTTATCAATGAAAAACTCAGACTTGAAGGTCACGCACAACATACGTTTTCAAATACAGACGACGCAATTCGTGAGTATTTTTTAGTCACTGGTAATGACATGTCTACCCCAAAACCTAAACTAAGTGACTATTACAAACCAAGTACAGAACAAAGAAATGGAGAAATAATCTTTGTTCTAGTGGGAATGACATTTGTTTATTTTACTGGTCTTTATATTGCTAGAAGAAATGAACGTAGAAAATAAACTATCAAAAATATATTACTCTCCATCAGGATATTGGAAAGGAGCAACCGCTATTCAGAAATTACATGCCGCTGTGGGCGGAGATATATCACTCAATCAAGTCAAACAATGGTTACAGAGACAAGCAATTTGGCAGATATATCTCCCTGCGCCAAGAAAAATATCTAGACCCCATTTTGAAAACACTACCCCCAATGACACACATCAAATGGACCTCCTGTTCCTACCACATGATACAATAAGAAAGAAACGATACAAATACGCACTGACTGTCGTTGACATTGCTTCAAGGTACAAAGATGATGAACCCATATCTGACAAAACAGCTACCACAGTTGCTACAGCATTAACAAAAATATATAGTCGAGGCCCTTTAAGATACCGCAGACTTGTTCAAGTTGATGACGGATCAGAATTCAAAGGTGCTGTTAATCAGTTATTTGCGAAGCATGGTGTAATAGTCAGACGCGGTATTCCAGGTGTGCACAGATCACAAGCAATTGTAGAGAACTTTAACAAACAGTTATCAGAGAGACTTTTCAGTTACCAGTATTCTAAGGAACTCATGCATGACACCTGGAACACTGAGTGGGTAAAGAGATTACCACATGTGATAAAAGCAATGAACAATGAAGATCATGTAAAGCCTGTTGATGCTATTAAATTGAAAACAATTACAGAGCCAAAAACAGGACCAACCCCAGCACCAGACACAAGTTTGTTTACTAAACAGGTAAGATATTTATATCAACCTGGAGAATCAGAAAACGACGTGAAGCGCAGAGCGACAGACCCTATCTGGTCAATGTCTGTACACAATATAAAAAAAAAATAGTCCCCGGTCCTGACGCAACAATATATTATCTGTATGAGCCTGCACCCCAGAGAGCATTTGTCAGAGAAGAATTACAGATTATTCCCCCAGACACCGTTACTCATTTCAGTAACTAACTCATCAATTAATTCATCAACCAGTTCATCAACTATTTCTTCAGATAACTTGAGCCTCTAATGACCTGGTGCATAAGCTTTTTCTTTACTATAAAACACACGCTTTGTGTCCCCAACTGCAAGTGACTTCTTATTTGTTTGGATCATTTCAAGATTATGTTTGTTTGATCTCAGTGACTTGTTTGGATAATCAGGCATTAATGCACCATCTAACACTTGCTTATAATGTTCAAGACGAATGTCTTTATTTTTTATCGCTGATTTTTTTTATTCCTTTGGCTTTCGACTGACTACCTTTCTGGTGCAGTATTGAATACATTTTTGATCTCAGTCCAACGTACTCAACAATAGGCACACCATTCAGTTCATCTTTAAATTTCCCAGGCACTTTTTTGTTTTGTGTGCTGTACAGTGGATGATCTTTAGGATAATCAGACGTGTCGTACATGTGTAACTCTGTTTTCATGTCTTCATAAAAGTCTTCAGTACACACATCAATGATCATAGAGTCAGTGTCAGTGTATAACAGACGACACTTTGGTTTAAAGTAATCATAATAAAATTCAAGCATCAACAGTTTTGACAATTCAAGAATTGCCATACCAATCAATACTGGCTTGTCCAGTTTAACAATCTTTTTTTTTGAGTGAAACTGCATACAATGATGAATGAAACTCTTTGTACCCCGTGTACTGTGGCTTGCCTGTAAGTTTGATTGCACCCAATTCAGTTGTGACTAGTCTCACATCTTTGCGGTGATGAGGATTTTCCATCATCTTCCCAAAACAGGCATTGTTCATAAGCTTAAAGAAGTCTTTGTCAAATGCAGTGTTGCCATCTCTGGCACGCAATGTTGTGTTTTTCATTATGTAATCTTTCATGAAAGCACTCTGATCAAATTGAATTCCTCTGTGAACTTTCTTTAGTACTAACCCGTGTCTGATGTAAAACTGTAACAAGCGATAGTGACAAACGTAATTGAATTTGTCATTCAGATTTGGCACAAGTTTAGTGTCTTCTTTTTTCCCCGTCAAAGACATTTTCTCAACAGCTAATGCATAATCATTATGGTAATCGTGTAGATAGTGTGGGTACTCCAGGTCTACTTCAAAGATCCAACCCTTCACGTCGTTTTGGTCAAGATTCATAATATAGTTTGTTAACCCTGACTGTGTTACATCATACTGTGACAAATCATGCAGACAAAAGTTTTTCAAGGGTAATAACTCACACATCGCGTATCCATACAAATTATTAGCGTCCAAGTACGTAATGAATGACCTTGACCCCGAGGGGTCAAACCCCTGGTCCCGACCGTCCAGATATTTGTTGTTGGCTTTGGCGTAGTTGTTCGCTGCAATACTTATCCCACCCCTCAATCCACGTTCCACCATTTCACCCATCGTACGATCAGACAAAGGGTCTATAGATATCTTACTGGATTTCAAAAATGCATCCCATGTCATGCCAGGACTAGTTATGTGACAAGCAGGGTCAAGACTGTAGTGTAACAAACCTTTTTCACGGTAACTTTCAAATACGTCTGCTTTCAAGTACTGGTCATGATAGTCACCAATAGTCTGACACCCTAACTTCCCCCACGCATCAAGAGCGTGTTGATATTCAGAGTCAGAAATACCTTTATCATTAAGTGTGGAATAAAATTTGTCTTTTGGTGGCAGTCTTGTTTCTTCAAACACAACCCAATGATCAATGTACTCGTACGGATAAACACCTTTCTTGATCAAGTCTGGCTCAAAATATTTACTTGTTATTGGATACTCAGTCAGTCCTTCTGCTAGACTAGCAAGACCTAAAGACAAATGTTGCATGGAGTCATAAAATGCTAATTTATCTAATCTAAAAGTCAAGTACTTTTCAGTTGTCTGTGCAATACAATTTATGTTTTTGTAAGACTCATCCACAGCCTGCATGATAATGTGTGAATCATATCCTATGAGATTGTGAAAAAAGATTGGTAACTTATATGTCTTAGGATCTATTTTTAATAATAAGTTACAATTGTTATGTGCAGCACCTCTGTAACGTCCAGTTATGTGATCATGGTCACGAACTTTGTCACCTCCTAAAGGCTGTTCACAAATCCAACACGTCACAGCTGCATCAAATTTCAGTTTGTCTTCTTCTGTCATCACCAAAGGCATCTGACTTGTTGTGAGATATTGTACTACCTGACTATACAGATGTCTCATTTCTGTTAAAAACAGACATGCTGCATTTTCACCCCTGTAGATAACAGGCTCGGTATACTGACCGTCTGACATAACAAGAATATAACCATAAGAACACACTACTTGGTCACTCAATTTTACTGTCTTTGGCAATGATTCTGGAACAGGACCATCATACAGTACAACCAGTGATTCAAAATCAGCATACACTACAAATGGTAGCTTTTGCTGATTCCCATAGTTCTTGAAACACACTTGGCTACCAGGATCTGGATACTTAAGTATTGTTTGTATATCATCAGCTGATCTACAGTGCAAAACATGTTTGTGTGCCACTGCAATAGAGGAGAATCTTTGTAAACATTTCTTACACACTTCCTGTTTGCCATTGTGTTTTGTTGTATGCCCATGAATTAGACGTGACATATTTCTGATAATTGTGTAGTGAAAGTTATTGTCATCAACGGCAGGGCCAATTAATAACATGTCAACATGTTTATCTTCTGACTGTCCATATGTTGGAGCAAGTGGTGATACTCTAATGGGTTGTAACTTGTCAACAGACTCATTATCCCACACATACACATTTACAGATATACCAGGATTTAGTTTTACAAACAAGTCTATGTCTTCTATTTTAACAGGGAACTCAATGCCACTAAAATCGAGTTCATTTACAAATTTGATTTAGTTAGATACGCGATCAGGTCTTGATTTTACAAAGTGTAATTTAGCAAGCACACACCACATAAAACAATAGATGTCATTGTTCTGTATGTTAACAACAGCCTTTTTGTTTGCAACCTCTGTTGGCAGTGGTATCCACGATTTGCCTAATATAGGATGATACCTTGACTGCTTTAGTTGTAGTTCATGTATATGACCTTCGTGCCAACCAGACCCCTTCATTTTTGCACTGTCAATTGCTTGGAGGAAGTCAGGTAATAGTCTGTCTCTAAACACGTTCTCCAATTCCCTTATTGTGTTAACTGTGTGTTGTCTTGTTGATATATAAGATACAATTACTTCACCGTCTTCTCTAGTAAATTCTATTTTAGCAACAATCTGAATCTTTACACTGCCTGTAAGAAGATTATCTTGTATGACAGAAAAAGAGTTTTCTATTGATTCATAGACATTGTTAGTATTGGATATAGGCAAGTCTGTTGTGTGAAACACATTACATAGGCTTGATGAGCCTGATGGGCTTTGAGCATTGTCCGTCATTTTTATTTGTCCGACAAAATAATAAATGAAAAAGTATTACCACTGACACACCATATGTAATACTGTATTATCTGTAGTTATGGTAAACAAGTCAACCACTTCCCTGGTGTTTGTCTTGAAGTCTTGTCCTGCAGTGTAATATCACTTTATTGAATGTAACACTTTCAATATAACAATGTAGTTTTCTTAGTTGATCAAATATGTCTTCACACAGTACCTCAAACCAACGCAAGTGGCCACTGTTAGCATTATAAACTTTAAAAGCATTTGTCTTAAGATCAACAGTCTCATAATCATAACGTGGTAATCCATCTGAATATTCCAAAGTAACATTATATGATATGTATATCCTTATTGTCAGTGTTGTGAGTTTAAAGCTGGGTTCAAACACACTGATTTTAAGTCATAAAAACACTTAACATCTTTGAAGCATTCTGTAACATCAAACACTTGGGTTTGTCCATCTGTCATTTTTTATTGGACAAACAAATGTATAAATTAATTTACTAACCCATACCCTGTGGGCTGATCTGTCTTTAAAATGAGCTTTAGATGCTTAGTTGATTTCAGTTTATTTTTCACATCATCACGTTCATGCTTATTTGGGATGACATCGTTCTCTCTGAGACAGTCTTCAAAGCTGTCACGGTCCTTGCAGTAAAACAAACAGATAAACTTTAACTGTTCTCGAAAATCTTTCAGTACAGCATTATATTTCTGAGTGAGAATCCATACACTTACATTTGCGTGTCTGCCACTGAAAGCAAGTTCTGCTAATGTGTTTCTCTTCTTGACAATGTCTTTCTCTGCAGAACAGTCATCAACTATAAACAGGGTTGGCTGTCCTTCAAATTGTTTGTAAAAATATTGTAGGTAGTCATTCAGTTTTTTCTCAGGGTCGACTAAGTATATGTTGCTGTCAGTCCAAATGAATAAACGGTTGTGATAAGCTTTGTTGTGTTTAATAGTAGGACAAAATATTACAATGTTTTCAAAGTGGTGTATGTATCTTGTTTGTAATAGGTTAAGAACAAATTCAGTTTTACCACACCCTGTGGCACCACAAAACAATCCACAGTGTGGGTCAAGTGTCATTAAGCTCCGGTTCATTTTAATACACAATATAATTTGATACATGACACCCTTTAGTCTGCTCTCTTCTATGCTCAGTTGTGCGTCATATATCAGGTACAAATATATATTTATGGCTGCAGCGGATTCAACCTTTTTTTGTATCTGAATTGTAATCCCGTCACTGCCGTTCTCAACCTTTCGACCTGACCCATGAAGATAATCATCATCTGTACTACGAAGGTCTATCCAAAGAGCATACTTATTTGTAAGGTATTGTCCGATCCTTACGTCATACAGATGTAAATCTTTGCACGCAATGTTTGCAGGTTTATCTCTAATCTTTCCACCCGCAAAATACTTTGTGATCTCATCGTAGTGTTGATAAGGTAACAAACCTGAAGCGTACACTTGATTAGGACGGCCTTCGATTGTACAAGACAAATGTGTAATCTTTGGATTATAGAATTTTTCTGAATCTCTTTTGTATGGACTCACCGGTTCAACAAACAACATGAGTATGCCTTTCAGTGACCTGGCAGGTGTGTTCAAGTTTATGTTCCACAGCAGGTCACTCTTGTCTTTGGGTATTAAACTATGTCTAATCACCCTGTCATAATAAATCGGTAGTTTTGTCTTGTACTGATTTTGAATGAGAGTAGCTAAATAATCATGTGTGACAATTTCATATTACAAAGAAATGTTAGAGATCTTATATGATGCATTGAGATCAGATGATTTAATAATTTTGGAGTAGTCATTAAAAGTTAGTTCAAAACTCAGACGTTCATTCAGTGCTCCTTGGTAATAAGGCAAGTGTGCTGTTAAGATTTCAAACTCAAGTGGAATGTAAAATCTGGTTCCATATGTTTCGGCTATTATAACGTCTTTGGCTACTGTAGTTGTTTTATCTCCGGCATCGATTCGAAGTTTGGTAATATTATCTGTCTGTATGCCTTGGTAAATACGATCCTCTTGTTCTTCTCTCGTGAGCCAAAGATCTTTGTAACAGTAAAACACATCAGCATCGTCAAGACTAAACACTTCCTGTCCTTCAAGTTTTACTTTAATAGTTCTAACAATTGCTCTGCCTAGATTGTTAACTAGTGTTCTGTTTACATCTGTGTCTGATGATAGTTCAGTATTAAATGCAAGGCGTGCAGTGCCAGGTACAATAACGTCACTGGGGCCTAGGTTTGGAAACTTGACTGTAAGTGTTTGATTCTGGTCTATGGTACTTGGATTGTTTGTGATGACAATTGATTGCCTAATGCCCTTAACACCAATAGGCTCACGTAGTTTTCTGTATGGGTCTAACTTTGATCCGTAAGACTGTGTCATTTTTATTATGCACAATAAAAAATAATAAATTAATAAAACAATGGCAGCAGGAGGATTTGGTCATAAAGATTTTGAAATGGATGACATGAATGTCTCAGATACCAGTATCACAGATATGACCGGAATGGTAACTAGTAGTAGTATGTATCATGAACTGTTAAAAGATAAAGTAAACTCATTTTATGACAGTGTTGGTGCGCGCCCAGATGTAATAGATCCTAATCAGTTTGAGTATGATAAAGGACATTTATTTGTAAATACAGACAGAGGGAAAATATATCTAACACATAAAAACAATCCTTCTAAGTTTAGAGCTTTAAGTACAATTAAAGGTGAAGTCGGTGGTAACTCTGGGTTGGCAAGGTACCTTGGTATTGGAGGGTCTCCTGTCACACCACGTCTTGTTAGTGCCCTTCACGACACACAAACAAAGTTGCCAACAGGGCAAGAAATTGAAATGGCACCAGTAACAAGCCTACCAGAAATAGCAAACACAGTGATACAAGAAACTTCATTTACTGAAGGACAAATAAATGATGCTATGAAAACAATAGATGATCCACCTTTGTCAATGAGAGAGATTATGGACTTGGATAAATCACTGCAGACGATAAGAGGTGAGATGGTAAATAATGTTGCCAAACTAGGTGAGCTTGATAAACACATAGAACGTGAAAAAGAAAAACTGGCTACCGCAGACAATGGGAATCTTGACACTGAAATGAAAGAAAGAATCCAACACAGATTAAATGATTTGCAGATAGAAAGATCAGGAAGGTTAGAAGTGATTAGTATTGGAAGACAAAAACTGAAATCACAAGTTAACAGGATTAGAGAAACTATTCAGAAAATACTTCACGAAGACACAACTCTGGCTGAGAGATTGAAAACACTTTTCAGAGAACAGGGTATCACAATTGCTAGTTTAATTACTGCTCTTGGATTTATTATCAGTACTGTTGTGTTAGCTGTCTCCGGGGTTGGTGGGGGTCCAGCACCGCCAGGTCTACCAGCACCACCAGCACCTCCAACAGACCCAAAAGATTTACAGTCATGGGTAAAGAAACAGTTGTCTCATATATCAGACTTGCTTTAAGAAATTGGCTCTGAAAGCAATGGACGCTTTGCCTGGCATAATTGGCACAGTTGTCAGTTGGATGATTAGTACTGCAGCAAAGGTAGTTGGGTTTATGGCGGAGCATGTGTGGGTCTTTTTGGTTACAGTAGGAGGGTTGATGGTGGGTTATTTAATGAAACAGATAAAGAAGTAATATCCCTAATCCAGTAAGGCCTATTACCAATGCAGTTCTCTCTGACTCATGTGTGTGTCAGGGGTTGACTGTACTGGTTGTATGGGCACCGGTGTTGGGGCCGGGGCCGGGGGTGTTACCGTCTGTAATGGTTTTAATGACTGTACATGCGTGGTTGTTGCTCCTAAGTTTACAGATTGATTAAGACCGAGGTTTTGACTAACACCTGCAACAATGATTTCATTATTATAATTTGTTATTGTACCCATTTGGAGTTGAAGGTCAGATGGCAACATGTATAACCCAATGCCAACTACAAAGTCACCTTTTGATCTGGCATATCTGAGAACGTCTTGGTAGCGCTGTATGCTTGATGGGAGATCTACTGTTGAATTAATTGAATCTTCAAGATTAGCAAGAAATTGTTTTTGTGCTTCAAATTTGCCACTTCCATTCAAAATATTTGATTTTGTTAGTGATTGTGCTCCTAGTATACACCAGACATATGTTCTGATAGACTCATTTACGCGCTCGACTCCTGCTTGAGTAAACCCGTCACTTTTGTCTAAAACAAATGTGGTCCAGGCATTAGACTGTTTCTGTTCAATTGATCCTAACCAAACTTGTGATTTTGATGAGAATGAAGTGTAACCAGGGTAGTAATCTTGTGGGTATTGTCTGTGACTCATAGCATAATACAATGTACCCATACTGTTGTGATCATCAAGTTTTTGTGTAAAGTCATACCTGGCACGGGGGTTGATGTTAAATTCATTACAGATGCGTTCAAATGCTTTCATATCCATGGGGTTGTTATACCTGTTGAAACTGGATTCAGTGGGAAGAGGTGTATGCAGTTCTGACAGTATTCTTCTTAATTGGTAATACATGTGGAAATGGTAGACAGACCTAATCAGTCTGTTTGAGTGATTCAAATGGTCTGTAAATGAAACACCACACCCTGTAGTTGAACACAGTATGGCAAAGTTAAGTTGGTTTTGAAACATCTGTAGTGGACTTGAAGACCACTTTCTTGCAGTTGAATCGTCTGTAATTGGAGGGTTTAGGTATTGATCAAACGGGTTGGGTACTTTCACTTGAAACAAATCTTGTTCAGACACAGCAATATCGAGCTGATTTAACTGAATTATTTTCTGTTCATAAGTAGGTGCGACATTGTATTTGGCATCTATATTAAATTGAAATGCATTTGTTGTGGTAATGGTTGGTGATTTAAATTCCATCCTTCTTTTTATATGAGATAATAAAAATGTTTATTACCTTAACAAATCTTGACACAAGCAAACCAGTGTGGTTAAGTAATGTGATTGATAATAGAGATGGTAGCAAGGCTGTAGCTATCCATGAAATGTTCTACAGTGTAAAATGGTTTAATGTAGAAGATGATATAAATTATTTTGCAGCTGATGGCATAATTATTGATGATACTTTACAATCTGGGTATTATGACTTTTATACTTTAGCTGAATGGCTACAAAATGGATATAAAATTAAAGCAACTTTAAATCCGGCTAACTTACTGTTACATTGGAATTTCCAAAAGGTAGTGAGTATTCGTTATCAATTAGTCTTGGAAGGTTACTTGGTTTTTTAGTTACATTTCCAGATGAAGATTTGGCAATAACAACATTACCATTCACGCGTCTACTAACACCAAAAAAAAGATAAAATAACTGGAAAACACCCTGTCAATTTGGCAGTACACACAGTACTAAATGTTTATTTGAAAGAACTAAACATGACTGAGAATGTTCACAATGGAAAGCCTTCAACTTTGTTGAGATGTGTGCCGACTGGAACTGCACCCTATTGCGAAAGTGTGGTTGTTAGATTTCCTTTACAGTTTAAGAAATTAGGTTCCAGTTTCTTTGAATCATTGTGTTTATCTGTAACTAATCAGGATGGCAAACCAGTTCTTATGCATGATTTTAGTGTAGTGTTAGAAGTGAAATAATTTTATTTTTGTTTATAAAAATGAGTGCTGGCCCAAAGCCGAGAATCATACCAGTTGCATGTCCAGTAACAGAGTTGAAAGATTTGGCAGACATACAGGATTTTGAGAAGGAAGGGGAAATTGGAGAAATATATGGTTTTGAACTTGATTCGACTGGTATGTACAAGAGGAAAGTAATTGTTGACATGAAAGACGGTGAAAGACAGATTCCTAAACTTGGTCAGCTGCATGATGTTACTGTACCAGTTCCAGTAAATAATGTGCCCTACAACTTAATACATGTGGGTAATAAGTGGGTAGTTTCACCTGTGCCTGCACCACCGCCAACAATTGACTGGGACATAAAGATTGAATTTATTAGTCCTTATGTATACACTGATGACGAAGGCGCCTTAGTGTTTAGGAAGGTTGTTAATTCTGGGCTGCTGATTGCAAGTCTTGTTCCAAATTTTGCCCCAGACAACAATAGCAGAGATAAACTGAAAATTGAAAATTATGAGAAACGACGGTATCTTACAACTAGAAAGGGAAGATCAGATACTTCTGTTGTGTTTATGCCAGCAAGCTTAGTCGTGGCTAGAGAAGCGACAATAGTATTTGAAATTATCTTGATCTATAGCTTCTGTGAAAGAGGCAAATATTGCACAGGGAATAAAACTTACATGGGATGAAACAGTATCAGAATCAATAAAGGTCTTTATTGCTATTACAAAAAATGTAGATGTTATTAATGTTTCGAGCAGTATTCTCGCTGTCAAGGTGGTGGTCGACAAAACAACTTTTGTTCGTCTAAGTTACATAAACCTTGAACACATTGATTTTGTTTCATTTTATTATGCTAGCAAATTATATACTCTTGATGAGTTGCAAAATGTAATCACTGATTAAATAATTTTTTTTTAAAATATGTCATTAAAAAAAAATGCCAAAATTCTATCCCATACTTTCGACGCTTGAGCCGACTGAATCAATTGTGACGACTAAAACAACGCTTGCGCCTGATCCACATGCGACAGCTGTACCAATTGCATCAGATAAAACATTACAGGCAGATGCATTCAGATTAAATAATATAACAGAAGCAATTAAATATTTGGAAAGTGAAGAGGTGAGGTACTCCAGATGTAAGAGACGGTATAAGACCGTTTTCAATTCTGTACAAAATACTTCAATGGCTGTTGGTGCCGTTTCAGCTGGTTGTTCTGTGGGGGTATTGTTCTGTTTGCCACAGGAATTGGAAGTTTAATTGGAATTGCAGTTGAGGGTGTTAGCGTTGCTACATGCCTGGCTTGCTTTGGTTTGGAGGCCATAAACAAGAGGTTTCACACAAAATTACAAAAACATGAAGCATTGAGTACTTTGGCGGGTGCGAAGCTGAGCAGTATGAAACTTATTATCAGTAAGGCATTAAATGATAATAATATTAGTGATGATGAATTTAAGCGAGTCCAGGATGATTTAAATAATTACAAAAAACAGAAGTCTGAAATACAAAATAAAATGCATAGTCAATCTCCCGTGAATGTTGAAGAACTGAAGGCTTCTTTTTTAGAGATGGGGAAAAAGATTGGTGTTCAGGAAACCACAGAAAAGCTACACAATCTTTTAAACAAATAAAAATCAGATTTGGTAATCCTTTAATAATGTCATACACTTCACAGAAAGATGTCATGCCACTTACACAGTTTAGGCCTGATTATTTAACACCATCTGCACCACCAGAATATTATTATTGAGAAAAAAAAAGTTTTTGTTGCCCTTGTATCTTGGTAAAAAAGACTTAGTATACGTGACTAGAGTCAAGTTGTTATTAAGTACTTGTAAGTAATTAGGGTAAGTAATTAATAAGTTCTTAATGGTAAGTAATTAATAAGTTCCTATTGTAACTCACTTTAAGGTAACCTTAAGTTAGTTGTAACTTAAAATTAAAACAAAACTTATCTTTAGGTTTAGATGATGTTTCTTAACAAAACACATAAATCCTTCCTAGCAAAACACATCTTGCTTTCAACACATCGTTTTCAAAATGACTACACAACGTGTAGAGACGACTGTAGAAGCTTTTTGAGAACATCAGGCAAACTAGTCAGCCTAACAAGCAGAGACCACTCATGACGCTAAGCAAACACCCTTTGTCAGTGCCTGCGCTACCAGTCATGTTCAAACTGGTTTGATCATGCTGTTTCAACCTGCGCAGAAATAACAGTCAACAGTAAACACCCCTCAGTCTAACTCACAAGAAGGACCTTGACTTAAAGCTTTCTCTGTTTTCCAACAGGTTGCAAACTCATTTAAACTCTGTGTCTGTGAAGACTTCATGGTGTTTATACATAGAGTGGGTCAGCCCGTCCAAAAATCTTTTGTCAGTGCTTGTAATGTTGACATAAGCACGGGCCTCTCTTTGTAAAAGAAAGGGGTGAGATTGACTGTGTGTATGAGTTGGCCATTTACATTTAATGAAAATCAAATGGGTGTTCATGAATACCGAGACAGGCGTGGTGAATATCGTGACAGGTATGGTACATATTGTGACGGGTGGGGTGCATAACGATCCATTTTAAAGATTTTGATCTAGTCCTGACATGAAAATGTGAATATTTGCAGGCCCTTAGAATTTTCAGAACAGGTCTATTCATAACATACCTGAATTAAAGTGGAGGGTATGACTTTCTTTCAGAACCAAACAGGCGTAGACATGAGGTGTTTATGTATAAGTAATTGCTTCGGGTTACAAGCATTGGTTTGACCGGGTGTTTTCGTCTATGGCGGGGGGGGGGGGGGGGGGGGGGGGATTTAAAGTATTATTAACACTATGACTGAGTTAACCCCGTAAAATATTACTGTGGGGAAACATAAATTGTAAATGTTTTAATATCAATGTTTGAGTGGTAACTTCCGATGGTATTTACTCTGTGCGGGGGAACATGGGTAAGGAGGGTCATAAAGTTAATATTAAGAGGGTTAACTCAGTCATTATGATAATAAAGCTTCAGTCCACTCATTATATCTATCTCTTTGTTTTGCCATCTCACGGTATTGGATGAAGCACCAGTACGTTGTCTGAGATGACTCTTGGAGGCCAATTCTAACAATATTTTTGGTCTTTTCACCTATTCTGGACGGGATAGGGCCATAAAAAACAATTATGAATGTGTGCAGGAAGCATTTCCTTATTCAAAAATGATATGCAATAGAGGGCACAACGCATCGTTTTATCATCAGACGGTATTGGCTGAAACACCCAACACTGTCTGCGAATATGCTTGGTGGCCAGTCTTTACGAAGGTTTTGGTCTCTTAAGCTATGATGGACGGCATAGGGCCATATAAAACAGTTATGAATGTGTACAGGAAGCATTTTCTTATTAAAAAATGAAAGGCAATAGAGGGCACAACGCATCGTTTTGTCATCAGACGGTATTGGCTGAAACATCCCCACACTGTCTGAGTAGCTGCTTCGCGAGCCAGTCCTCACCATATTTTTGGTCTTTTAACCTATGATGGACGGCACAGGGCCATATAAAACAATTTTGAATGTGTTCAGGAAGCATTTCCTTATTTAAAAACGATAAGCATTAGAGAGCACAACGCATCGTTTTGCCATCAGACGGTATAGGCTGAAACACCCCTACACTGTCTTAGAATCCGTTTGGCGGCCAGCCTTTACGAAATTTTTGGTCTCTTAACCTATGATGGACGGCATAGGTCCATGCAAAAAAGTTATGAATATGTTGAGGAATCATTTCCATATTCAAAAATGATGGGCATTAGAGGGCACAACGCATCGTTTTACCATCACACAGTTTTGGCTGAAGCACCCCTACACCGCTGACAAGCAACAAGGTGGCCAATACTTCTTTAATATGCGGAACATTTTTGGTCTCTTAAACTATGATTGACGGCACAAGGCCAACTAAAACGGTTACGAATGTGTTCAGGAAGCACTTCCATATTCATAAACAATAGGCATTAGAGGGCACAACGCATAGTTTTGCCATAAGACGGTATTGTTAGAAGCCCCCAAACACTGTCTGCGAAGCAGCTTGGAGGCCAGTCCTTACGCCATTACGCCATTTTGGGTCTCTAAACTTATGATGGACGGCATAGGGCCATATAAAACAGTTATGAATGTGTTCAGGCTGCATTTCTATATTAAAAAAGAATGGACATTAGAGGGCACAACGGTTTGTTATGCCATCAAACGGTATTTGCTTAAACACCCTACACTGACTGAGAATCCGCTTGGAGGCCAGTCTTTAGGATATTTTTGGTCT
This sequence comes from Semisulcospira habei, assembly GCA_036245525.1. NCBI lineage: Eukaryota > Metazoa > Mollusca > Gastropoda > Semisulcospiridae > Semisulcospira > Semisulcospira habei. The sequence continues at coordinate 58,876,156 of BTPG01000004.1, forward strand.
CTCAAACTATGACGGACGGCATAGGGCCATATAAAACAGTTATAAATGTGTTCAGAAATCATTTCCATATTAAAAAAAGAATGGGCATTAGAGGGTACAACGCATCGTTTTGCCATCATACGGTATTGGATGAAGCACCCTACACTGTCTGAGAATCCGCTTGGCGGACAGTCTTTACGAAATGTTTACTCTCTTAAACTATCGTGACGGACGGCATAGGGCCAACAGTTATGAATGTGTTCAGGAAGCATTTCCACATTCATAAATGATATGCATTAGAGGGCACAACGCATTGTTTTGCCATAAGACGGTATTGGCTGAAGCCCCTCTACACTGTCTGAAAAGGCTCCTAGGCGCCAGTCCTTACGACATTTTTGGTGTCTTAACCTACGATGGACAGCACAGGCCACATAAAACAGTTACGAATGTGTTCAGGAAGCATTTCCATATTCATAAATGATAAATGATAGACATTAGAGGGAACAACGCATAGCTTTGCCATAAGACAGTATGCGGCGTGAAACCCCATTACACTGTCTGAGCAGCCGGTTGGAGGCCAGACCATACGAAAATTTTGTTCTATTAACCTATGACGGACGGCATAAGGCCATAAAAAACAGTTATGAATGTGTTCCGGGTGCATTTCTATATTCATAAATGATAGTAATTAGAGGGCACAACGCATAGTTTTGCCATAAGACAGTATTGTCTGAAGCCTCCCTACACTGTCTGAGAAGCAGCTTGGAGTCCAGTCCGTACGCCATTTTTGGTCTCTAAATCTATGACGGACGGCATAGGGTCACATAAAACAGCTATGATTGTGTTTAGAAAGCATTTCCATATTTATAAATGATAGACATTAGAGGACACAACGCATAGTGTTGCCATAAGACAGTATTGTCTGAAGCCCCCTACACTGTCTGAGAAGCAGCTTGGAGTCCAGTCCGAACGCCATTGTTGGTCTCTAAATCTATGACGGACGGCATAGGGCCACATAAAACAGTTATGAATGTGTTAAGAAAGCACTTCCATATTTATAAATGATAGGCATTAGAAAGCACAACGCATAGTTTTGCCATAACACAGTATTGTCTGAAGCCCCCCTACACTGTCCGAGAAGCAGCTTGGAGGCCAGTCAGTACGCCATTTTCGGTCTCTTAACCTATGACGGACGGCATAGGGCCATATAAAACAGTTATGAACGTGTTCCGGTTGCATTTCTCTAAATCTATGACGGACGGCATAGGGCCACATAAAACAGTTATGAATGTGTTTAGAAAGCATTTCCATATTTGTAAGTGATACGCATTAGAGGGCACAACGCATAGTTTTGCCATAAGACAGTATTGTCTGAAACCCCCCTACACTGTCCGAGAAGCAGCTTGGAGGCCAGTCCGGACGCCATTTTTGGTCTCAAAACCTATGACGGACGGCATAGGGCCATATAAAACAGTTATGAATGTGTTCCGGATGCATTTCTATCTTCATAAATAATAGGCATTAGAGGGCACAATGGATCGTTTTGCCATAAGACAGTATTGTCTGAAGCCCCCTACACTGTCTGAGAAGCAGCTTGGAGTACAGTCCGTACGCCATTTTAGGTCTCTAAATCTATGACGGACGACATAGGGCCACATAAAACAATTATGAATGTGTATAGAAATCATTTCCATATTTATAAATGATAGGCATTAGAGGGCATAACGCATAGTTTTGCCATAAGACAGTATTGTCTGAAGCCCCCCTACACTGTCCGAAAAGCAGCTTGGAGGTCAGTCCGAAAGCCATGTTTGGTCTCTTAACCTATGACGGACGGCATAGGGCCATATAAAATAGTTATGAATGTGTTCCGGATGCATTTCTATATTCATAAATGATAGGCATTAGAGGGCACAACGCATAGTTTTGCCATAAAACAATATTGAATGAAGCCCCCTACACTGTCTGAGAAGCAGCTCGGAGGCCAGTTCGTACGCCATTTTTGGTCTCTAAATGTATATGGACGGCATAGCGCCATAAAAAAACCGATACAAATGTGATCTGGAAGCATTTCCATATTCATAAATGATAGGCATTAGAGGGCACAACGCATAGTTTTGCCATAAGACAGTATTGTCTGAAGCCCTCGACATTGTCTGAGAAGCATCGTGGAGGACAGTCCTTTCGCCATTTTTTGTCTCTTAACCTATGACGGACGGCGTAGGGCCAAATAAAACAGTTATGAATGTGTTACGGATGCATTTCTATATTAATAAATGATAGGCATTAGAGGGCAAAACGCATAGTTTTGCCATAAGACAGTATTGTCTGAAGCCCCCTACACTGTCTGAGAAGCAGCTTGGAGTCCAGTCCGAGCGCCATTTTTTGTCTCTAAATCTATGACGGACGGCATAGGGTCACATAAAACAGCTATGAATGTGTTTAGAAAGCATTTCCATATTTATAAATGATAGGCATTAGAGGGCACAACGCATAGTTTTGCCATAAGACAGTATTGTCTGAAGCCACCCTACAGTGACCGAGAAGCAGCTTGGAGGCTAGTCCGTACGCCATTTTTGGTCTCTTAACCTGTGACGGACGGCATAGGGTCATATAAAACAGTTATGAATGTGTTCCGGATGCATTTCTATATTCATAAATGATAGGCATTAGAAAGCACAACGCATAGTTTTGCCATAAGACAGTATTGTCTGAAGCCCCACTACACTGTCTGAGAAGCAGCATGGAGTCCAGTCCGAACGCCATTTTTGGTCTCTAAATCTATGACGGACGGCATAGAGCCACATAAAACAGTTATGAATGTGTTTAGAAAGCATTTCCATATTATAAATGATAGGCATTAGAGGGCACAACGCATAGTTTTGCCATAAGACAGTATTGTCTGAAGCCCACGGCATAGGGCCACATAAAACAGTTATGAATGTGTTTAGAAAGCATTTCCATATTTATAAATGATAGGCATTAGAGGGCACAACGCATAGTTTTGCCATAAGACAGTATTGTCTGAAGCCACCCTACAGTGACCGAGAAGCAGCTTGAAGGCTAGTCCGTACGCCATTTTTGGTCTCTTAACCTATGACGGACGGCAGAGCGCCATATAAAACCGATACAAATGTGTTCAGTAAGCATTTCCATATTCATAAATGATAGGCATTAGAGGGCACAACGCACAGTTTTGCCATAAGACAGTCAATGATCTCCGACTCCAAACGTAAAAACCTTCAAAACAAAATCCTGGAATCCACTTCTTCCAAAACCCTCTACGCCACCATGAACACACTCCTAAGCACTTCTAAAGACTCTCCTCTTCCCAACACACACAGCAAAGAAGAATTTCCGTCCGCTTTCTCCTCCTATTTCTCCGACAAAATCCAAACTCTGCGCAACACACTCGACACTCTGCATTCTCCGCCTTGCCTTCCTAACCCCCCCTTTTCCGGCACTCCCCTCTCGTCCTTCTGCCCCGTCTCTCAGCCGATGAAGTCCTCAAGACCATAAAGTCCATGCCTTTCAAAACCTGCGAACTAGACCCCCTCCCAGCTTCTCTCTACCGGGACGGCCTCCCAAACATGACTTTTGCCCTTCATTACCGACATCATCAACACATCTATAGAGAATGGCTCCGTCACCGATATCTTCAAGTCCGCCATCGTCCGTCCTCTCCTCAAAAAACACAACCTCGACCCAAACGAACTCAAGAACTACCGCTTAATCTCTAATCTCTCTTTCCTGTCCAAGCTTCTTGAGAAGGTTATCCTCAACCAACTCAACCTCCACCTCGCCGACAACAACCTCCTCAGTCCCTTCCAGTCTGCCTATCGCAAACATCACAGCACTGAAACAGCCCTTCTACAAATCCTAATCGACCTGCTTCTCTCCACTGACTCGGGCAACATCTCCCTTCTTACGCTACTCGATCTCTCTGCCGCCTTCGACACCATAGACCACTCTATCCTCCTCCACCGCCTTCACCACTCCTTTGGCATCACTGACTCTGCCCACTCCTGGTTTCTCTCCTACCTCTCCGACAGACAGCAGTCCGTCATCATCGACGGCGTCTCCTCCAACCCAGTCAGGCTCTCCTGCGGCGTTCCAAAGGGGTCCGTCCTGGGCCCGGTCCTTTTCACACTCTACACCTCTCCCCTGTCCAACATCATCCAGTCTCACCACATACACCACCACCTCTACGCTGACGACTCACAACTACTAGACAAAGACAAACTCGACAACACTCGGACACTACTGACTCGCACGGCTGACTGCTATGAAGACGTGAAAAACTGGATGACAGCAAACAAGCTCAAACTGAACGACGACAAAACGGAAGCCATGCTGGTAGGCACTCGCCAGAAACTTTCCCAGCTCCCTCCCTCTCTCCACCTTCAACTCGACAGCACCCCCATCTCCCTCTCTGACTCGGTCAAGAACCTTGGCGTTATCCTCGATTCCTCTCTTTCCATGACCAGCTTCGTCTCCGCCACGGCCCAGGCATGTTATTTCCACCTCCACCGCATCAGTCAGATCAGAAAATACCTCACTACTGAAGCTGCCACCAAACTCGCTGTCTCTCTCATCTTATCTCGCATCGACTACTGCAACTCTCTCCTTTCCGGCCTTCCTCACTCCACCACCCTCACTCTCCAGCGCGTCCAGAACAATGCTGCCCGCCTCGTCCGTAGAAAGAAAAAATCCGACCACATCACTCCCCTGCTCAAGCTCCTTCACTGGGTCCCCATCCCCCAACGCATCCAATACAAGATTCTGTCTCTCTGATACAAATCCCTGAGCAACTACGCTCCTACCTATCTCTCCAACTTACTTCACCCCTACACTCCTTCCCGCTCCCTCTGCTCCGCCTCCTCATCCCCCGCCCCAAACTCAGCACTTTCGGCCCCCGCTCTTTCTCAGTATACGGTCCATCCACCTGGAACACTCTCCCACTCCATCTCCGTCAGAAACACTCTCTCTCTCCTCCTTCCAGTCCGCCCTCAAAACTCACCTCTTTCAACAGTTCTAGCACTACATCACCACACTCCCCACCCCAAGCTGAGCGTCATAATGTATTTTCACTATTTGTGGTACGAGAGTCATTGTCTAAAGCGTGCGCATGCGTGTGCGAGTTGTGAGTGCGCGCTTAGAGTTATAATTATTATAAGATAAGCGCATTATAAATACCGTAATTATTCTTATTATTATTATTATAGTCTGAAGCTCCCTACACTATCTGAGAAGTAGCTTGGAGGCCAGTCCGTACGCCATTTATGGTTTCTAAATCTATAATGGACGGCATAGCGTCATATAAAACCGATACAAATGTGTTCAGGAAGCATTTCCATATTCATAAATGATAGGCATTAGAGGGCACAACGCATAGTTTTGCCATAAGACAGTATTGTCTGAAGCCTTTCCCAAAACTGTCTGAGAAGCAGCTGGGAGGCCAGTCTTGACGCCATTTTTGGTCTCTAAATGTATGACGGACGGCATAGTGCCATATAAATCTCATACAAATGTGTTCAGGAAGCATTTCCATGTTCATAAATGATAGGCATTAGAGGGCACAACGCATAGTTTTGCCATAAGACAGTATTGTCTGAAGCCCCCTTAGACTGAGAAGCAGCTTGGAGGCCAGTCTTAACGCCATTTTTGGTCTCTTAACCTATGACGGACGGCATAAGGCCATATAAAACAGTTATGAATGTGTTCCGGATGCATTTCTATATTCATAAATGATAGTAATTAGAGGGCACAACGCATAGTTTTGCCATAAGACAGTATTATCTGAAGCCCCCCTACACTGTCTGAGAAGCAGCTTGGAGACCAGTTAAAACGACATTTTGGGTCTCTAAATGTATGATGGACGGCATAGCGCCATATAAAACTGATACAAATGTGTTCAGGAAGCATTTCCATATTCATAAATGATAGGCATTAGAGGGCACAACGCATAGTTTTGCCATAAGACAGTATTGTCTGAAGCCCCCCTACACTGTGTTAGAAGCAGCTTGGAGGCCAGTCTTTACGCCATTTTTCGTCTCTAAATCTATGACGGACGGGGGGCTTCAGACAATACTGTCTTATGACAAAACTATGCATTGTGCCCTCTAATGCTTCTCATTTATGAATATGTAAATGCTTTCTAATCACATTTATAACTGTTTTATATGGCCCTATGCCGTCCGTCATAGTTTAAGAGACCAAAAATGTCGTAAAGGTTGGCCTCAAAGCGGATTCTTAGACAGTGTAGGGTGCTTCAGCAAATACCGTCCGATGATAAAACGATGCGTTGTGCCCTCTAATGCCCATCTTTTTTTCCAATATAGAAATGCATCCGGAACACATTCATAACTGTTTTATATGGCCCTATGCCGTCCATCATAGTTTTAGAGACCAAAAATTTCGTAAAGACTGTCCTCCAAGCGCTTTCTCCGACAGTGTAGGGGGGGGGGGGGGCTTCAGCCAATACCGTCTTATGGCAAAGCTATGCGTTGTGCCTTCTAATGCCTATCATTTATGAATATGGAAATGCTTCCTAAGCACATTTGTATCTGATTTATATGGCTCTATGCCGTCCATCGTAGGTTTAGAGACCAAAAATGGCGTACAATCTGGCCTCCAATCTGCTTCTCAGACAGTATAGTGGGGGCTTCAGACAATACTGTCTTATGGCAAAACTATGCGTTGTGCCCTCTAATGCTTCTCATTTATGAATATGTAAATGCTTTCTAATCACATTTATAACTGTTTTATATGGCCCTATGCCGTCCGTCATAGTTTAAGAGACCGAAAATGTCGTAAAGATTGGCCTCAAAGCGGATTCTTAGACAGTGTAGGGTGTTTCAGCAAATTCCGTCCGATGGGAAAACGATGCGTTGTGCCCTCTAATGCCCATCTTTTTCAATATGGAAATGCACCTGGAAGACATTCATAACTGTTTTACATGGCCCTATGCCGTCCATCATAGTTTTAGAGACCAAATATTTCGTAAAGACTGTCCTGAAATCTGTTTCTCTGACAGTGTAGGGGGGGGGGGCTTCAGCCAATACCGTCTGATTGCAAAACTATGCGTTGTGCCCTCTAATGCCTATCATTTATGAATATAGAAATGCTTCCTGAACACATTTGTATCTGCTTTATATGGCCCTATGCCGTCCATCATAGTTTTAGAGATCAAAAATTTCGTAAGACGGTGTAAGGGTTGGGGGGGGGGGGGGGGCTTCAGCCAATACCTTCTTATGGCAAATATATGCGTTGTGCCCTCTAATGCCTATCATTTATGAATGTGGAAATGCTTCCTAAACACATTTGTATCTGTTTTATATGGCCCTATGCCGTCCATCATTGGTTTAGAGACCAGAAAAATGGAGAACGAACTGGCCTCCAAAGTGCTTCTCAGACAGTGTAGGTTGGGTTTCAGACAATACTGTCTTCAGTATGGCAAAACTATGCTTTGTGCCCTCTAATGCATATCATTTATGAATATGGAAATGCTTTCTAAACACATTTGTATCTGTTTTATATGGCCCTATGCCGTCCATCATAGGTTTAGAGACCAAAAATGGCGTACGAACTGGCCTCCAAGCTTCTTCTCAGACAGGGTATGGGGGGGGGGGGGGGCTTCAGTCAATACTGTCTTATCCCAAAACTATGCGTTGTGCCCTCTAATGCTTATCATTTATTAATATGGAAATGCTTCCAATACACATTTGTATTAGTTTTATATGGCCCTATGTCGTCCATCATAATTTAAAAGACCAAAAATGTTTTAAAGACTGGCTGTCAAGCGGATTAGCAGACAGTGTAGGGTACTTCAGCCAATACCGTCTTATGGTAAAACTATGCGTTGTACCCTCTAATGCCTATCAGTTATAAATATGGAAATGCTTCCAAAACACATTTGTAACCTTTTTATATGGCCCTATGTCGTCCATCACTTTTCTCGGTGTCTCGGGATTACGTCCTTTGGCGAATTGCCTCTTTTTTCTATTTTGTCATCTTCGGTATATCATACTGTGGCTGCTGAGATTGTTGGCTGCTCTCTGCTGGCTGCTAAGATATTCCAATTCCTGCCAATTCCACTAAAAACTTTATTGTGTCAGTCTAGCCGACAAATTTTCTTTCGTTGGGGTCACATGCGCGCGTACGGTTTTAGCCACATTATGACAATGGTAAAAAATAAAAAAATAAAAAAACCACCACAACAACAACAAAAACACAACAACAACACTGCGACATTCTGAGGCCTGCAACTGAGTTCCTCGACAGCGTCAACAACGACAGAGAGAGCTAGTTAACACACTCTTCATTTAGGAGACGGATGGCCGCCGAGGGTACAAAGCTGCCCTTGTAGCGTTTGGTTTTAACAAGAGGGGCCTTGAACCTACAGCCAGACGGGAGCTTTTGAAGGTGCTTACGAAAGGCAGTGGGACTTGAAGTGTCAGCTGCCATCAGGCCCTTGCGTATCATTCTCGTCCTGTAGAGGCCGTCAAGGCTCTCCAACCTGCCCCCAACGATTTTCTCACTAAGCCTCATTATCTTATTCAGCTTCCTACAGTTCTTCTCGCCCAGGGCTGCCCTCTGCTGGTCCGCCATAGCGCTGAGACACCGGGAAACCCCGGGCCTGTGATTTAAATTGAAACACCGGTCGATGTTTTCGCGTCAGTTTATCGGGGGGGGGGGGGGGGGGGGGGCTAAGGCAAAACTGAGGGGGCTGTTCAGTTATACATTGCGTAACGTCCCGGCGACAGCAACATGACTTTCTCAGGACGTGTGTACGCTGCTTGTGACAAAAATAAACTAAATAACTATTAATCGTAAACGGTCTGTCGCAAGCGGCCATATGCGGGCCGGCGGTCTGTATGCTAAACTCAGTGAAACTCGGCAGTGACTGCTAATATCTACGAGCTTCCCCGAGTCAACACTACGGCTTCCCGTCAGTGGCGACGGCAAATAACTTGAACTGCCGGTACCAGTCAGTCAGGAACTGAATTCCTTCTTCCCCGGCTCTGCCAGAACTCACCACCGGCGGAAAGCCTGGCACTCCCACAGCCGGACTAGTGGCCCGCCCTCCGCCCCACATTCAAGCACATCGCTGTTGGGCCGAGACTGAACAAACCGGAGGCTATAACTTCCCACCCCACCCCCCAACAGAAACTAAATTGTAACCGGCTGTTTTTAATGCAGCAGCCTCTCCGTTTTAACCTATTATTTTTTTTACCCCTCGCCGTGCGCACACAGTGGGTTGATCCTCTCTATACTAGAGGCTTCCCCTCTAAAGAAAAGAAGGTCTGCTAGCCGGTCGGTGCATCACCCGCCATCACTGATATATAGTGAGGACATGATACCAGTCATCAGACTAGTAGTAGCGAAATAGTGTTTCAACGACACGTTTTTCTTAATGTTTCTGCCTCGGCTTTAGAACTACGGCAACATATTCTGTTGAGCGGTCTAGTCCTACAGTGATGGCAAGAGTTGACTGACTTGCTGTTATTGCTTATAGTACGTCAGGACTTTCCTGACATTACAAAAACAGCGATTTCCCTATGCGGAGCGCTTACCGCCGGGTATCCTCACAAGACGATGGCCGCCACGACTGGCGTGATTACGTCAGCTTCCCGAGCCCTACACTATATGGCCGCTGGCGGAGTTGCTATCATAGGGTTCGGGAAGCTGACGTCATCACGCTAGTCGTGGCAGCCATCTTGAAACTGAGGATTCGTGACAGTAAGGCGCTCCATAGGGAAATCGCTGTCAGGACAATGTCAGAAAAGTCCTGACGTGCTCATGGGCAATAACAGCAAGTCTTGCCATCACCGTAGGAAACCGCTAACGACCAGAATCTGGTGTTGTTTTTTTGTGTTCAGTTTCCGCAAAGACTGAGGACTAGCCTGGACTGAACTATGCAAGAAAAACTGACGTGCTGAAACACAGTCGATAGGCTGTCTTGGCTCTTATATCCTCTTAAGATGGCGGCTGACGCGCCGACCGCTTCTAGGCAACGCAGAGAACTTCCCGAGCCCTATACCCCTCGCCCTGTGCGGCCTAGGTGACATGCACCAGCGGCGCCATTTTGTAATTTTCGCACCTGACCCGGCGTCGTTGAATCGGTTTAGTCTGAGCGTGTGCTCGCTGCACCTGTCGTAATGAGCAATCTCGGAGAAAGAATCACGTGACGTTTCAGGATTGCTGCAAAATAAGATGAATAAATAATAAACCTTTTCCCATATGCAGTCCGGCATGCATCCCGCTGAGAGCACCATGAAACATTACACGATTTGGCAGATTTGAAAAATAGTTTCGTTTTTCCTCAACGGTGGTGACTTTGTGACATCTGCGCCGCTTTGCGCCGGCAAAAAGCACCGCCGTGGCCATAGCCGTACGAGAGACGAGTGACTACAATGGACTTGATTCAGGTATATGCAAGTACTCACACTTCTGAGGAGAATGAACACCCCCGGAGACTGGCCTATCTTTTTCCAGTAAGGAGGTTCGCCCTCCAACATCAAGTTTATGCTCAAGGCCGGAGCCGGTAACGCCGCTAAAACCGGAAACGAACCGTTTTTCGACTTCGATCACAATCTTCCGCGGGAACGTACGAGACCACACTACAAGTGCAAAAGCCTACCTGCGTGCGCAGTTCTAGTGCACAGGTCTGAGCGAGCCGCGGACAGATGCGAAAATCGCAGTAATCGCCCACTGGTGCGGCGTTTGATCAGTCTAGGTTAGTACAGGGCGAGGTATACCAATTCAGCCACACTATGATCAAGCCACTGTAGCGCAGACAGTAGCAGTGGGAGGGTTAAACAAATAACTAGTGAAAAAACAACAACAACAAACACGCACCGGGTGAATGGACCCGAGACAGAAACAAGTGTCCCAGACTTACAAGACTAAACGGCACATCCGGCCACCCTGTGGTGCTGACCAAGGTAACCGGCCTTGGCGGAACTAAAACGATGCTTATATCATTTCTGAATAGGGCTCGGGAAGCTGGTGTCATCACGCTAGTCGTAGCGGCCATCTTGAGAGGATACACGACTCCTGCACTCACCAACCGTCGGGAAATCGCTGTCAGGACTCAGGACCGAATGTCAGGACCTGCTATAAGCCGGAACAGCCTGCGCAAGTCTTGCCGGCATCACCGTAGGAAACCGCTAACCAGAATCTGGTTTTATTTGTTTCCAAAGAGGAAGAAACCTAAAGAAAAACGTGTTGAAACACTATTTCGCTACTATATACTATCTGAAGTCTATCGCCAGGCTATAGTGTGACTCCGTCTCAAGATGGCGGCGCGGCGGCCGACGCTCCGGGCTAGGTAACGCGGGGAACTTCCCGAGCCCTGTGTGGAAATGGCTTCTCGCGATCAGTTGTACACACTCACAAGTATTTTATGTCCTATCCCGACCATCATCGTAGTCTAAAAGACCCTAAATGTGGCACTTATTTGTTTATTTGATTTATTGCTTGATTAGTCATTATTTTGTATTATATTCTCTATATTTATGTGTATATTTATTTTATTGATTTATTTGTTTGGTTATTCATTTGTTATTTCTACTGACCAACTACAAGATTATGTAGATCCCCCCAGCGATTCCAACATTAACCTCATTTATTTTGTTCGTCTCGGCATATCATACCCTGGCTGCTGAGAAGAGTGGCTGCTCTCTGCTGGCTTCAAAGATATATGGCTGCTCTCTCTGCCCCAGAGTCTAGCTTCCTAGCTGGGGAATCCCCTTGCGAACACGGTAAACATGGCGGAAAGCGGAGAGGAAGTCAACCGCAATTTATCTGGTAAATTCTTTTATTTTGTTTGACAGCCAATGTTGATGGTATTTTTGTGTGCCCAATACGTAGAGCTATTATAATGATTACAAGAGGAGAAGGTTACTTGTCGATCTCAAAACAATGCCTGATTTGCTGGTGGCATTACAATGAATCGCACTACTGAGTGAAATATCCCGACTTCGTACACATGATACAAACTCAGTGCTGAAAAGGCCATCGTGCCGACATCGGTCGCCGTTGGCCCTCGCACGGCCGTGCGCAGGCCAACGGCGACCGATGTCGGCACGATGGCCTTTTAAGCATTTTTGGGAAATACATGGCAATCACAGACACGGACATTTTTGGGACATTAATTGTGTATACCACGGTGTTTAAGTTGGGGTCAGGATGAGACGACAACAATTCTTAGTTTAACCTAGTCCAACATTGTTGACAAAATATTAAAAATTAATAACAAAGTACTGTTATTGGGCATACGATCTGCCATTGCTTTTACGCATCGCGAGTTTGTTCAGATATTGACTGTTGGACAATAGCATTAGACAGTCCATCCACCTACAAATCCTCCAAACACTGTAAAGTGTACTAGTGGCTCCATTTACCTTGGCATAAAATTAGTCCAGCTATTGATCAGATACATCGTGGAAAATTTGGACCTACTTTTGTCAATGATTAATTATTATAAGCATTTAAATTTAGTTGTAACTGTTAACCCATGTAACCCTACGGCCGCATTTCCAAACTTTAGATGTGTCACCTAACAGGAGATGGATTAACATTGATAATTCAAGAGTAGTGCCAGATTAACTTGGCGCCTGATGGGGCCAAGCTGATCTGGCACTACCTTTGCGTTATCATGGTCGACCCATCACTTGCTGTAGTGTGTCAGGGCTAAATGGTTAAGCATTTAAATTGATACATGTTACATGTCCGCTCACTTGTGATACATTTTACATGTCCGCTCACTTGTGGATATAATTTACATGTCCCTCACTTGTGGTACATTTTACATGTCCGCTCACTTGTGGATATAATTTACATGTCCACTCACTTGTTATACATTTTACATGTCCCTCACTTGTGGTACAATTTACATGTCCGCTCACTTTTGGATATAATTTACATGTCCGCTCACTTGTGGATATAATTTACATGTCTGCTCACCTGTGGATATAATTTACATGTCCGCTCACTTGTGGATATAATTTACATGTCTGCTCACTTTGGATATAATTCTTTTCTGCAGTAAACTTGAGCAGATCATTGGTGATGTGCACCCATACATATCTCAATGTGCAAAAGTTGGCTGCTGTTGGCCCGCTCATGGGTGTGCGCAGGCCAACGGCAGCCGATGTCGGCCCGATGGCCTTTTGCGCATTGGGTTGTAGACATGTTTGCAGGTCACAGGTACCAACCTAAATCTCGACCCAAACCCAGTTGTACTACATGCATTTTAAACGTACTGATATTCTGTGACATTTTGTAGGTAGCCGACAGGAAAAACAATCGATGCAACCCAAAAGAATTGGCTGTCCTGAAGGCTTCCCAGAAACACAGCGTGGTGTCTACAACTGCAGTTATGATGATCGACAAGTTGTTAGTCAAGAACATGTTGCTTACTTACAAAATTCAAGCACAGGTAACTTTAAAATCTGTGTTTTCTTGGGGGGGGGGGGGGGAGGGGGGGGGGAGGGGGGGGGTGTGTTGTTTGGGTGGATGACCATTATTCCAGATTCGTTGTTGTTGTTGTTGTTGACATGACTATAGTGAGGTACAGGTCTACTTGTGTGTTTCTTTAACCCCTATCATACTGAGGCTAAAAGCTTCAAATTTGTGCACTGCCATATGCAAGCTACATTATACTTATAAATAAGGATATAGACCAATGACTAGTTCAAGGGTAGTGCCAGAATAGCTTGGCGCCTAGAGGCGCCAAGCTATTCTGGCACTACCCTTGAACTATTTTAGTCAAACTTATTTCACACACTGGTGTATTCCGAATGATAAGGGTTAACTGTAGTATGTACAATATTTTGTTTTGATGTGCATGTTTCAAGCAGAACAAATTTTAATGTATCATCTTTGTTGTTGTACTTGCTGATTGGTGCAAATGGTATGTGTCGACAGATTATTAACGCTTTAAAGCATGTTACTCAGTGTTCCCCAAAACGCACAGCTCTGTGTCTATTACACACATAAATCTGAAAAGGACGCATAGATTTTCAGTCTGTACATCTGAAGGATGCATGCAAATCATAGCGCACAAGCAACTATTAAAAGTGCTCGCACGCCTGCAAAGCTAGGCTTGCCGCACAAACGCTTTTTAGACAAACTCATTTCAGCAGACCGGTTCAGAGTTCTGAAATCTGATTGGCCATTAGCAGTGAGCTGTCATATTCTTTTCAGCAATTGGCTGAAAGTGAACCCTTGACATAGCAAAGTGAGTACTTTCCCTTAAACATTTTGCGCAAAATAGCTGACTATGAGGTGAAAGTTAAAGACAATTTCATATGCCAGCAGATGTTGTGAAGACTTTCACTTGAATGAAGGGACCCTCAGTTTTGACAAAAGGACCGTTGAATTGTTTGGCAGAGGGTCCCAGGGACCCTTAGTTTAGAAACAAATGGGAAACGCTGTTACTGAGCATCCTGAATAATAGTTGCAGGAGGTCTTGCAGACTTTTAATGATGCAAACAAACACCAAACCTGACCCATCCATCCTTCTGTTTACTGTAATGTATATACAGTATTGTCCAGCTATCAGCATAATACTTCATCCACACGGCTGTGCAGAACACACTTTTAGTTAGGAGCGGACGGGTGCCACTGAGTTCAAGATAAGCCAGATGGTGACAGTAGCCGGGCGTGGAGGCAATTAATCATTAGCGCGCGCCTAGTCATGCAGTCTGGAAGAACTGTTCATGATACTAGAAGGGAATGCTCTTCCATTATCCTACTACTGTGTGTATCTGAAGAGATGGAGAACATTACACACAGGCATAACACACCACACATCAGCAGTCCCGTAACAGAGATTATAAAAGGAATAGTGGATGCCAGACCGTGACCTAGATAGCCTACTCGCAGCGGGGAGTGGCTGCATACCACAACAGCAGGTGGCTGGCCAAACTAATGCATAGGAAATAGGGCTAACTGCACTGCTGTGTCTATGATGCAAGTGACATGTTTTTATATTACGATATGTCCTATGTGATTTGTGTTACTGTGAAATCGTGTTTATTGCCTTTATGTTTAGACCACAATAGTTACTAAGGCATACGGTGTGTGTGTGTGTGTGCATGTGTGTGTGCGTGTGCACGTGAGTAGCTTAATTATATCTTGATGTGTTTAATGTTCTTCTTTTTAAGTTGCGCAGCACCGCAACGATTTCCTAATGTATTATTACATATGGCAATAAAGTTCTATCATTATCATCATCATAAATCCATTGCTTGGCACAGGTGAATGCACCACATTAACCAGTCATTATCCTTGTACTATCATCATCAGAGTCCTTCCGCTGTACCACATTAACCAGTCATTATCCTTGTACTATCATCATCAGAGTCCTTCCGCTGTACCACATTAACCAGTCATTATCCTTGTACTATCATCATCAGAGTCCTTCCGCTGTAGTTTTGCAGGGTTGAATGTGTTTAGCTCTTTGACTGTCAGTAATGCTTTTTGTCAATGTGACTCCTACTGGAATCACGGGGACAGCAAGCACTACTGACAGCCAAAAGGTTAACATTTACAGTTTGTTTATTTCTGTTTGCTGAATATGTTAACCCATATATGTATAACCCCACGGCCGCATTTCACAAATTTCACAGCATGTGTCAGTTGATGGAAATGTATTGACTGTAATAATTGAAGGATAGCGCCAGATTAGTTTGGCGCCTAACGGCACCAAGCTAATCTGGCACTATCCTTCAGTTACCATGGTCGATACATCTCCTCCTGTAGGGCGTTGGGGCTAAATGGGTTTTTGTATTTCTGTCACAGCTATGAAGGTTTTGAACGAAGCACCCCCTCTCACGCCACAGTCTTCACCATTTCCGTCCTACAGCGACACTCCTAACCCAGGCCCACAATGCACGACTACATATGGTTGGTCTGATAATCATACTTCACCCATAAACACCTAGCATTTGTTTCATCAAAAACATTACCGATGACATGACTTTATGGGAAGTGTCTACTACTTACTCAATTCTAGCCTAAGAGCTCGTTGTGTTACCACACAACCCGGGAGGCACTCGGGGAACCCCGAGGGGGCTGAGAGTTGTCTCCCGATACTCCCCATCCGGAACCGAGTACCCATAATTCTTCAGTCAGTCTACTTAGGCTTACGCTGTTCAGACGTGTTGCTCTAGCCTTTGGCCTTTGGGATTTTCGACCGGTTCGCCGGTCTTCTGCGGACTTCGTTCTTCTCTTGACTTCTTCTTGTCGATCCTCCCTGTGCCTTGCGTGGCTCTGGTGTCCCCTCTTCGTTGGCAGCTGCCCGCTTGGCTGCATGAAGTGCCTGGGCTGCGCTTTGAGCTTCGCTGGGACTTCGCCGCGCGTGCCATGGTTTTGGATTTTCTTCCCCCTTCCCCGGTCCCGCTCCGGGAAGAGGTAAAGTAGTTGGGTTGGCCCTCGGCCGGTTCCCGGGCTGGGCACTGGTTGAGCGGGCACGAAGACAGGCTTCATCTGCGCTGTTGCTTTTGCGCCAAGATTCTTGACTTTTACCTTGGCGGGCCGCGCACCCTTTCCCACTCTCCTTCGGTTGTTGGTGTGGCATGATTGTTAACAGGGTCAAAATCTCCCTTTCTTCGTGGATAACAGTGGAGGGGTTTAAAAGATCCACTGTTTTAGAAAGAAGGCATTACGCGTGAGGAAAGCCATGAGATGTTTAACTCTGGAACGATCATTCTTAAACGGCGCGGGTCCACAGGTGGTCAGATTCGTTTTCCAAGATGGCGTCTAGCGGTGCAGGACACCTTGTTCCTCGCGGTTAAAACCTTAAGGGAATGGGAGTGGTGTGAAAGGTCGGTAAAAGTCAAGTCGAATCCTTATTCTGGCGCTTGTTCCTTACCTACTCGCCTGTACCTTGTGTGGTTCGGGGAATGTGTTATGCTCCAGCCATTCCTTGACGCATTACCTTGGTGGATATGGCGAGAGCAGACGCTTACTTCGGTACTGTGTCGGTCATGTAATGCTTGTTCTGTTATGCAGACCGCTTTACCATACATGTGGGCGTATTCGGTACACTTTTTGGCTTGGAGGGTAAATAAACATGTACACCTTATACTTGGGATACACGTGGAAGATGCAAAGTTATATTAGTCAGTTGAAAGGACACTGACTGCACCAAAGGGCTTAAACAGGCCTGATTATGCTCGCCCCCTGTCTCCATTACGTGGTAATGTTGTTGTGCCAGACGTTGTTTTAGGCCTTTTCTTGGCATCTCATGTTTGAATTCTTGGGCATCAGGCGTATGCTCTCTTGAGCTCAGGGCCACTGGTGGCCACGCCTGGCTGCCTTATTATAAGGTTACTGTGCCTGCCGCTTGCATCAGGCCTATGCTTGTCATGACATGCTTGAGTTTGTTGTGCGTGATGTGTTGTATGCTCACCTTAGCCTGGCGGGCCTTCCAAACCAAGGGTGTCTGCCTCGCGTGTGCCGGCAGGGATGTACTCGGCGCAGGACGTAATACACTGAGGAGACAGGTACAACACTTTGGTGGTTGGGGAGTTGCCTTGGCAGGATGGGCAAACAGAGCGGTTAGCCGCGACTCCTCTTCTTCGCTGGTGGTAGGTCTCAGAGGTAGGGTGCTTACCTTGGCTTAGCCGGGACCCGCATGCCTGCACTCTCTAGCTTGCAGGGATGTATTGCAGGCCCAGGCGCTTGCTGACAGGTTGTTCCTCGCTGGTTGTGCCTTTGTGTTGCGAAAGTTAACCTTACCAGGGCAGTGTCCCTCAGGCCCACGCCTGCGTGCCTTCGGATTTTGTATGTTGCAGTGGCCTCTGGATGACCTGCACACAACACGGAGGTTTACAGTGACCGTCGGACTCACACAAGGTCTGTCTACCATGTGCCGGAATTACCTCCGAACGTTGGTGTGACGTCTGCACCACATGACCTGGACGGCGCTGGTCGCAACTTGGAGCTTCTGTCGACGAGAGCACCCGGCACCTGTGACTGGTTCCAGACCTGCTGAAATACCGGCTGCTGTTCCCGGTACTCCGACCGCTCGAGTTCCGACGAGATGACTGTGAGATCACCATGCCGGACGCGTCAGTATACTGTGCGGAGTGGGCAGATCGTTGGGACCGTTACCAGGAGGGAATGCGCTTGGACAAAGCCTTGTGACAGGCAGAGAACCCGCCTCGCTACAGAGCCCGCTGGTCCCAACTTTGGAGTTTTACCGACGCGAACGTCCGACACCTGTGACTGTTTCCAGACCTGATGACGTACCAGCTGTTCCGGTTCTCCGGTCACTCAAGTTTCCGACATCCCTACCATACGGAGATCGCATGTCGGACACAGCTAGGTAGGGTGCGGAGTGGGGAGATCGAGGCGTTGTTCCCAGGAGGGAACGCGCTTGGACCAAGCCTTACGCAGGCAGAGAACCCATCTCGCTACAGAGCTCGGTTCGGAGAGACGTGCTTCGCGCCGTCCATGGTCAGCCGATCCCCACTCGTCTCCTAGGAAGGCCTTGGAGTTCTCCTCGGCCGCAGCGAACCTGTCTCGCCACAGAGCCCGGCTCGTGGAGACAAGCGCACACGCATACCACGTCTCGACATGTTTCGGGATCCGCTCTTCGCTCAAACTCGGACCGGCACTCTCGCTCTCCTTCGCGAGAGCATAACAAGGATCAGGCTTATCCTCGTCATAAGGAACGCGGACCTCCTCGCTCTTCGGCTTCGCGGCGTTCGTCCGACGTTCCCCGCCGGCGCTTGGCACCGCGCTCGCTCTCTAGGGGGAGCCCCACCAGGACAACGCTGCTCGTCGGAAGACACGCTGAGCCGGCTGCTAGTGGTTGCAGGGTCCTGTTGGTGACCAGCCAGCAAGGCGGAGGTGCCAGTCTCCGTTCCTTACCGCTCGAGTCCTTGACGTTCTTGTGGAGGGTTCGCCACGCAGGCCGCAACAGTTAGTACGCGGAGAGGGATGATCGTCGCGGGCGTTCCCAGGAGGGAACTCACCTGGACATAGCCTGCTGTCAGGCGGAGACCCACCTCGATACAGAGCCTGGTTCGCGGAGACATGCACGCATGCGTCCTTGTCGTGGAACGACTAGGAATCCACTTTCACTCGAGATCGGATCTCCGCTCTTGCTCTCCTACACGCGAGGAGGGACCACTCTGCACCTTGGATGCTCGTCCTCTACGGATCTCCATCATTGGAGTCACCCTTCCGGCACTCCAGGTCTACGCTCCGCTATCACTCCACTGCGGGCGTGCTTAGGAGTTACCGTCAGCCCTTTCCCTTCTTCGTGCTCCGGCCCGGTCGCCTGGCTGCAGTCGCTCCACTTCTGGACGCCCGACCCCCTCCGGTGGTTACTTCGCCTAGCACAGACCTGTTTACCTACACTTGGGGTTAAAGTACACATTTTGCATGGGTTACACTTACATGTACACGTTTCGACACAGTTACACTAATATACACCTTTGGAGATCTGACTACTCACTGGCTTGTGACCTTTTACGCGTGAGATCCAAATTACACTTAGTCAGCTGGAAGTACTCTGACTTCACACCGGTGGTAAACAGGTCTGCGAGTGCTTCGGCTTCTGTCTCCTCTGGTGCCCTCTCGGATTCAGCTCGGAGTTGGCCGCGGCTTGCAGACTTCGTGACAGGCGCTTCGACTACCCTGCGCTTCTTCTCTCGGTTCCCAGATCTTCTTGCTAAGCCCCCATGGATTTGCCGGCTGTTGGCTTCCCTCGGCAGGACCGGTTCTCAGGAAGTCACAGGCGTTGCCTGCCCTACCGGCTGTGGATCCGCTCTTGCCTCTACATTTGGACTAGTTGACCTCGCTCGTCAGTAACACCCTACGCTTCGTGGCATTGAGGAGCTCCTTACCCTACCCTTCGTTCTCCATGTTGCCGACTCCTGGCGCCGGGCAGGTTGACATGCCGCGGAAGGACCCCTGTGCTGAAGACTCGGCTGAGCCACGTTCTTGGGAGTACCTGGACTTCACTACGGGGAGCAGACCGGAGGAGGCTTCTAGGACCTTGGCTTCGCTTACGCTTGTGCCAGATGGCGATAGGATGCGGTCCTCGCGGGTGCTCCTCGGCTCCGCCTCCGGATCTTGGGCTGCGACTTCTTCCGGAGCTGCCGACCCTTGTCTCCAGGTACCCGTGCACTCTTACTTACTTACTTATGCCTGTCACCCCTACCCGGGTATAGGCCGTCGACGAGAGACCTCCAGCAACTCCTGTCCTGTGCTTTTCCTTCGATTCTACTCCAGGTGGTTCCCAGTCTCTTGATGTCTGCTTGGAGGTCTCGACGCCAGGAGTTTCTCGGCCTACCTCTTTTCCTCTTTCCCTGGGGGTTCCATGACAATACCTGCCTAGTGATACTGGAAGCTGGCTTTCTCAGACTGTGACCGATCCATCCCCATCTTCTTCGCCCAATTTCATTCTCTGCTGTTATCTGCTCTGTTCTCTCCCAGAGTCTGACGTTGCTGATCTTCTCTGGCCAGTGAATTTTCAAAATTCTTCTAAGGCAACTGTTCATGAAGGTCTGTACTCTGTTGACTGTGGTTTTTGTCAATCTCCATGTCTCTGCTCCATATAGGAGAACTGCTTTTACATTGGAGTTGAAAATCCGGACTTTGGTGTGTTGTGACAGCTCTCTGGA
The DNA here is from genome assembly GCA_036245525.1 of Semisulcospira habei. Lineage (NCBI taxonomy): Eukaryota > Metazoa > Mollusca > Gastropoda > Semisulcospiridae > Semisulcospira > Semisulcospira habei. The sequence continues at coordinate 58,896,783 of BTPG01000004.1, forward strand.
ACTCCACACTTTTTTCAACTGGAGAAAGGCTGCTCTGGCTTTACTGATTCGTGCTCTGACATCTGCATCAGTGCCGCCTTTTTTGTCTATGATGCTCCCGAGATAGGTGAAGGACTCCACCTCCTCCAACGGGGTGCCAGCAAGCAAGACTGGTTCTTCCCTGGTTGCATTCAGCCTCATTGTCTTTGTTTTCTGTTTGTGAATGGTGAGGCCCACTTGGGACGAGATGTCAGCAAGCCTCGTGGTCTTGTCCTGCATTTGTTGATGAGTGTGGGACAGTAATGCCAAGTCGTCTGCAAAATCGAGGTCGTCAAGCTGTGTCCACAGTGTCCACTGTATTCCACTTCGTCTGTGCTCTGTGGTCATCTTCATGACCCAGTCTATGGCCAGTAGGAAGAGGAACGGAGACAGCAGACACCCCTGCCTGACACCAGTTCTGACCTGGAGCTCTCTGGTGAACTGCCCTTCGTGGATCACGCGACATGTCATGCCATCATAGCTGCTCTTGATCAGGCGGACGAGCTTTGTGGGTACACCGTAGTGTCGTAGGAGTTTCCACAGAGTCTCTTGGTCCACGCTGTCAAATGCTTTCTCATAATCCACAAAGTTGACGTACAGCGGGGAGCTCCACTCCAGAGACTGTTCCACGATGATGCGGAGAGTGGCGATCTGGTCTGTACATGATCGGTTCTTCCTGAATCCTGCTTGCTGGTCTCTCAGCTGGGGGTCAACGGAGCTCTTCATTCTCTCTAGGATGATCCTGTTGAAGACCTTTCCTGGTACGGACAGCAAGGTGATTCCTCTGTAGTTGGAACACTTGCTGAGGTCGCCTTTCTTGGGAAGCTTGATTAGGTACCCCTCCTTCCAGTCAGCTGGCATCACCTCCTCTTCCCAGATCTTTCCAAACAGTGGGTACAGCATCTCCACTGTTGTCTCTATGTCTGCTTTCAGAGACTCCGCTGGGATGCCATCTGGCCCTGCTGCTTTGCCATTCTTCAAAAATGCCACTGCTTTTCTGATCTCTTCCCGGCTGGGTCTGTCACAGCTGATGGGTAGGTCGGTCTCTGCCGGGTGGATGTCGGGGGGGTCGGGTGGGCTAGGTCTGTTCAGTAACTCTTCAAAATACTCGGCCCATCTGTCGAGTTGGTCTGCTCTGTCTGCAATAGGCTTGCCTTCTTTGTCTTTTACTGGTCTTTCTGTATGGCCATACTTACCCGACAATCTTCTGGTAATGTCGTAGAGCTGTTTCATGTTGCCGCTGCCTGCTGCCTTTTCTGCCTCTGCTGCCAGGCTGTCTGTGTAGGCCCTCTTGTCTGCCCTGATACTCCTCTTCACCTCGCGGTTGGCTTCCGAGTATTCCCCCTGTGCCCTTACTTTGGCTGCTCTCGTGCGACTGTTGTTGACCGCTGCTTTCTTCTGCTTCCTCGCTTCTATCTTCTTCAAGGTCTGTGCCGACAGCCAGTCCTTGTGGTGGTGTTTCCTGAACCCTACAGTGTCTTTGCAGGTCGAGTTCAGCGCCTCTCTAACTGCCTTCCACTGCTGCTCTGTGGTGACCGCCTCCTCTTCATTTACTAGCTCCTGTAGACCCGTGCACTCGGCCTCCACAAAGTTCCTCGGTTCACCTGCGAAGGAGGAGTCACTGCTGATGGAGGAGCCTCCGCTCCGGGATCTGCATTCCGTTGGACTCGCCGGGGGTCCTCAACCTACCCATCAACTCTGTGGAACCAAGGCGCAGCTCCGTCTCCCTGGTGTCTAACCAACTCGACAACCCCTTGGGCGTCCAGGGGCGCACCGGAGTTCGGACAGGTGGCACTGCTGCGGTTTTGCTCGCGTTGGGAGGGCTTAGCCACTGCTCGGAAGTCGGTTCTACTCTCATTCGGTCGTCTCTAAGCTCGGCTGCTGCGGCTACGCCTCCTTCTTCCGTGGTTCTTCTCGAGGTCCAGCCTGGTCTCCGGACCTCGCGGACAAGAGCGTGAACGGCTTGGATCTGACGCAGACTAGTAGGTCTTCTTCTCGTGGAGGTCTGAGCCAGGCTTTTCCCCCGATGGAACCAGTTGCTTCACTCGGAATGCATCAGGATACCTTCGGAGGATCGGCTCGCTGGCGAGACGGCTTAGTGGACCTGTTCGCCACCAGGTGGGATCACTGGCTTACCCCGTGCCTTCGTGGGGTTTAGCCCTCCTGGACGAGACACCGACGCTCTGGCCTAGCCTGGGAAGGATTCTCCGCTCGTCGTGTTGGTCTCCCCGTTCCTTGGTGCCTACCCGGCACCGGCCTCCACGTGGCGTGGGTGAGTAGTCCACTCGGTCCCTGACTGAGTGGGCTAGCAGACAGGTGCCATCTTTTTCCAGGATTAGGACTTGATGTCAGCAGATATGTTGTTCAGTCTTTTTCACTGGTCCGGTTTTTAAGGAGCTGTGCTTACCCAGGTCTTACCATGTTGGATTGGTCCTTAAAAATACGCGTGAGCTTTTGGTCCTTTGGATCCCAAGTGTTTGCCGTGCTTGGAGACCCGTGTCGGGGGAGAAGAGGATCCTGGTGGCTGAAACACTCCACTTTGGCCTTGACTTCTGCCTAAACGGGAGGCTAGTCGTACCGGCCTAGTCAATCAGCTCTTGTCACGTCGAGCCCTATCCCCCTGTTGACATGCGGGTTGTTATACGGAGCACCATGCTATAGCCTCTGATGCTGATTAGGTGCTTTACGCCAGTATACCCCTGTATTCAACAGTGTGATAGAAGGCGGTGGCTCAAACGGTTCAATCGGGCTTACCCCCTTGAGTATATCTTTCGGGCAGTCTCCATTGTGCGTCGGCTGGAGACCCGCCGACAATTGCACTTTCCCTTGTTGGGCTCGGTGGCGGGCGGGGACCCCCGGGGGATGAATATCTATCATACTATAATATGGAAAATATCAAAAAAACAAAACTAGCACCAAAGCGGCACATAGCCGCCGACATTGTCATTGAGAACGATAGTGACTCTGACTGTGAGGAAGCGACACCTCAGGCGTCGGCCGCCTGGCCTCACTTTCTCATTATCCACAGCAAAGTTAAAGAGAAGCCTGTTTCAAAGCTGCACCCTTTCCTGGTAGGGGAGACCCTCAGGAGCCGTGTTGGCAGGCCTGAGGCCCAGCGCCTCAGGTCTGGTGACTTGTTGGTAGAGTGCCGTACCCGGGCACGCTCCAATGGGCTACTGAGGCTCTCCTCCATCGGAGACACTCCAGTGGAGGTCACTCCCCACAAAACAATGAATTCCTCTAGAGGAGTGATAAAAGATCAAGCATTGGCCGAACTGTCTGAAGATGAACTTGTACGGAACCTTAAGTCACAGGGGGTGACCTACGTCAGGTGCTTCATTTCCAAACGAGGTGGTAGGGAGATCCGTCTCCCTACCATCATCCTGACGTTTGGCACCCCCACAGCTCCTACTACCATCTGGGGAGGTTACTACTCCCTAAAAGTGAAAAAGTACGTCCCTCTCCCCCTTCGGTGCTTTAAGTGCCAAAAGTATGGCCATGGGCAGAAGACATGCCGCCAGGCAGAGGCTCTATGCGCCCGTTGCACTAAGCCCGGACACTCTGCTGAGTCCTGCACAGCCATCCCCCTGTGTGTGAATTGCCAGGGGGCGCATATGGCTTCGGACAAGAAGTGCCCTCGTTGGATCTCCGAGTGCAGGATTCAGCAGGTGCGTGTGGAGAAGGGGCTGTCCTTTGCGGACGCAAAAAAACTGGTTGACGGTCCTGGTGCAGCTGAGGCGGCGCCAAACTCAAATAACAACTTTGTGTATACTTTCAGTGCTGCGGTGGCAGGCAAGCGCCCCACCAAAGACTTCTCTTGTCAAACCCCAACTTCTTGGTTGGGGGCGGAGCCTCGGATCCTCTCACCCCTGGAGAGTAACCCTCCTCCGGTGGTGACGAGGAGCCAGGGAACGCAGAGGGCGGATGCTACCGGTCCGGTGGCACCGCCTCCTGTTGCCCCTAAGCCTCAGCCCCCACCCAAACCTGCTAGTTTGTCAACACCAAAGGTTTCTGGCTCTGGTCAGCCTTCTAAGGCCGCTAACTCTAGCGGCAAGAACGCTGCCCAGGACCAGAAGTCAAAGAAATCTATGGGACTGCCGTGCGCACGGGCCCAGAAGAGGAACACTGATGTCCCCCTTCAAAACAAATATGCTGCATTGGAGGAGCAGATGGAGGGAGTGGAAGTTGCCGATGCTGCGGCAGCTCCACCCCCTTCATCTCCTAAGAACCAGAGGAGGCCCGGGAGCCGGCCCCCCTCTGTTTCTCCGACTCCTTCCAAGGCAAAGGAAAAAAGGGGGGAAAAACTCCGCACCCCCAGATAAGACATAATCATGAACTCTCTGCTTCAGTGGAATTGTCGTGGTTTTCAAGCTAACTTTGAGGAATTACGTCTTTTAGTCAAGTGCTATAACCCCTCAGTAATATCTCTTCAGGAGACTTACCTGAAGACTTCTGACCCTGTGTCCTTTAATGGTTTTAACGCTATACATAAAGGCTCTGATTCAGAGAGGCGCTTGGGTTGAGTGGCTCTTCTCATTAGTAGCCAAATTTTATGTAGCCCCGTTAGCATCGACACCTGTCTTCAGGCTGTCGCAGCTCGGGTTACCTTGAAGAAGACCATAACTATATGCAGTATTTACCTGCCACCATCCCTGCGGGTCTGTAGTAATGATTTTTTTAATTTAGTTGATCAACTGCCCCCTCCCTTTATTCTCATGGGGGATTTTAACGGTCACGCTCACCTTTGGGGTAGTGACCACTATGATGGCAGAGGTCAGATGTTAGAAGATGTTTTTTCTCAACTTAACCTATGTGTCTTTAACGATGGTTCACCTACATACTCTAACCCAGGTTCAGGATCTAGTTCTGTTCTAGACCTCACTGTGTGTGATCCTTCTCTCATGCTGGACTTTGACTGGAAGGTTCACGATGACCTGTGTGGTAGTGACCACTTCCCAGTAGTCCTGTCATCGGTCAGCTGTGGGGAGGATCCGCCGGTGGGGCGCTGGAATCTTAAGAAAGCTAACTGGCCTCTGTTCGCCTCCCTCTGTCAGTCTCGTATTACAGAGGAGGTGGTCATGTCATCTGAAGAACCTATTTCTTCTTTTACTACTATTTTGTTGGACGTAGCGGGTGAAACCATCCCTAAAACTTCCGCATCAGTCCCTCGAAAGCCGAGAGTACCATGGTTCAACGAAGAGTGCCGCAAGGCCCAAATAGCGCGCAAATCTGCTCAGCGACGTGCTTTCCGTAATCCGTCGCAAGTAAATATTTTAACCTTTAAAAGACAGAGGGCGAAAGCCCGTTACATTTTTAAACGTGAACGCCGTGCTTCCTGGAGACGCTTCGTCTCATCTTTAACTTCTCGGACTCCGTCCCAGAAAGTATGGAAGGCTGTTCGGAGAATTAGGGGCAGAGGTGGCTCGGCTTCTGTTGGCCATCTTAGAGATGGTGCCAGTTTGGTTACAGATAAAAAAGCTGTGGCCAATTTGCTTGCCTCCACCATTGCCCATAATTCTTCAACGGAGCATTATTCACCTTTCTTCCAGAGAGAGAAGGAGAAGGAGAAGCGAGAGTCTCGTATTTGTGATTTTAAGTCTGATAACTCAGAAGACTATAATGTCCCGTTTAGATTATCAGAATTGCAGCAAGCTTTGCAGAAATGTAATGACTGTTGCTGGCCTAGATACCGTCCACTATCAATTCCTAACGCATCTGCCTGAGAGGTCACTCAAGGCCTTTAACCATATCTGGGGAACTGGTCATTTTCCGCCGTCTTGGCGCCAGGCTGTGGTTGTACCGATCCCCAAGCCGGGTAAGGATCCTTCCGACCTGGGCAACTACCGGCCTATCGCTTTGACATCATGTTTATGTAAAACTATGGAGCGCCTGGTCAACGCCCGCCTGGTGTGGCATCTTGAGTCACAGGGTCTCCTCACAGACCTCCAGTGCGGTTTCCGGCGCTTCCGTAGTACAACTGACCATTTAGTCCGCTTTGAATCATTTATTCGAGATTCTTTTGTCAACAAGCAGCATGTCTATGCAATTTTCTTCGATCTTGAGAAGGCGTATGACACTACCTGGAAGTATGGCATAATGTCTGACTTGTTGGACATGGGTTTTAAAGGGCACCTGCCCGTTTTTATTCACAATTTTTTGACTAACCGGTCGTTCCATGTCCGTGTGGGCTCCACCCTCTCCGACTCCTTTGAACAGGAGATGGGTGTCCCACAGGGCAGCATTCTATCACCTGTTTTATTTAGTATTAAAATTAATAACATTGTAAAGGCCGTCAAGGATGATTCTGAATGCTCTTTGTTTGTTGACGACTTTGCTTTGTGCGCACGTGGTCGAGGACTTGCGTCCCTTGAGAGGCGCTTGCAGCTGTGCATTGATCGCATCCAGCGGTGGGTGTCTCTCAATGGATTCAAGTTCTCGCCCTCCAAGACTGTTTGTGTGCATTTTACTAACCAGACGAAATTTTTTCCAGAACCTAGCCTGAGCATTGCTGGAGTGCCAATTAAGGTGGCCGAGGAGGCAAAGTTTCTGGGGGTCATTTTTGACAAAAGACTTACCTTCCGCAACCATATTAATTACCTTAGAACCTCTTGTCGGAAGGCTCTCGACATTCTTCGTGTCGTCGGTCATACTGACTGGGGTGCGGACCGTACTGTCTTACTTCGTCTGTACCGGGCCCTTGTTCGGTCCAAACTGGATTACGGCTCTGTGGTGTATGGCTCAGCTTCCAAGTCTGTGCTACAGCGTCTGAACACAATTCACCATCAGGGTCTGCGGATATGTCTTGGGGCCTTCAGGACGTCTCCAGTTCCTAGTCTGTATGCCGAGGCAGGGGAGCCTTCTCTCAAGCTCCGCCGCATCCACCTCATGCTCAGCTACGTTCTGAAACTGAAGGCCCATCCAGACAATCCTGCCTATGATTGTGTTTTTAAACCATCGTTTGCAGAGATTTACGATACCCATCCGGGAGCTGTCCGTCCACTTTCTTTCCGTGTCCGACCTCATCTGCAGGCGGCCGGATTGGACCTGGACAGAGTTTCGGAATCCCTGCAACACATCACTCCACCTTGGCTCTTACCAGTTCCTAACATCTTGCTGGACTTGACTGCCCACAAGAAAGACTCTACTCCATCAGCCATATACCAACAGAGCCTCCATGAACTGCTTTCAATTTTTCCTGGCTATTGTCGCATCTATACCGATGGGTCAAAGTCTGAGGATGGGAGAGTGGGTGTGGCCGCAGTGTCCTCTCGCCATCCTAGACGCCCATTTAAGCACCGCCTCCCAGACCACTCATCTGTATTTAGTGCGGAACTGCAGGCGGTTCTGCTGGCACTCAGGCATGCTTATCGATCTAGAGAAAGGAACTTCCTGATTCTGTCTGACTCTCTTTCTGCCCTGCAGGCCCTTCAGGGCACGGGAAATGACCACCCACTGCTGGTGCAGATCAGAGAGCTCCACGCGGACTTGATGAAGGAATATTATGATATCATTTTTATTTGGGTGCCAGGGCATGTGGGCATCGAAGGCAACAGGATCGCAGATTCTGCTGCCAACGATGCCCGCAATGACCCTGTCCCTGACACACAGACTGTTTATAGTGATTTTAGACATGTGGCTAGTGCGTACATAGCCCGTGAGTGGCAGTCCGAGTGGGACAAAGAGGAAGTTAACAAGCTGCATGAAGCCCTTCCTAAGTTGTCCGACGGTCTACCTTATCGCTGCGGCAGCCGCCGTGAGGAGACTGTCCTGGCTCGGCTCCACATCGGCCACACGTATGTTACGCACTACTCTGTTCAACACTTTTTGTTGTCTTGTGCTGATCTAATCGACACAAGGTATAAACATTTCACAGCAGACTCCTTGAAGGTTTTGTTCTGGGATGTGCCCCCGGACAAGATCTTCAGTTTTCTGAGAGAGTGCCATATTTTTAATAAGATTTGAGCGTTATAGATTATGATGTTTTTATTATTTTGACCTTTTTGAGAGTCTTCCGACGTTTTCTTTAAAGACCTGTGCGACATTTAAGCCTGACATATTTTTAAGGTATATTTACATCATGTCTTAAGACCTTTCTTTTAGTCTGGCTGACCAGATTTTTACCCTTCCCGCCGTGAGATGGCCTTAGTTGCCTGCTCGGCGTTAAACCCAAATAACTAACTAACTAACCGTTCCTTGGTACCGGTCCTGAACACTTACCCCTCAGCTCTCCACGGACCCCCCGATACTGCTTCCTGCATTCTACAAGGTGCTCATGCAGCCGCGATGATCACCGTTCCGCCTTGCTGGAGCGCCTACTCCTTCGCCTTGGCGATTTGCGGCAGACCCTCAACGTTGGAGTCTTCGCGGGGGCAGCAGTCGAAGCGTCGCTATGGCCCGCTTCCCTCGACTTGACGCCTCTACGATGAAGTGGGCAAGGCACTGGCCTCTTGGGCGGCGTCTGTCACCTCTCCCCCCCCCCGACCCTGCTGACCCCAGCTGGCAGACTTATCCCCAGGAGACTAGGCAGGACAGCCTGAGCTTGCCTCACGTATTCCTACGACGACATAGCCGTCTGGAGCGGACGCGCTCGCCTCTGGGCCGTGCCCGGCAGCACTGTAGCTACAGGTCAGATGATCTTCCTGACTATGCTCGGTCATACGATCCGAATTCCAGGATCCCTCCCTCAGGGAGCTTAGAGGCTATTACGTCCACGCAGCTACGTGCAGGGCCACGATCGTCGCAGTCGTCAGGAACTGTGCTGTCTTCCACATCGTGGCTGCTGAGGGGCTGGCGGGCAGGTTCTCTCATTCGCAGAGTTCTGACAACCCAGCGAGGTGTGGGACTTCGCGGGGGGCACTTCTCCCTCCTGGCGCTTCAGCGCCGTAGGTTACACCTACCTAGAGTCGTCGGGAGTTTTGCGGTGGGGAGGACGGCCCTTGGGGCCCTTAGGCGTGCTAGAGCGCGGCACCCTCCTCCTATTCGCCATTCTCCCATAAAGTCATGTCATCGGTAATGTTTTTGATGAAACAAATGCATTTTTCTTTAAAAGGTATTTTTTTGAAAAATACTTACCGATGACATGACTCGGACGACCCTCCCACCTGCCCCGCTTGCCGCTGGTGCGCTAAGTATCCTGACTGAAGAATTATGGGTACTCGGTTCCGGATGGGGAGTATCGGGAGACAACTCTCAGCCCCCTCGGGGTTCCCCGAGTGCCTCCTGGGTTGTGTGGTAACACAACGAGCTCTTAGGCTAGAATTGAGGTAAGTATTTTTCGAAAAAATACCTTTTGAAGAAAAGTCTGACACTGGAACCTTAAGCATTGGTGACAGGCGCCTTAACCACTGTCATGGTCGCTCTGCCTCCTGAACTGTGATATGAACCTCAGAGGATATTTAAAGAGAACTGATTTCAAGTTAAATTTATCAATACGTTGTTTTCATGTACTCGCTGCCCGTCAAACCGGCTGATGCGAAAGGCTCATGGCAAAGGTAAGGAAGAGTCTGACGACAGCCTGACTTAGGTTGTTAAGTGGAAAGAGATACATGGGTGGGACTTTTCCGGGTACAGCCGGATTTCCAAATTAAAAAAAAAAAAAATTCTTTCACTTAAAAAGTGCCCCAAGACCCTCGTTTCCGGATTCAACTTTTTTTTGGGTCCCACCCATGGAGATACTATTAACTATTTCAGCACCAATCACACAGTTTGGCAACTTGCTGCCAACTGGTGAGCTAGTGTGGGAGAAGGAAAACTACTGTACTCGCTTCTGTGTGGCCATGCCTGCACACATATATGCATAAATAGGGGATTTCCCTGTTCACCCTTTTTATCCTGATACACTATCTGAAAGTTCAAGGGTGGTGCCAGAATAGCTTGGCGCCTGAGGCGCCAAGCTATTCTGGCACCACACTTGAACTAAAATGGTTAATTTATCTATAATCTTTAATGTTGCCTTCATAGGACAATAAGCACATTTTGGGAAAATCACCTTCAGGATTTAATGGTTAAATGGGGCGCCATTATTTTTTTCTTTTTGTGTGTGTCTCAAGCAACATTCTTTTCCAGAGGTTTCTGCCTCCCTGGCTGTTAAAAATTGCATTGGGTTCACACTCGAGAGACACCATGTGGCTCTTAAAAATCCATGTTTTGTGGATAATAGACCTTTTTAAAAAACAAAAACATGTGAGCGAGTTGGCTGTTTTGTGCACTTTGTCTGTTGTTGAATTTAACCCATTTAGCCCCAAGGCCCCATTATCCTAAATGTTGGAGGTGTCACTTAGCAATTATGTATCAGTGCAGGAGATGGATGAACCATGATCATTCAAGGGTAGTGCCAGATTAGCTTGGCGCCTTCAAGATGCCATGCTAATCTGGCACTACCCTTGAATGAACATGGTCAATCCATCTCCTGCTGTAGGGCATCAGGGCTAAATGGGTTAAGCAGTTTGAGTATTTATTTTTTGGTCATATTCTCTCCATTTCTGTCGACTAGCCACACAAACCAGAATACTGTCACGTCTCATTTGATTGTCATTCATTTAGAATGGAAGCAACTTTTAGCTGTTACTTTACTAATGCATGTGTGGTGTGTTATATTGCAGAGTCAGTAGCGGAGCCCTGGAATGGCAGTAACAGAGATGGTGATCCCAGGTGTGGTATCGACAACAGTTATGTCAGAAATGGACTTGGAAATGGAGATCCCAGGAATGGTGTTGATTCAATGTGCAGTGCGAAAGAGCCATGTGAATCGGACTTCAACAGGGAGTTCGGCAAGCAGTGCAACAGCCTGTCACCATCAATCTCATGGTCTGACAGCAACTTCAGCTCAGGTGACCCCAAGCAACTCACTAATAATTTGAGCACGGAAAGGGCACCACAGCCGCCAACAGTCTCAGCAACACCAAATGGTACGTTACCTCAGAATATTGTGTACGTGCCTGTGCAGTACGTGAGTTTCATCTCCTCTGCTGGCGCAGTACCCTTTGTCAGTGTGCCAGTCACTCTGGCAATAGATGGAGCATGTGGTGGAGCAAGTGTGATGATGTCAGCATCCAACATGTCCTGCCCGCCTCTTGTCAACCGTGATGTGAGAGCAGCAGCTATGAGTGCCTCCTACACCAGCAACACTCCACTAGACTCCAGGAACGTTCTGCCACCCAGAAATGAGTCTGCACCATCATCGGGAGAGAACAGTAAGTGATTCAGCCCTGACACTCAACAGCAGGGTATAGATTAGCCATGATAGTTGCAGGGTAGTGTCTGATTCGCTTGGTACACTGTATTTGGGAAATCTAGCATAATTTACAGTGATTGGTACCCTGTTGTTCACACAGACACCTTCATTCAAGAAAAAGCGACACCAACACGTATCTTGTCAGTACGAGTCAGTGGCTGCATGTGTTTCTGTTTGCTGTATTCAACCAGACCAAAAAGGCAACTGCCAAGCGTGTATAATGCAGAGAAGAACCCAGCGGAGAAAGAAACCCACTTAAAAAAGACAAATGTCTTTTCTAAGCGTGTTTCTTTCTCCATTGGGTTCTTTGCTGTTTGTTGTATTGCCTGCTTTGAACATTAGCATGTTTTGTAAACTATTATGTGAAGGCAGGTTTCACATTTTGTAAACCATAATGTCAAGGCAGGTTTCACATTTTGTAAACCATAATGTCAAGGCAGGTTTCACATTTTGTAAACCATAATGTCAAGTCAGGTTTCACATTGTTTTGTAAACCATAATGTCAAGGCAGGTTTCACATTTTGTAAACCATAATGTCAAGGCAGGTTTCACATTGTTTTGTAAACCATAATGTCAAGGCAGGTTTCACATTGTTTTGTAAACCGTAATGTCAAGGCAGGTTTCACATTGTTTTGTAAACCATAATGTCAAGGCAGGTTTCCATCTTGCTTGGTCATTTATTTCCTCAAAAACATTACCGATGACATGACTACATGGGAATATCTACTTCTAGGCTCAATTTTAGCCTACTTGCCCGTTGTGTGCCCACACAACCCGAGAGGCACTCGGGGAACCCCCCAGAGGGGCCGAGAGTTATCTCCCCATACCTGCCTTACCAGATCCGGTCACGAGACCATCCAGTCTTTCTACTTCGCTCGTGGAGAGAAGACGTGTCTGGCCCGCGCTCTCGCTGCCTCGACCGGTCTTCTGCCTACCGACGCTTGTTGCCGACTTCATGTGCTCTGCGCCCGCTTCTACCCTGCCTTCTACCTGGCCTTCTCTTCCTGCTTCGTTGGGCCACTTGCGGGGATTCTTCTGCTTCTGTGGACGGCGGTTTGACTGCCCTTCCCCACCTTCCCTTCGTTGCAGAGGTAAGGTAGCGGTAGTTCCCTCGGCCGGCCCTCGGGCTGAGAGCCGGCTGCCTGTGGGTGCTTCCCTGCTTTTGCTTTGGGGTTCGTTTCAGTGCGTAGTGCCTGATTAGCTCACGGTCGGCTGTTGCCGTGTCGCGCCCGTTTTGCACGTGGGCCTTGGGCTCCGTGTGTGTTAGCCCGTTTAAAGCCCCGTTAGCCCTCCGAGAGTGCCCCATTACGCTTTCACCGGGAGCCCGCCTACGCTTCGATAATGTCGTTGTGCTCCCGGTGCGATGACTTTAGGTGGCCGACGGACACTCACTCGGTCTCCCTACCGCGTTCGGTGGTTCCTCGGACCGCAGGTGTAATAATAATAATAATAATAATAATAAGCACATTAAATAGGCGCTTTATCCCAATTGAAAATCGGCTCCAAGCGCTGCCCCGAACTGGGCCCAACAAGCGCGCTCACGTGAGTTACGCGCATTCACTCACGCACGGAACGTAAACACAGAACTTTCACGTGGTGCTAAGGGCAAGCTCAAGCGAGCTGCTGTAGTTTTGGAAGTTCAAAATCGTTTGTATTTGAAATTGGATGGGTGGACTGAATCTGATACCAGAGTGTAAGCGGTGTGCGGCCGGGCCTGAGGTTATGTGGGCGGACCTTGGTCCTTTACCGCCGAGAGCGTGCCCGCCCGGCTTACGAGCGTTCAGCGCCCTTTGACACGTTGGCCGCCCTGGCTGTTTCCTCGGCCACTCCCGCACGGAACGGTCCCCGCTTCGGGGTTCGCGGTTTGTTCTGACCACAGGACCGCCACTGCTGCCACGCCCGCTGACCCTTCCGGAGGGTCTGTTTGCCGGCTTAGCGCACGTCTCACTGAGAGTGACCAGCAGCAGTCGGCCTTGAGCCGTCCGTTGACGAGCCGTCCTCACCACTCTCCCCGCACCAAGCCCGCTGATCCTTCCGGAGGATCGCCTTGCCGGCATAGTGGCCTACTTCCGGAGTAGGGCCCGGAGAGACGTCAGCACCGTCCGTCGCGACGCAGCCGCGACCCTGATCCTCACCGTTCCTCCTCCAGACGCCCGCGCTCGCCTCGCGAGGACCGTCAGCGGGATTCTCGACGCCCCCTGCAGGACGATGCGCTCAGCCTGCTACCCAAAGTCTCGGCTCTGTTGGACGAGGTTCGCTCGACCTCGCACGCGGCAGCTTCCCCGGAGCTGAAGAGGACGGTCGCCGCCTTCGTTGATGCGGAGAGGCAGGTCAAGAAGTTTAGGTCGCTTCCCCAACCGCCCGGCTTTAAGGGTCTTCGAGACGTCTTTTCGTCGCACCTACAGCTGGCCACGTCCCAGGAGCCAGTCTTCTTCTCCGACCGTCGCTGGCCCGCGGATTTAGACATCTTGTTTCGGCGGGACTGGTATGCTGGACTCTCCCAGGCCTTCTCCATCCCTCTGCCTACGCTGGACCCTTCGGCGGTGTCCCTAGCCGGCGGTCTGACTCTGCTGCGGCGGTCCCCGCTGCGGGGCCTGGACAAGACAGCGACCTTGGTCCGTAACACCTTAGCCTGCTCGGGTGTTAGGGAGCTCCTCACTCAAGCCTTGGTTCGTCGGGTGGAGGTATCCTGGCATCCTTCCATCTCTCCCCTCCTAGGAGACCTGCTGGTCCTCGCGGAGACCGCCAATTGCGCCGCCTACCATTCCTCGGTCAACGCGATGGTGGCTTCGGCCAACTGCGACCTCATGCGTCGAGATGCCCTGCTCCGCCCCTGCAGTACGTTGCCGCCGGACCTGCGAGCGCAACTTCACCGTGCCCCATTGGGTGGACCCTTGCTGTTCGGCGACTCAGTCTCTACGGGTCGGCGGTTCGTTCCTCGTGATGTCTGTGCGACTTGGCCGGAGACGTTTGGTCGGACCTCTGGAGTTTTATCGACGAGAGCGACCTCCGTCTACTATCTCTCGTCCGGCTCCTGTGGACACTTCCGCCGCCCCTTCGGTAACGACCGCCCTTCCTCGCATCGGCCCCTCGGAACGGTCTGTTCGTCGGGACCCGGCGTTGTGCGCTGACCAGAGGATCGCCACTGCTGCCACGCCCGCTGACCCTTCCGGAGGGTCTGTTTGCCGGCACAGCGCCCGCCTCACTGAGCCCGGCCTGCAGCAGTCCGCCACGAGCCGTCCCACGTTGACTGGCCTTCATCCTCTCTCTCTCCCCGAGAAGCCCGCTGATCCTTCTGGAGGATCTAAACGCCGGCATAGAGCCCTTCTCACTGAGCCCGGCCAGGAGAGACGTCAGCCTCAACCTGCGCGACGCGGTCGCGCCCCCGACTCATCCCGTTCCACCGTCAGTTCTAGACACTCACGCTCGCCCCTCGAGCGTCGCTGGAGGGATCATTCGCCTCGCCGGGATCGTCGCCGCTCCCCCCGGAGGATCTGAACGCCGGCATAGCGCCCTGCTCTCGGAGTCTGGCCGAGAGAGGCTTCAGCCTTAGCTTGCGCGACACGGTCGCGCCCCGACTCCCTCCGTTCCACTTTCAGGTCACTTGATGGCTGATCAGAGGACTGCCACTGCTGCCACGCCCGCTGACCCTTCCGGAGGGTCTGTTCGCCGGCACAGCGCCCGCCTCACTGAGCCCGGCCTGCAGCAGTCCGCCATGTGCCGTCCCACGTGACTGGCCTTCCTCTCCCGTCTCTCCCCGTTAAGCCCGCTGATCCTTCCGGAGGATCGGTACGCCGGCGTAGCGCCCTACTCACTGAGTCTGGCCAGCAGAGACGTCAGCCCTAGCTTGCGCGACTCGGTCGCGCCCCCGACTCCTGCCGTTCCACTTCAGTTCAGGACACTAATGCGCACCGCTCGAGCGCCTTCGGTAGGATTGCCGTTCGGACTCAACCTCTGCCCCTGGGTCTTCACTCGGCTGATGGACGCCTTAGTCGCCTTAGCCCGACAGTCCGCCTCCAGTCCACGTCGAACTACCTGGACGACCTCCGGTTGCGCAACCAATCGGAGACTGCGCTAGCCACGGACAGAGATGCTCTCCTGCACCCCCTGGCACACCTGGGCTTCCTAGTAGACGACGGCAAGTCGGATCTCTCTCCCTCCCGCCGGGTTGTGCATCTGGGTATGGAATGCGCTACCAACCTCAACACGGTACGCCTTCCGGCGCCCCGGATCAAGAAGATGGCGGATCTAGCCGACCAGTTAGCTCGGGAGGATGCAGCCCCCGCAAGAATCTGGCTTCAGTTGCTGGGTTTGATGAACGCCGCAGCGGATCTTATCCCACTAGGGCGTCTCTACTCCCGACCAATTCAACTGCTTCTTCTTCTCCATTGGCTCACGTCTTCCGGAGACTTGACGACCGCGGTCCCAGTGTCCCAGATGCTCCATCTGCACCTTCGTCGGTGGACCGACCCTACGTGGCTAGCGTCGGGAGTTCCCTTAGCCTGTCCCCCTCCACAGGTCTCTCCTTGCGTCGATGCCAGCTTTTCGGGGTGGGGGGCCCACCTCCTACCGCGGGGTCTCGCGACGGCGGGCCCCTGGCCCTCACACTTGGCGCACACCCACATCAATTGGCTGGAGATGCAGGCCGTCTGGCGAGCCCTTCAGGCCGGGGAGTACCTCCTCAGACATCAGGAGCTTCTCGTGCTTTCGGACGACACGACGGTGGTCGCTTACATCCAGAAGCAAGGTGGCACACGCTCCCCTGACCTGTGTATGCTCCTCTACAGGAAGATGCGTTGGTGCGAGGACCGGAGCATTATCCTTCAAGCCCGGCACGTTCCCGGATGCCTGAATGTCTTGGCCGACTCTCGGTCTCGCCGCAACCAACTTCTACACACGGAATGGACCCGACGACAGGACATCTTTCGGATGATCTGCGCCCGCTGGGAGACTCCCCAGGTCGACTTGTTCGCCACGAGGTGGAACCACCAGCTTCCCCGCTTCGTCTCCCCGATTCCCGACCAGCTTACCTGGGCTGTCGATGCGCTCTCCATTCTCTGGGACGGACTTGTGGCCTATACCTGTCCCCCTACCGTCCTCGTTCCCTAAGGCCTCCTCTAACTTCGGGGCTGTTCGGCGTTCCTCCTGTTGGTCGCGCCGTTCGTCTGGAACCGCTCCTGGACCACCGACCTGCTCAGCTTCGCCACAGACCCGCCCCTGCTGCTGCCCTCCCCGCGGACCATGCTCAAGCAACCGCGCCAGCCGCTGTTCCACCCCTGCCCGGAGTGTCTCCTCCTTCACGCCTGGAGGTTGTGCGGCAAGCTCTCGGAGCTAGAGTCTACTCAGGTGCAGCAATGGAGGCGATCGCGGCGGCCCGGAGACTGTCGACCCTTCGAGTCTACGAGGGAAGTGGCGAGTCCTCTGTTCCTGGTGCACCGATCATGGCCTTACGCCCACGGATCTGACGCATCCTCCGCTGGCGGACTTCTTGCTCTGGCTCTTCCGAGACCAAGGCCTAGCCCTCATCACGGTACGCGGTTACCTGTCCATGATTGCGGACACCTATCGTCACCTGGGACGACCCGATCCGGGCGCCTGCAAGGACCTAGCCGACCTTATGGGACACTGCGGCATCCAGCGCCCGACACTCCGCTCGCTCATTCCTCGCTGGGTCCTACCCTGGGTGCTCACGTGGTTGAACTCCACCCGCTTCGAACCATTACCTTTGGCCCAGCTCGCGGACTGGGCACGCAAGACTTGTTTCCTGCTGGCACTTCCTACCGCTTCGCCTGTGAGCGAGCTACATGCGCTTTCGGCTCGCCCTGCCGGTCTGCAATTCCGAACAGATGGCTCCGTCCAGCTGCGCACGGACCCGGCCTTTCTGGCGAAGAACAGGTCTCCTTTAACTCCGCCTTAGGTGATCACCATTAGGCCGCTGAGAGACCGACCCCGGTCCCAGGAGACCAGGCTACAGGATCCCGTGCGCGCCCTTAAAAATCTATCTGCGGCGATCTAAGCCCGTCCGCAGGGGACGGTCGTGCCTCTTCCTACCCCTAAGACCCAACCGGCGTGACATTATAGCCCAGACGATCTCTTCCTGGCTCCGCTGGGTCATACGCTCCGCTTATCAGGAGATCTCCCCTGAGGGAGCGAAGAGGCTGCACATTCACGCACACGAGGTACGAGCTATGGCCACGAACGTCGCGTTTGATCGAAACCGCGCTGTCAAGGACATCGTGGCAGCCGTGGGCTAGAAAACCGAATCGGTCTTTGCCCCTTTCTAACTCCGGGACCTGGCTAGCCAGCGAGAGAATCTCGCACTGGTGGGGGGACATCGCCGCCGCGCAACACTCCCTCCCGGTGCCACTGGCACCGTAGATGCACTTCGCTAAAATTGTCGGGAGTGTGCGACGGGGAGAACGGCGCTGTTCTGCTGGGGGAGTTTTGGGCGGCACCCGCCTCCTCATCGCAATTCTCCCATGTAGTCATGTCATCGGTAATGTTTTTGAGGAAATAAATTCATTTTTCTCTAAAAGGTATTTTTTCGAAAAATACTTACCGATGACATGACTCGGATGTCCCTCCCTCCTGCCCCGCTTGCCGCTTTCGAGCGAAGTATCAGACTGAATGGTCTCGTGACCGGATCTGGTAAGGCAGGTATGGGGAGAAAACTCTCGGCCCCTCTGGGGGGTTCCCCGAGTGCCTCTTGGGTTGTGTGGGCACACAACGGGCAAGTAGGCTAAAATTGAGCCTAGAAGTAGATATTCCCATGTAGTCATGTCATCGGTAAGTATTTTTCGAAAAAATACCTTTTAGAGAAAAATTAATTTTACTGCAGGTTACATGTCCGGTGTTCATGTCCAGTGTTCACTCTTTTTCTCTGATTTTTGTCGAACAGATAACAGCAGTGGAGGCCGGTCCTACAGCCTGAACCCATCTGGAGATACCAGCCTGAAGCGTCTCCGCAAGCCCGTGCTGGAGTGGATCCGAAAGAAACTTGATACACCAAATGGGAGCAACTGGGAGGCGCTGGCCGATATCCATGGCTGGCTGTACGAGGACATCAGCTGTCATCTACACGAGTGCAGACACAGGGGAGTCAGTCCTTTCAAAGAACTGCTGGAAACGGACACGTTTCTTACTTACACTGTCAATATGTTCCTGGAGGACATGAGAAGGTTGAGAAGAGTTGACATTCTGAATGAGTTTGACTATATGCTGAAGCAGGCGAATTCCTAAAGTGTTACCCTTCAGCTGTCAGAGTTTGATCTGAAGTCGGAGTGTGGCCAACTACATGGTTATGTCGTCAGCTCATTCAGCCCCCACACACCACAGGAAGACATGGATCCAGCATGATAGTTCAAGGGTGGTGCCAGAAAAGCTTGGCGCCCATAAGTGCCAAGCTATTCTGGCACCACCCTTGAACTATTATGCTCGATCTGTCTTCTAGAATTGTAATACAGACATTCAGAGGGCAACTTTGTCTGTTCCACTTTCAGATGTTTTTATCGCTTTCATGAGAAGCGCGAGAACATTGATTCTAGTGTAAGCCGTGGTGGTTTTGCCGCTTACAGGTTCACCATGCTATCCCAGAAAGCTGATGGCAGTAAAACGAGGGCTTACAGTGTGGGAGTGTTTACGGTGTGTGAGTGTTTATGGTGTGGGAGTGTTTGCTGTGTAAAAGTGGTCCAGAAAGGTTCTATATTAGGATCTAGAAAAGAATAGACAATAGTATAAAGGTTCTATATTAATATTTAGAAAAGACCTGGACAATAGTATAAAGGTTCTATATTTTAGTATTTTGAAAAGACCTGGACAATAGTATACAGGTTCTATATTAGGATCTAGAAAAGACCTGGACAATAGTATAAAGGTTCTATAATATTAGTATTTAGAAAAGACCTGGACAATAGTATAAAGGTTCTATATTAGGATCTAGAAAAGACCTGGACAATAGTATCGAGCTGCAATCGTCGTGCAGAAAAACACATGGGAAAGTGAAAGAGTGATGGTTTGGGGTACAGTTGGGATTAGCCAGCAAATAGGACCCATGATCTTTGAAAAATAATAATAATAACAAGTATTTATATAGCACTTAACCCATATCATACCGAGGCTAAAGCTTCAAATTTGTTCACTGCCATATGCAAGCTACATTATAGTAATTACAGATAAGGATGGCTTTAGTTCAAGGGTGGTGCCAGAATAGCTTGGCGCCTAGAGCTATTCTGGCACTACCCTTGAACTATTTTAGTCAAACTTATTTCACACACTGGTGTATTCCGAATGATAAAGAGTTAATCTTTATCATAAATGTCAGGGATGAGGAAATGCTGACCAGCTTATCGATCGGGTGCTGAAACCTCGAGTGGTGCCGTTCTTCCAGCGTTGCCCGAACAACCTAGTCCAGCAGGAATACCCATTTAGCCCCAAAGTACTACAGTAGGAGATGGACTGATCATAATGCAAGGGTAGTGCCAGATTAGCTTGACACCATCAGGTGCCAAGCTAACCCGGCACTGGCCTTGAATTATCATGGTCGATCTGCCTCCAGCAAATAGTACATAGTCATTAGGTGGTACCTCCCCAAAAATGTTAATCAGCCTAGGGGTTCCATGGGATATGCTAGCCACACAGCAAATCCCTGCAACATAACCCATCTAGCCCCGAGTCCCTACAGCAGGAGATGAATTGACCATGATAATTCAAGGGTAGTGCCAGATGAGCTTGGTGCCTGAAGGCGCCAAGCTCATCTGGCACTACCCTTGAATTATTATGGTCAATCCATCTCCTGCAACTGGTGCATAGTTGTTAGGCAACACCTCGAAAATGTGAGACATGGGACCGTGGGGCTAAAAGGGTTAAATCCCCAGCCCCGTCAGCTCGCTCGCCTGACCGCAGCCCAGCTGAACACTTTTGGGGTTTGCGCCAGAGAAAGTAGAACCACCTGGCACCCGGGCCTCAGACAGCTGCCCCAATAATTGCCACAAATTACGAGATCATGTGCCACACACGGCCGTTATATCATCTTAACGACAAATCAACAGTCTCGCGAGGGCAATGTACCCGAGATGCAGAGCACTGATCAACACCCAAGGTGGACTCACACAGTATTGACAACTGGGAAGCTGTGTTCATGTTCTGAATGTTGACAGAGTGACGCCATATTGTACTGGATTGAACCTGACCCTTTGGCTGTCCATAGTGCTTTCTTTCGCAGTGGTTTCTGCAGGTGCAGACGGACAAATGCATATGTGTGTAATGTTACATTGTTTTAATACTTTCCTCTATAGTACATGGCAATGTTTGTATGATTAACTGTTTTAGTGCTTATTTTGCTTCAGAATATATATATATATATATATATATATATATATATATATATATAATATATATATATATATATATATATATATATATATATATAAAATTTCATTCAATTCTGAGAATGCTCTTGCTGTGCTAATGCCATGGAATTCCAGGCTGGTAAGCTTGCATTGTGTCATCAGGACATCAGCTGCCCTGTTTTTGTGACTGCATCGAGTGATGCAGTCAAAAAAAAAAAAAAAAAAAAGGGCAACTGATGTCCTGATGACACAATGCAAGCTTACCAGCCTGGAATTCCATGGCATTAGCACAGCAAGAGCATTCTCAGAATTGAATGAAAAATTACGTCCCTTGGAGCTAATCTGATCGAGTGCATTTTGGGCTTTGGGCGATGCCTTTGTTAACAGTAAATAATATATATATATATATATCTAACCTGTAAATGCTGTTTGCAATTGTCAGGTTACGCCGCATGTCCTCCTGACGAGCCCCCCAAGGGCGAAACCCGTCGTAGGCAGCAAACCTAAATCAACCCAATAGCAGGTCCAGCGTCTATTGTGAGTATATTCATCCCCTCCCCGGGAGTCGGAAGGCCTGGATATAGTCAAGTGGACTGCGGGCGCCTGGGGGTAGTCCCTATTGCTTTTTGCAATGGGTGTTTCAGTGGAAGGCTCAAAATGATAGGTCTGTCATTCCTTCTCTCCCATCCCCCTTCTTTTCTAGATCTAGTGAGCCTTGCAGTCACAAAAAGGGCAGCTGATGTCCTGATGACGCAATGCAAGCTTACCAGCCTAAAATTCCATGGCATTAGCACTGCAGAGCACTCACAGAATTTTATTGTAAAATATATATATATGACTCTATGACAAAAGGTGGGACTCTGATTTAGGACAAGGGGTTGAAAAATAAACCCTGCATGAAAGAGTTCTCTGTGGTACTGTCTGAAACCTCTCAATACCAAGCATGAGTGTGTGGAAGCAAAAGATAATCAAAAGCTTGGTTTTTGAAATATCTTAGTTTATATGTTGGAATGTCTGAAGTGTCGCGTGTCAAACATTACAACATAAATGCACATACAATATTTGTGTGGTAAAATGCTGCAGACCCAAGATACTGTTTTTATATACCTTATAGCATGCCGAAATGTAATGCTATCATCTCCGTCTGATGTCCACACCCTGAACATAATTTATGGACATGTAATGTTGTAATGTTTGACATACGACACCAGTCAGATTTTTAACAATTTGCCACCAGGCCCAATCATACGTTTTATTTTAATAGAACTAATCTGCACATTCAACACACACAAAACAAGACAAGCTATATGTAAGTATTCCAAAAAGAAGACATATATTTCAGGAAAAAGATGATTTTCAAAAAAGTGTCGCGCGTCATTATTACAACAAATCACAACATGGGTCTTGTTTTCAACATCACCAGACTGACACAAACAGAAAATGACGCAAACATTAACTTATGGACCAATCGGAACAAAACATTATCCAACTAAGTCCACCGAGTCACTGTAACCTGTGCTAACGGCATGGGCTGGAGGTGGCACTTCATCGTGGACCAATCTGAACTAAACATTCACGCACAAAGGCCACCGAGTCAATGTAACCTGCGGTAACATCTTTCAGGTCTGAAGTCAACAGTGCTAACAAACTTTGAACAGCTTGCGCCTTTGTGTGGACACCTTGTTCATTAACCTAAGGGTGACTTCCCTCACAAGAGAACTGTGCGGCTCCCAAGAGTAGTCTGCTACACTCCAGCACCACAGGCCATTTCTGGCTTTTGACATGAAGTGCACACAGACTACTCCTAGGAGTTTATCCGTCTCCAACACCTGACAGGGATATTCAACACCTGACCACCTGATCATGGAGGTGTTTCCTATAACAGGACACTGACATGGCTTCCTAAGGATGGCCATGGGAACGAAATGGTTGGAGGTCCAGTGTTCCGCAACCATGTCGTCCCTGGACGAAGACCACATCACTGTCAGCGTCGTGTTGTTTGTGCAGCCAGGCGCACGGATGATCCTGTTGCAGTGCTTTTTATATACTGGCCATCCAAGTGGTGGAAATACTGATTGCACAGCCCTGTTCAGGGCAACGAGGCAGCAAAGAACTGCCCCAAACCTGTGTAGACAGCATTCCCAACCACTGCCATGCATTCATTCCTGAAAGCATCCTCTGGTGTAGCCGTGGATGCAGAAGGTGTCAGCACTGCAACACGAATCACATGCCCTGCCGCGAGGTTGTCTGATGGTGCACACCAGTTCTGGCCATCAAGGAATAATCTTTCCTGTAGGCACATGGTGACAACCACACGGACACGGAGTTCAGTGTGGTGGTCCTCACCGCCAAACAGTAAAAGACTCTACGCCCTTTAAAAAAAAAAATCCATCACCTTCCACAGCAAGTGGTCGACACCTGCCCCTCATATCTGGCTGCAGCAACTGGACAGATCGGAAATCGTCTGCCTTGTCCTGAAATTGGTCGTGGCCTTCAGGCAACATAAATTGCGCCATGTCCTCTTTCAGCCCAGCCGATCTCGTCTGCAGGTCATCATATGAGGAGCATGAGGCCAGAGACAATCTTGTCGCATGAAAAAACTATAAACGCTCAAAGTCAAACAGAACGTCAGTATATATTGACTGACGGGGATTCTCGCTGTCACCAACAATGGTGCTCGAGTCAGCCAATAAAGCCTCGTTCAGTTCAGCGCAGGAGTTACCAGGGTTGATCGACTCGATGTCGGATTCACTGCTGTTCTCTGCATCGGCGTCGACATCCATGGTATTGTCAAAGTCTGCCTCACTGTCAGAGTCAAGGCCTGAAGAGCGTAAGGAGACATCAAGCTCCCCATCCTCCTCAGACTGTGAATCTGACACAGGCTACATCTCCTTCCTGTCAAACCTCATCTGGATAATCCTCCATGGAGGGACATCAGGTGACCTGCACAATTCGTATTGTGCTGCCTTGCACGGAGTGGAAAAACAGGACAGCTCCCTGGTCGCCAAGAGACCTGGGCCAAGTGACCGTATGTGGTGAATCTTTCTGCAGCCAACAACTGTTGCGACACTGCTCGACGTCACAGTGCGGACAACATCCGACTCCCCCAGGTACACAAACTTCCTTGTCTTATGTTGACAGGAACCTTGTGTACCAGAGACAGACAGTGTTTCCACGCAGTGCTGATACATGTCAGCTGCAGATCTCACACAAACAGCCCCTTTGGCCAGGTCTCTTGTGACTTCCCTCTTAATTGCACCGCCTGACCAGTCACTGTCATTCTTGCCGTGCCTGGAGCCAAAGAATACCTTTTCAATGGACACCCCAGGTACAGACATCCTTGAAAACAAGAGGAATGGCAGCTTCGATTTGAATTGTGCTGCACATCCATCACTGGCCAAGATCACCTTCTTCAGAACCGGCCCCAAGTCTGCAGATAGCATCTCTACCACTTTGTCAATGCAGACCTGGGATATGTGTGCATCTTTTACAAGATCATCACTGAAGAAGGCGATCTCGTCCCTCTTCAGCTCTGGACAGTGCGGGCATCTGTAATAAATCACAGCAGGAAAAAGAGTTACCTGTTTGTATGCCCAATGGGCACTCTGGGGTTCATCTTGGAATTTGCAGAGGAAATTCTCTGCAAAATCACAAGTGACCAGTGCCCAGCCTGGTGGCAGATCTTCTTTCAGGTCATGCACCTGTTTTCGCTGCCACTCGGCAACAAAAACATGTGCATACAGTGGCCCAAGCTCTTCACACAACTCATCAACACACTCCCTTCATTCATTCATTCAATCCTCTCTGCGCCGTCTGGTGCTTGAGGCGACGGCAAGGGAGCGCCACTTTTGTCTGTCAGCTGCTATTTTGGGTGCTGTTTGCAGCCTGGTCTGCTTCGCTCCCAGCGCCGGTTGTCGCTTTTTCCCTTGTTGTCGTTTCCGTAGCAAGTTTCTTTTTACAGGGTGGAGTCGCTAGCCCCACGCCTAACCCTCCTCCTTTATCCTGACTTGGGACAGGCAGTTAAGCCACCAAAGGGGCCTCCCTGGTGGAGTTACACACTCCCTTACACTGCCCTTTTTCATCACCTTATCCATCCTGTTGGACTTGCCCTCTTTTACATGCTGCCACTTTGACCAGCCCACTTGCTCTTCCAATCTCACGTCAAGCTCACCCAACAATCGCCTCTTCACTCGCTCAATTCCACACACTCTACACTTTCTTTCCACACACTCACGGTTTGGCTCTGCATCAAACTTGCACACACTTTCCACTAACAGATCTCTGACACACGCACACTTTCTCACAAGATGACGATTTATCGTCTGAAGCTTAAGTTTTGGGTTCAGGCAAATTTCACACAGGCACTGACGAAATTTTGCCCGCCCCACATATGCAACATTCTTAGGCTTCAGACGATAAAACGTCCGCAGAGACACTTTCGCAGAGGGGTGACTCTTCTTAAAGTCCCTGTAGACTTCTTTGACTAACTTCAGAAGCTGCCTCTTCTTGTGCGACTGGCAAGGATCTGCAGATGACTGGTCCACGTAGAAATTCTGCACCAGTTGCTGCAAGCCATTCTTTTTTCGCCGGTACAGCTTGCCAGTCTTGGACGCCCGAATAAGCTTGCGTGAGAGGCCAATTTCCTTGTAGGATGAGCTGTCAGCATTCTGCAAGGCTTGGGCAAGGCATCTCTTGTGACTCAGAGTCGACACATCCCGCTTTGCATTGATATTGCTGACATGTTCTGCCAGCGTCTTCCTCGGGGACTTCTTTTCTGGAGTGTTGAAGGAAACATTTAGTTCCCGAAGTGTCTGCTGGGCTACCTTATCTGCGCTCTTCAGCACTCCTTTACAAAGGTAAGCCAGCCTGACACCCCTGGCCCTCAACTGTTCCTTCACACGCCTAACAGCTCTTTTAAAGCTCTCAGTGGTGGGGTAGGGGCACCCTGACACTCTCTGAGTGGCTTTGCTGTTGTTGCGCTGCTGCTCCATAGGACCTGCCTCTCTCACAACCTTCTTCTGATAGTAATATGCCATGCGCTTGTCCCGAACTCTGCGCTGTTTTTTGGCGGATTGTTGGGAGCGATGTTTCTGGACTGCCAGTCGATTGGCCTCTTTCTTTTTGACTTCCTTATCAACATCTAGCCTCGTTCTTCGTGCTGCCTCTTCTGCTGCCTTCTTTGCCCTAAACACACATACACACCCACCTATAGTCTACCAGACGTAATCAGGTCCTCTAAGCAAACAGTACCTACCGCTCAGTTTTCACAAAAGGGCAAGACAGAAGGGATCATTTTTGGCGTCGGTTTTGCGGTCACTGACGCATACAAATCTGAAATGACGCATCGTTTTTGCAACCACCTGGCCAATTGACTTACTGACTTTTTGTTCGCGCGATCAGCTGGTGAGAATCTAGACCGAGTATTTTCCAAAATTTCCTATTACGATTTTTGTGACCTGGTCAAAAGACCTATAGTATGATATGCTCCGCCATGAATGATACCTGAACAGATTATCACTAGAAAATATTACAAACAAGATGGACACTCCCTTCATTCGGTCTTTGAACTTATATGAATGACGTCACACACACACACACACACACACACACACACACACACACACACACACACACACACACACACACACAAATGTCAAAGTATAATCAAACGTTACTTACAGATATCGTTTCTGGCGCTCCAATGCCTTTTCACGATGTCGTTGAAGTTGCTCTGGTGTTTTCGCTTTCTGTCGATTCTTTCGGGCCCTTTCTTCATTTTCGTCTTTCTCTTGTTGAAAGCGCTCAGGATTCGTTTCTGCCAGCTTCAATCTCCGCCTCCGACACCTTTCAGCACTAGTCAAAGGTGGTTGTTTGGGCTTCGTCATAGTGGACCTATTTTCAAAAATCAAGGAAACACGTCATTCAGTATGCCCTTATTCGATTTCAACAGGTTGACTATTTCAGGACTAGACTGTATAAACACAAGCAGATACTACTTACATATCACTGTTGACGCATCTAATGATAAATGATACAATGTAGCACTGCTATGTTTATATCTCTATCAAATACAACCATGAGTATCAAAGTTTAACCCTATAAACCTCATATAGCACCGCTGAACTGAGATGCAAGTGGTTTTAGGGTTAAAGAGGTTAATGCTGGTTTCCTTTGTATTCAGTTAAAATTAATTGTTTTTTCCCCGTCACCACGTGTTGTCATATTGACGTGCGACACCATTTCGGCACAAACAAAAGAATAATTCACCCCATAGTCAACAAAATCCTACATTATTAGTTCAAATGTACGGCATACATACCGAAAGTTTTACTCAACCATCTCGCGGGTAGACATTTTATAAAACAAAGCGCCAACCTAACGCACAATAATACCTTGGTGTCGAGCGTCAAAATGACAACAAAAATGTGTCAAATGTCAAAATTACCACAAACGCCTTTGTTGTAAGAAAGGAAGGAAACCATTTCTCTATTCATTGTTTTGTCGTCAGAATCAGACTTTCCTGGGCTTACTGTATGAAGCTGACCAAAATCAAATGAACGACAAAACCCGCTTTGAAGATATTTGTACAATATACTGCACGTTTTGGTGTCGGTCGTCAAATATGTCACACGTCAAAACAAGGAATTTATATTATGACATACCTTCAGGTGCTGACAGTTCTTCATCAACAGCAAAACTCGTGCGAAATGCATGCGACCACAAGCCAACGTATAACGGCCGTGGGTACCGGAAGTGAATACCATCGATATTGCGATATCTTCGCAATGCGAAGGAATATTTTGGAGTGGGTTTCGAATGTCAAATATTACAACACATCTTCTGGACGGCAATAATCGCGATTAAATAAACAGATAAGGATACGCTCAATACTTTTAACTTAATAATGACTCACAATCGTAGTCGAGAGTACACAATGACGCCTTCTTGGAATCTCTAACCCACACCGTTTATAAAAAAAAGCGCACTCGCAGTTGCGACGGCGGTCTTACAACGAGGTTTGACGTGTGACACGGAAAATTTCAACGGCCAGAAAAAACGCATCAAGCAATTTCGATCCATTCGGCAAGTTTGTTTATGTTAATCGATGTATCTTTTGATCACATGCTTCATTTCCAGCGCTTTAATCAAACCTAGGCTGAGCACGACATCTTCGTTGAGGGCCACCTACGCAATGTCCGTTTTCGACGCCTTGATTTTTACAATTTTGTACAATATTTCACGTGTAGAACAAAATACTAAACATTGCGGCTTGCAGTGATCCCCACTATCAGTACATTCATTTTGCCACACAAACCACAGGAAAACACGGGTTTCTGATGTTAACATACTGTTTTTATTACAACTTTCATGAACACCCTCCCAGCACCCCACCTTTTGTCATTTAGTCATATGTACAAACTCCATAAAGTTTTCCCTTCTTTGACACATGTATTGATATATTGTATAACAAGCAAATTAATATTCATGTTCTTGCTAGGTAAACTTTCCTTCCCAAAATTTCTTGTGCACCAAGAAGACTCGATCTTGCTGATACTTGGATTTTCAAAACAGAAAGGTGAAATATGCTCACACTGCAACATTAATGCGCTCCTTGTGTGTAGTAGTAATGACATACTTCTTAGTGTGTATGCATGCTCAAAATGTATATCCTATACACACACACACACACAGAGAAAAGACGCCAGGAAACGTGTGAGTCACTAGACTGACTGATAAGTTGAAATTGACACAATAAACAAACCTGCTGGCATTTTCCGCAATTATGCGTGATCTAGTTACAAGTAGAATTTACTCAGCAACACCCGCACGGTTATACAATGCACTGATGTCTTCCTAGTCGATCAAAATCTACGCGCCGAGTCGACAGCGATGTGTGGCCGTCTACCATTCATGTGTTTTGTCTGAACACCGCAATCAACCACAAATGAATGATGCGAGGCATAGTGTTTTGGACTGGGTACATAAATTATATTGAGCAAAAATTTTGTTTGATATAGTGCCGATAAACAGACAGATGTGATTACTTGACTCAAATCAAATATCCTCGTCTTCGACTCAGACATTTTAAGTCGAGTCTCAGCGTAATCACATCTGCCTGTTATCACACTATATCAAGCAAAATGTTGCTCAATATAATATAAAGAAAGGAAAACAGAAAATAGAGATTGAAACACCTTTAAGTTAGAAACATGAAACACAACGTTTTGGATCAAAGATCTTTCTTCTCAGTATATACATGTTTGTGGATTTATGACTGGAAACTTTCCTTCAATGAAAAGAAACTGTATACGCATATCTGTGAATGAATGGCATGCACAGTGGCATGTACATTGTATTTGTTGTATTATAAATGTTGCACGTTATTATCAGGGGTCATTTTTACCATTTTTGTGTGTCAAACCCCCCCCCCCCCCCCCTCCCCGCACTTTTTATTTTGTTCGGCCAGTGGTGGAAAGGTCTGAAAGGCTCACAAACACCTTTTGTTGTTGTTGTATGTAGTAGATGCTTGGTAGTCAGCTGGTTAGGTCTGCATTGCAGAGTGTCATGCAGTTGTGTCCCCTCATACTCCTTTTTACCTACTCTTTGCGTATGCACACCAGCACGACCCACGAATACCGATGAATCCCTGCGGCCATATGGATGCACATAAATAAACTGTGCAAAAAACAATAGGGGTTATTGAGATTTCATATTGAATGGTTGACAATTTTCAAAATCGGAGAAATGATGACTTATGCTGCCGATTAGCCGCACCACTGGCCTACATTTTCATGACATTGGTTTAGTTGTGCAGGTCACGCGATCAGATTGAGCCATGAATATGGCATTGAGGTATTATGCTAAAAGTCACTTGCAGGTTATTTTTGTGAAAATCGCTTCAATGTTGTTTTGGTTTATCTTGTGATAATCAAGGACACGTGTAACGTTATTAAAACTGGTTGTCTTCTGTCAGACGGTTAGGCAGCAATCCACAGGCAACTGTTCATCGTGTTTTGCTAAACAACAAACCGGTTGCGCTTTGTTAAAAGCAATCCAAATAAAATTCAGAATCACCTTTGTCAACCCTTTTAGCCTCAGATCCCTACAGCAGAAGATGGCTTGACCATGATATTCAAGGGTAGTGCCAGATTGGCTTGGTGCCTAATGCAACTGGTACATAGTCGTTAGGCAACACCTCCAAAATTTGAGAAATGGGACCTTGGGGCTAAAAGGATTAATCCATATCATACTGAGGCTAAAAGCTTCAAAAGTGTACACCGCCATATGTAAGCTACATTATAGTACTTACGGATAAGGATATAGACCAATGGGTTTAGTTCAAGGGTGGTGCCAGAATAGCTTGGCGCCTACACAGCTTGGCGCCTGTAGGCGCCAAGCTATTCTGGCATTACCCTTTAACTATTTTAGTCAAACTTCTTTCACGCACTGGTGTATTTTGAATGATAAGAGTTAAAAGCAATCCAGATAAAATGCAAAATCATCGTTAGGCTCAGATCAGAAAATAGGCAAACAGTGACAGAATTTTGTGCCGTGTGCTACAGCTGGCAACCCAAGTTCATGTTTTATCCCCCAGCATTGCCAATGTGTCATTGGTGATATAATTAAATTGTTACGATATAAATAAACATAAGCTGTTGAAATGACCGATAATGAACTTGATGCAGAATGTCATGACCTATGTGTATCCGAAAACTACAAGCAACACCCGTTAAAAAATTTCTGCAAGGTTTCAATTCAAAGTATACTGAAAGAACACCTTATAAGTAGCGGCTAATCTCTCTGTTTGTTTGTTTGTTTGTCTACTTTGAGAAAGGGTATTTACCCGAAATATTAATAAATTGTGTTGTACCCATCTTTTCTAAGCGTGTTTCTTTCTCCGTTGGGTACTTCTTTGCATATTATACGCTTGGCAGTCACCTTTTTGGTCTGGATTGAAAGAACACTGTTTAACTTAACGTCTGAAACCCGACGACTGCCACAGTGATTGTCCATTAGGTTCCAAATTTTAAACCAGCCTAAACCAGCCCTATGAAGCGTAAACTTAGCCCATCAAACCAGCCCTATGAAGTGTAAACTTAGCCCATCAAACCAGCCCTATGAAGCGTAAACTTAGCCCATCAAACCAGCCCTACGAAGCGTAAACTTAGCCCATCAAACCAGCCCTATGAAGTGTAAACTTAGCCCATCAAACCAGCCCTATGAAGTGTAAACTTAGCCCATCAAACCAGCCCTATGAAGCGTAAACTTAGCCCATCAAACCAGCCCTATGAAGCGTAAACTTAGCCCATCAAACCAGCCCTAGGAAGCGTAAACTTAGCCCATCAAACCAGCCCTATGAAGCGTAAACTTAGCCCATCAAACCAGCCCTATGAAGCGTAAACTTAGCCCATCAAACCAGCCCTAGGAAGCGTAAACTTAGCCCATCAAACCAGCCCTAGGAAGCGTAAACTTAGCCCATCAAACCAGCCCTATGAAGCGTAAACTTAGCCCATCAAACCAGCCCTATGAAGCGTAAACTTAGCCCATCAAACCAGCCCTATGAAGCGTAAACTTAGCCCATCAAACCAGCCCAATGAAGCGTAAACTTAGCCCATCAAACCAACCCTATGAAGTGTAAACTTAGCCCATCAAACCAGCCCTATGAAGCGTAAACTTAGCCCATCAAACCAGCCCTATGAAGCGTAAACTTAGCCCATCAAACCAGCCCTATGAAGCGTAAACTTAGCCCATCAAACCAGCCCTATGATGTGTAAACTTAGCCCATCAAACCAGCCCTATGAAGCATAAACTTAGCCCATCAAAGCAGCCCTATGAAGCGTAAACTTAGCCCATCAAACCAGCCCTATGAAGAATAAACTTAGCCCATCAAACCAGCCCAATGACGCGTAAACGTAGCCCATCAAACCAGCCCTATGAAGCGTAAACTTAGCCCATCAAACCAGCCCTATGAAGCGTAAACTTAGCCCATCAAACCAGCCCTATAAGGCGTAAACTTAGCCCATCAAACCAGCCCTTTGAAGCATAAACTTAGACCATCAAACCAGCCCTATGAAGCGTAAACTTAGCCCATCAAACCAGCCCTATGAAGCGTAAACTTAGCCCATCAAACCAGCCCTAGGAAGCGTAAACTTAGCCCATCAAACCAGCCCTATGAAGCGTAAACTTAGCCCATCAAACCAGCCCTATGAAGTGTAAACGTAGCCCATCAAACCAGCCCTATGAAGCGTAAACTTAGCCCATCTAGCCCCGATGTCCTACATTAGGAGATGGAATGACCATGATAATTCAAGGGTAGTGCCAGATTAGCTTGGCGCCGGAAGGCGCCAATCTAATCTGGCATTACCCTTGAATTATCATGGTCAATCCATCCCCTTCAACTGGTACATTGACGTTAGGTAACACCTCCAACATTTGGAAATGTGCCCTTAGGGTTAAATGGGTTAATTTCTGTCTGAACGATTCATGGTAAACAGATGTCCCACGGCAGTGGATGGTGTTTTGTGGCAAGTGTATCTGGTTTTCAGAAGTGTCCAGTGACTGACTTCAATCCTAAGGTTCATTCGATTTCTCTTTCATGCGCACTTCCGGTGTGCAGTATGTCACTCAAAAGTGATGATCAGTTGCCTCTAAATCGCTGCATAATTATTTGGCAAAAGATAACCAGTTTTAATAATGGTATATATGACCATGATTATCACAAACCAACACAAAACTGAAACAATTCTGACAAAAATAATTCTCATGTGTCTTTTACCATAGGACCCCAACGCCATATTCATGGCTCCCAATCTGATCAGGTAATTTGCACGAGACCAGTGTTAGTAGAAATGTAGGTCAGTGGAGTGGCTAATTGGTGGCACAACAACTTTTCATTGATGTTTTAAATTCTTGACTGTTCAAATCTCATTATCCACTGCTTTTTCTGCACAGTATATATAGAAACGAACCAATTGTTTTGTGACCGTCTTTTTTCTTGTTTATTTCATAAGTAATATTTGATGGTTGCTGAACATGCATGCATAAATAAAACATGCCAAAAACAAATGATTCCCACATGATACATGAACCTACAAAAATCCAAACACGCGTTGAACTTGCATGGAGAACTGCATAACTGTAACATCATTAGGCTGCATTAAAACCCAACGGTTATTTGAGTATGATGCAGAACAAAGATACAACAGCAGTCACCTGGCATACTTTAAGTCATGTCTCCCATGTAAAAAGGAAATACTCTAAACACTACGCTTTAAACGCAAAATGGACAAATTCTGTATCCATCACAATGGCACACACAGCAAACAAAACGATAACAAGAAAAAGAAAGGGAAAAAACATAAGTCAGCTACAGTGGAGTCAACCCTTTTCATCCTGATGCACCATTGCTTGAAATAAATTTGACTATGGTAGCTCAAGGGTGGTGCCAGAGTAGCTTGGCGCCTGGGGTGCCAAGCTATTCTGGCACAACCTTGAACTAAAATGGTTGATCTATCTCCTAATCTGTAATTTAGCCATCATTTGGGACAATAAGTTTCTTTTTCTTAATTCAGCCTCACATAATAATAATAATAATTACGGTATTTATAATGCGCTTATCTTATAATAATTATATCACGATGTAATAGGTTAACAAACTCTGATAACACAAATTCTGGTTAACGCAATGTTTAGTTTCCCTGAAATCACTCCCCGAACTTTCCAAATCTGTCTCCTGAACTCTAATATAATTTTTAGAGGACAACTCCCAAAATTGGGAATTTCTACTAATAGTGTTAAAGGAAATTTGCACAAGATAGGTTTTATACAAATTGCTTTAACACCCCCCCCCCCCCTCCCCCCCCCTTCCCCTGTACATGCGGCCACTGGTACTGCAGACATAACACCAGGGGCCAGTTGCATGTGATCTTAGTCCTGCGCCAGTCACCAAGCGATGGCAGAGCACCTTGCTGAGTGGCTGGCGCTGGACTAGGCTGACTCGTGCAACTTACCTTAGGCAATTCAGCCTCAACACACTACAGCAGGGGATGGACTAGGCTGACTGGTGCAACTGACCCTAGGCCATTTAGCCCCAACACACTACAGCAAGGGATGGACTGACCATGATCATTCAAGGGTAGTGCCAGATTAGCCTGAAGGTGCCAAGCTGATCTGGCACTATCCTTGAATTATCATGGTCAATCCATTTCCTGCAACTGGCTAGTAGTCGTTAGCATGGGTGGGATAGAAAATAAAAAGTTGAATCCTGAAATAGGGGTCTAGGGGCACTTTTTAAGTGAACAAAAAAATGTGTTTTTTTTGTTTTGTTTGTTTTTAAATTCGGAATTCCTGCTGTAGTCGGAAGAGTCCCACCCATGCGTTAGGAAATGCGGGCATGGGGTTGAACGGGTTAACCCATTTTACCCCAGACACACCACAGCAAGGGTGATGCCAGAATAGCTTGGCGCCTGTGGGCTGATTGACTGCCTAAGGGTGCCAAGCTATTCTGGCATCACCCTTAAACTATCATGGTCGATCTGTGCCCTGCACTGCACTCTTCAGAGGACAACGGCAACATTTGGAAATTTCGGTCTTGGGGTAGGACGAGTTAAAGAGGATTACCTCCCCTGTACATGCCACCACTGTGAACAGTACCCAGGCCTGCATTACAAGGGGGTTAACCCATTTAGCTCCACGGGTGTGTTTCCCAAATTTTGGAAGTGCTACTCAATGCCTATGTACCTGTTGCGGGAGATGGCTTGACCATGATAATTCAAGGGTAGTGCCAGATGAGCTTGGCGCCTAAAGCTCATCTGGTACTACCCTTGAATTATCATGGTCAAGCCCATCCTGTAGAGTGCTGGGGGCTAAATGAGTTAACCCTCCTAACCCCAAGGCCCATTTTCCAAAAGTTGGAGTTGTCACCACTATGTACCAGTTGCAGGAGATGGATGGACCATAATAATTTAAGGGTAGTGCCAGATTCGCGAATCTGACACTACCCTTGAATTATCACAGTCCATCCATCCATCTCCTGCGGTAGGGTCTTGGGGCTAAATGGGTTAATCCCTCAAAAGTACTGTGTCTGTCTTCGTATTCTCCTCTGCACCAAGAAAACGACGACGGGATACGCACAGCAGACAACATCTGTCATGGCCGTCTGTCCCCACAATAGCTGATGGTGGCCCAGTTCACGGCCGTCTGTCCCCACAATAACTTATGGTGGCCCAGTTGCCACTGGTCAGCCAGTTCTCTTCCTTCTTCTGCACTTCCTCGGCCACTCCTGGCTTCAGCCCGGCCACAGTGTCTGCCTTCAGGGCTCGCAGACTGCACAGCGGGGCGGGGTGGAACCCTCGTAGGCTGACACAGAATGGGGTGGTGGGATCCCAGTTTCTGTCTCCAACAAGCTTGCGGTAGTTGAGATCACCTTTGAAAAAGATGAGACCAGCCTGGCCCAGGTCTCGGTACAGGTCTGAAGCTCTGTCTCTCATCTCGCTGTAGTCGTAAGGCAAAGTCCAGAAAGGGTGAGCTTCGAACACCCACGATCTGTCCTGGAGTCGTGACCTCCACTTGGAGCCAAAGTGCGACAAGGCCTGGTTGTTGGTGGCTTGCATCGTGCGCAAAGTCCAGCTGAAATCTTCCTCAGTGACGTCAGAAATAAACCAGGGCATGGCCTTTCCATGGAAGTGTACGCTTGATGCTAGGCCAGAGACCAGCAGGATCTCCGCTAAACACAGGTCAGTTACCAGTTCGAACCCAGCATTGTCAAGCACGATATCAACTCTACCGGCCTGCCCCGATTTTGCATTGGCTGCACCACGGAGTGTTGACAGAGTCACGGCAGTATCATCAGCCAGGATGTTGGGTTTCAGGTGAGACAGCTGCTCCAGCACACACTGTTTCTGTGAGTTCTCCAGCCCCGATGATATGGACAGGTCACACTTGTTCCCCCACAAGGCAACCTGAAAAAGATAACATTTCTATAGGTAACGCCATTTGCAAAAACAAGAACATGTTGACCCCCCTTTTGAACGCAGCAACCAGTACTGTTAATAATGGTGCCTGCATGCACGCAGCCACCGGTACCGTTAATAATAATGGTGCGTGCGTGCACGCAGCCCCCGGTACTGTTAATAATGGTGCGTGCGTGCATGCAGCCCCCGGTACTGTTAATAATGGTGCGTGCATGCAGCCCCCGGTACTGTTAATAATGGTGCCTGCATGCACACAGCCCCCGATACCGTTAATGGTGCCTGCGTGCACGCAGCCCCCGGTACTGTTAATAATGGTGCCTGCATGCATGCAGACCCCGGTACTGTTAATGGTGCCTGCGTGCACGCAGCCCCCGGTACTGTTAATAATGGTGCCTGCATGCACATAGCCCCCGGTACTGTTAATAATGGTGCCTGCATGCACGCAGCCCCCCGGTACTGTTAATAATGGTGCCTGCGTGCACGCAGCCCTCGGGTATTGTTAACAATGGTGCCTGCGTGACAAAGGGGCTAACTCATTCAGCCCCGACACACCACAGCAAGACATGGATCGAGCATGATAGTTCAAGGGTGGTGCCAGAATAGCTTAGTGCCCATAGGCACCAGTGTGGCTTCAGAGCAAACAGGAGCACCACCGATATGGTCTTTGTGCTGAGACAGCTACAGGAGAAGTGCCGCGAGCAGAACAAAGGTCTGTACGTAACATTTGTCGACCTAACAAAAGCGTTCGACACTGTGAGCAGGCAAGGCATGTGGCAGATCCTGGAGCGACTTGGCTGTCCCCCAAAGTTCCTCAACATGATTGTCCAGCTACACGAGGACCAGCAAGGCCAGGTCAGACTCAACAATGACCTCTCAGAACCATTCCCTATTCTCAACGGCGTAAAGCAGGGCTGCGTGCTGGCACCGACCCTCTTCACCATCTTTTTTAGCATGATGTTGAAGCAGGCCACAGTGGACCTCGATGATGACGATGCAGTGTACATCAGGTATCGTCTCGATGGCAGCCTGTTCAACCTCAGACGACTGCAGGCCCACACGAAAACCCTAGACCAACTGATTCGTGAGCTGCTTTTTGCTGATGATGCTGCCCTCGTTGCACACACAGAGAGAGCCCTGCAGCGCATCACGTCTTGCTTCGCAGATGCTGCCCAGCTCTTTGGACTCGAGGTCAGTCTGAAAAAGACAGAGGTCCTCCATCAGCCGGCACCCAAGACAGTGTATCGCCCTCCTCACATCACCATTGGCGAGTCTGAACTAAAGTCAGTGCACCAGTTTACTTACCTTGGCTGCATTATCACGTCGGACGCCAAGCTGGACAAGGAGCTTGACGGCAGGCTGGCAAAAGCAAACAGCGCTTTCGGGCGACTTTTCAAGCGGGTGTGGCACAATCAACAGCTGAAAACAGGCACCAAGATCAGCGTGTACAGAGCTGTGGTCCTCACCACCCTGCTGTATGGTTCCGAGTCCTGGGCCCTCTACCGCAGCCAACTACGACTCCTCGAACGCTTCCACCAGCGCTGCCTGCGTACCATCCTGGGCATTCACTGGAGTGACTATGTCACCAACGTCGAGGTCCTTGAACAGGCTGAAACTGTGAGCATCGAGGCTTTGCTGCTGCGGACACAGCTCCGCTGGGCGGGGCATGTCTCCAGGATGGAGGATCATCGCCTACCAAAGATCACCCTGTTCGGCGAGCTTGCTACTGGACACCGTGACAGAGGGGCACCAAAGAAGAGATACAAAGACTGTCTCAAGAAGTCACTTAGTGCCTGCCAAATCGACCACCACCAGTGGTCTTCGCTTGCTGCGGACCGTGACACCTGGCGCTCCACCATTTACAAGGCAGCTGTCTCCTTTGAGGACTCTCACAGAGCTAGCCTTAAGGACAAGCGGCTCAGGAGAAAAAACAGAGATGCCGCAGCTCAGAACCCTGGCCATACCTTCCCCTGCAGCCACTGCGGTCGAACCTGCCTGTCTCGGATTGGCCTCCGCAGCCACGAACAAGCCTGCAGACGTCGTGGGCAACTCCTATAAAATCTTCGTTCGCGAAGTCAAGCCAAGAGATAGGCACCAAGCTATTCTGGCACCACCCTTGAACGATCATGCTCCATCTGTCTGTAGAATTGTGATACATTCCTTCAGAGGACAACTTAAAATTTGGGGGATTTTGGTGCAGGGGTGAAATGTGATTGAAATGGTTTATATTAACCTATTTACTTCCAGTGCTCTACAGCAGGAAATGAATAAAGCTGATGGCGCCAAGCGAATCTGGCACAACCCTTAGTTATCATGGTCAATCCATCGCCTGCAACTGCTACACAGTTGTTAGATGACATCTCCAAATTTGGGTAAAACAACCTTATGGTTAAATGGGTTAATCTCAACAAGACGTAATGTAACAATCATTTTTATTCACGTGCGACACCAAGTATATGGATATGCAGTGTTAGCCACATAACCGTATGTGACGAGCCTTCAATGTGTTAAAAAGTGAGAAGAAACCGCTATGGGGGATGCTGTGGTCTTATGTCCAGATGTCCAGGCCCTCCAAACTACAAGAGACACAGATGCTGTGGTCTTATGTCCAGATGTCCAGGCCCTCCAAACTACAAGAGACACAGACTCCCATGACTTGCAGAAGCTGATGTAAATCTATGCCTCTTGTTTACAGAGATCAGCTTTAGCTGTAGCCAGGACATTACTGTATTGTCTCAAGTAAAGTGTAGGACGTTACGGTATTGTCTCAAGTAAAGTGTAGGACATTGCGGTATTGTCTCAAGTAAATTGTAGGAGTATTGTCTCAAGTAAATTGTAGGACGTTATGGTATTGTCTCAAGTAAATTGTAGGACGTTACTGTATTGTCTCAAGTAAAGTGTAGGACGTTACGGTATTGTCTCAAGTGTATGACGTTACTGTATTGTCTCAAGTAAAGTGTAGGACGTTACGGTATTGTCTCAAGTAAAGTGTAGGACGTTATTGTATTGTCTCAAGTAAAGTGTAGGACGTTACTGTATTGTCTCAAGTGTAGGACGTTACTGTATTGTCTCAAGTAAAGTGTAGGACGTTACGGTGTTGTCTCAAGTAAAGTGTAGGACATTACTGTATTGTATCAAGTGAAGTGTAGGATGTTGCTGTATTACTTACGCCTGTCACCCCTACCCGGGTATAGGCCGTCGACGAGAGACCTCCAGCAACTCCTGTCCTGTGCTTCTCCTTCGATTCTACTCCAGGTGGTTCCCAGTCTCTTGATGTCTGCTTGGAGGTCTCGACGCCAGGAGTTTCTCGGCCTACCTCTTTTCCTCTTTCCCTGGGGGTTCCATGACAATGCCTGCCTAGCGATACTGGAAGCTGGCTTTCTCAGACTGTGACCGATCCATCCCCATCTTCTTCGCCCAATTTCATTCTCTGCTGTTATTTGCTCTGTTCTCTCCCAGAGTCTGACGTTGCTGATCTTCTCTGGCCAGTGGATTTTCAAAATTCTTCTAAGGCAACTGTTCATGAAGGTCTGTACTCTGTTGACTGTGGTTTTTGTCAATCTCCATGTCTCTGCTCCATATAGGAGAACTGCTTTTACATTGGAGTTGAAAATCCGGACTTTGGTGTGTTGTGACAGCTCTCTGGAACTCCACACTTTTTTCAACTGGAGAAAGGCTGCTCTGGCTTTACCGATTCGTGCTCTGACATCTGCATCAGTGCCGCCTTTTTATGTTGCTGTATTGTCTCAAGTAAAGTGTATGATGTTACTGTATTGTCTCAAGTGTAGGACGTTACTGTATTGTCTCAAGTGTAGGACGTTACTGTATTGTCTCAAGTAAAGTGTAGGACGTTACGGTATTGTCTCAAGTAAAGTGTAGGACGTTATGGTATTGTCTCAAGTAAAGTGTAGGACGTTACTGTATTGTCTCAAGTGAAGTGTAGGATGTTGCTGTATTGTCTCAAGTAAAGTGTATGATGTTACTGTATTGTCTCAAGTGTATGACGTTACTGTATTGTCTCGAGTAAAGTGTAGGACGTTACTGTATTGTCTCAAGTAAAGTGTAGGACATTACTGTATTGTCTCAAGTGAAGTGTAGGACGTTGTTGTATTGTCTCAAGTGTAGGACGTTACTGTATTGTCTCAAGTGTCAGACATTACTGTATTGTCTCAAGTGAAGTGTAGGACGTTGCTGTATTATCTCAAGTAAAGTGTAGGATGTTACTGTATTGTCTCAAGTGTCAGACATTACTGTATTGTCTCAAGTAAAGTGTAGGACGTTGCTATATTGTCTCAAGTAAAGTGTATGACGTTACTGTATTGTCTCAAGTGTAGGACTTTACTGTATTGTCTCAAGTGTAGGACGTTACTGTATTGTCTCAAGTAAAGTGTATGACGTTACTGTATTGTCTCGAGTAAAGTGTAGGACATTACTGTATTGTCTCAAGTGTAGGACGTTACGGTATTGTCTCAAGTGGCCATAAATAATAAATAAATAATAATAAATAATAATAATAATAATACCGTTATTATATAGGCGCTTTTTCTCAATTTTGGGGGAAATCGACTCAAAGCGCCGCGCCTGAAACCCAACACACACACACACGAAACAGACACGGATTTACGCCATTTAAGACAAACACAGTACAAACACAGTACAAGACAAACGAAGGGCCAGTCAGCTACTGAAGTTACAGAGATTTTTGATTGCTTGTATTTGAAATTTTGTAAAGTGGCCTGAGACCGGTACCAAAGTGTGGGGGGTGGGGGGGGGGGGTGGAAGAACCGGAGTACCCGGAGAAAGAACCCCCGACGGTCCGCCCGAATTAACGGTGACACTTACTTACTTACTTACGCCTGTCACCCCTACCCAGGTATAGGCCGTCGACGAGAGACCTCCAGCAACTCCTGTCCTGTGCTTCTCCTTCGATTCTACTCCAGGTGGTTCCCAGTCTCTTGATGTCTGCTTGGAGGTCTCGACGCCAGGAGTTTCTCGGCCTACCTCTTTTCCTCTTTCCCTGGGGGTTCCATGACAATGCCTGCCTAGTGATACTGGAAGCTGGCTTTCTCAGACTGTGACCGATCCATCCCCATCTTCTTCGCCCAATTTCATTCTCTGCTGTTATCTGCTCTGTTCTCTCCCAGAGTCTGATGTTGCTGATCTTCTCTGGCCAGTGGATTTTCAAAATTCTTCTAAGGCAACTGTTCATGAAGGTCTGTACTCTGTTGACTGTGGTTTTTGTCAATCTCCATGTCTCTGCTCCATATAGGAGAACTGCTTTTACATTGGAGTTGAAAATCCGGACTTTGGTGTGTTGTGACAGCTCTCTGGAACTCCACACTTTTTTCAACTGGAGAAAGGCTGCTCTGGCTTTACTGATTCGTGCTCTGACATCTGCATCAGTGCCGCCTTTTTTGTCTATGATGCTCCCGAGATAGGTGAAGAACTCCACCTCCTCCAACGGGGTGCCAGCAAGCAAGACTGGTTCTTCCCTGGTTGCGTTCAGCCTCATTGTCTTTGTTTTCTGTTTGTGAATGGTGAGGCCCACTTGGGACGAGATGTCAGCAAGCCTCGTGGTCTTGTCCTGCATTTGTTGATGAGTGTGGGACAGTAATGCCAAGTCGTCTGCAAAATCGAGGTCGTCAAGCTGTGTCCACAGTGTCCACTGTATTCCACTTCGTCTGTGCTCTGTGGTCATCTTCATGACCCAGTCTATGGCCAGTAGGAAGAGGAACGGAGACAGCAGACACCCCTGCCTGACACCAGTTCTGACCTGGAGCTCTCTGGTGAACTGCCCTTCGTGGATCACGCGACATGTCATGCCATCATAGCTGCTCTTGATCAGGCGGACGAGCTTTGTGGGTACACCGTAGTGTCGTAGGAGTTTCCACAGAGTCTCTCGGTCCACGCTGTCAAATGCTTTCTCATAATCCACAAAGTTGACGTACAGCGGGGAGCTCCACTCCAGAGACTGTTCCACGATGATGCGGAGAGTGGCGATCTGGTCTGTACATGATCGGTTCTTCCTGAATCCTGCTTGCTGGTCTCTCAGCTGGGGGGTCAACGGAGCTCTTCATTCTCTCTAGGATGATCCTGTTGAAGACCTTTCCTGGTACTGACAGCAAGGTGATTCCTCTGTAGTTGGAACACTTGCTGAGGTCGCCTTTCTTGGGAAGCTTGATTAGGTACCCCTCCTTCCAGTCAGCTGGCATCACCTCCTCTTCCCAGATCTTTCCAAACAGTGGGTACAGCATCTCAACTGTTGTCTCTAGGTCTGCTTTCAGAGACTCCGCTGGGATGCCATCTGGCCCTGCTGCTTTGCCATTCTTCAAAAATGCCACTGCTTTTCTGATCTCTTCCCGGCTGGGTCTGTCACAGCTGATGGGTAGGTCGGTCTCTGCCGGCTGGATGTCGGGGGGGTCGGGTGGGCTAGGTCTGTTCAGTAACTCTTCAAAATACTCGGCCCATCTGTCGAGTTGGTCTGCTCTGTCTGCAATAGGCTTGCCTTCTTTGTCTTTTACTGGTCTTTCTGTATGGCCATACTTACCCGACAATCTTCTGGTAATGTCGTAGAGCTGTTTCATGTTGCTGCTGCCTTTTCTGCCTCTGCTGCCAGGCTGTCTGTGTCGGCCCTCTTGTCTGCCCTGATACTCCTCTTCACCTCGCGGTTGGCTTCCGAGTATTCCCCCTGTGCCCTTACTTTGGCTGCTCTCGTGCGACTGTTGTTGACCGCTGCTTTCTTCTGCTTCCTCGCTTCTATCTTCTTCAAGGTCTGTGCCGACAGCCAGTCCTTGTGGTGGTGTTTCCTGAACCCTACAGTGTCTTTGCAGGTTGAGTTCAGCGCCTCTCTAACTGCCTTCCACTGCTGCTCTGTGGTGACCGCCTCCTCTTCACGGTGACACTTACCAGAGGAGAAAAGTCCAACGCCGGAACCCGGTATCGAACCTCGCACCTTTGGCATTGGTGGCAGGCGCCTTAACCACTGCGCCACGGACCGCCCCATAAACATCTGTCTTACTCTGTGTACAGGGCCCACCAAACCACCTTTCCGAGTAAGCAAGACATCTTTATGCCAACATCGGCTGCAATTGGCCTGCACAGTGTAATGCATGGGCCAACTGTGGCTGACGTCGAACCGTTACCAACTGCTTTCTTGTTTTGACACATTAAACCATACACTCAAAACCCTACATTTCTGCTGTCCTCTAAAGACTACAGCTCTCGAGACAGATCGACCACGATAGTTCAAGGATGGTGCTAGAACAGCCCGACGCCAAGCTGTTCTGGTGGCCCTGAGCCATCATGGCCGATCTATATCTTATTTAGTGTTTTAACGCATTCAGCCCTGACACCAAAGCAAGACACAGATCGAGCATGATAGTTCAAGGGTTGTACCAGAATAGCTTGGCGCCCATAGGCGCCAAGCTATTCTGCCACAACCCTTGAACTATCATGCTCGATCTGTCTCTAGAATTGTAAAACGGTCCTTCAGAGGGCAACTTCAAAATCTAGGGATTTCAGTCCAGGGGCTGAATGTGTTTAAGGCTGAACAGAATTTCAGTTATGCAGATGACTGCCAACTCCTTGTTTATCAATACCAAAACAAAACCAAACAAGAAAGGCAAAGCCATTATGGCTCACGTGTATGACTGAGTTACATATGTGTGACCTTTGTGACAAGGGCCAGCTTATGCAGCAGCAAAATCCATGTTTTCGGAAAATGTAAGCATGTTTCACACATCTGTCAACCCCCCGTGACCCTTGACCTTTGTGATGAGTTGACTAAATTAGTATGCATAGGAAGGTCTTATCATCAGCTATCTTTGTACCAAATTTGGTTTAAAAATTTGCAAAAATTTGGGAATACCTACAAGTTTATTTAAAAATCAGCATTTTACACACAATTGCCAGCCTCTTGTGACCCTTGACCTCTCCAAGGGGTCATCCAAATTAGTATGCATAGATAGGTCTTACCATCAGGTATCTATGTACCAATTTTGGGTTTTAATTTGTGAATAGTATTTGACAAAAAACATCTTTTGTCAAAATATGGCTATTTCTGACCTATTTCCTGAGCTCTCTTGACCCCTGACCTTTCCAAGGGATCAACCAAATTAGTGTGCATAGAAGGGTCTTCCCATCAGGTATCTTTGTAGCAAGTTTGGGTTTAAAGTTGTGAATAGTATTTGAGAAAAAACATATTTTGTCAAAATATGGCTATTTCTGACCTATTTCCTGAGCCTTTGTGACCCTTGACCTTTCTGAGGGGTCATCCAAATTAGTATGCATAGATAGGTCTTACCATCAGGTATCTGTATACCAAGTTTGGGTTTGAAGTTGTGAATAGCATTTGAAAAAAAACATCTTTTGTCAAAATATGGTGATTTTCACCTATTTCCTGAGCTCTTGTGACCCTTGACCTTTCCGAAAGATCTTACCATCAGGTATCTTTGTATCAAGATTGGGTTTGAAGTTGTGAATAGTATTTGAGAAAAAATAAATTATGTCAAAATATAGCTATTTTTAACATATTTCCTGATTCCCTGTGACCTTGACTTTTGT
The DNA here is from genome assembly GCA_036245525.1 of Semisulcospira habei. Taxonomy (NCBI): domain Eukaryota; kingdom Metazoa; phylum Mollusca; class Gastropoda; family Semisulcospiridae; genus Semisulcospira; species Semisulcospira habei. Next base: position 58,940,912 of record BTPG01000004.1, read on the forward strand.
GAGGGGTCACTAAAATTGGTATGTTTAGAAAGGTCTTACCACAAAATATCCGTGGGCCAAGTTTGAAGACTGTGGCTTGAATAATCTCCGAGAAAATGCCAATGTTAAAGTTTACCACGGATGATGGTCCTCGCGCTGGGACCATACGGCGTTGAGGCGCGTCCCCTGGGTGGGGGATAGGGGGTCCCTCGTGAGGGGTGCACCGAATGAAATAAGGTGCCGTGAACCAACATGGTCTAAGGGAAGGTGACCCCGACAGAAAACCCCTGGTCCTCCTAGTAAGGGGGTTGGGCGTGGGGGTAGCTTCCCCACCCTGCAAAAAAGGAAATAGCTACAAAAACACCGACGAAAAGACTAACAGTAATTCCTTTCCTGGAGGAGGAAGGTTCTTCTACTAGAAGACTTATGACGTCCTGTGGTGAAAGCCGGAAGTCTTCGGAAGCCACAGGACCGAGCCGTCTCTCTCTATCCAGGGATACAACCATGGGCACATGGAACGTCAAGATCATGTACCAGAAACCCCCAGGGAAAGAGGAAAAGAGGTAGGCCGAGAAACTCCTGGCGTCGAGACCTCCAAGCAGACATCAAGAGACTGGGAACCACCTGGAGTAGAATCGAAGGAGAAGCACAGGACAGGAGTTGCTGGAGGTCTCTCGTCGACGGCCTATACCCGGGTAGGGGTGACAGGCGTAAGTAAGTAAGTACGGATGATGGTGGATGGACAACAGCAAACGGACGACGGCGGATGGACGACCACTGGCCCAAAACATACTCACTTTTGCTTTGCATGTGAGCCAAGAAAACAGCGTACTTGCAGAAATTCGCAGAATATTTCATCACTGTTTTTTTCCGTCCCTTTCTCCAGCCCGATGGTGACCTGCTTCAGGTAAGCCAACAAAGACTCCACTGCATGCAGTGAATTGGTGTACGCCGTTCTCTTCTGATCCCCAAACACATCCAGTCTGCTCAGCTTCTCTCTGAACACATATGGAAATTTATGCATGGGTGGGACCAACAAAAAAAAAGTTGAATCCTGAAGCGAGGGTCTTGGGGCACTTTTTAGGTGAAAAAAAATATATATATTTTTTTTAAAATCCGGATAATCTGGCAAAGTCCCACCCATGTTTATACATTTGTCTTCAATACGTTAAAATGTGCATTCTCATTGACTCATTCTGCCCCGATACACCTCAGCAAAACATGGATCAAGCATGATAGTTCAAGTGTGGTGCCAGAATAGCTTGGTGTCCATAGGCGAAAAGCTATTCTGGCACCACCCTTGAACTATCATGATCAATCTGTCTCTACAATTGTAATACAATCCTTCAGAGGGCAACTTCCAAATTTTGGGATTTAGGTCAATCATGATAGTTCAAGGGTAGTGCCAGAGCAGCTTGGTGCCCTTAGGCGCCAAGCTATTCTGGCACCACCCTTGAACTATCATGATCAATCTGTCTCTACAATTGTAATACAATCCTTCAGAGGGCAACTTCCAAATTTGGGGATTTAGGTCAAGCATGATAGTTCAAGGGTGGTGCCAGAATAGCTTGGCGCCCATAGGCCCCAAGCTATTCTGGCACCACCCTTGAACTATCATGATCAGTCTGTCTCTACAATTGTAATACAATCCTTCAGAGGGCAACTTCCAAATTTGGGGATTTAGAATGTGTTAATACGCAAAATTAATAATGTTTATGCTTAACATTTTGCCTAAATAGTATAACACTGATTTTAACATACAAGAACACCATTTAACCTTAAAGTGTAAATGACCGTGAAAATGCACACAGTGACAAAACACAATAAATAGTGTATCAATAACAAACTACAACGCCATTAAAACAAAAAGCATGTATAAGAACAAATATGTGAGTTTTTATTGGTGGATCAGACATAGCAAAGAGAGACAATACAATTATTGTATAGAATATTCTACACGACAATCTGCTTACTTGTCCTACTGGTACAACCAAAACTCATTTAAACATTTGTTCTGATGTTTTCGAACCCTTTCGCTGTCGGTAGCGCTTTTTGTCACAATGATTCCTGTAGGAATTTATTGTGTCGAAAACCGCTACAAACAGCCAAAGAGTCGAATGTCTTACTGATTGTACTCACGAACGTCGAACGAAGTCATTGAGCACTCTGTAGAAGTAGCACTCTAGAAAGAGCCATGTGGTAGTGTACCATGAGGGCGGCTCCCCATCACGTGCGGCGGTCTGGGCCTCCAATTCAGCGTTCCACGTGACGACATCTGGCCCGTCTGCCTCAAGAGGTAACATGGGCTTGTCTGTCTGCACTTCATAGCGAAGTTTCGATAGCTGGCCTATGATGCCCTTCAGCTCGTCTGCTGCATCCTGTTATTGTGACATAAAATGCAACTATGATCTAAGCAAGCACGTGTGAACAAATGCACAGTAAGCAAAAGGTCATCAGTTTGACATCGGCTCACGCACAGCTGCAGGCAATAATTATCTGCAAAGAACCTATTGATTACTGGGCATGCATAATTCAAGATTCAAAAACTTTATTGTCCACATTAAAAAGATTTTATATGGAAATTTTTCTTTGCAGCGCTGGTGTAGGATAATTAAATAAACAAGAAATCAAGTGACATAAATAATGATAATAAAATATGTACAACATATATACAACAAAAATACAAGCATCACAATATCAAACATACACACACACCCTTTCAGCATACACACACGCTAAAAGAAGTGGGGGGGGGGGGGGGGGGAAATTAAAACAAAGGAGAGGAAATAGTATGGTGGGTTAGGCTTAGGCTGAATGCAGAATGAAGGGATGAAGAGGAGAATGGGCCATCATTACAGTTGTTTTGAGTTTAGGATACTGATGGCGGTAGGAATGAAGGAGCGCTTGTACACGCTACGTTTTGCCAAAGGAGCACACAGTCGTCTACCGGAGGGCAACATTTTGAATGCGTCATGAAGGGGGTGGGTGGGGTCATGGATAATTTTGCCTGCTTTTCTCTTACAAAACAACTCGTAGAGTCCACAAAGAGATCTTTGCTCATGGCCAACGATTTTGCCTGCCAGTTTGACGACACGTGTCAACTTTGCCTTATCTCTTACAGTCAGGTTTCCAAACCAGTATACATGCAGGTCACTGCATGCAAAATTACAATACCATATAGGTTTACCTGAATTTTGATGTAGCACGGTTAACATTATAGAATTTGACGCTGGGCAATGAATTTGGAAACTCAGAACATCACCTTAATTAACTTTATAAGCTCTACTGGCGCTGGGCAATGAATTTGGAAACTCAGAACATCACCTTAATTAACTTTATAAGCTCTACTAGTACTGGAAGGTTCTACATGATGAATAAAAGCAGCACCACCCCCCACCCACGCCATTTGCTGCCCCTCAGAAAGAATGTCACAACCTGCAACCCATTTAGCCTGCAGCAGAAGTTGGATTGACCATGATAATTCAAGGGTAGTGCCAGATTGGCATCTGGAATCATCGTGGGGGAGAAGGGAGGTGGGGGAACAGCCAAAAGGTTAACCCATTTAACCCCAAGGACATATTTCCCAAATTTTAGAGGTGACACTCAACAACTATGCAGCATTCCAGGAGATGAATCGACCATGACAATTCACGGATAGTGCCAGATTGGCACTACCCTTGAATTATAATGGTCAATCCATCTCCTGCAACTGGTACATAGGAGTAAGGTAATACTCCACAATTTAGGAAATGTGGCTGCAGGGTTAAATGGGTTAAAGTTGCCTTGAACAGAGCAGGTCTAGAGTGACAGAGCAGGTCTAGAGTGACAGAGCAGGTCTAGCATGACAGAGCAGGTCTAGCATGACAAAGCAGGTCTAGCTAAACAATGCAGGTCTAGCATGACAATGCAGGTCTAGCGTGACAGAGCAGGTCTAGCGTGACAGAGCAGGTCTAGCATGACAAAGCAGGTCTAGCGTGACAATGCAGGTCTAGCGTGACAGAGCAGGTCTAGAGTGACAGAGCAGGTCTAGCATGACAGAGCAGGTCTAGCGTGACAATGCAGGTCTAGCGTGACAGAGCAGGTCTAGCGTGACAGAGCAGGTCTAGCGTGACAGAGCAGGTCTAGCGTGACAGAGCAGGTCTAGCGTGACAGAGCAGGTCTATGCAGGTCTAGCGTGACAGAGCAGGTCTAGCGTGACAGCAGGTCTAGCGTGACAGAGCAGGTCTAGCGTGAAAGAGCAGGTCTAGTGTGAAAGAGCAGGTCTAGCGTGAAAGACCTGTGAAAGATTGATTGATTGATTGTACATTGCTTAACGTCCCGACAGCAACAAGGCTTTCTCAGGACGTGCCTGCACTGCTTGTGAAAAAAAATAAAAATAAACAGAACATTGAATGTATGTTGCCAGCCGGTCAAATACATTAAATAAACCTAACACATAGGGCCTAAATAAAGCTAAGACCATTTAGCAACACACATCCAATATCAAGAGCTACAGGCAGTGCAGACAGTAGGGAGAGTTTTAAAAAGGCAAATACAGGTGAATGGACAAAGGGTAGACAGAAACACATGCCCCAGAATAGAGAGAAAAACCCACCCTGTGGGGCTGACCAGGGTGACCCTGGGAACTAAAAAATACCTAACCCCACCCAAGTCCCCCAGGGCAGAACCTGTGAAAGAGCAGGTCTAGCGTGAAAGAGCAGGTCTAGTGTGAAAGAGCAGGTCTAGCGTGACAGAGCAGGTCTAGCGTGACAGAGCAGGTCTAGCGAGCTAAAATTCATCAGTAAAAGAGGCGATCAAGATTTGCCCTTGAACAAAAACTTTCATGCCATCTTTTTATGAGACATTTGAGTATAGACACAAGTAACAGGTGTGTGTCTTTCCTAAATAGCAAAGGAGAAATGAGCAGAAAAGTCTTCATTGTATGATTTTCAAACTTCATCATTACACAAAAGTAAAGTTAGTCTTTAACTGGACCTGAAAGCCCTGAGATGCTACAACTTCATTGTATGATATTCAAACTTCATCATTACACAAAAGTAAAGTTAGCCTTTAACCAGGACTGAAAGCCCTGAAATGCTACAACTTCATTGTATGATATTATTCAAACTTCATCATTACACAAAATGCATTTTTCTCTAAAAGGTATTTTTTCGAAAAATACTTACCGATGACATGACTGATAGGGAAGTGTCTACTTACTCTCAATTTTAGCCTAGGAACCCGTTGTGCCCCTGCACCAACCGGGAGGCACTCGGGGAACCCACAGAGGGGCCGAGAGTGATCTCCCGTGACTGCCCATCCGGTTCCGAGTCATGTGATGCTTACTCAGTTTAGGCTACTTAGCTTCCCAGCGGCAAGCGGGGCAGGAGGGAGGGTTCTCCGAGTCATGTCATCGGTAAGTATTTTTCGAAAAAATACCTTTTAGAGAAAAATGCATTTATTTCCTCAAAAACATTACCGATGACATGACTGATAGGGAGAATTACGAGCAGGAGGAGGGTGCCGCTGTCCGCAAAATAACCCAGGGGGCCTGCAGAGCCATCCTCCCAGTCGCAAACTCCCGACAATTTTAGCTAAGTAGCGTACCTACGGCGCCTGTGGCGCCGGGAGGGAGTGTTGCGCTGCCGTGATGTCCCCCACCAGAGCGAGGTTGTCTCGCTGGCCTGCCAGATCCCGGAGGTAGAAGCGGGCGAAGGTAGATTCCGCTCGCCAGCCTACTGCCGCCACAATGTCTTTAACAGCACAGTTCCGGTCAAAGGCAAGACTCGTGGCCATGGCACGTACCTCGTGCGCGCGTATCTTAAGCCTCTTTGCTCCCTGTGGGGAGAGGTCCTGGTAGGCGGACCGAATGACCCAGCGTAGCCAGGAAGAGATCGTCTGGGCCGAAATGTCATGTCTGCCGGGCCTAAGAGGCGTGAGCGTCCTCGACGGACGGCTTTGGTTCTGCGTAGATAGACGCGTAAGGCGCGCACAGGGTCTTGTTGCCTGGTCTCTCGAGGGAAGTCCATTCCCCGCAGCGGTCGCAGTGTGATCATTTGTGGCGCCGTCAGTGGAGACCTGGTCTTGGCAAGGAAGGAGGGATCTGGGAGAAGGTGCACGGAGCCATCCGCACGAAATTGCAGGCAGGTAGGGCGCGCCGAGAGCGCGTGCAGCTCGCTGACTCGGGCCGCTGTGGCAAGGGCCAAAGGAAGCAGGTCTTACGAGTCACGTCCTGAAGGCGGGCCAAGGGCAGTGGTTCGAATCTGGATGAGTTCAGCCACGTCAGGACCCAGGGAAGGTCCCAGCGCGGGACGAGAGAGCGGAGTACCGGACGTCGCAAGCCGAAGTGCGACATAAGGTCGGCGATGTCCTTACAGGCGCCGGGGTCCGGACGTCCAAGGTGTCGATAAGTGTCGGCAATCATGGAAAGGTATCCTCTGATGGTGATAGGGGCGAGACCCTGGTCTCCAAAGAGCCAGAGGAAGAAGTCCGCGAGCTGGGGGTGAGTCAAACCAGTGGGGTCGAGACGGAGGTCCTCACACCAGGCGCACAGCACTCGCCACTTTCCCTCGTAGACGCGTCGCGTTGAGGGTCTGCGGGCCGAAGAGATCGCCTCCACTGCTGCACTCGAGAAGCCTCTAGCGGTGAGGGCACGCCGCACAACCTCCAGGCGTGAAGGAGGAGACGCTCCGGGCACGGGTGGAAAAGGGCCTGTCGAGGCTGTTTGAGCATCGTCCGGGGCGTCGGTAAGCGCAAAGGAGGGCCCGTGGCGAGGCTGAGGAGGTCTGTGGTCCAAGAGCGGTTCCAGGAAAACGGGGCGACCAGGAGAACAACGGCGTTGGATCCCCGGAGTTTGAGGAGGACTTTGGGGACAAGGACCGTCGGGGGAAAGGCGTAGGCGATCAAACCGTCCCAGGGGATGGAGAGAGCGTCGACAGCCCAGGCCAGGGGATCCGGGACCGGGGAGACAAAGAGGGGAAGCTGATGGTTCCACCTCGTGGCAAACAGATCGATCTGAGGAGTCTCCCAGTGGGCGCAGATCATCTGGAAAATGTCCTGGCGAAGAGTCCATTCCGTGTGTAACATCTGACCACGACGCGAGAGCGAGTCGGCGAGGACGTTCAGGTGGCCCGGAATGTGTCTCGCTCGAAGGAAGATGCCGCGGGTCTGGCACCAAAGCATCAGCCGGTAGGTGAGCATGCACAAGTCGGGAGAGTGTGTGCCGCCTTGCTTCTGAAGGTACGCCACCACCGTCGCGTTGTCGGAAAGGACCAAGAGCTCCTGGTGCAGCAGACTCGATTCCCAAGTGATGAGGGCTTGCCAAACAGCCTGAAGCTCCAACCAGTTGATGTGACGGGCAGACATCTCTGGCGGCCAGGCTCCCGACGTCGTTCGGAAGTCCGGAAACAGGTGGGCACCCCACCCTGAGAGGCTCGCGTCGACACACAGGGATAGGCGAGGAGGGGGAGACGCGAGGGGAACTCCCGAAGCCAGCCACGCCGGATCCATCCAGCGCAGCAGATGGGGACGAAGAAGCGCAGTGACCGGTACCAAGGCTGCCAAGTCGGCGGAGGACGGGCGCCAGTGAAGGAGGAGGTGCAGCTGTATGGGCCGATAGTAGAGACGCCCCAGGGGCAGGAGATCTGCAGCGGCGTTCATCGTTCCTAGAAGCTGTAGCCAAGTCCTGGCAGGTGCTGCGTCTAGCCGGCAAAGATCGGCGGTCAAGGAGGCTAACCTCTGAATCCGCTGTTCCGAAAGACGAACAAGTTCAGATCGGTAGCGAAGTCCATGCCTAGGTGGACGAATCGGCGACTGGGCAAGAGATCCGATTTCCCTCTGTTGAGGAGAAAACCGAGTCGCGCTAACAGCCGGATCAAGGCGTCTCTGTCCGCTGAAAGAACGGTCGCCGATTGGTTGCGTAGGAGGAGGTCGTCGAGGTAATTGGAAGTAGGGCTGGACGATGACTGACGAGCCTTGGCCACTACCGCGTCCATCAGGCGAGAGAATACCCAAGGGCTGAGGTTGAGACCAAACGGAAGGGCCCGGAACTGGTAGACTGCTTCGTCGAAGGCGAAGCGCAGGTACTTCCTGGAGGCAGGGTGAATGGGAACATGTAGATACGCATCTGACAGATCCAAGCTCACGGCGAAGTCCCTTGGCTGCACCGAGGCCCTGAGGGACCGAGCGGTTTCCATGCGGAAGTGAGGAGCCGAAATGAAGGAGTTCAGCTTGGAAAGATCGATGATCGGGCGCCACCTGCCGCCCGGCTTGGGCACCAGGAAGAGGCGACTGTAGAAGGCCGGGGAGCCGTGACGCACAACCACCTCTGTGGCACACTTCTGCAGAAGAGCGGAGATCTCGGAACGCAGAGCGCTGGACTTTAACGGGTCGGAGGGCATGGCGGTCCACAGGGGGGCCCGTCGCAGCGGAGGAGGAGAGCGAAACGAAATCCGAAGGCCGTCGGAGACGGTGGTCCTGATCCAGGGGTCGTCTGGGAACAGCGAAAACCACTCTTCGCTGAACCGGGCAAGCCTCCCGCCGACTGGAGGACCCAAGACGGTCGGCGGGGGCGGAGCTAGGGAGTCAGTGAGCCCGCCCGCGCCCAGGGCGACGGGCAGGTCGGGACCGGGCGGGGGCAAAGGAGCTAACCTGACCGGGTCGACCAAAGGCAGGGCGGCGGCGGGGGTTACGAGGAGGGAGGGGGTCTGAGGACGCAGGAAGTCCGGAGCCCCGCAGGGCGCGACCCGCGGCCTTGCGGGAGGAGCGAAAGCGAGAAGGCGCAGATTTGGAAGGCCACCGATCCGAGTTCGCGATCTTAACCGAAGACCAGGTATCGCCAAACAGAAGTGATCCACCTAGGGGGGCACGACGCAACTGGTTCTGCAGGTCCGAAGGCAAACCCCGGCAAGCCCGCAGGACAGCATCTCGACGCATGAGGTCACAATTGGAGGAAGCCGCCATGGCGTTGACAGATGAGTGATACGCCGCACGATTAGCTACCTCCGCGAGGGCGAGAAGATCTCCTAACAGGGGAGTGATGGAAGGATGCCAAGCTTCCTCTATCCGCTGTACCGCCGCTCGGGTGACAAGCTCGAGGAAGCCCGAACAAGCAAGGGTGTTACGAACCAGGGCCGCTGTAGCATCCAAACCTCGAGGAATGGCGCGTTTCAGAAGCGAAGAGCCGCCAGCCTGAAGAACAGCCGCCGGATCCACTGGAGGAAGAGCGCAGACAAAGGACTGGGAATGTCCAGAGTACCACTCCTGCCGGAAGGCGATGTCGAGGCCGGGGGGCCATCTGCGGTCGCCGAAAAACTGATGTTCCCTAGGGGCAGCGAGGAGGTGCGCGGAGAAGGCGTCCCGCATGTCGCTGAAACCAGGAGGCTGAGGAAGAGACTTAAACTTCTTCGTCTGCTGACCAGCATCGACGAAGGCCGATACCTTGCGCTTGAGGGGGGGGAGACGGAGGGCAAGCGTCGACTGGAAGGGAGGCGGAAACGATGCGGGCGGCCTCATCCAAGGCGAGCAACGTAGCCGCGCGAGAAGAAGAAGGCAGCGGAGAAGAGTCCGAGATGTCCGAAAGGGACGAGCGGGAGGCGGGGGAACGGCTACCTGGGCCTAGGAGGGCAGAAGCAGAATCCTCAGCCAGCAAACTCAAGGCGTCCTCGTCCCGGGGAGGAGGGGGAGCGGCAAGCGGACTGCCGCGGCGAGAACGGAGAGGTCCCCGAGAGGCGTCCAGCCGGGAGGAGAAGGGAGAGCGACTACGAGGACGGGAATGAGGGGGACCCTCCCGGCGAGGGCTCCGCGCGGAGCGACGCCTAGGGGAAAAAGACGGCCGACGCGAAGAGCGATGGGGCGAAGACCGCCGGTAGCGCGAAGAAGACCGCGGCAAAGCCGCAACCAGGCGAGGGGGGCTGGAGGGCGTCCGACGAGAATGATGATGCCGACGACGAGAGTCCCACGGCGAGCGAGATCGCGGCGAATAGGGAGAAGCCCTAGAGTCGTGAGTCCTTGGTCGCGTAGCACTTCGTCTCTGAGAGCCGGGCGCTAAAAGGCGGGCTCCCTGCCGGTAACTTGACTCCTCGTAGGAGTGCGCGGGCGTGAGAGACGAGCGAGAACTGACCGCAGACAAGGGGCGGCGAGGGTCGCGTCCCCTTGGGCCGAGCTCAGGGAGGACGGCACTTGGGGTCTGCAAGGTAGGGTCAGTTGTCCGAACAGTGCTGGGTGTACGCGTTCTAAGCGGCGTCGTATCCATGGGGTCCGAACGGACAAGCTTGGTCCCTGCTCCTGACACACTGGGGGACGCTCGGACGGGAGGGTTACTCACAGGTAACGGCCGGTCCCGCCTGTAAAATCTCCAAAGCTGCGACCACTTCAGTTCTGGCCACGTGGAGCAGAGGTCACAAGAGCGGCCCGAGGCACAGCCAGAGCAAGGGAGGCATACAGCGTGGTTGTCCGTTGGCCACTGGAAGTCGCCGCAGAGGGTGCAGGTTCGCACTTGGCAACTGCAACACACAAACAAACAAGCGTACAAGCGAGAGCACGTGGCGGCGCCCAACAAGGGGAAAGGGGAAACTAAGGTGACAAAGTCAACATACCCAAAGTGAACACACAATTCACCCCCCCCCCCCCCCCCCCAAGGTGCGAGCGCCGAGGCACGAGGCCGGCAAGCTAAGAGTCCGGAGCGCAGCAACGCTCCGCCAGCACCCGGCTACCCAACGTAACCGCAACAAAAGACGGAAAGCCGTCTTGCACAACACATGTTTCATTGGTCAATCTCAGCATGAAAAACAAAGACAGTTTATGCGCCCGCGCTAGGTATTAAGCGACACGGCGTAGGCCGCAAGGGCCAAGCTGAGAAACAAAGCACGGCGCCAGGTTAAACAAACAAAGGCTGAGAAGAGCTCACGACCGGCGACCCGCTTGGAGGCCGGCCGAAGGCCAATCAACTACCTTACCTCTCCGCAGCAACAGGGGCGGGGGACGACACCTCCATACCACAACAGCGCCGAAGGCGGGAAAGGAGGCCAACCGAAGAGGCGAGAAGGCAGCAGAGGCAGAAGAAGAAGCAGCTGAAGGTAGCAGCACACGGCAAGAGTCCGCAAGCGAAGCAAGTCCCAACACAGGACAAAGACGGGTTCCAAACCGGTCGAAAGTAAGCGAGGCCGGAGGCTAGCAAAACACGTCTGCACTAGACGAGCTAAGTAGACTAAACTGAGTAAGCATCACATGACTCGGAACCGGATGGGCAGTCACGGGAGATCACTCTCGGCCCCTCTGTGGGTTCCCCGAGTGCCTCCCGGTTGGTGCAGGGGCACAACGGGTTCCTAGGCTAAAATTGAGAGTAAGTAGACACTTCCCTATCAGTCATGTCATCGGTAATGTTTTTGAGGAAATAAAGTAAAGTTAGTCTTTAACCACGACTGAAAGCCCTAAGATGCTACAACTTCATTGTATGATATTCAAACTTCATCATTACACAAAAGTAAAGTTAGTCTTTAACCAGGACTGAAAGCCCTGAGATGCTACAACTTCATTGTATGATATTCAAACTTCATCATTACACAAAAGTAAAGTTAGGACTGAAAGCCCTGAAATGCTACAACTTCATTGTATGATATTCAAACTTCATCATTACACAAAAGTAAAGTTAGTCTTTAACCTGGACTGAAAGCCCTGAGATGCTACAACTTCATTGTATGATATTCAAACTTCATCATTACACAAAAGTAAAGTTAGGACTGAAAGCCCCGAGATGCTACAACTTCATTGTATGATATTCAAACTTCATTATTACACAAAAGTAAAGTTAGTCTTTAACCAGGACTGAAAGCCCCGAGATGCTACAACTTCATTGTATGATATTCAAACTTCATCATTACACAAAAGTAAAGTTAGTCTTTAACTACAACAGTATGTGTATCATTTACTATCAACCATGACAGTTCAAGGGTGGTGTCAGAATAGCTTGGTGCCTGTAGGAACCAAACTATTCTGACACCACCCTTGAATTATCAATTACCTGGCTCCCGAACTGTGCCGTAGACCTCAAAGGATATAATTATATATACATATACAACAGAAAATTTGTAATTTCATCCTCAGGATGTAGTGATGTAGTGAATGGAGCTATCATCAACTATTAACCTGTAATTGCTTGAAGGTTGCTTCACACTTCAACTAACCAACCATGATGATGTTTATCCCTTATCATTCGGAATACACCAGTGTGAAATAAGTTGGACTAAAATAGTTTAAGGGTGCCTACATGTCGCCAAGCTATTCTGGCACCACCCTTGAACTACAGCCATTGCTCTATATCCTTATCTGTAAGTACTATAAGGTAGCCTGCATGTGGCAGTGTACAAATTTGAAGCGTTTAGCCTCAGTATGATATGGGTTATCTGTAAGTACTATAATGTAGCTTGTATATGGCAGTGTACAAATTTGAAGCTTTTAGCCTCAGTATGATGTGGGTTATGTTAACCTATTACATCCTGAGGTTGATTTTTTACTTGTCCTATGAAGGCTACATTACAGATTAGGAGACAGATCAACCATTTTAGTTCAAGGGTGGTGCCAGAACAGCTTGACGCCTCAGTCGCCAAGCTATTCTCGCACCACCGTTGAACTATCATAGTCAAATTTATTTCAAGCGAAAGTGTATACTATCAGAATTAAACGGGTTAATTTGTAGAGTGTGTTTATCTATCTAGTACTGATCAACCACTCGATGTGCTTTGTGGGGAGAGAATCTGTAATAAAGATTGATTGATTGATTGATTGTACATTGCTTAACGTCCCGACAGCAACAAGGCTTTCTCAGGACGTGCCTGCACTGCTTGTGAAAAAAAACTAAACAGAACATTGAATGTATGTTGCCAGCCGGTCCAATACGTTAAATAAACCTAACACATGGGGCCTAAATAAAGCTAAGACCATTTAGCAACACACATCCAATATCAAGAGCTACAGGCAGTGCAGACAGTAGGGAGGGTTTAAAAAGGCAAATACAGGTGAATGGACCGGTAGACAGAAACACATGCCCCGGAATAGAGAGGAAAACCCACCCTGTGGGGCTGACCAGGGTGACCCTGGGAACTAAAAAGTAGTTAACCCCACCCAAGTCCCCCAGGGCAGACCCGGGTGGGGGTTGTAATAAAGAAACAGCAAAGCACCAATTTAGAGAGAACAAGGAGAAAGATGAATAAGACCACTGACAGTTCTCTAGCCCAAGCCTATGCCAGACTGCAGAGGTGCATCTTCAGCTGTCAGCTGAAAGACTGGAGAGACACAGTTAACAGATGGCAGCAGCATGTTCCACAGCTTTGGAACGTACAGCATTTTTAAAAAGAGGTAACCAAAGTGTACCTAAACAAAATCAAGTATCCTAATTTCATCTTGGACAACAACAAAAAAACAACACATTGATACGTCACCCTTCTTGTTGTAAAGTGCATTATTTACCTTCCCATGTTCTTTCAGGACTTCCTCTTTCCTCCGACACAAGTTATCTGCTGCTTGCGCAAGGATCACAGGTAAGCGGGCATTGACAGTGTGGTATGCAAATGAGCTGGTCAAAAGACACATATTATTACAGATTACATGAAATATACATTGTTATTGTCTGCAACAGGTTCAACTGAGAGCAAACAACTGAAGCAAGAAATGCTATATGTACTCAGTGGCTGATGAAATTACAGGAATACCAAAAAGTATTCAAGGAATACCAAAAAGTATTCTCATTTGAGTGTAAACAAAAGAAGCTTATAACCCATTCATCCCTGACACACCACAGCAGGAGACGGATCGACCATGATAATTCAAGGGTAGTGCCAGATTAGCTTGGCGCCTATTGGCACCTAGCTAATCTGGCACTACCCTTAAATTATCATGATCGATCCATCTCCTGCAACTGGTGCATAGTTGTTAGAGGATGCCTCCAAAATTTGGGAAATATGGGCGTGGGGTTGAAACTTGAGTTAAAATTAAATATAAATCATAATAGCTGACATACACACATGCATGGGTGGGACAAAAAAAAAAAAGTGGAATCCTGAAGTGGGGGTCTGGGGGCACTTTTTAAGTGAAAAGAAAAAAAAAACGCAATTTTTTATTTTTTTTTAAATCCGGAAAACCGGCTGTAGCCGGAAAAGTCTCACCCTTGCAAATTGAACTTCACTGGAACTGGAAACAAATTTGTTGCCTGAGAAGTATAGAAATTTTTTTTACTGCGCTTTATGTGCACTCAACTGAGTGTGCAGCATACAATTCCAAATTCTTGTTGTCTGAATTGAGTGCATGATATATATCAGCACTGAACTTAAATTTCAAGATTACACATTCACATCAACAAGTAATGAAAAGTACATAAAGTAAATGCTAAACTAACAGTACGGATTTGCTGTTCACGGGCGCAAACAGTTGTTAACCCATAACATTCTGAAGTTGTTTTTTAATTCAAGCAATTGCTTATTGTCCTATGCAGGCTACATTACAGATTAAAAGCTAGATCAACCATTTTTGTGGTGCCAGAATAGCTTGGCGCCTCAGGCGCCAAGTTACACTGGCACCACCCTTGAACTATCATAGTCAAATTTATTTCACGTAAAACTGTATCAGGAAGAAAAGGGTTAATACAAACGTAGACTACTAGTACTACTGATGGTAAAACGGAAGCTATGGCACGTGAAATAGACGTGACATGGCATATTCACCTGTTACCACGCACTGAAACAATTGTCATAAGCTCGGTTTCAATGCAAAGAAGGCAAGAGGATTGGGTTGCTTAAATATACCTCTGATATTTAGGTGACAGAGACTCTGGAATGTTGTCCGTGCCCATATTTCTTACGGAGAAACTGAATCAAGGGACAGAGGACTTGATCGTCCCCGGCAAAAAACAGCAGACGGTCAACTTTGAGGGAAACTACTTACGATGTGCATCTTTTTACCCAAATCTACATGTGAAACTCAGTTCTATCGGAGCCAGTAAGAATAAAGATGTTCATAGTAGATGTATTTAGTTCCATCCTGTGCTGTCTACACTTACATAACGCATAATATATATATATATATATATATATATATATATATATATATATATATATATATATATATATATATATATATATATATATATATATATATATATATATATATATTTTTTTTTTTTTTAACTGGAAATTCGTGAAGTATCTAAGACGTGCTGTTGACTCCAACAACCCGACCCTCATAATTGGAGGTGATTTTTGTAAAATGATGATACTGGAGGCGTCTCTTGTTGAGAGTATCAATTGCAGAACTGGAGCGTTTACATGAGTGAGATAGAAGAGAGTGAGGAGAGAGCATGTTGGCGGGTGTAGCAAGGGTACAGCTCATTATGCTATAGGAGTAAGATACAGGCATCTAAGAGTCAACTCATTCAGTACATCTCCCTTTTCATAAAGAAGTTTCAACTATTCAATCCAGCTTACTGTCCCAACTAACATTAGAAACTTTTAGTGTATGGGGGATTAGCAGGTTTAACTTGGTGTTGTGGGGGGGGGGGGGAGGGGCGGCGGGGGCAAGGGAGGGGCAATGCGGGGTGGGCCGGGAGGTTGTAGAGGGCTGGCAGGACCAAAGCCGAGCGGCGATCCAGCATTGCAATGTTGGTGCGGGGGCACCAAGGCCAACCATTCACCAAAGTACCAACAGTCCTTTTAGTTATGTAAAAAATGATTGATTGATTGATTGTACATTGCTTAACGTCCCGACAGCAACAAGGCTTTCTCAGGACGTGCCTGCACTGCTTGTGAAAAAAAAAAAAAAAAAAAACTAAACAGAAAATTGAATGTATGTCGCCAGCCGGCCAAATACGTTAAATAAACCTACAACATGGGGCCTAAATAAAGCTAAGACCATTTAGCAACACACATCCAATATCAAGAGCTACAGGCAGTGCAGACAGTAGGGAGAGTTTTAAAAAGGCAAATACAGGTGAATGGACAAAGGGTAGACAGAAACGCATGCCCCAGAATAGAGAGAAAAACCCACCCTGTGGGGCTGACCAGGGTGACCCTGGGAACTAAAAAATACCTAACCCCACCCAAGTCCCCAGGGACCCGGGTGGGGAATGTAAAAAATGATTAAGATGGTTTGGTGTATATTATTTTATTGATAAGGTCTTTATTACAAGGTTAAAAGGGGCCTGCGTGTACAGAGAGAGTTTGGTAAGAGACATAATTAAATAGATTTAAAAGTACTAAAAATTAGGAGTTAAACATATTTCAATAGTATGTGCTATTTTATTTAGAGTATTTTTGTTTACAACAAGGATAAAAGTACCTATATATGTAAATGGATTGATAAGAAGCATGGTTAAATGATTAAAAATGTGGAAAAAATTGAAAATTAGGCGTATATTAGAGTGTGGTGGGTTAGGGGATTATATAGCCGGCAGTATTGAGACCGCGCGACCTGCAGCCACGCAAATATTAGCATTTTGACTGGGTCAGGATTTGAGAGCGGGTTTAATTCAATTCGTTACTTTAATTCAACTCTTTTTCCTGTGTTGCTTTATTACTTTGACCCTGTGTTTTTAATTTTCCCTTATCTCTTTGCTGTTTACTATTTGGCAGGGGTCCTGGTCGGATCTGCTGCATCACTGTCTGGCACTATGTGAGAGTTCTCTGACTGGCGGAAAACGGAAGTGGCACATTCCTGAGTGACTAATGATCTGGTAAACAAATGTACAGTCCTGTGGAAATTCTCATTCTGCATTGCGGCTACTAAGACAGAAAATACAGAAACAGTACTACAGACTACACTGAGCGATTTATAGTTTAGTACATTTCTAAAGGTCCAGTTTTTCAGGTCTCTTGATTGCACGACCTGACCTGGTCGTCATCTGATTACAGCTCTCAGGAGGTGCTGGGGGAACTGGTTGTGGTGGAATCAGCTGCACTGGGTCATCTTGAGGAACACTACAAATGTGAACCCGGTTCCGGCGGAGCTGTTGTCCAGTTGGCGTCTTCACAATGTATGGCCGCGGCTCCGCCCACGTTTCCACTACTCTGGTGTCTTTCCAGTGCCCAGTCTGTTGGTCCTGTATTCAGGTTTTCTGTAGGATCATGACCAATGGCTTGTGTTCAGCCAGTACCTTGAAGGGTCTGCCGTACAGATATATGTGGAATCTCTGAATACCAAAGACAATGGCAATTAGCTCACGTTCAATGCAGGCACAACGCTTTTCAGCATCAGAGAGGGATTTTCATGTGAATGCCACAGGCTTGTAGAGCACGAATCGGTAAAGCCAGAGCAGCCTTTCTCCAGTTGAAAAAAGTGTGGAGTTCCAGAGAGCTGTCACAACACACCAAAGTCCGGATTTTCAACTCCAATGTAAAAGCAGTTCTCCTATATGGAGCAGAGACATGGAGATTGACAAAAACCACAGTCAACAGAGTACAGACCTTCATGAACAGTTGCCTTAGAAGAATTTTGAAAATCCACTGGCCAGAGAAGATCAGCAACGTCAGACTCTGGGAGAGAACAGAGCAGATAACAGCAGAGAATGAAATTGGGTGAAGAAGATGGGGATGGATCGGTCACAGTCTGAGAAAGCCAGCTTCCAGTATCACTAGGCAGGCATTGTCATGGAACCCCCAGGGAAAGAGGAAAAGAGGTAGGCCGAGAAACTCCTGGCGTCGAGACCTCCAAGCAGACATCAAGAGACTGGGAACCACCTGGAGTAGAATCGAAGGAGAAGCACAGGACAGGAGTTGCTGGAGGTCTCTCATCGACGGCCTATACCCAGGTAGGGGTGACAGGCGTAAGTAAGTAAGTAAGCCACAGGCTTGTCATTCTGCTGAAGAGTTGCACCAAGGTCTTTTATGTTGGCATCTAGTGGCGCAGTGGTTAAGGCGCCTGCCACCAATGTTAAAAATGCGAGGTTCAATACCGAGTTTTGGAGTTGGATTTTTACTCCTGTAGTAAGTGTCAACGTTAATTCGGGCGGACCGTCGGGGGTTCTTTTTCTGGGTACTCTGGTTCTTCCACTCCCCCCCCCCCCTCCACTTCGGTACCGGTTTCAGGCCACTTTATAAATTTCAAATACAAGCGATCAAAATTTCCGAAACCTCAGTAGCTGAGCTGACCCTTCGCACCACGTGAATGTCCTGTGTTTGCATGTACTGTGTTTGTCTTCAGAGTGAATGAGTGTGCGTCACGTGAGCATGCGTGTTGGGTTCAGTTCGCGGCGCTTTGAGCCCATTCGCCGATTTGGGAAAAAGCGCCTATATAATAACCGGTATTATTTTATTATTATGTTGAAACAGCGTTGGTGGTGGTCCTCTCAGATGAAGGGTACATCTTTCTTGAGGAGGCCACGCAGGGGTGCTGCTTTTTCGTCCAGGTTATAGATAAACGGCGACATGTAGGTGATGAAGCCCAGGATCTCTTGAAGCTCCTTCTTACATGTGGGTGCAGGCATGACTTTCAGGTCACAGATTGTGTACTGCCCCGTAGCCTCACAGTCTGACTGCAACAACCAACAGGAGGACCTAACCAATGATCCATTTGCAGCCAGCCAACTGCTAAAGTTATGCTGATGAAGGCTAGGGCTATATTGGTCGGGGTTTAATTCCCAGAGACTGCTACGGCAGCCAGGCAGGCCTAGCTGGATGCACCAAAAACAGCAGCTGGCTCCCAAAACACCTTTCATCCACTCCTACCCCCTAAACCCCTCCCCCAATCAGGAATAGGAATAGTATTTGAGTTGTTTTTGTTTGTTTGCGGCAGCGCATCACGAACAAACCAGTGATAATGGTCAATTTGTTGACAATGGCTGGCAATCAGAGGAAGAGGAAGAATAAGAGTTGGTGTGCTTCACAAACAATTGTTAATTAGTCATATATGAAATCACACTCACTAACACACACATCAGTATGCACTAATCCATGTTGTATACTCCACCTTTATTTGTGATATAGGAAATGCAGGGTGAATAAAATTCCTCAGAATCCCTTCCCACAGACGATCCCTTCCCACAGAAATTCACATGTATTTATAGCACTGCATTAGAACAATCAGTTAACAATGAAACACAAAATATATAACGACACATATAAAATAAATAGAACATCAGTCTATACATATTAAAATCAAACAGTATACATGCACCTCATTTGCTGCATAAAGCAACCCCACCACCATTTTATCTATAGTGCAGCGTGCTTTTCTCAAACACGGGAATAAAACCCTGTGACTACCATGGTTACCCCTATATATATGGGTAGTTCTCTGAAATGCCATGAGGGTGCCCTGCTCCTGGGGACTGTAATTACACACAGTAACACCAGATTCACGTGTTTTTGTTTGTTTGTTTGTTTTTTGTACAGGTCTTTCACATATCAAAGAAACACATTACTAAAGCTTGTGTTGCTACTTTTATTCCATTGTATGTATTTTGTTAATATGTTATACAAAAATTTTTCAAAACTGCTGATTGTTGCATGGCGGTTTTGTGACATGATGATGGTGGATGTCAACATCTGTGTGAGGTGCTGAGCAGCTTCTATTAATTGCTGTAAAAATAATACTTAACAGAATGGAAACATCAACAAATGTGATTGTTTCAATAATATGTCTAAGTTCAGTATAATGAATAAGATTACACAATGAAAAACATGTGTAATCGCTCCTTACTGAAACCATGCGTGTAAAACGGGCGGTTTCTACACAACATGCTGTGTTAGGGACTACATGTACTTTTCTGCCTATTTTTAGTGAGGATGTGTGCACGATTATTTGTTAAAACGAATTTATCCCATTTAGCCCCAAGACCCTGCAGCAGGAGATGGATGTATCATGATAATTCATGGGTAGTGCCAGATGAGCTTGGCGCCTTCAGGCGCCAAGCTCACCTGGCACTACCCTTGAATTATCATGATCCATCCATCTCATAAAACTGGTACACAGTCGTTAGATAAGACCTCCAAACTTTGTAAAATGTGGCTGTGGGGATCTACGAGTTAAACTGAAATCTTGAAATGCAAAGCAGTGATGTGAAGCGATCCATTTCGCTGTTATGCCTGTTCACTTGAAATGCCATCTTATTTGTAAAAACAACATCACACTATATTGGATATGAACGAACATGATGGAAATCGCGGAAAGATACAAGCCTGACCCATTTTCCTCACCAGTGTGTGCAAGTGGAAAATATTGCTGTACACATAGTGGTTTCTCTACATGCTGCATGGGTTATACCTTGGTCACTGCACACCCCACAAAATGTTGCTTTGAATAACTCCATATCAGATGAATTGATAAATAACACAAAAGCAGTTAAAACAGTTTGAAGATTAACAAATTAACAGTAGCTAATTTGGTTACTGTGTTACAACCATTCAGCAGTACACAAAGCATACTTTGCAAGTGTATTACACAATAAGATGAGGATTTCATCCGAAAGTCTACCGTATTGTTTGGAGCTCACCTATTTTTTTATTTTTTGTTTAGGAACATTCAAAGTTGTTCATAATTTTAAGCTTATCCTTCTGATCCATTTCCCTCCTCTCTAAGGCAACCTCTGATCAACACACACGCCGGCGCACGCAAATAAAGATGGACACAGCGCTTCCCCCCCATTAGTACGCTCTTTGGGCTGGAGTAGCCACAGGAAATCTGAAGAAGAATAGCAGAGCAGCAAAATGACGTCACTATAAGCCTCATGTCATGGCATTGCTGGTCTCACGACGCCGTGTACACCGATATTTCACTGAATTTGATATTTCACGCCACTCATCCGAAAGGCACGCTCTTCCAGACTGAGCTGACTGTTTTGTTCCACACAGCCTCTTCCAGCGCTGACTGTTTGATGGGAGTAAATAGTGGCTCCAAAACTTGCAAAAATGAATTAATTATTATTGAAAAAGTTGAAGAGGTACAACGCTGGATTACGAACTCATTCAGTATCTCCCTTTCATCCCCTACCCCACCCCACCCCCTCACTCTGCCTGATCCGCACAGCAATGGCACACACAAACACAAACGGCAGAATGGCACACACAAACACAGATGGCAGACACACGGTGCTTCTTACTGGTTATACGTTTTGTGGGCTGGTGTAGCCACAGCCATTTTGAAGAGTAAGGTGGAATGGCACACGCCCGCAAAACCTCTTTTGTATGAGCTTGCATCTATATTCCACCTTTTCCACAATACGATTGCAAATATCATACAAAATAAATGAAGGAGAACATCCGCCAGCTCATACACATGTAAAACACTGAAGTGCTGATGATTTGTGTCAGTTAGGAAGATTCTCACAAACCAGATAGGTAAGGCTAGCGCAGGCAGAATTGTACAACAAACCAAGGGGAATTACTCAGCGCTGGACAGACGAACAGTTAGATCCCCTGCCCCCGCCTATTAGGCACCCAATCGCCAGCCCACAGAGAAATACGCAGGTATAGAATAAGACAATCATTTGCATCTTCAAAAAAGATGCATCAGGTCTCTTATATAACCCATGTCTTTCTCCGGAACTTAGGAAGTAGGCAGGGGAAACATACATACACAAACACGAAGGTGCATTACTATATGTAATGATAGGTGGGGGCAGGGGATCTAACTGTTCATCTGTCCAGCGCTGAGTAATTCCCCTTGGTTTGTTGTACAATTCTGCCTGCGCTAGCCTCACCTATCTGGTTTGTGAGCATCTCGGTATAACTCGAGGCAAATTTGTATCATTACATTGTTGTGTAATGTTCTGTGCATCTACTGTGGGAATTCAGGGTATTTACCTGACCACATATAGTAATGCACCTTCGTGTTTGTGTATGTATGTTTCCCCTGCCTACTTCCTAAGTTCCAGAGAAAGACATGGGTTATATAAAGAGACCTGATGCATCTTTTTTTAAGATGCAAATGATCGTCTTATTCTATACCTGCGTATTTCTCTGTGGGCTGGCGATTGGGTGCCCGATAGGCGGGGGCAGGGGATCTAACTGTCCGTCTGTCCAGCGCTGAGTAATTCCCCTTGGTTTGTTGTACAATTAGGAAGATTGTATAAAACATTGAGCGTTTGGTGCTTTTACATCACCATCACACAGTGTTTGATTTTTCTGATGAAATCATTTAAGGCGTCTTACTTTTGGCATTTTTTTCCCCGCAATGAACTTTTATTTTCAAACATGAAAGGCAAAGCTCTTATGGCTCATGTGTATGACCAATCCACACATGTCTGACAATAAGTAAAGAGATGGCTTCTGCACTAACAAAATCCATGTTTTCTCAAAATTTAATCAGTTTTTACACATGTCAAACACCTGTGACCCTTGACCTTTGCAAGGAATCGACTAAATTAGGATACACAGAAAGGTCTTATCTTCAGCTACCTTTGTGTCCAATTTGATTTAAAACTTTGCAAAAATGTTGATAATAACTATAATTATTGGCATTTTATGCACATTTGTCAACCTCTTGTGACCCATGACCTTTTTCGAGGGGTCATCCAAATTAATATGAATAGATAGGTCTTACCATCAGGTATCTCTGTAGCAAGTTTGGGTTTGAAGTTGTGAATAGTAATTGAGAAAACGCATTTATTGTCAAAATATGGTAATTTTTTTAACCTATTTCCTGAGCTCTTGTGACCCTTGACCTTTCTGAGGGGTCGTCCAAATTAGTATGCATAGATAGGTCTTAATATCAGGTATCTCTTTAGCAAGTTTGGGTTTGAAGTTGTGAATAGTATTTGAGAAAAAACATCTTTTGTCAAAATATGGCGATTTTGGACCTATTTCCTGAGTTCTTGTGACCCTTGACATTTTCGAGAGATCAACCAAATCAGTGTGCTTATAAAAATCTTAACATCAGGTATCTTTGTATCAAGTTTGGGTTTGAAGTTGTGAATAGTATTTGAGAAAAAATAAATTATCTCCAAAAATAGCTATTTTTGATATATTTCCTGATCCCCTGTGACCTTGACCTTTGTGAGAGGTCACTGAAATTGGTATGTTTAGAAAGGTCTTGCCGCAAAGTATCCTTAGGCCTAGATTGAAGAATGTAGCTTGAATAGTTTCCGAGAAAATGCCAACGTTAAAGTTTACGATGGACAGACGGACGACCACTGGTCAGAACATACTCACTTTTGCTTCACATGTGAGCCAAAAAGTTGAAGAGGTAAAAAGCTGGCTAACGAACTCACCGAATGTCTTTCTACAAACTAGCCATATCCCAAATTTCAAGTGCATATAATCAAAATTGCGGACTCTGGGTCCGAGTCAACCGACTTTCTATAAACAGTTTTTTATGTCTTCAATGAGACATCCAATTACAATATGCTCGGAGGCTCTCTTAGGCACCCAATTAATAAAGTATTTTGCCAAGTTTCAAGTTTGTGCATACAGTAATACCGGAGATTCTCATGTTTACATACATACGCACACAGACACATATACGACGCTTCGCGCCAAATCGACGTTCAACAGCAAGGTTAGAGTGGCTAGACGTGACGTCATTTTTATATTGTTACTTCTGTGCCAGACCATTAGCCCCGCCCGCCTGTTATGTCTTTTGCATTTTACGGAACACGCTCCGACCAGCGCCATCGTAAAGTCTACCGTATTTTCTATACCGTAGACAAAAAAAAAGAGGAAAAATATTTGGAAAAAAAAACATGCAAGTGTGTGCCAATAGTCAGACTATTGGTGGACATAAACAGCTAGTTCATACCTAACACTTTAATTTGTACACTTCTGGCCACCATTTCAGAAAACAACCCATATATATATATATATCTAAAGGTGAAAAATGATGCTTCACCCCCCCCCCCCCCCCAAAAAAAAAAAAAAAAAAAAAAAAACGTATGTTGTAGGATCTCTACACATGGATAGATTCAGTTTTGGAAGCATGGGACATTTGCGACATGCTGAGTATCGGGTACATTTTCCACAAATGTTGATTCAAGAATGTTGAAAATGTACTCACCACTCGGCATTAGAACATCACCTAACAGAAGGATGTAGAATGTAAGTAGCGGGGATCATGACTAAAACTATCAATAGCAAGATTATGGGGGGAGGGGGGTGGGGGGGTGGCAAAGCTATGTAACCTACTCTCATGCAATGTTTAAAGTCTACTTCATTACTGACAAAAAGAAAGATGATAATAATGCATTGTTTAATAATACATAGTTTTTATATAGCGCCCTTCCCCATGGACAGCAAGCTCGGAGCACTTAATAGGTCTTTAGCCCATACAACCCCACACCCGCATTTCCCAAATTTTGGCAGCGTCACCCAACAACCATGTGCCAGTTGGAGGAGATGGATCGACCATGATAATTCAAGGGTAGTGCCAGATTAACTTGGCGCCTTCAGACGCCAAGCTAATCTAAAACTACCCTTGAATTATCATGGTCAATCCATCGCCTGCTGTAGGGCGTCAGAGCTATATATGGGTTAAGCAACAGTAGGTACTATCAAATAAAACTTGTGTGGCCTTTATGCAGGGAGACCCAGAACAACATTTTTCACAAATTACATGTTATATCCCACATCCAAACCCAAAATGTGACTACCAAGCGTGTAAAATGAAGGGAAAAAATCCCAACAAAGGCAGAAACACGCTCAGAAAAGAAAATTACAAATACAACATAATTATTACATTTTAAAACCCTTTTTTAAATGAGACATGCAAACGAAAAAACAAACTGCTACACTTTTCTTTTCTCGGATGATATGCCAACTTTCACCAAAAAAAAATATAAGTAGAGCATTATGTACTTGTCAGCATGTTTGTTTTTGAAAGTATAGTGTAGACAGGAAAACAAGTTTGAACCCTAAAATTTAATAAACTGTGAAAAGACACTTAGAAGTGTTGTAGGAAAACACTTTTTTTCAGGAGAGGGAAATTCATAAAAAAAAAAAAAAAATCCATCATCCAATCTTTATCCACTATTTTCATTTCATTTTAATAAATGTGTTGTAATTGTCTATTCTCGGTGTCGTCCTTTCTTTCTTGGGATTTGCGTGTCATGTTCGAAATCTGACAGACTGTTTTGTTTCAGCAATTTGCAATTAATCAGTGAGATCTATGTTGTCAACTAGAACATGTCAAAAATCACAAAATAATAAATAAAATGTAGACTGACTCAACAAGCCTATGCTAGGTGTCGAATAGCATGTATACACAAAAATGGGAACCCGAACTGCAGTCATGCCAAATAGAACTAAAGTTAACGAGTGTCAGAATGCACGACAGCCCACAGGCTGGAGATCACGGAGGCATTAAAACAGTCGTGCATACCCCATTCCAACAGCAAAAGGCATATATCCTCATAAGCCCCTGCAGTTGCAGGGCGCATGAAAATCTATGTCTTTTGCTGACAAGGGACTGTCCTTTTACTTCCTCACAAGTGCTTAACAGGCTCCAAGCTTAACCCATTTAGCCCAGGCGCCCTACAGCAGGAGATGGACTGACCATGACAATTCAAGGATAGTGCCAGATCAGCTTGGCACCTACGGCGCCAAGCTAATCTGGCACTATCCTTGAACTGTCATGGTCAATCCATCTCCTGTAGCTGGTCGTTAGTCGTTAGGTGACGCCTCCATCATTGGGAAATGCGGGCGCAGGTTAAATGCGTTAACAAAGTGTAAGTCTGGTCAGTTCACTCGTGACACCCTCCTGAAAGTAAATACCAACAATGAAAACACCACACACCGACATGAACAATGGACAGCCACATTGACATGTGGGTATACCTACATCAACGTGTTCTGAAAAATGTCAGATAAGTAATGTGCATTGTGCATAGATGTGCTTCCTGTACACATTATGTGCATTTTAAGTACACAGCATTAAATAAAAAAGGTATTATATGTCACTTTTTATCCCCTATGAACTCCTGGGCTGTTGGTCGCGCATCTTATCCAAGTGATTTCTGCAGGAATCATATCAACAAGAAGTGCTACTGACCGGGCAGCCACATAATCTATACTGAAGGTATTACATGTCACTGTTTATTAACTATTAACTCCTGGGCTGTTGGTCGCGCATCTCATCGAGGGGATTTCTGCAGGAATCATATCAACAAGAAATGCTACTGACAGCCAAAAGGTAATAATTTGATGATAAATCAATAGAACAAAGTTTGTACCATAGTGACCAAAAACACTCAAGCAAAATAAAATGGCACATTCTGAAAACTGAATATGAAGTGATGATAAACCAAGCACTTGCCACTGAAACCAATGCTGACTGTTAGTTATCTGAATCCAGACCAAAAAGGTGACTGCCAAGCGTGTAAAATGCAGAGAAGAACCCAACAGAGAAAGAAACACGCTTAGAAAGGACAGTTATAACAGAATTTTATTATGAATAAATTGTGTTGTAACTGTCTTTTCTAAGCGTGTTTCTTTCTCCGTTGGGTTCTTCTCAGTTAAAGTTATCTGTACTTGTAGTATGGAACGCAATGACTGTATGCTAGCACAAAGTCACAGCAACCTGCACAGCTTAGACCAGTTCGAAGAACACAATTATTAAATATTTAAAAAATCTAAAGGTGAAACATTAACACTTTCACCGCCGCAATTGACTTTATTTGACTTACTCAGACGGCCACGGGTCACTACAGTTGACACGGAGGGGTCGTTAACCCATCTCATCCTGATACACCCACTGCTTGAAATAAATTTGACTGATAGTTCAAGGGTGGTGCCAGAATAGCATTCTGGCAACACCCTTGAACTAAAACAGTTGATCTATCTCCTAATGTGTAATGTAGACTTCATAGGACAATAAGCAAATTGTTAAAAATCAGCCTCATGTAATGGGTTGAAAGGACCATATTTCCCATGGTACAGTGTTTCCACTGGTATAACTGCCTGACATCTGTGACTCACAACATCCTACTCATCACCTCTGACAGGTTTTACCCGATGTGAAGTGGGGTTTGCCTTCACAGATGAGTGTACAAAAATGGCTGCGAGTTCGAAAATGCGCTATCACTGCACGAGAAGTTCTTGGCTTTATTTTCAACGCTGAAAATAGCCATGAGCTCAAAAATGATTTTGACGAAGACCTTTTTAATGATTCTGCTGATGAAGAATGATCGCCAGAACCAGAAAATTCCAACAAGAGGCCTCACACGGATTTGGGAAAGTGTATTTTGCTTCGTTACTGACCATGTTCATGTTGTTTGCGCTCCGCATATTTTGTGCACATTGTAAAGGTTATCCGTGGAAACAATCAGTCAATGTTCAAATCATAAATACGAACTTTGTCATACAGTTAACATCTGCCCCCATATTAAAAGAGACCCACCGTCCAGCAGTTCACTGACACAGCTGAAATAAACACTGGTGCTGAGATCAGCAATTTGTATATAAATTTGGTGGTGAAAGAGTCAAGTACAAATTCTCTGCAATAATAATTACTTTGTGCACATAAAAATGAATGTCGTAAACTCCCTAAGCCATAATGTATCTATACCCCCATCTCTCCAAATCTGGTGTGCGCATACCCTAGCTTAACCCCCTTGGGCACAGTTCTGCCTACAGTACCAGTGGCTTCATGCACGAAGGGGTTAATTTTTGTTGCTTCTATGAAAATGTCCGAACCCATTACATCCTGAGGGTGAAATGATAATTTTTGTTAGATATCCTCAGAGGTCTACATTACATTTCTGGATACAGACTGACTATGAAAGTTCAAGGGTGGTGTCAGAATAGCTTCGCGCCTATATGCCTGAAGCTATTTGGACACCACCCTTGAACCATCATGGCCAATCCACATGCAGTCACAGCATGTCACGGCTTTACGGGTTTATTAATGGGGCAGAATCTGAACATGAGATTGTATCCCCAGTCTAAAAAAGTGACACTGCAGGCGATTTAAATATGACAATCACAGAAGAAAAAAAATTCTGCTTATATGACGACTAGGCTGTGCAAAAAGCAAATTGCAACCCCTACACCAATACCCAATACGTGAAAAAAAAAATCAAATCCCATTCTACCGTACATTTACATATAAATCCTGGACTAGCACACAGACTGTAAGATGAATGCACAGAGACTGTACCGTGCACACATAAACACCCATTTACGCCCACAGAGTGTTGCCCCCCTCGTAAGTCACCCGCTCCTGTAAAGTCACCCATTCAGCCCTGATAAGTAAACAACAAGATGTGGGCTGACCTTTATAGTTCAAGGGTGGTGTCAGAAGAGCCTGGCACCTAGAGACACCAAGCTCTTCTGACATCACCTTTGAACTATCATGGATGAGCTGTCTCTCAAACTGTATTGTTTTCAACCCTACGTCACGCGAGCAATCCTTTTAACGCAAACCATACCTTGTGACCATGCTACAAAAACCCTTGTATTGACTAATGGCGGACGTTTTGTAGCCCTCTTTCTGGTGTGTATTGGATGCCAGTTTTGTTCCATAAAAGATCACCAAAACGTAAAGTACAGAGTTACTTTGTGTTGTTCGAAACAACAGGTATACTACTATACTTGTTTGTAGCATACATTTGCAGCAATAGTGCGTAACAGACCACGAAAGAAGAATCTTTGCGGAATCGAAAGCACATGAGCATCCTATGTGACTATTTTACTGAAAATTTTTATATTTGGTTGGAGATAAACAGTCGCTCACCTATTCCATTCCATTACTCTGACAGTTTATAGACAATGCTGCTGGTCATGCAGACGACATGGCAACGTCATGAAAAATCTTAACTTACGTCATAAATCTTTTACGTATACATGTATATTCTGTCAATATCAGTCATGTCTGGTGTGATTCAGGTCAGAAGATTTCAGCTTGATTTATTTTACGAAAATAGTGGAGGAATGAAACCAAATACGTTATTGGTGGCAGAGGTTTGCTGCACAGCATGGACCCTTGTAGGCCTGAGGAAGGTCAAAGTAACCACTGTACCCCTCAGGCCTTCGGGGTACAATGGTTACCTTGACCTCCCTCAGGCAGTCGGGGCACAATGTCTACTTCGACATCCCTCATGCATTCGGGGTACAATGGTTACCCTGACATTCATCAGGTCTTCAAGGTACAATGGTTACTTTAGCTTCCTTTGGGTCTTCGGGGTACACTGGTTACTTTGACCCACCCCAGGTCACCAGGATACAATGGTTACTTCGACCTCCGTCATGTGTTTTTGGATACAATGGTTAGTGCTCCTCCATGCCTTCAAGGTACAATGGCTACTTTGACCTCCCTCGGGTCATTGGGTACAATGGTTATTTAATCCCACCCCCTCGGGTCATCAGGGTACAATGGTTACTTTGACCTCCCTCAGGCCTGCAAGGGTCTGTGTAGAAACCCCTGCTACCAATAACTTATAATGTAGCATTCTGAGAACAGCTCCCAGAGTTGGAAGTGTCCACTTGAGGGTTAAATGTGACGAAAGAAAGAAACCCCACTGGTCAAAAACAATACGCAAACAAATACAGGCAAAGAAACAAAGAATGCACACCATCCCACTGACAATGTCAAATG
Organism: Semisulcospira habei; assembly: GCA_036245525.1. Lineage (NCBI taxonomy): Eukaryota > Metazoa > Mollusca > Gastropoda > Semisulcospiridae > Semisulcospira > Semisulcospira habei. The sequence goes on from BTPG01000004.1 coordinate 58,970,372, forward strand.
GTGTGGTCATGCTCAATATATACACGCATCAGTATGTGCATTCAAACAAAAATATGCACCTGCTCTGAAACATAGAATTGCATCTGTTAACCCATTTAGTCCCAACACCCGACAGCAGGAGATGGACTGACCATGGTAATTCAAGGGTAGTGCCAGATTAGCTTGGCGCCTGCAGGCACCAAGCTAATCTGGCATGGCACTACCCTGGAATTATCATGGACAATCCAACTCCTGCAAATAGTACATAGTCGTTAAGGAACATCTCCAAAATTTGGGGAATGCAGCTGTAGGGCTAAAAGGGTTAAACAATAAAGTGTATTCCTTCTTCATAAACTGGCATGGAGGAGGTCGGCAATTATAATCCCTTCATTGCCAATGGCCGCGAATTCCATTTAAAAACCATTTGCTGACTGAACATCATTTTCACTGGGATCAAGATACAAATACCAGATATCATCATCAACCCTTGTAGCTGCAGGGTCCGATGCGACTCTATGCCGTCCGCAGCTCAAATGGTGTTTCCTGTGTCATGGCAGTGACAGGGGGATTAAAACCTTCACGGCCATACCGTACTGCACGAGGCTCAGGTAATGATGGTCCCCAGCAGTCGCACGGGTTCATCAGGACATATATCTCTTGCTGGCCTGATTTATAACAAAGAGCACTCGTGCCGATGAGTTATCTGGCAAGCAATCGGCAACTGCTTCAAAGATGATGTCATTCGGGGTTCCTGGCAGTCAAGGAATTAAAAGGAGAACAGTTCAGATTCATTATTAACCCTTTGGTTGTCAGCGGCGGTTTTTGTCACGATGATTCCTGAAGGAATATCAACACCCTGACATCCTGAAGGAATCATCGTGACAAAAACTGCTGCTGACAGCCACAGGGTTAATTTCTTATTTTCTCAAGTCATTAACCCAGCAGTGTGACAATATAACGTTGTACCTGTGAGATAATAGGTCGGCAAGTTCAGTCCACACTGACACAAATTGTCCTATGGGTGTTCTTTAACTTACAACAGGATATGAGAGAGTGTATCACAGAGATCGTACTAAGTTCCTGCGTCCTACATTGCACCTATTAACTCCTTCCCTGCCGCTGTACCTACATTTTTGCTTCTGAAATCTTTGTTTAACCCTTATCATTCGGAATACACCAGAGTGTAAAATAAGTTTGACTAAAATAGTTCAAAGGTAGTGCCAGAATAGCTTGGCGCCTCTAGGCGCCAAGCTATTCTGGCGCTACCCTTGAACTAAAGCCATTGGACTATATCCATATCTGTAAGTACTATAATGTAGCATATGGCAGTGTACAAATTGGACGCTTTTAGCCTCAGTATGATATGGGTGAATCAACGATCAAAAGCCAAAACCGTCCAAGAAACGTGGATACAAACTGGACCCCAGCAAGAGACATAGATCTTCATGAGCCCCCGCAACTGCGGGGGCTCATGAAGATCTATGTCTCTTGCAGTGGGATTGTGCTCACTTTATCTTGGCTGTCACAGAGTTAAAGGCAGGTTGCCAAATGACGGGTCATTTTTCAGGACGGTTATTTCCTAATCACAAAGATATACTCATAACTGATAAGTAATGTTACAAGCGGCGGTGTGGTCCGTTGGTACTAGTTGCATACTTCAACCGTCCATTCCACCAAGGCTCAGGCCTGGTTCAACCCAAATGACCGTCTACGTGATGCAACGACCATGACTGAACACGACCATCTAGCTAACTGCAAGTACTGCGGCACAGTCATCACAGAAACAGAAGAAATTGCAACCCAAAAAAATGTATGAAAAAAGTATCTATCACAATGTTTGTTGGCAAGCAACAGAGCTTTTAAATTAAAACTCTCCTTTTCAGCAAAACAGTAGAGTGTAAGTTTGCACAGTGTGAGTTTCACAAGCAGAAAAGTGCGCGTGTTGATCTGTGCTTACAGACCTTACAGCTCAGTCATAAGGTCCAAAATCACAGAACAACATGCAGGTTTGAGAGTTCATTCACGATATATCCTGTTTCGTTCAAACCTGTAATTGTGATAAATATTACAACAATATCAGAAAGAATGACACAAAAAAAGCATCAAGTATCAGAGAGCCGCACGGTCAACAATCTGCGCTTGTTAGTTGACCCACTCAGATAAGATAAACGTCACGACTGGAAATTAGCGGCAGGAGCTGGAAGCTGCTCTGCAATGTATGAGTGCTGGTCTGTGATTTTGGTCCAACATCGCAGGCCAGCACACAGATCAAACAATATTTTTCAAATCACGAGCAAAAATTTAAACCAGCCTCATGGGTGGGACCGGAAAAAGTTAAATCCTGAAGCGAGGGTCTTGGGGCACCTTTTAAGCTTAAAAAAAAAAATAAATAAAAAAATAAAAAAAATTCTTGAATCGTAAATCCGGCTGTAGCTGGAAAAGTCCCACCCATGAAGTCGGTCTGAATGACCGGTCAAGCAGAAAAAAATCCTTCTCGGCACCTGCCGACACCTCTGAGAGGCAGATCAAGCATGCTAGCTGCAGGGTAGTGCCTGATTGGCCTGTCACCTGAAGGTGGCCATGCTCATTAACCCCTGTAGCCCCAAGGTCCCAAATTTGGGAAGTGTTACTTAATGACTATGTACCAGTCGAAGGTGGATTGTCCATGATAATTCAAGGGTAGTGCCAGATTAGCTTGGCGCCTGAAGGCACCAAGCTAATCTGGCACTACCCTTGAATTATCATGGTCAATCAGTCTCCTGCTGTAGGGTCTTGGAGCTAAAAGGGTTAAGCACTAACCACTGATAGTGGGGTGCACACAGTAACTTTCAGACCATGCCGTTGCAAGCGAAAGGGAGCAAATAATATATGACATGCAGCAGTACGCTCACTTTCGCTCAGAAATACACACCCATACACAGTGGACTCGCAATGATGGAAGATACCAGCAAACACATGGCTCGGAATGTAAAAATAAGACATTGTGAGATGGATCTATCTATAGTTACCTGTATAGGTTCATTTCCTGATGCTGCAGTGAACGGAACTGTTTGCGGTACTGGTGGATGCATGCATAAGGGGATTAACTCATTCGCAGCCAGCCACATCCAGATGTGTTTGAAAATTGTACAGTGAAAACTGACCCTATCTAGGCGCTATGCAGCGGTCAACGTAGCGCTTGCTAACTTCTGTGTCATACACAGTACAGGTGCTATAACAATTAAAATACTTCATTCTAAATCAACAGTAAACAACATCACTGTTCAGAGGTGCATCATTTTCTTAAGCATGCAGCCACCGACACTATTTACAGTACTGATTCCTGCACACAGACGGATGTCACAAATCACAACCTGCGTTATATGCAAGTGTTGACATCAAAAGTGAGGTACCTTTGGCTTCTAACACGTGAACGTGGACTGGAAACTTTGGTCCGGTCAAAAGTCCTTGTTTCCTGAAACTAGAGCGTCATAGGCCTACGAGGCTAAGGCCGAGGATTTCAATTCTTTGAGCTGCATTACAAGACGCGTACTGTACTACAGCACTGTCGATCTCAGAACAGTTCTAGAATTGAATGCAGTTCCACTGAAAAATGGTACAGGCTGTTACAAATGAAATTTCAATGCCTAATATTTTTGGGGACATTTTCATTAATTGGCTTTTGGTTATTTACTTTCTTTTGCTGTGTGACACAGCTGTGACTTTCAATGCAAACACCACAGCATATTAACCCATTTAGCCTCGGGACCCTGCAGCAGGAGATGGACTGATCATGATAATTCAAGGGTAGTGCCAGATGAGCTTGGCGCCTGCAGGCGCCAAGCTCATCTGGCACTACCCTTGGATTATCATGATCAATCCATCCCCTACAACTGGTACGTAGTTGTCAGACAACGCCTCTAAAAGTTTGGAAATGCGGCCATGGGGTTAAGAGGGTTAATTGACAAGACATCACAGAGAGGGATGGATCAGCCATGATACTCATAGCCCAGGGGCAATGCCTAATTATCAATTATCTTGGTGGCCAGCTAATATGACCCTTCACTTTAAAAAAACACTGAACCTGAAGGATGTAATTCCCAAATTGGAAAGTTTTCACTCTGAAGACTAGGTTACTGCAAAGGAGATAGATCGATCATGATAGTTCAAGGGCGGTGAGAGAGCAGCTCGGCACATGTAGGCCGCAAGCAGGACTGTCATCACCCTTGAACTTTCGTGGTCAATCAATACCTTTGTACAGTGTGTCAGGACTGAAAGGTTAACCCTTTTCATTTTGATACACCCATTGCTTGAAATAAATTGGACTGATAGTTCAAGGGTCGTGCCTCAGGTGACAAGCTATTCTGGCACCACCCTTGAACTAAAACAGTTGATCTATCCCCTAATCTGTAATGCAGCTATTGTAGGACAATCAGCAAACTGTACAAAATCAGCCTCAGGATGTCGTGGGTTGACTATCATGGCCGGTCCATCTCCTACAGCTGGAGCAGAGATCTTACAGACACCCCAAAAGTCGCAACAATCTTTATACTACCCTTGAATTATCATGGTCAATCCATCTCCTGCTGTAGTGACTTGGAGCTAAATGGGTTAATCATGACAGACTACTTTTTTTTTCCTTTACAAATTCTCTTGAGAAATCGTTGCCTTTGAAGACCACTATTGTCTTCCAAACATAGTGGTTTCTGAAAACGGGTTTCACTGTAGTTTTCTCTTGTACAGTCAAACTGGTAGCCACTCAAATGGCAGAGTAAAAGTGCTTGCTTTATGACAGATCTTACAGACACCCCAAAAGTTGCAACAATCTTTATGCCCATAAACAAGGACAAAACGATGAGGGACCCAAACCCTAGCTGCCCTTTGCACTACAGCAGAACCAGTCTTGTGCGACCACCCTGACGGCAGACCACCTATCATGACAGACCAGCACAGCACATAAACAGCTGTAGCCACCTAAATGGCCAGGTGACATCTCTTGTCCTTAAAGACTTCTTTTGTGACAGAACCTGTCTGTGAGGACCATTTTTTTCTTGCAAAATAATAATAATAATAATAATACATAGTTCTTGTATAGCGCTGTTCTCCAGGAAAACACTGGACTCACTGCGCATGCACAACAGCACACCCTCTTTCTCAGACACACACACGATTATACACTACTTTAAACCACCCCATCTCTTCCCAACACCTTACATTCACTTCCTCTAGGATCAGAATAAAAGGCAGTCAACAGTTAGCTAATACAGTGCTTGCTGTACAGGTTTTGTTGTACCAACGAGCAAAAGCAGAAATCTACGGGCCTGAATACTTTTGTGGTAACTGCCATCCAACATTGCAAACATCAGATCACCACGAGAGTAATTAAGAGGCATGGTTACTGCTCACCCGGTCACAATTTATCTAACATGAACTAAAAGGCGCGTGAGTCTCGCCTACCCTGATCAGCCCCTGGCAACAAGTAAACAACTGTACCGTAATACAAGAGGTAATCAAACCTGAAAATTCAAATAACAAATACACAGCGCAACCTCGCCCATGGTTAACCCCCTCGCTCCCAGGGTTGCAGATTAACTTTCAGTTGTCTTTGTTACTCAAACGCCAAAGAGCCTCGGCAGTCCGAGGCACAAAGTGGTCTCTTGCAGTGGGATTACGTTCACTTTTTCCTGGCGGTGATGGGGTTAACACCAACACATAAAATGTCACGGACACACCTGAGCAACAGCAGACATTTTTCTCTTTTACACTGACACCTCATTCAGCCACAACATGCAACAGGAGGGCATGGGTCGCTCATGAAAGTTTAAGTTTGGTGCCTGATCAGCTCGGTGCCGCCCAGGAACCAAGCGAATCAGGCACTACCCTTGAACTATCATAGCTGATCAATTTCTTGCAATGGAACATGTAAAATTAAACCCCTGTCCAATGGTGCTGTTAACTCATTCAAGGTGCAAGAGCCCCTTGAATGAGCTGACAGTGCCAGCGGCTGCATGCAACAGGCGGTTATGCAGTTCAGACATACAGCATCAATCACAAACAAAAACAAAACAAAAAAACGAGTCCCTTTACCATAATTATCCACCTGCTGCACTGGCAAACAGTACTTGCATCAACGAGTAAAAATCTACAACAAATGAGCAATAACGAGACAGGCAACGCAATCCTCATTAACTTTTCCACGGGTACACCTCGGTGACGATCCATTTTTGCACAGCCGAGCCCGGGTCACACGCCACCAGGTGGAGCTTTCCGTCTGTGCCCGACTCTACACACTTGTTGTGAACATTGTGTCGGATCTGACCAAGGGCCTGCAAACAAAGAAAATACAAATAAGAATAATACATGATAAACATCATCATACATCTGCAAGAGCTGCGAAGAACAGTCCCATTCATGCGACATAGGCAGTCACGTAAACAGTGTTTGAAGAGAGTCGATGAACAGTGCACTCACCACACAGAAAGACTTGTGTAAAAATCAAAGGAAACCCTGCTGACAGGAAGATAGCATGTGCTCCCCCCCCCCCACCCCACCCCCCACCTGCCGGTCTTTTCTCTCCAACCCCTCCCCCCCCCAGCTTTCACCCCACATGAACATTAGTGTAACAAATTGAAATGACTGAAAACATTCCACATATGTCCCATAACACATGTCAGCAAGAGACAAAAATTGTCATGAGCCCCTGCAGATGCAGGATGTAACTGTGACTGTGGATGTAGGTGTTCAAGAGATCTGATATCTCTTGCAGACGGAACAGGCTGGCTGCAAGGCTGTTCTGTATGAACAAAAAATCTGAAATTCAGCATTTTGGGATTTTGAAAGGCTGACTCCAGGACTGAAGACTGTCACCCATGTAAGAATAGCAACTCACCTCATCAAATTCCCATGGTCCTGTAGGTTGCACCTCGCAGTAGCGGATGTGAAGCGTATCGCCATTGGGGGATTCTAAACACCGCTCACCCAGGCCAATCTGTCCTTTTGTGTTGATTCTGTACAGCTGTAAACAGTGCAATGTTTTCTGTCCATTATTCCGTACAGCTGTAAACAGTGCAATGTTTTCTGTTCATTATTCCGTACAGCTGTAAACAGTGCAATGTTTTCTGTCCATTATTCCATACAGCTGTAAACAGTGCAATGTTTTCTGTCCATTATTCTGTACAGCTGTAAACAGTGCAATTCTTTCTGTCCATTATTCCATACAGCTGTAAACAGTGCAATGTTTTCTGTCCATTATTCCGTACAGCTGTAAACAGTGCAATGTTTTCCGTCCATTATTCTGTACAGCTGTAAACAGTGCAATGTTTTCTGTCCATTATTCCGTACAGCTGTAAACAGTGCAATGTTTTTCGTCCATTATTCCGCACAGCTGTAAACAGTGCAATGTTTTCTGTCCATTATTCTATACAACTGTAAACAGTGCAATGTTTTATGTCCATTAATCTGTACAGCTGTAAACAGTGCAATGTTTTCTGTCCATTATTCCATACAGCTGTAAACAGTGCAATGTTTTCTGTCCATTATTCTGAACAGCTGTAAACAGTGCAATGTTTTCTGTCCATTATTCTGTACAGCTGTAAACAGTGCAATGTTTTCTGTCCATTATTCCGTACAGCTGTAAACAGTGCAATGTTTTCTGTCCATTATTCCATACAGCCTAAAACAGTGCAATGTTTTCTGTCCATTATTCTGAACAGCTGTAAACAGTGCAATGTTTAATGTCCATTATTCCATACAGCTGTAAACAGTGCAATGTTTTCTGTCCATTATTTTGAACAGCTGTAAACAGTGCAATGTTTTTTGTCCATTATTCCGTGCAGCTGTAAACTGTGCAATGTTTTCAGTCTATTAGTCTGAACAGCTGTAAAAAGTGCAATGTTTTCTGTCCATTATTCTGAACAGCTGTAAACAGTGCAATGTTTTCTGTCCATCATTCTGTACAGCTGTAAAAAGTGCAATGTTTTCTGTCCATTATTCCATACAGCTGTAAACAGTGCAATGTTTTCTGTCCATTATTCCGTACAGCTGTAAACAGTGCAATGTTTTCTGTCCATTATTCCGTACAGCTGTAAACAGTGCAATGTTTTCTTTCCATTATTCTGTTCTGGTTTTGCTGTCTGATCTCAGGCAGAACCTATCTACCTACCCTGGCACAGCTCCACATCATTTACTTTACAACTACACCTTGTTTCCCGTGTAATGCAAGAATAGCTTGGCGCTTATGGGTGCCAAGCTATTTTGGCACGACACTTGAACTATCATGCTCGACCCATGTCTTGCTGGGGTGTGTCAGGGCTGAATGAGTTAAACAGGTTTTTATAGAAATGTATCTTTGGGCCAAGTTGGATTTTTGCGGCTTGAATAGTCTCTGACAGAAAATGCCTATGTCGAAGTTTACCACGGATGATGCACAGATGATGGACAGACAACTACTGGCCCAATACATGGACACACTTTTGCTATCACAGTTGAGCCCAAAATGAAATCAAATCCATCACGTGATTGCCCTTGCAAATACTGACAAAAATAAATGATTGAAAATAAACAACAACAAAACAGCCAGGTGAAGGAATGTTTGTTTAACCCATTTAACCCCAAGACCACACTTCCCATTTAACCCCAAGAACACACTTTCCATTTAACCCCAAGACCACACTTCCCATTTAACCCCAAGACCACACTTCCCACTTAACCCCAATACCACACTTCCCACTTAACCCCAAGACCACACTTCCCATTTAACCCCAAGACCACACTTCCCATTTAACCCCCATACCACGCTTTCCATTTAACCCCCAAGACCAAGCTTCCCATTTAACCCCAAGATCACACTTCCCATTTAACCCCAATACCATGCTTTCCATTTAACCCCCAAGACCAAGCTTCCCATTTAACCCCAAGACCACACTTCCCATTTAACCCCAAGACCACACTTCCCACTTAACCCCAAGACCACACTTCCCATTTAACCCCAATACCACACTTTCCATTTAACCCCAAGACCAAGCTTCCCATTTAACCCAAGACCACACTTCCCACTTAACCCCAAGACCACACTTCCCAAATTTTGGAGGTGCTACATTATGACTATGTACCTGTTAAAGGAGATGGATTGATCATGAATCAATGAATCTTTATTTTACAACGGTGAAGATATTAACACAGTCAGTGACTATGTCATTTTTTCGCACCTGCTGTTGCTACAACTACGACTAACTAAGTACAAAATATACATAAAACAGGGACATCAAAGCACAGTGATACAAAATATATAGGCCACTAAACACAAACATGCGCATACGCGCACAAACGCACTCACGCATCCACACACACACAAACACACACGATTGTTAGAATATACACGTACATTCGTGTGTCTACGAATAAATAGATATTATTATTTGAGTAATGTCAGATACCTATAAAGACTTGCCTTGAAACGAGATAATTTCGGAGTGGCTTTAACGTGATGTGGGAGCGAGTTCCACAGTGTGGAACCCGCAAATGACAAAGTAGATTTAAATATATCTATTCGGGGTTTTGGAACAATATAAAGACCCCTCATGTTCCCATAGCAAGAATCTGATTTTTTAAACAACTCTGTTAGATATTCTGGAGCGCTATGGTTCCACACTTTAAACATCAGTACCCCTTTGTTATATTTAAAATGATTTTGAAGGGGCAGGAATCCATCTTTACTGAGTTTTTTCCTCGGTCATCAAGTGCGGGTCAGGAAGAATTAAAAAACTAGACCGAAAGGGTTGACTGCCAGTGCTTGTAATTTAGAAAAAAACTACCAAGTGAGTAGGAAAAGCACTGTCAAGGGAGAGAAGTGTGCATGATAGATCAATGATCATAGATCTACTTTGGTCCAAGCACACACACACAAAAAAAAAAAAAAAGATCTTTTTTTGTGTGTGCTTGGACCAAAGTAGATCTATGATCATTGGTCTATCATGCATACTTCTCTCCCTTGACAGTGCTTTTCCTACTCACTTGGTAGTTTTTTTCAGGAAGAATTAATTTTGCCATTCTCCTATGTAAAGAATTTAGTCATGATCATTCAAGGGTAGTGCCACATGATTCAGGTGCCAAGCTCTTGTGGCCTACCCTTGAATTATCATGATCAATCCATCTCGTTCAACAGGGCGTTGGGGCTTAATGTGTACCAACATTTACGTACTAGCAGGAGGCATTGAAAACAAAAAGAAAGATTAAAGAGCAACACAGAGCAAGAAGAACAACAAAAACAGCAATGCTGTATGAAAGTGTAATCAAAACAATAACTTGGGCCAACAGCAGCACATTTTTGTGGAGGTAAATCACCTTGACAAAAAGCGCTACAAACAGCCAAAGGGTGCACTTAATTCAAAAGACTAACTCAACCCTTTGGATTTCAGCAGTGGCTTTCTGACGGCAACTCCTGCAGCAATCTCCTCGACAAAAAAGTGAAATGGACAAAGGAACACGGGAATACTCATGAACAAGAGGGAAGTCAATTTCACTCCAGACATTACCTCATTAAGCCTCGAGGTCAAAATTAACACATTTCGAGATTTCCTCGTAACCCTCCAAACCCCAAGGCCGCATTTCCAAACTTTGGGAGGCGTTGTCCTACAACTATGTACCAGTTGTGGGGAGATGGATTGATCGTGATAATTCAAGGGTAGTGCCAGATGAGCTTGGCGCATGCAGGCGCCAAGCTCATCTGGCACTACCCTTGAATTATCACGATCAATCCATCTCCTGCTGCAGGGTCCTGGGGCTAAAAGGGTTAAGTCGACATCACAGTTGTGGAGACAGATCGACCATGACAGTTTGGTGTGGTGTCGGAGTATGACAGTTTGGTGTGGCGTCGGAGTATGACAGTTTGGTGTGGCGTCGGAGTATTCTGACATCACCACTGAACCGTCATGGTCGATCTACATGCTGTTGTCAGGGCTTTATGGGTTAACTCTGTATGAAACAACGAAAGGTCAATGTAACTGGCTGCGCTCATCAAAAGCTTCACCACAGAGGATTTCACAAATCTGAATGAACTTAGACAAAGGCGAGTTTGAATCAAAACTGAGACGAAGCACACCAATCAAGTGTGCTGATTTTTGCAATGTTTGTAAAAATCACCTTATGAATTTTTTGAGCTGAAAGGTCAAGGATCATATATGCCAGCACACACTGCGGTATTTATTCTCGTCTCTGAATTTTGACGGACAAGGGGAGTGCATTCAGATTAGCTTCAGGTAACAGCCACCCAGAAGTGATCTCACCTGCATTTTGTTTCTGCTTATGCTATCCCCTGCAATGCTTTTCCCTTGGCCCTTGACAGAGGATGTTTGTATGGCATTAACCCACTTAACCCCGTGGGCATATTTACAAAGTTTGGAGGTGGTACGTACCAGCTGCAGGAGATGGATTGGCCATGATAATTCAAGGGTAGGGTAGATGCATTGGCCATGATAATTCAAGGGTAGTGCCAGATTAGCTTGGCGCCTTCAGGCGCCAAGCTAATCTGGCACTACCCTTGAATTATCATGGATATTCCACCTCCTACAGTAGGGTGTCCGAAGCACCACACCACCTCTGCACTCATGGACATTTTACACATGTTCAGTCTTTCACAAGTTGTCGACAAACCAACTCATAGACAAGGGCATACTATTGACTGGATCCTTCATAGATGTGACGATGATATCTTGTGCTCAGCACAGGTTTCTGATGCAATATGTTCAGACCATTACTGTGTGATAAGTCATTTGAGGGCCATAGTCCCACCTCCAGTGCCTATGCTTACCATAGTGCGCAATGTTCGTGCCATTGACAGACTAGCCTTCAAGGCTGACCTCGTTCAGTCACTGTCTCACCATCCTAGTCCTAGTGCCGAGGAGTTTGATTCATGTTTACGCACTGTCTTAGACAATCATGCACCATCTTCAAAGCGTAAAAAGTCAGCTCATAGAATCAGCCCGTGGTATAGGTTTGTGAGCAAAGAGCTGCGTTCGGCTAAGCAGATGCGGCGCCAAGCTGAGAGAATGTGGTGCTCAACTAGGTTGACTGTTCACAAGCAGATATACACATGTTCTAAGAAGCATGTAAATGAGATTGTTCATGGAGCAAAATCTTCGTTTTACAACAGGAAGATCAGTGAGTGCACAACAAGCAAAGAATTGTATAATGTGACCAATAAGCTTATGGTGAAGAAGACTCCATCACCTCTTCCCACTACATTTCCCCCGTGCCAGCTGCCTCAGCTTTTGCAGATTACTTCGTTGATAAGGTCCGCGAAATTCGTGATTCTCTGGATCTCATGCCCACTTCAGTTTTGTTCACCGAAAAAACGCTTTAGTGGAGAACCTCTCTCAGCCTTCGAACCTGTGCTAGAGGATGAGGTCAGAAAAGTGATCACAAACACTGCCCCCAAAACTTGTGAGTTAGACCCCATACCCACTCCCTTGTTGTACGAGTGCCTGGATGAAGTGTTGCCTGCCATTACACAAGTCATCAACAACTCTCTCTCCACTGGTATTTTTCCTGAAAGCTTCAAGACTGCACTTGTAAAACCCCTATTGAAGAAACCATCTTTAGACCCAAATGTACTGAAAAACTATCGCCCAGTTTCCAATCTTACATTTCTATCAAAGATTCTTGAGAAAATTGTCCTTGTTCAAACTTTAAAGCATGTCAACTCTAATAGTCTGTTCAGTGTATTTCAGTCTGCATATCGTCCCCATCGTAGCACTGAAACAGCTTTGCTGAAGATATTCAATGACCTGCTTTGTGCTTTGGACGAGCGTAAGATCACAGTCCTTGCTTTGCTGGACCTGTCCAGTGCGTTCGACACTATTGACCATGAAATTTTGCTGTGCCGTCTTCAATCTGTATTTGGCATTGAAGGCACAGTCTTGGCATGGTTTAGTTCATACCTGACTGAACGATCCCAGATTGTTTATGTCGACGGCTGTCGTTCTGAGCCATCACCTCTTCGGTTTGGTGTACCCCAGGGCTCGGTCCTAGGACCTGTATTGTTCTTACTGTATGTTCAGCCCCTGTCCGACCTGATTTGTAGTCGCTCCATTTCCCATCATGCATTTGCAGATGATACGCAGATGTACAAAAGTGATACTGTCGAGCGAGCTGTGAATGCCGTCCAAAGTATAAGCCAGTGCATTGACCATGTCAAATCATGGATGACCACCAACAAACTGATGTTAAATGATGGCAAAACTGAAGCAATGTTGGTAGCTAATCCAAGATTATCTTCGTCCCTGCCTTTACCGTCATCATTGTCTGTGGATGGAACACTCATTGGTTTCTCTGCGAGTGTGAGAAACCTGGGTGTTACACTTGACAGCGAGTTATCTATGTCACAGCATGTCAGTGCAGTGTGTAGATCCGCTTATCTGGAACTTCGTCGTATTAGTTCAGTTCGACACCTGCTGACCGTGGAAGCCACTAAAACACTAGTTTGTGCATTTGTGCTGTCCAAGCTAGATTATTGTAACTCTTTGCTTTGTGGCTGCCCTCAGTATCTCATTGATCGCCTCCAAAAAATTCAGAACAATGCAGCCCGGCTTGTTGTGAGAGTCCGTAAGACTGAGCATGTCACACCCATCTTGAAGTCCCTTCACTGGCTACCTGTGTCCTCACGTATTCAATACAAAGTTATGTCAATCTGTTTTAACTGCCTTTCAGGCACCAGCCCAGAATACTTGTCCTCTTTGCTGCATGTGTATACACCCTCTCGTGAGCTCCGCTCCTCTTCTGATAAACGGAAGTTGTGTGTACCTTCTGTCCAAACTAAAACATTTGGTCTGCGCACTTTTGTTTATCAAGCCCCAGTGTTATGGAATACACTTCCTCTTGAGGTCAGAAACAGTGAGTCTGTCTCTGACTTCAAGAGGTCGTTGAAAACTCACCTCTTCAAGCTTTACTTTGAATAACTGCCAGTGTTTGATGCCTTAGTTGTAGTTCTGCAATCCTCCTTGTTTAGACTGAATGTTAATTAGAATATAAATTATTATGTATGTATTGTTGTTTAGTTTATTGTAAAAGTGGTGTGTTCGGGCATTGTGCTTTGTTTGTTATGTGCATATGTCATTGTATTTTTATTTTTGTGTACAGATTGTAAAGCTCTTAGAGCTTTTGAGTAAGATTAAGCGCTATATAAATACTCATTATTATTATTATTATTAAATGGGTTAAACCCTAAGAACGACATACAACAGCGCACGAGACAGACTGACCAAGATAGTTGGAGGCTGGTACTTTAATAGCTTCTTGTACCGTTTGCGCTAGTCGTAGTACCGCGTAGTTCCCACTCAGGGTGCACACCAAAGTTACACTTCTATTTCAAATGAGATGCTGAATGTCCGATTTGACTTATGAGATGCTGAATGTCCCGATTTGACTAATGAGATGCTGAATGTCCGATTTGACTAATGAGATGCTGAATGTCCGATTTGACTAGAAGTGTACTTGTGGGATACACCCCGAGTGGGCCGACGGTACAATCTGCAAGCATCTCGTCTGAACAGAAACGCACTTGTGGTGTACGTCCCAAGTGGGTCTATCGGATAATTACTCCAGAAAACCGTACAGGTTAGCATCCATAAGCACCCAACTATTCAGACACCACCCTTCAACTACTATGGTTGAACATATCTTGTTGTGGTGTGTTGGGGTGGAATGAGCTAATGTAGCGCAACATGCAACGCCATGACACGGGCAAAGAAAAAGATATGGTTTCCTGATCCCATCGTCGCCCCAGTCGGGGGGGGGGGGGGGGGGGGGGAGGGGGGAAAAGGTACGACTGCCAGCGCATAAATCCGAGGGCAGGTTGCAGCTGTTCCTACCTTCTGATCTCACCCCGCATTGAAGTCATTATCATGAAAAACGTGGACAGAAGTTAAAACTGCTGATGTGATCAAAACGGTGAAACCGTTTAGTGCAAAAACAATTTGAAGACCACCCAACTGCAAGAGGTATAGATCCTCATGAGCCCCTGCAATTGCGGGGGCTCATGAGGATTTATGCCTCTCGCTGACCCTGCCTTGAATCCATTTTCCTGGGACATGTATGTTTTTGGTTTTGAATTGACGAAGGCTACAGAAACGCAGTCTGCATCACCTGGCACTGAACGGGTTAAAAAAGGAACAACCAATCAGCTGCCAGTCTTGCATCTGTCTTCTTGTTCCGTGTTCCTGAGTCCTGCGTGCACGACCGTTACAAAAATAAAACCCATGCTGATGTACTCAGAACACAGATACTGGCAGCCCCCAAGACAACAGGTGACAAAACTCTTCACCCTTTGGCCATTCGTAGAGCCTTTTTCCCGCGATGAGTCCTGCCGGAGGAATCATCACAACACAACAAAATGTGTTACCAACAGCCAAACGGGTCAAAGTGACCAGACTTTTGAACCACTCCAATGCAAGTCTCATGTTTGACCCCTTCACTGCCATTTTGCGTCTGAAAACAAGCGACATTCACGCGAGCAAACAAACGTAAATGAGACCATAAAAAAGGCACACAGAACACAGGACTAACGACAGATGTAAATCTTTACGACCCCCGCAGTTGCAGGGGCTCATGAGAATCTATGTCTCTCGTTTGACACAAGATTTAAGGGTTTTGTCTCTTGCAGCTGGGTGGTGTTCACCTTGTTCCCGCAGTTAAGGGTTAAGATACCGTTACCTGATATGCCTAAATGCCACAACACCAAAACAAGCCCCAGGTGTTCCACTGTGCAAACTTTTGAGGCAACAGCTGAGACATTTTGGCACTGACCGGACATTGGGTTCCTCCCTGCTGAAAATGCTCAACACCAATGAACTACAAGAGGCAAAGAACCTCCTAAGCTCTTGCAGATGAAGGGGCTCATGACGCTGTGTGCTTCTTCAATGAACTTAATGAACTTGAAAGAGCTTCTTGCTGTCCTTGTTAACGTCTGAGTTACTTGGCTGGATGGGGGTGAGTTTGCCATGGCTTCAAATTCATCATTTGCCCCAGAGGCTGCCAGGAGATTGTGAACTGCACCAAACTGCAAGAGCCTCCTCCTGGCCTCACATCTATCCGCGTTGCTGGGATGAATGAGGATCCTGGCGATAAACTTGTCATGGGTTCAGAGACATCACTCATGTCCGCTACCACTGAAGGGATTAAATTGCTCGGCCACCAGTTTCACAGTCAAGCTGCAGTCACACTACCTGTTTAACCCTATAGCCCCAAGGTCCATTTTGTCAAATTTGGGAGGTGTTGCCTAATGACTATGTACCAGTAGCAGGAGATGGATTGACCATGATAATTCAAGGGTAGTGCCAGATTAGCTTGGCGCCTGAAAGGCGCCAAGCTAATCTGGCACTACCCTTGAATTATCATGGTCAATCCATCTCCTGCTGTAGCACACTTCCAGTAGGCGAATGGTGTCGTTCATCACGCGTTTTTACTTACTTACTTACGCCTGTCACCCCTACCCGGGTATAGGCCGTCGACGAGAGACCTCCAGCAACTCCTGTCCTGTGCTTCTCCTTCGATTCTACTCCAGGTGGTTCCCAGTCTCTTGATGTCTGCTTGGAGGTCTCGACGCCAGGAGTTTCTCGGCCTACCTCTTTTCCTCTTTCCCTGGGGGTTCCATGACAATGCCTGCCTAGTGATACTGGAAGCTGGCTTTCTCAGACTGTGACCGATCCATCCCCATCTTCTTCGCCCAATTTCATTCTCTGCTGTTATCTGCTCTGTTCTCTCCCAGAGTCTGACGTTGCTGATCTTCTCTGGCCAGTGGATTTTCAAAATTCTTCTAAGGCAACTGTTCATGAAGGTCTGTACTCTGTTGACTGTGGTTTTTGTCAATCTCCATGTCTCTGCTCCATATAGGAGAACTGCTTTTACATTGGAGTTGAAAATCCGGACTTTGGTGTGTTGTGACAGCTCTCTGGAACTCCACACTTTTTTCAACTGGAGAAAGGCTGCTCTGGCTTTACCGATTCGTGCTCTGACATCTGCATCAGTGCCGCCTTTTTTGTCTATGATGCTCCCGAGATAGGTGAAGGACTCCACCTCCTCCAACGGGGTGCCAGCAAGCAAGACTGGTTCTTCCCTGGTTGCGTTCAGCCTCATTGTCTTTGTTTTCTGTTTGTGAATGGTGAGGCCCACTTGGGACGAGATGTCAGCAAGCCTCGTGGTCTTGTCCTGCATTTGTTGATGAGTGTGGGACAGTAATGCCAAGTCGTCTGCAAAATCGAGGTCGTCAAGCTGTGTCCACAGTGTCCACTGTATTCCACTTTGTCTGTGCTCTGTGGTCATCTTCATGACCCAGTCTATGGCCAGTAGGAAGAGGAACGGAGACAGCAGACACCCCTGCCTGACACCAGTTCTGACCTGGAGCTCTCTGGTGAACTGCCCTTCGTGGATCACGCGACATGTCATGCCATCATAGCTGCTCTTGATCAGGCGGACGAGCTTTGTGGGTACACCGTAGTGTCGTAGGAGTTTCCACAGAGTCTCTCGGTCCACGCTGTCAAATGCTTTCTCATAATCCACAAAGTTGACGTACAGCGGGGAGCTCCACTCCAGAGACTGTTCCACGATGATGCGGAGAGTGGCGATCTGGTCTGTACATGATCGGTTCTTCCTGAATCCTGCTTGCTGGTCTCTCAGCTGGGGGTCAACGGAGCTCTTCATTCTCTCTAGGATGATCCTGTTGAAGACCTTTCCTGGTACTGACAGCAAGGTGATTCCTCTGTAGTTGGAACACTTGCTGAGGTCGCCTTTCTTGGGAAGCTTGATTAGGTACCCCTCCTTCCAGTCAGCTGGCATCACCTCCTCTTCCCAGATCTTTCCAAACAGTGGGTACAGCATCTCAACTGTTGTCTCTAG